>CM062813.1:1139036356-1140236356 GCA_031772625.1 Pinus tabuliformis | reverse complement strand
CCTTTAATACTATGGTAAGCCAATTATTATCTATTGATATTAAAATTTCAGATGAAGATAAGTGAATTAGTTTGTTGTGTTCTATACCAGATTCATGGGATAGTTTGGTTGTTGCAATAGGTAGCAATGCAACTGCCTTGCATTTTGATGAAATAATCCCATCCTTGCTGTTGGAGGAGATGAGATGGAAAAATATGGAGGGCTAGAATGGTGATGCTTAGGTTATACAAGGACGGTCCTAGAACAGAAACAAAAATAAGTCATCGAGTGGGAGATCTAAATCTAGAGGGAGATCTAAATGTCCAGAAAAACCTGTAAAGGTGTGCTGGAAATGCGGAAAGGAAGGGTACTTCAAAAGGGAATGTAAATCTAAAGCTCTTGAGAAAGGAAAGGGATCTGATGACGCTCCTTCTGCAGAGGTGAAAACCACCTCAGATGAAGGTGGTGATGTGTACTTGACTTCTTCTTCAAGTACACATGTAGATCATGAGGCATGGTTGACTGACTCAGGAACATCCTTTCACTTCACTCCCCATAGAGAGTGGTTCTGCGAGTATGAGAAATATGGTGGTGGTGATGTATTCTTAGGGGATGACATGGAGGCTAGAATCATTGGTCACGTAAAATTCAAGTTGAAGTTGCAAGGTGGAAGGATTAGAACACTTCTGGGTGTTCTGCATATTTCTGCATTGGTCAGAAATATGATTTCTGTAAGCACGCTGGATGATGCAGGTGTAAAAACAATGTTTAAGAAAGATACCTGCAAGATGGTTCGGGGAGCACTGGTATTGATGTGGGGAGTTCAGATTGGATCTCTATATAAGCTTCAGGGTAGCACTGTTATTGATGGGTGAAACAATTTTGTGGTTCCTGAAAGTGGCGCAGAAAATCTAGTGGTCTCTGGAGAAAAGACCATGCTATGGCATCAAAGGCTTGGACGTATTGGAGGGAAGGGCCTTCGAATACTTCATGGCAATGGTATGGTAGAAGGTATGTCTAATTTCTCTCTAGATTTTGATTTCTGTGAAAATTGTGTATATGGGAAGCAAAATTAGGAGAGTTTCCCCTCTGGTGTTAAGAGGGTGAAACATATATTAGAGCTTGTGCACAGTGATGTGTTTGAACCTGTGTTGGTTCCATCACTAGGTAAGTCTATGTACTATGTATCATTTATAGATGACTTCTCAAGGAATACATGGATATATTTCCTCAGGAAGAAATCTGAAGTCTTTGATAGGTTTAAAGGATTTAAGGCTCTAGTGGAAAACCAGACAAAGAAGAAGATAAAGGTGCTGAGGACAGATAACGGTGGAGAATTTTGCAAGAAGGAATTTGAAGAGTTCTATAAGAAGTGTGGTATAGCACGACAAAATAATACTCCATACACACCTCAGCAAAATGGAGTTGTAGAAAGAATGAACAGGACGTTGATGGAAAAGGCAAGAAGCATGCTCAATGGTGCCGAGTTAGGACAAGAATTCTGGGCAGAGGCAGTGGAGACTGCATGTTACCTAGTCAACAAATCACCTTCATCAGTGTTGGAGGATAAGACTCCACAAGAGATATGGACTGGTAAGAAACCCTCTCTTTCACATCTAAGGTTATTTGGATGTGATGCATATGTACATGTTCCAAAGGAGAAAAGAACAAAGTTGGATAGTAAATCTGAAAGGTGCATCTTTGTTGGGTATAAGGATGGTTTAAAAGGTTATAAGCTTTGGAACCTAAAAACAAGGAAGGTTGTGTACAACTGAGATGTGGTGTTTAGAGAGGCGAAATATGTTATTAAACATGAAGCCCTACCAAAGGAACTTGAGAAGATAGAGTTTGATTTGATGGAGGAAAAATCAGACTCTACAGTAGAAGAGGAATCAGAATATGAAGAGCCATAAACTCTAGCTGTGAGAAGACCAGTTCGAGAAAGAAGGTATTCAGAAAGGTATAGTCCATATTATTTTTGTTCAAATTTTTCTTTATCTATTATTGATGATGATCCCAGAAATGTGAAGGAAGCAGTAGATTCAGAGGATGGAAAACTCTGGAAAAAGGCTATGGTTGATGAAATGGAATCTTTACACAAAAATGACGCTTGGGATTTGGTGGAGTTGTCGGCTGGAAGGAAACCCATTGGCAACAAATGGGTATTTAAGAAGAAGATGAATTCAGAAGTCAAGGTGGAGAAATACAAAACTTGGTTGGTAGCAAAAGGTTATTGTTAGGTGTCCGAAATTGATTTTGGTGATATTTTTTCTCTTGTTGTCAAGGTAGCTTCTATTAGATTACTTTTATCTATTGCTATTGCTTTTGATTTTGAGGTAGAACAGATGGATGTGAAGACAACATATCTTCATGGGGATCTGGAAGAAGAGATCTACATGAAGCAACCTAAAGGCTTTGCGGTGAAGGGTAAGGAAGAATTGGTATGTTGCCAAGTTAAAAAAGTATCTATATGGGTTAAAATAGTCACCAAGGATGTGGTATAAAAAATTTGATACATTTATACAGGGACTTGGCTTCACCAGAAGAAAAGAAGATCACTATGTGTATTTTAAATTAATTGGCGACTCTGTTATTTATCTAGTCTTGTATGTGGATGATATGTTGTTGGTTGGAAATGACAAAGAAATTATCCAGGATTTGAAGACCTAATTATCCTCCAAATTCGACATGAGAGATCTTAGTGTTGTAAACTATATTTTGGGCATGAAAATTAAACGAGATCAGGCAAAGAGGAAGCTTTGGTTAAACCAGAGGAAGTATGTCGAGAAAATATTGCAGAGGTTTAATATATAGGATATAAAACCGGTGAAGGTTCCTATTCCTGTAGGTGTAAGTTATCTACTGAACAATGTCCCAAGGCACAAGAAGAGGAAGATGACATGTCCTGTGTTCCATATGTAAGTGCACTCGGTAGCCTGATGTATGAAATGGTCTGTACTAGACTAGACATTGCACATGTAGTGGGAGTATTGAATAAGTTTATGTTAAAACTAGGGAAGGAGCATTGGACAATAGTGAAGTGGGTTTTCAGTTATTTGCATGGCACTAGTGATTATCATTTGTGCTACCAAGGAAGACTAGGATTGGACAGAGTTTTGGACATCCATGGTTTTGTTGATGCAGATTGGTTTGGAGATCTAGATCAAAGAAGATCTACAAGTGGGTATGTGTTTAACCTATTTGGAGGTGCGGTCGTTTGGATGAGTAAGAGACAATCTGTAGTGGCACTTTCAGCTACAGAGGAAGAATACATGGCAACCACTCATGCAAGCAAGGAATCAGTTTGGTTGCAGGGATTGCGTTCAATTATGGGGTTAGTACAACGAGCTATAAGGATAGACTGTGACAACCAAAGTGCAGTTTTCTTGGCAAAGAACCCTTCTTATCATTCAAAGACAAAGCACATTGATGTTCAGTATCACTTTGTGAGGGATATGGTTGAGGATAAAAAGGTGTTTATGGTAAAGGTAGGCACTTTGAAGAATAATGCAGATGCATTGACAAAGTTTGTGAGTACTAAGAAGTTCTCTTGGTATAGAGAAACAATGATCGTTGTAGGGTTGGATCAATGACAAAGTTCTCTTGTGCCCCCCTGTGGAAAGAAAACAACAAGTGGGAGAATGTTGGGTGTGTGTTATATTCTTTCCATGACTACCCCATGTGCTGAGGAAGGGGGGGGGGGGGCTGCAGTGCTCCTGTACATTGCGGCAGGCGCAACGCCCCAAGAATAATTTTTTTGACACTATATTAGGTGGACAAACCTACTTATGGTTTTGTGCATGGATTTCACACATGGTTTTGGGCATGATGGTTTTCTATCCATGGTATTTTGTAGATCCGGTCAAGGGAACTATGATTATGCTCTAATCCAGGGTTAATGGATTGGGGTTTATGGATGCTTCAACATGTATATATATGTATTGTAATATTTAAAGGAATATAATGAAAAATCAATCTTGTAGTCCCGGTTTTGGGATCTAGGGGAAAATATCTGTTTATATCTGTTTTATGTTTTATGCTCTCGCCATTGTTTATTTTATGTTTTTTAGAATTCGTATGCAAGTAATTTCTATATGGGGTTAAAACCTACACGTGAAGTGATGGTTGAAGTGCTTTACAAGCCAAGGCAAGGACTTAGAGAAACACTGTCAGGAGACCTGCAAATCAATAATATAATATATTTGACATCTATGATGTAAGTATGCTTAAAGTGTAAGCATCTAACAATACATGGATCCATGACATGGATGTAACCATCCGAATAAGAGGGATCATGTGTACAATCATGAATACTTAATAACTCCACACAGCCTGGATTTATCAAATGAAACCCTGGGTCTTCATCTCTGTCCCGATCCAACCAAAGTACAAATCTAACCATGTGAATAAATGTGTCAGAGTTAAAAATGGTATAAACCACTTGATTAATGGTCAATGATGTAAATCGTTAACATGTACAAGAAAAACCACCAATGATGACAATGGCTGTCAAGCTACACCAACACAATCCACGAGTGTGAATAATGAAGCTGAAGTCGAACACTCGTAGAATCATTCGATTGAAGGCCAGTTATGTGAACCTATCGTCGAATGCGAGTAACCTACCATTGAGGCATGCAAGCTCCAAGGTACTGAAAGGGAGTTTCTAGACCATCTTCCTAGATAATGAGTTGGAGTCGATAGGAAGTGATCCGTCGAAGGAGGGTCATAATGTTTCCAACGTCATCGACACAAAACATAGGATTTTTCAAAGTTGGAAAGAGTGATTTAGGATTGTTGTAGAAAATTCAAACATGCTATAGGTGGTTTGAGTTGTATATGGGACTCCTCTTGAACATATCGGCAACATGATTCTGGAATTTGGCAGTGTTTCACTCAAAATAGGATCATATGTCATGGTGACAATAAGATATAATCAAATGAGAGGCAAATGGATTCCCCAAACCCAATAAGGCAAGTGACACAGTGAGGGTGTACCAAACTCGACACGAGATACATATAACTGTCATGTTCAAGAGCGACATATTGGCATTTATACAAAATACAAGATATATGTTTCCTTCCATTTTCCCCACTACTTTAGTGAGTACCTCTTTATTTTTAATCTCAATTTTGAAGAGGATACCATATGTTTGTCGTATAAGTTCATCCTTCGGATGAATCCATCCTAGTATTTATAACGAGCCCTAGGAAGGAGTAGCTCGGTCTCGTCATGGTGACAAGTCCTTCGTCATTTTAGTTTTACGAGTTCGACAGAGGGGTAACTCGACATATTTTTCATGTTTAGAGAGTTTGAAAAAGAGGCAGAAAGAAAAATCCAGATGTCCCTTTTCGTAGATAGTCTCTTAAGTCTGAAAAGGTAGAAAACAATACTTAAGAGAACCTCTTAGCCATGTTTGACTAAGGTATTCCTTTTTTGTAGCTAGTCTATCTCAGTTGGAAAAATGTTAAACTTATATTGAGTAGATGTATTTTCATTTATTTTTACGAGTTATAAAAGACAAGTGCTCAACAATATTTTAATATTTTGAGAGTTCAAAAAAAGAGGACTTCTACTGGAGGAATGAGTGGTATAACAGGATAACAACTGGTTCCAGTGATTATGGAACTGATAAAAACATGTAAAGGTCAAGAGGTTGGCTAATAAGACCATTCATTGCAACGATTTCTTAGGAAAGGGTAAAACAATCAAGTGAAAGCATATGGTCGGCCAAAGAGATGGTGACGATGGAATCAGAAAACCAAGGTTCATCTAGCAAAACAGACTGATAAAAGTGGCAATCATGAGAGGTAAAGTGGGAATGGTTTCATTTTTAAACAAGATTGAAACATGGGAAGCTATTCTTGAGGATACTTGAAGATGGTTTCATTTTTTCACAAGCTTGAAACATGAGAAAAAACTATGCTTGGATTTGGTTTCATTTTTACACAAGCTTGAAACGGAGACAAACTATGCTTGAGATTAGTTTCATTTTTACACAAGCTTGAAACAAAGAAAAACTATGCTTGAGATTGGTTTCATTTTTACACAAGCTTGAAACAAAGAAAAACTATGCTTGAGATTGGTTTCATTTTTACACAAGCTTGAAACAAAGAAAAAATATGCTTGAGATAAGTTTGCATGCTCCCAGCATAATGACTTAATTCAAGCTACATGCCCCCTAAGCTTTATTTCATTCACCTAAGTAGACTACTCATTACTAATAGGTGGATGGAATGAAGGTTCATTTACGAGATCAAGTGAAAGACACAATTGAGAATTTACGCGATCTAATCAAATACTCGAATTGGAAGGGGATTTGTTTCATTTTTTAACGAGATTGACGCACGAAAAGAACCATGCTCATGACACCTTGTTTAATTTTTAATGAGAATGAAAAAAGTAAAGGAACTCTGATGTGAGAACCTTGATTCATTTTTTAAGGAGCTTGACACAAGAAAAGGAATTGTGCTCCAAAAACCTTGATTCATTTTTTAAGGAGCTTGACACAAGTAAAGGAACTCTAGTTTGGGAACCTTGATCATGACCCATAAGAGGCCATGGCTTCCAAGAGGTTCTCATCATATGGGAGAACAACGCTCTCGAAGAGATACATGTCAAGGGATCTAATGGAAAGATCAGGCTCCAATGCCCCCAGTACATGATGCACTATCTTACTGACAAGATAATCAATAAACGCGGGAATGGAATAGGTGGCCACATATTTTACCTGTGGATGAGGAGATACCACTTGCATAAAAGGACTATTTAGGAAAATGGTTGATTGGGAGTCAAATTAGGACCAACAAATGAAAGTTGATCAATGGTCACAATTCTTCCTTCATGCGGGAAACATATCACATGAAAGAGAGAAGAGAAAAGAGCTCCCATGACATAAACATTGTCACGACCAAGGAGTAAATTAAAATGCAAAGGGCCTTGGACAACCATCACATCGATATAGACGATTTTTCCTCCTAAATTAATAGGAAACTTAGGAAGGATCCCTAATGGTTGACTGGTTCCTCTGTTAAAAGCCAAAAAATTCTGGGTAATGGGCACAAGCTGTGTAGAACCTAAAGCTATCAAAGTAGTTGAGGACAAAATACTAACTGATGCGCCTTCGTCTATGATTTTTCTAGGTACGGATATATTATAAGCCTATACTATGATCTAGAAGGGTATATAAGAAGGAAGACGATATCTTGGAAGTCGAATCCAATCAAAGTAAGTGACCATACTACTTGGGGGGGAGGGGATTCCATGGGAATGGGAGAACTTCCCCCTTGCGTTATGGGAACAGGAGGATCGCCCCCCTATATCTTGGGAATGAGAGTATTTCCCCCCAATTCATTAGAATCCAAAGAAACAAGAAGAAATTGAGCGATATGAAGTTCACTCTCTACAGGAAAGGTACGATCAAATGAAGGTGGAATCAAGTCAACCATTTTCTAAACCAATGGTTTTTCAGGAATGGGCTGATGGGATTCACATTTGGAGAGAGTGGGATTGACTAGAGATGAATTTTGATCAATCACTTGATCAACTAGTGGAGGATCAGGGGAAAGATTTCGATAACCAGTCGGAAGACAAGGCTGAGAAGCTGTAAGGTTATCCAACATTTTTGAGGCTTCATCCATACAAGGAAAAAGGTGAATATGATGATTCCCTTCACATAACTTACAGGGAAATTTGACTTTACCCTTTTTCCCATGAACCTTACTATCACTAGTTGAGGGTTTGTCACTAGCATGATCTCCAGAGGCTGAGGATGAAGGCCAACATGATCCTATAGACCACACTTCTAATACCTTGGAAATACCATGACAATATTTAATAATGTGGTCACCCTTACAAAGCATGCAAGGGAATTTAACTTTGCGGGGCTGATTGGAAGGTTTCTCCATACTAGTTGCATCCATAGCAATGACTGCTTGGTTGTCCCCCTGCTTATTTTCTTCTTCTTAATCTTCCTTTTCTTCTTCTTCTTATCCACCTGGTTACTAACTTGCAAGATTTCACTAGACGAAGAGGAATAAGAGGAAGAAGACCAAACATGCGAAGAAGGAAATTAGCCAAGTTTAGGATCGATTGGAGGTCGATATTGTTCAGGTGGAGGAGAACTCGGTTGAGAATTAGTTTGGAAATTTAGAACCATAGGGTTGAAAACAACCAAACTGGAAAACGAATAGTAAATCCAGGAAGGGAAAACATTGCCATATAAGGAGCACCAACATTCCCAAAAGAAGGAAAAGGACCAGGATTCCCATAAGAGGGGTTTCCTTGATTGGTAGACTTAGGAACTGTTGCCATTAGACTCAACCTAATATCCACTAAGGAGTATTTCCATAGGAAGGATGTTGTTTTGTGGTCAATTAATTGATTTTAGAAATTAACCATACAAACAAAAGAAAGGGGTAACTAGGCAAAAGGGTTTACCAAGCAACCATGATATGCAATATACACCTTGGTGAATCAAGGAATTAATATACGACAACCAATCTCCCCGAATTCTGTGTTCGGTGTATCACAATATACAAGGCGTAAAACTTAGTTAACCATGGATGGATAACAACCTATAGGGGACTCCCAAAATATACTCGATGGTACGTGGGAGTGCAATATGTAGTAGTGATATCTAATGCGTAACTGTTTGATGAGAGTGTTCATTTATACTTTTCATGCGTGGAGCATTATCGGATATACCCGAAGGTACGTGGAGAACGATTCTATACACTTATGTACGTGGAATGAGATTTCACCCCTGGGATGCAACGCTGGAAAACAACGACAATTCCTACATTTAATGACATTGGAACACGTCTCTAGCCTAGACCTCTAGATGTTTGCGTTAATGTTCCAAATGCTCCTTAGGTTAATTGAGATAAATTTTAAAGTTGATCTTGAATTATGTTTCGGTTTCAAGGCTCAAAAATCGATGTCACCTGAACACATCTATGATGCAACTAGTATGAGATTCTTTTCATTTTGATGAAGGCTATCTAGCATAGGGAATAAGTTCAAACATTGATACCACAACCAAGTATGCAACAAACAAAGCTTTCTAACTAGATCTTTCACTTTCACTATTCCAATGCACCTACCAAAAGTAAAACGAACATTAGGGGAATGTTGAGGTCTAAAATGAGCATACTAAGAAAAATGTACAACCAAAATAAACTTTATAACAACCAATAGGATTCAAGATGATTATGTCAACCATGGTGGATGATTCACCATTTTTGGAGTTAAAAAGTAAAAAGTTTAAAAACTAATAAAATAATAAAACTACTTTTTCATCTCGTATTTTCAACTTATCTCCCTAAGGTTTTACTCAGATTTCGAGCGGGAGTACTCGTTGCATGAAAAATTTAATTCCTAATCCAAGGAGTATTCATGTTGCATACTTTTGATGAACCCTATTACATGAAAAATGAGAAATACAAGAAAAAACATGATTGTAATCACATTTTTCATGTGTTTCTCATTTTTCGTGTAGTAGGGTCCATCGAAAGTATGCAACACGGGTACTCCTTGGATGAAGAATCAAATTATACATTCAACGAGTGTTGCCACTCGAAATTTGAGTAAACCCATAGGGAGTTAAGTTGAAAATACGAGTTGAAAAAATATTTTTTTCTTTTTTCCCTCTGAAATTTGATGATGTAATGTAATCTTATTTTATTATTTCCACTATTATTTTATAATTTCCTTAGGAGGCCCATTTTAGACCTCAAAATACCCGTAATGTTTCAATTCACTAAAATGCACCTGCATGAACTTTTTCACTTTTTTCTTTTCAATGAATGAGAATGCACTTTTCAGCTTTCAACACTAAGCAATGTAATCTATGCTCAATGATAATCCCAAAAATGAATTTTCAATGCAATTTAGTTCTTTGAGATGAAATCTAAGCAAATTCAAATTCCATTTCTTTAATAGTTTTCAAAAGAACTAATAATGCTTTAACCAACAACAAATAAGTCTTCCTTCAACACGTACAAGTCGCAAACAGTGAATTCAATTGGCCTAAATAACTAAAGACTCAACCAAAATTCACTTTCACTACAAACAATGGGATGGAATTTTGTAAACCAATAAAAAATCAAGAAAAATAATGGAAAATTCTATGCACACAGAGCAGGAGGACACTTCAGAGATCATTACAGACTAGACCTTTCTAGTAGAAACCGTTGACACCTAATCATAGGGATTGGGTGAACAACTATAATTAGTGTAAATAAATAACAGAGAAAATGGAGAGTCATCAGGAGATGAACTGAATAGTCACTCCCTATTGTATATAATAATGAACAACCTGAATGAATAATAGGATTACATTTGAGGAGTTACCTCCTGGTCTGACATGGTATCAGATCCAACTCCATTTTTGGCTTCCCTCTCTGCTTTTTAACTCCCTTCTGCCTGTTTTCTGCCTATTTTACAGAACTGACCTCTTGCAACCACTCCACAGGTGTGCCTCTCTCAAGAATTTGATAAACGTTCTGTAGGTTTTCCCCTCTCTGGCAATCGCTGCCCCTCTCTGGCAACTACTACAGACATTCGGCTAGTTATGTGAGGCAACTGCTCCACAAGTGCAGTTGAGGTATCACTCCCACACTTGCATGCATGTTGCCCACTGATATACCTCTCTTGGTTTCATAGTGTTAAACACAGGTGAAATGAATGGAATTCTCTTATGACTGTGTATTAATGTTCTGGACCCTAATAAGGTATTTTTCTCTGTTCATACATTTTATTTACAAATCACAGTTAATTAGTGTTAAACGTTAATACTGAGTTTAAGCGCTAAACCTTTCCTTAAGCACCTTTATTAAAAGTATGAATTAAGCACGTGGGTGGTATTGATAAGTGGGAAGCAATATCTCGCGTGCCCTAAAGGCTGTAAACGATATTCCTAAAATTCACATGATTAACCTTAGCGGGCGACACGTAGCACGAGAAAACCACTTTTCTTGCGTGCTCTCGACCTGATATTGGTCATGCAAGATTTCACGCCAGATTGCGCGAGAACCGTTCGATTGGACGGGTCACATCGACGGTGGACATCGTTCAGGTTAGTTGGTGAGCGGATGACGTGATATTCGTTGGATCTGGAGAAGTGATATCAATGGCACGGATTGAAGCGCTTGATAAAAGGAGAAGTCAACGAGGGACCAATAGTGATTGGTCAGATAAGAGGGACTCTCAGGGGGAAAATCCATGTACAGAACCGGATTTAAGCACAGTTGATTGGTTACAAAGTTAACCTGTAGTCGAATTATAGACTACCACCTCATTTTCGTTAATCTCCTGCGTCATTTTTTTACTAGTAGAAGAACGATTTTCTTTACGCAGTACACATTTTTAAAATGTACTCATTGATATATGTTGTGGGGGTGGTTCTCAATGGGAAGGAGAACTATCCTTAGTGGTCTTGGAAAATCAAACACACTCTCATTTTTAATGAGTTGTGGAAAGGAGTGTGTGTTGGAAACGGAAACAAAGAGCCAGAACAATCTACCACAGACAAGGAATTTTCCATTTGGGAAAATAAGAACAACAAGGCTTATGCATTGATTGCAACATCAGTGAATGAAGGGGTGAGTCACCATATTTTTCCATTTTCAAATGCTTTCGAAGCCTTACAAAAAATGAAGGAACTCTATGACTCATACTCTGCACTTGAATTTGTTCAACTCATGATTAAAATGCTCACCCTTGAATTACAAAATGATGATCCTCTTGCTCTTGCATTAGAAGTAAAATCTATTATGCATGATATCAAAGTCATTAATGTTGAATTGGATATTCCTCTGATAGATTTTCTCGAGGCACTTTATACCACTTACTCAAACCATCTTGAGTCATTGCAAGCAAATGGAAACCTCAAATATATTACCTTTGACTCCCTTGTGAAAAATTTTGCTGAAAGAGAGAAAGATTTTGGGAAGAAGACAACTCCTTAGTCTTCTGAAGAGGCTGTGTGTCTTGCACATAGAGAGAAGAATCTTTCTCAAGATTCTTTGAGAGGAATAGGTGGTCGAAGAGGAGGAGGAAGAAATTTCAGAGGCATGGGAGGCAGACACTCTCAAGGAGAAAAGTTAGATTTGCACTGCATACGCTGCAAAAGAGATGGATCACATGGTGCATCCACATGCAAGTTTCCTTGGGAAAAAATTGAGCATGAAAGAGACCAACCCAAAGGTAAAACTAATGACAAAGAGAAAGTTATAGCACCTGAATCTGCTCACTATGTTGTGGCACACTGTAATATTGGAGTAAATGAAGACTTATTTAATGCTTCACTTGCTTCTTGGAAAAATGATTGGTTGCTTGATTCAAGAGCAAATTGCCACATGACTTTTAGAAGAGATTTTTTTTGAAGAATTTACTGACAATGTTGATGGAGCAGTATACTTTGCAGACAAATCAAAACTCAAGCCATCAGGGCTTGGTACAATTAGGCTTAAATTGCCTGGTCTTCCAGACTTTCTTCTGCATCATGTTTTATATCTCCCACAGCTGAGGAGAAACTTGCTATCCTTGGTCCAAATCCACCAACAAGGACACTCCATTCATATATTTGATGGCAAGCTTGAGGTGAGAAAAGCATTAGACCACTCACTTGTCATGACGGGGGATAGAAGAAGAAACGCTTCTCAAGCTGCAGGGTACCTCTGCTCATGCACAAAATTTCTCATACAATTCTCCTTACGAAGAAGGTACATTTCCATCAAGTTTATTATGGCATGCTAGATTTGGAAACTTGAACTATGATAGCCTCTGCTTGTTGAAGAAAAATGGTGTTACTGGTTTTCCTACAATTCTTAGGAAACTTAAGCAATGTGATGCTTGCATTGTAGGAAAGCATAGCAAACAGTCTTTTCATGATTCACATTCCAGAGCACATAGAAAACTTGAACTCATTCATTCAGATTTATGTGGTCCAATTCCTATTCCATCTGCAAATGGAAATAAATATATGATGACATTTATTGATGAATACACCAGAATGTGTTAGGTTTATTTATTGAAGAACAAATCTGATGCTTTTCAAACATTCAAGAACTTTCATACATGGATTGACAATGATGCACAATCTCATATTGGCTCTATCTACACTAACAATGGAAAAGAATACACTTCAAATGAATTTGAAAACTATCTTCGCCAACATGGGATCAAACATCAAACAACTATGCCTTATAATCCCTAACAACGGAGTAGCTGAAAGAATGAATAGGAAAATCTTAAATATGGTGCGCTCCATGATGTTTTTCAAAAATGTAAAAATGATTTTTTGGGCTAATGTAGTTCTATGTGCTATATATGTAAAGAATAGATGTCCATCTAATGCTATTAGAAACAAGACTCCTTATGAAATGTGGTATGGACACATTCCTTTGGTAAAGCATCTCAGGGTCTTTGGTTCCACATGTTATGCCTTGATACCAAAGGTACATAGAAACAAACTTGGTGCAAGAAGTCGTAAGTGTATCTTCCTGGGGTATTCAAGCACCTCCAAAGCATACCGTCTCTATGATGAAGTCAATAAAAAGTTTGTTGTATCTTGAGATGTAATCTTTCTTGAATCATCCAAAATTGACAATGTTGTTGAGCGACAACTTGATCGCTTGGATAGATTCACAAATGCAAAATAATTTCAAGAATTTGATAATCAGATTCCACATCTTGAAGGGGGGATTCCTATACTAGATCAACCCGTGGAATCTTCTTCTGAAGCACTCTCTCCCTTGCATGAAACTCTAACAATGGATGATACTTTGAGTGATGTGATTGAAAAAATTGGGAGACTCAATCTTGATTTAATCCCAACTCAATCAACGGAGTAGCTTGGACCATCTCAGAAAGGTCCCCCAAAGTGGTTGACAAAGACACTTGTAAGTGTTCATCCTGATGAGGTTGGAAAGACATGAACTAGAAATTCAACCCGACAAAATGGAGGTGATGTAGATGACTTTGATTCACCTGTTGATTTGGATGTTTCTTATGGTTGTGAATTGAATTTGTCTACAAATTTTGAACCAAATTCCTTCAAAGAAGCTGCTTCTCATGATGAATGGAAATAAGCATCAAAAGGAGTATGATGGCTTGATAAATAATGGCACTTGGAAGCTGGTTGATCCTCCATTGGGAACCAAACCAATTGGCTGCAAGTGGGTCTACAAGAACAAGTATAAATTTGATGGCTCACTTGACAAGCACAAAGCCAGGCCTGTGGAAAAATGTTTTACACAAAAGGAAGGGGTCGATTATGAGGAAACTTTTTCCCCCACAATAAATTGGGCTACCATCAGGACACTCTTTGCCTTAGTAGCTCAGAACGATTGGAAAGTCGATCAAATGGATGTAGAAACTACTTTCTTGAATGGAGATTTAAACGAGAATGTTTTTATGTCCGAGCCTAAAGGATTTGCTGTAAAAGGACATGAACATAAAGTATGCAAACTTGTGAAATCCTTATATGTCCTCAAACAAGCACCACAAGCCTGGTATGAAAAACTAACTGAGCATCTTCTGAAGCTCAATTTCAAACATTATGATCTTGATGATGCAACTTTGTTTGTCAAGAAGGTTGGAATTTTTTTTTTATATATCTTGTGGTATATATAGATGATATTTTAATGACAGGGAAAAATGAGAGCTACATTGCATCCATAAAGAAGGAATTGAGGAAAGGTTTTGAAATGACTGATTTGGGCTATGTTCATTACTATCTTGGTATTGAAGTAACTCAATATTCGAAGTCCATATTCCTTTCTCAAAATAAGTACATTGGAGATATATTGAATAGGTTTGGCATGACTGAATGCAATCCTTTGACTACTCCAATGGAACAAAACTTAAAGCTCACATCCACTGAAGGAAAAGAATTTGAGGATGCAACAAAGTATAGACAACTTGTAGGAAGTCTCAAATACCTAACTACTACCAGACCAGACATTTCATTTGCTGTTGGAATCCTCCCCAGGTTTATGTAAAAACATTGTGAGGGACATTGGTCTACTGCAAAAAGAGTTCTAAAGTACTTGAAGGGAACTCAAGACTTTGGAATCAAGTATACACAGGTGGGCGACTTCAGCTTGATTGGATACTCTGATTCAGACTTCGATAGAGACAAAGAAACTAGGGGTATCTACTTCAGGTTATGCTATGAGTCTTGGATCAGGAGACGTCTCCTGGAGATCACACAAACAATTAGTTCCAACAGATTTCACAATAGAGGCAAAATATGTGGCAACAGCCGAGGCAAAAAAAATTTTGCGTGGCTTAAGAAAATTCTGGAATATTTGCAGGTAAAACGAGTACAATCGACTGCACTCATGATTGAAAATACCTCGGCAGTAAAGTTGACCAAGAACCCAAAGTTCCATGATCGAACGAAGCACATCAATACAAAATATCATCTCATTCGACATCATGTTGAGACTAAAACAATCCATCTCCGCCATTGTTTCACTAATGAGAAGACTGCAGACATCTTCACCAAAGTGCTTGTAAGAGAAAAGCTTGAAAGATTCAGAATGATGCTTAGACTCACCAACATCCCTTCAGATTAAGGGGGGGAATGTTGACACCTAATCATAGGGATTGGGTGAACAACTGTAATTATTGTAAATAAATAATAGAGAAAATGGAGAGTCATAAGGAGATGAACTGAACAATCACTCCCTCTTGTATATAATAATGAACAACTTGAATGAATAATAGGATTACATTTGAGGAGTTATCTCCTGGTTTGACAAAAACCCTAAAAATTCTCTATTTTTATGGACCAACACGGGCAGACAGTTTGAGACAGAGGTATAAGGGCGACTATACGGGGTAAAATCAACACTGACATCACACCTGTTTATGGAGAAACGTGCTGGGCGAGAAAGACTTAGGAAAATGAAAAGAAACTGAAAGAGAGATCCAAACTTGACATTCTAAAGAACATGCTACTTATAATGTGGAGCCATAATGAACCTAAGTTACATATTACTAGTAGGTTGACCAAACTAATAAAAAATACCAAACATAAAATGAGGTTTGAAGGGTTATAAGTTCCCAAATGGAGTCACCATTTTGTTGTGCATAAAATCCTTTATGCGGATAGAAACGATCCCTCTAGTCCTATGGGAGGGTCTAGCAACAAACGAAGACAAATATATGTAAACTTTCCCAGTTTATACCAGAAAACACAAAGTTGGATAGATGACCTTCCTCACTCTGATGCTAACATCTGTTGGTGTCGCCCTTGATTCTTTCATTTCCAAGCTCAATATCCTCTTCACCATTATGGATGATTACCTACAAGGAAGATCACGTGGAGACAACAAACACATACATAAAAAAATTCATTCCAATATAAACCATGTAACAGATCAAGGAGTATTACACTAAATGTCAAGCAATACATGACACATTTATGGAAAACAAACACATAATGTATTATTAATAGATGGTAAAGGGAGCTTACAACCACTTAAGACTTGATATTGGAAGCCTCCTTTAGGTGAGTTTCCAAATCCTAACATTAACCTTAAAGCACTCTTTTCTCCTTAGAAAAATGGGCAACAATTGGACATAGTTTAGCACTAGGAAGGCAACCAATCATTAGCCAAACATTAATGGATAGTAGGGATCTCATTCATAGGGAAGGAGAGGGAGTTGAGGATCCATGAAAGGAGGAAGAAGTTCCACATATCAATGGAAATATACATGAAAGTAGGATCAAGGACTAGGAATGGGAGGTCTCGTTCCAATATTCATTCACCTGTAACCAACTCACTGTTCTCGAGACTTATAGTAAGAGAAGCTTCTCCTCCATTTTGGGAAAAACTGCCTAAGAGGACTAGTGCAGATTTTCTTGATAAAAGTCGCGCTAGGAGAGTATGATGCAACATGTGATCAACACGGGTCACTAGTTATGCAAAACACGCTGGTCTTGAAAAACAAGAATTATTTCTTCAGGGATACTTCTAAACATGTTTCAAGGTGAATACAATGACAACTTTCATAATTTTGTGACATTTGTGGCATTAACGACACAAAGTTCAACACTTCAGGATATGAGATGGGGAGTCTGAAAAAAATACTGTATAACACATATGGGTAAATCTAATTATCTACATGCACTAGCTATTTTTGGATGATTGATCAGTTAACTGAATGATCACTGAGTTTGACTGAAGTCTCACTACTTAACTGACCTTCCACTAGTTCCTCCAAAAGTTGGAACTAGTTTAACTGAAAATAACCTGAGATAACTGACCTTGATTGCTACAAATTAGCAATCACACTTGTAGAAAAAAATATAACTCCTCCAACTCAAATTTACTAAGTAAACTGGGTGAGACAAGCCATGTCACACAAGTTAACATCATCCAAGTTGTCTGCCGATGTGGAAATTCAAATTTAATCAGGGAAAAATCAAATTGAGAATTTCTTGCTGCAATTTTCAACACTCCCTCTCTGCAAGAAAGGGATTATCAACCACCCCTATCATGCACATGTGGAACTTGAACTTCCCTCTTAAAAATGCCTTTGTCAAAATGTCGACATCTTGTTCCTTTCTCATAATGTACTGCAACAACATTATCCGCCTCCGCACACAATCCTACAAATAGTGATACCAAATATATTGATCTAGGTGGTTCCAGAGACACACACAGGACAAAGAGGGTTTATGGAAGCTAAAAAATCAAAGTGATCACAATGATTTAGAACTAGCACCAGAGCGTAGATCTTGTTGTCCTAATCACAACGACGTGAACGATTCGTCAATCCGAGCTCGTATGAGGGAGAACGAGCCACTCAAAGTTTTGGTCAAAGTTGGACTGTGGGCCAGGTTTAAGTGTCCTACAATTTGACCGACCCTGGGGCATGAAACCTAGCTCTCGAAAGCGGACGAATTTGTTGGATCGTTAATTTGTTTAATATCCCCTATATTAGACAAATTCGAAAAAATGTGTTGTTATTATAAAATCAAAAAATATATATTTGGGTGGCGGACATGAACCCCACCACCCCCATCGGACCAACACATAACAAAAATTATTTAAAAAAATGGCCGACGGGCCATGACCCCCGCCGGCCCCCAACCAACCACATAACAAAAAAACAAATGTCAAATTTTGGGTTGGCAGCCATGACCCTGCCGAACCCTCCAACCATGCACCAACAATGCGCATTTAAATATTACGTTATATTTTGGGGTGGGCGGGCCACCTTCGGTGGACCTGACCCACACCCTTATCTGCCATAACTATGTACGCGGAACAGTACTATGCGACCGACGGGTATCAAACACGCACCAGCCACGTGGGCCGGCCCGCCACAATGTGGCGACCCCATGTAACCTAACAACGCGCCAACCATTAATGCAACCAAACACGTTTAATGAATGCGCTCAACGATTAACCAAAAAAATGTCACGGTTACATTTTAAATTAAGCAAAATGGTTCAGCAGGGATTTGAACCCGAAACCACCTCCTCCCATGAAATTTATATAAAAACCCATTTATTTAGTGCGCGGAGGAGGGAGGACGCGACATGAAAATCGAGACATGATTTTTTTAATTGTTTTGCAGGTGGAGCCATGAACTTGGGAAAGGCATAGGCGAAACCATGATTGAGCCAAAATTATAAGGAGGGCGATATTTTGCCAGTGTCCAAATTGGACAAATTTTATGTCGATATTACACCTATCAGCGACACAAACTTGATGGCATAGTCAGAATTTTGATTTGAGCTGCAGATCTTCAGATGACTCGGAGGAGGGAATCTTTGAGGAATCTAGGGGGAATCTAAAAGATTCCTTAAGCCCCAGATTTTCACTTTCTTAGAATTCATAATTTTGACAGTCGATTTTACACTATTCGATGCCACAAATCTGATGATGCATTCAAAATTTCCATTTGACCATTTCATTTTTCAGCCACTTTTTAAAGTGGAGTGCAGGTGTTAGCAGTCAACGCGTGAGCAGTCATTTCTCTGAGATTCGACACCGCGAGATTGATGGTATGACCAACTTCAACAGTTTGACATCCTTTTCTTCAGATGGCCCTAGGATGTGAGGTATATGCAGTGTGTTCATGTACTTCTTTTTGCTATGAGATGCATTGTGCTGCATAGGTCCTTGTTTTATGTTTGATGTGGGATCTTGTTTTCTTACTTGTTTCATGATTCCTGCTTGATGTGATGCGGAATCATCTATGGGATGTACTTCTTATCATGATTTGTCATGTTTTCTTTGAGATCCCTTTGTTGTTATGTTGATAGGATACTCATGTGTCGCCATGTATGTCTGCATTGAGATCCCTTTTATGCCGTGTTGGCTGGATGCTCATTATCATCATGCATGAGTTTAGGTCATACTGATAAGAGTCCTTTTTGAATGAGAGTTCCTGCAGCGGAACATCTCTTGGAGCTACTCTTGCATGAGGGCATTTTCCTTGTAGGACAACGATGTCACCACCTATGTACATCATCACTATTGACAACACTTAATGTAGCGGCCTACACCATCTTGACACCAGGGCCCAAAGACGTAGTCCCTCCTGGACAAACTTCGTTATCAAAGTCAAAGTCTTGAGTTTCATGTTGCTGATGATTGTCATGTCCCTTCTTCTTTAAATCATGCATATATGTTCAATTATACTATTTTAAATGCAATTTTAATCACATCAAGAAAGCAAAAGATATTGGTTAAATATGGGAGTTGAGTCAACTCAAATCAAGTTTGGTATCAGATCGATCTTTGCATGGATGTGAATTGCAAGCGTGGACATGGAATGTGCAGTGACATAGGATGAAAAAGCGATGTACGAGACCAATTTCCCAAAGGGTGGAAATAATGTATGAAGCTTTACAAAAAGAGATAGAGGAAAAGAAGTGATTGCAGCTTCAGTTACGAGCCATGGAAGAGGCCCTGGAAGAACTGAAGCACAAAAAACATAATCTTCAAATAGAGAACAGTGAATTGAAGATGCTTCTACATGAAGAGAAAGAGGAAAAATAGAGTTTTCTACAACAACTGTAAGCTAAGGACGAGGCCTTGGAAAAGTTGTAGTGTGACCCATGTGAGGTAAAAAGTAATTCTCCATCTTCATGTATGTTTCGTGATGATGATTTCGTTGTTTTTGAAAATCATACCACAGGAATTGGCTCCAAACTGTTGAAGAGAATGGGCTATAAAGGAAAAGGCTTGGGCATTAATGGCCAAGGGATTGTCAACCCCGTCAAAGTATAAGAATTACCCCGCTAGGCAGGACTTGGGTATGTTAGGAAAGAAGTTGGGGAATGCTCCGAGACAACCAACGAACCACCAACAACAATAGATGATGAGAAGCCCTCATTAGTTCTTTCCAAATCGAAGGAGGAGGTAAAAGATGTTGATTTCATTTTGGTTTCATCTTCACATAGTATGATTTCTGTTGGAGATCCCAATTATAGGGACAAACATGAGGCTCCTTACCAGGACGAGGCACAAGGAGGAAGAAGAACTTGGTTTTAATAACCAAGGCATAACTCAACCATTAGAGGTTGTGAAGAGACCTCAATATCGAGTCTTGGGATACACCGAAGGAGAATGCTTAAAGGTGTCAGATTCTTCCAAGACATCGTCGAAATCGTCGAGGAAAGAGAATTATGGGAACACATCCCCATCATCCCATGGCAATGCCCATTGCAGGGAAAGGGCTAAGGCAAGATCTCATCACCATAATGACACCAGAGGCAGCAAGGAAAGGTATAACTAGTGTCAATATTCGAATGTTCATTTCAATTATAATCATGTTATTAATGATGGACATAAATCATGGAATCGAAAGACATGTACCTTTTGTGGATTACATAACCATACATTTTCTAAGTGTTGGAAAAGAATAGCAGCACCCAAAAGGAGGAGGCATGAAAGACCCTCTCAACAACAGGTAAGGAAACATGTTAAGCAGATCTGGAGGAAGAAGATGTACTGCAGTCATTTCAACATAAGTGGCCATCAAAGAGTCACTTGTTGAAGGCTCCATCCAGAGCAACGCCTTAAAGACAAAGTGTCGGTGCATGAACAAGATGAAATGGTTATTCGATAAGCAAAACCACCACAAGGAGGCGACCCATTCACCTTGATAAGTGAAAAATGGTTTCTAGATATGTTAGCTTGTCATGGTCGTGCTTTTGGAAATCATTTGTTGCATTTTAAAATGTAACAGTGATGATGTTTTCCATCACTTGTTAAGCAACAATGATGGCTGGTCTTATTTTGTGTTGCATTTTACACTTTGAAAGTGATGTTGTGTTTCCATCACTTGTCAATGAAAAAATAGTGTTTGGCCTTATCTTTGTAAATCATGTGTTGTAGTGATGATTTGTTTTCCATCACTTGTTGGAGCAACAATGATATGTTAGCCTTGTTTTCGTCGCTGGGGTATTGTGTCCATCTTGATGTCAACTTGACCACCGAGTATGTGTTATAAACTCGTGGAAAGTATGGGATGCTTGGGTCATTAGTTGATCAGGTAAGATACAAATGTAATTTGCAAAAAATAATGTACTATAGAGGTTGCAGGTAACGGCTCATCGCTTAAGGCTCCGAAGAACAAAGATGAAGGAGATGGAAGCGAGACCTTTTCAGGACACTTGTGATGCAAACAAGGTACATAGAAGTTGCAAATTATTTTTCATGCTTTTAGAGGACCAAAAGATCCTCAGTGGGGAGGATTGATCCAGGTGGCTCCAGAGACACACACAGGACGAAGAGGGCTTATGGAAGCTCAAAAATCAAAGTGATCAGTATGCTTTTGAACGAGGACTAGAGCGTAGATCTTGTCGTCTTGATCATAGTAGTGCGAACCGTTCGTCAACCTGAGCTTGTAAGAGGGAGAACGAGGCAGTCAAAGTTTTGGTCAAAGTTGGACTGTGGGCTAGGTTTAAGTGTCCTACAATTTGACCGACCCCGGGGCATGAAACCTGGCTCTCGAAAGCAGGTGAATTTGTTGGATCGTAAATTTGTCTAATATTCCCTATATTAGACAAATTTGAAAAAATGCGTTGTTATTATAAAATAAAAAAAAATATATATATTTGGGTGGGAGGCCATAACCCCCACCACCCCCATCAGACCAACACATAACAAAAATTATTTTAAAAAATGGCCGATGGGCCATGACCCCCACCAGCCCCCAACCAACCACATTACAAAAAAACAAATGTGAAATTTTGGGTCGGCGACCGTGACCCCGCCGAACCCTCCAACCATCCACCAATGATGCACATTAAAATATTACGTTATAACTATCCGCCATAACTATGTACGCAGAACAGTATTGCGCGACCAGCAGGTATCGAACCCACACCAGTCACGTGTGCCAGCCCACCACCATGGAACGACCCCTTGTAACCTAACAACGCACCAACCATTAATGAAACCAACCATGTTTAATGAATGCGCTCAATGGTTAACCAAAAAAATGTCACGGTTACATTTTAAATTAAGCAAAATGGTTCCACAGGGATTCGGACTTGGAACCACCTCCTACAAGCGCACTGTGTTTAACCAGTACACCAATGACCATTTCATGATTATTTCCGCCCACGAAATTTATATAAACCCATTTCTTCAGTGCACGGAGGAGGGAGGACACGACATAGAAATAGAGACATGATTTTTTAATTGTTTTGTAGGTGGAACCATGAACCTAGGAAAGGCATAGGAGGAACCATGATTGAGCCAAAATTCTCAGGAGGGCGAAATTTTTCCAGTGTCCAAATTGGACAAATTTTATGTCGATCTTACACCTCTCAGCGACATGAACTTGATGGTGCAGTTAGAATTTTGATTTGAGCAGCAGATCTTTAGATGACCTGGAAGAGGGAATCTTTAAGGAATCTAGGGGAATCTAAAAGATTCCTTAAGCCCCAGATTCTCAATTTCTTAGAATTCAGAAATTTGACAGTCGATTTTACACTATTCGATGCCACAAATATGATGGTGCATTTATATTTTCCATTTGATGATTTCATTTTTCGGCCACTTTTCAAAGTGGAGTGCAGGTGTTAGCATTCAACATGCGATCATTCATTTCTCTGAGATTTGACGCCGCAAGATTGATGGTACGGCCAACTTCAGTAGTTTGACATCCTTTTCTTCAGATGGCCCTAGGATGTGAGGTATATGCAGTGTGTTCATGTACTTCTTTTTGCTATGAGATGCATTGTGCTGCATAGATCCCTGTTTGATGTTTGATGTGGGATCTTGTTTTCTTACTTGTTTCATGATTCTTGCTTGATGTGATGCGGAATCATCTATGGGATGTACTTGTTGTCATGATTCGTCATGTTTTGTTTGAGATCCCTTTGTTGTTATGTTGATGGGATACTCATGTGTCGCCATGTATGTTTGCATTGAGATCCCTTTTATGCCATGTTGGCGGGATGCTCATTATCATCATGCATGAGTTTAGGTCATACTGATAGGAGTCCTTTTTGAATGAGAGTTCCTGCAGCGGAACATCTCTTGGAGCCACTCTTGCGTGAGGGAATTTTCCTTGTATGATAGCGACGTCACCACCTATGTACATCATCACTATTGACAACACTTAATGTAGCGGCCTACACCATCTTGACACCAGGGCCCGGAGACATAGTCCCTGTTGGACGAACTCTGTTATCAATGTCTTGAGTTTTATGTTGCTGATTATTGTCATGTCCCTTCTTCTTTACAACATGCATATATGTTCAATTATGCTATTTTAAATGCAATTTTAATCACATCACAAAAGAAAAAGATATTGGTTAAATCCGAGAGTTGAGTCAACTCGGATCAAGTTTGGTAATAGAGTGATCTTTGCGTGGATGTGAATTGAAAGTGTGAACAATGGAACATGCAACGACGAAGGATGAAAAAGTGATGTACGAGACCATGCTCAAAATTTCCCAAAGGGTGGAAATAATGTATGAATCTCTACAAAAAGAGACAGAGGAAATGGAGTGATTGCAACTTTAGTTGCGAGCCACAGAAGAGGCCCTGGAAGAACTGAAGCACAACAAACAAAATCTTCAAACAAATTTCAAATTTTGGGTCGGCGACCATGACCCCGCCGAACCCACCAACCATCCACGAACGATGCGCATTAAAATATTATGTTATATTTTGGGGTAGGCGGGCCACCTCCGGTGGACCCAGCCCACACCCCTATCCGCCATAACTATGTACGTAGAACAGTACTACGGGCCGGCGGGAATGGAACCCGCACGAGCCACGTGGGCTGACCCGCCACCATGCGGCGGCCCCATGTAACCTAATAACGCGCCAACCATTAATGAAACCAACCACATTTAATGAATGCGCTCAATGGTTAACCAAAAAAATGTCACGGTTACATTTTAAATTGAGCAAAACGGTTCGGCGGGGATTCGAACCCGGAACCACCTCCTACAAGCGCGTTATGTTTAACCAGTACACCAATGACCATTTCATGATTATTTACGCTCACGAAATTTATATAAACCCATTTCTTCAGTGTGTGGAGGAGGGAGGACGTGACACAGAAATCAAGATGTGATTTTTTAAACTATTTTGCAGGTGGAACCATGAACCTGGGAAAGTCACAGGCAGAACCATGATTGAGCCAAAATTCTCAAGAGGGCGAAATTTTTCGAGTGTCCAAATTGGACAAATTTTATGTCGATCTTACACCTCTTAGTGACACGAAACTAATGGCGCAGTCAAAATTTTGATCTGAGCAGCAGATATTCAGATGACCCAGAGGAGGGAATCTTTGAGGAATTTAGGGGGAATCTAAAAGATTCCTTAAGCCCCAGATTCTCACTTTCTCAGAATTCAGAAATTTGACAGTCGATTTTACACTATTCGATGCCACAAATATGATGGTCTATTCATATTTTCCATTTGATCATTTCATTTTTCAGCCACTTTTCAAAGTGGAGTAGTGTCAACATTCAACAAGTGAGCAGTCATTTCCCTGGGATTCGACACCACGAGATTGATGGTACGACAAAATTCAGCAGTTTGACACGATTTTCTTCAGATGGCCCCAGGATGTGAGGTATATGCAGTGCGTTCATGTACTTATTTTTGCTATGAGATGCATTGTGCTGCATAGATCCTTGTTGATGTTTGATGTGGGATCTTGCTTTCTTACTTGTTTCATGATTCCTACTTGATGTGATGTGGAATCATCTGTGGGATTTACTTGTTGTCATGATTCATCATGTTTTGTTTTAGATCCCTTTGTTGTTTTGTTGATTGGATACTCATGTGTCTCCAGGTATGTTTGCATTGAGATGCCTTTATGCCATGTTGGCAGGATGCTCATTATAATCATGCATGAGTTTACGTCATACTGATAAGAGTCCTTTTTGAATGAGAGTTCCTGCAGCGGAATATCTCTTGGAGCCACACCTGCGTGAGGGAATTTTATTTGTATGATAACGATGTCACCACCTATGTACATCATCACTATTGACAACACTTATTGTAGCGGCCTACACCATCTTGACACCGAGGCTTGGAGACGTAGTCCCTCTTGGACGAACTTCGTTATCAACGTCTTGAGTTTTATGTTGCTGATGATTGTCATGTCCCTTCTTCTTTACAACATGAATATATGTTCAATTATGCTATTTTAAATGCAATTTTAATCACATCACGAAAGAAAAATATCTTGTTTAAATTTGGTAGTTGAGGCAACTCAGATCATATATATATGCTTGGATCGATCGTGAATAACAATATTTTTAGAGAGCTTGATGAAACTCTGATTATCATAGTATATCAAAGTTGGATACATCATCTGATCAAACAATCCAACAAGTATATTTCTCATCCAGATCGCCGCACATGATTCTTGATTGACAACCATGTATTGTTCTTCTGCCAATCCGAGTGCCATAAATCTTTGCTTCTTGTTGTATCAAGAAACTACTGTGGACCTAACACTGAAAATTCTACCTAATCTACTCTTTCAATATGATAGGCTCCCCACCTAATTTGCATGTATGAAGCCTCATAGCTTCATTCCTTCTTTCCTTCTGTACCATTGTCCAAATTGGGTGGTGCCTCTTAGGTACTGTAGAACATGCTTAGCTGCCTTCCAAAATAATTTGGTTGGCCTAACCATAACTTGGCTTAGCTAGTTAAGTGGATCAACAAAAACAATTAAACGATCGTGAAATCACGAAGCATATCAACACATTACATACTGATTTCCTCGAGAAAGCCAGAAGTAAAAACACCTGCTATTTATATATTTCATTAGTCAGAAAATATGTGAATATTACAATGCTTTTCTCGAGCCTAGACAAGCCTAGGCCAATACTTAACCAAATTTTGGCTTGTCCAAGTCCCTATTTCCTTGCGCTTTTTCCTTGTGAATTAGCCCCTTATTAATTAGGGAAATTCCTCAATATGAATTGCACAATCCTCATAGGCCTTCCTCTGACTGCATGCACCACTTGTACAATTTCGATGATTATACTACTGATAGTACACTGCTCTTGAACTCCAATCTCAAATGGGTAACTCTTAGATATGACATGCATGAGGTATTTATGAGTGAATCATTAGTTAACTGGTTGAATACATGGAGTGACACCTGACTGTCTAACCTCCTACTAGTTCCTCCATCAATTGGAACTAGTTTAACCAACTTTAACTTAGTTAAACTAAATTAATTAATTACAACTCAAAATAAAACCAACCACGGCTCCTATAAAGTAGGATACACTCTACATGACTCAAGTTAGACCCTCAAATCGAATTAACTAAGTCGACTAGGTCAAATTGACTTAGTTAACTCGTACAAGTTTTCTTGTGATGTAGAATTACAATTTTATTCCTAATTTAATTCAAGGAAAAAATTAAATTAGGATTTTTTTGTTGCATTTTCAACACTCCCTCTCAACAAGAAAGGGATTATCAGATACCCTAATCCTACCTCTATGGAACTCGAAGTTTCCTTTTGAGAGTGCCTTGTCAAGATGTCTACATCTTGTTCCTTTGTAGGAATGTACTTCAGGAACATGATTCTCCTCTACGCATAATCTCGTAGATGGTGATACCATATGTCGATATGCTTGGACAGATCATGAAAAAATGGATTCTCAGAGAGTTTTATACAACTCTGATTGTCACAGTAAATCATTATAGGATCCATTTTCTAACCAGATAACCCAAAAAGGATCTTCCTCATCCAGATAGCCTCACAAGATGCTTTACTAGCAGCCATGTACTTTGCTTCTGCCAAACTGAGTGCAACTGATCTCTACTTCCTACCGTACTAAGAAAATGTTGCTGACCCAGTACTAAAGATTCCCCCTGATGTTCTCTTCCTGTCAGATGGAATCCCTACCCAAACTGAATCTGTGAAGCCTTGCATATTCGCTCCCTCTTTCCATCTATACCAAATACCAAACTGAGTGGTGCCTCTGAGGCATCTCAACACATGTTTAGCTACCTTCCAATAGAGTTTGGTTGGATTAACCATTTCTTGACTATATAGTTAACTACAAAACATATGTCCAGTCATGTGTTCACCAAAAACATAAGTGAACCCACAAGATGCCTATAAATAGTAGCCTCCACTACTTCACCTGAAATAACATCTTCCTTCCTCCAATTCACTGTTAGAGGAGTCTCCATGGGTTTGCTGCTCTCCATGTGGAGCTTCTTTAGTATCTCGTTGGCATACTTTCTCTGAGAGACAAATAGTTCCTCATATCTTTGCCATACTTCCATACCAAGGAAATAATGCATGAGCCCCAGGGAATTTCTCTCTAATTCTCTTGCAAGATCCTCTTTGCAAGATTTGACCAACTTCTCATCACCTATTAGAATTAAATTATTGACATATAATATTATAATAAATAATTTTCCTTCAACCACAATATGGTAAAGGTTTGCACCTAATTCATTTTTGGTGAAGCCCATCCTGGTGAAATTGTTGTCGATCCTGGTGTACCAAGCACAGGGTTCTTGTTTCAATCCATACATCGCTCGATAGAATCTGCACACATGTGAATCTCTATTGAAGGTCTCAAATCCTTCCGGTTGTTCAATGTATACCTCTTCCTCAATCAGTCCATTGAGGAATGCTGTCTTCACATCCATTTGATGTATCTTCCATCCCATCTGTGATGAAAGTGCTAGAATATATCTGATTGAAGAGTACCTTGCTACTGGAGAAATGGTATCTTCGTAATCAATTCCATCCACCTGAGAGAACCCTCTGGCCACAAATCAGGCCTTGTGTTTCTCAACACTCCCATATGTTGCTTGCTTTACCTTGTAAAGCCATCTAGAACTTACCATTGACTTGTCTGCTGGTCTTGGTACCACTTCCTAAACACTGTTTCTGATAATGGAGTCATACTCCTCTACCATGGCATCAACCCATACTGGCTGCTGCACTACTTCCTCAAATAACCATGGATCAATCTCTACACTCTCGCTCATTAGAGCCATGTAGCCAGTGTATCGATCTGGTGACCTCCTCTACCTGCGTTGTGATGTGGGTGTTCCCACATTCTCTCTAGCATCATGAATCAATATGTAAGCTTCTTTGGTCTACTTCCTTCCATCTCTGGAAGTATTTACAGGAGTGGGTGCTTCCACTCTCTTCCCATCTACATGTGGTTGCTCCACATCATCCTGAGGTTCTTCCTTTGGAGCTAAAATATCATCATATGCATGCAAATGAAGTTCCCTCTCAAGGGAACATCTCATGGACTTCTCTTCATCAAAATTTACATCTCTACGAATAAATATCATCCTGTGAGATGGTAGGTACACTCGATAATTGTGAGGTTTATCAATGTACCCCACAAATATGCCCAACTCACTTGTTGGCTCTAGCTTTTTCCTTGCATCCTTGGTAACGTGACAGTAAAATGATGAACCAAAGATCCTGAAGAGTGCCACATATGGTTTCTTACTTTAAAAAGCTTCTTCTGGTGTCCTCATCCCGAGAATCTGATGGGGCTCCTATTCTTCACATATACAACTGTGTTGCATGCTTCAGCCAATAAGTGCAACGACAGGCCATGATCACGTAATATCTCCTGTGCAACTCCCACAATACTTATGTTCTTCTTTTCAGCCACCCCATTCTGCTATGGGTTAGTGGGTGCTATTAAATCTCATCGAATGCCTTCTGATGCACATAATTTATTCAATTAATTTGACACATATTCTCCACCATTATCACTCCTGAGATCCTTCACTTTCCTCCTAGTGTCTTTCTCAACAAGTGCTTTAAACTCACAAAATTTAGAGAATGTATGATCTTTCTTTTGCATGAAGAAAATACAACACTTACATGAGAAATCATATACAAATATTACATAATACATGTTCTTGGCCATTGCGTCTTTTGAAAACAATCCACACACATATGAGTGAACTCTTTCAAGGATCACTTGTGCTCGATTGTCCTTATCATGAAAGGTAGCTTTGGTGTACTTCCACAATGTACACCCTTTGCAGGTATATCTCTTCTCTAGTTCACCCTTGGGAAGTCCTGTAGAAATATGCTGCATGATCTTCAAAGATCCATGGTGAAGATGGCCCAATCTTCTATGCAATAATTCATCAATGTCTCTGCTGTGCACATTCTCTGATTTTGTGCTTAAAACAACACAATATTCTACTTCCAATTTGTAGAGGTTCTTCACTTGAACCCCGATCTGCTTCACTTGTCCTGTGGCTATGTGACAAAGAAAAGAATTTCCTTTGCTAAATACCACATTGTAGCCATGGTCCTCTAACATAGCAACTGAAACTAAATTCTTCTTCAGACTCAGAACATACATGACATATTTCAATGTGAGAGGTGAACCAAACTCCCTCTGAAAAGTAAGAGTACCAATGTCAATCGCATTATACCTTCCATCATCTCCCATTTAGATGTGCATCTGGAGGTCCTTCTCCTCCAAGTCACTGAAAACTTATTTGTTTACGATCATATGGAATAAGGTTCCACTATCCAAATACCACAAAATACCCATGACCGATGTCACCATGCAAGCAATAAGGGTAAAATCTGATGAGAATGAGATTAACTCAAACACATTACAGAAAAACACATAAATCACACATATAAAAACCAGAGACACAATATTGATGGAAAAAGGCTGAAGCCTCATGTATTCTCTCTCTCATTCTTTCATCAAAATAATTGAAATAGTGTTACAAATAAATAGATGAGAGATATTGGTCTCAAGATAGTGCATGCTATCTTGGACATCTTTGGTTGAGATAATTTCTCCTTTGGTTGAGATAATTTCTCACCAGACACACCAATATAGGAGTTACCTAAACTAACTCCTATCTTAGAGGAACAACCCAAGAGTTAGGCACAAATTCCTAACTTGGAATATTTAATTAATTTATTTTTGGATTTATTATTGTTTTATGAGAGAGTCTAACATTCCCCCCCTCAATGATAAATCCAAAAACGAGAACCATCTTCCAAGTTCTCATGTTGATCCTCAAAAACATTGCCTGAAAAAACCGCCAAAACTGGATGCTGGAAAAAACTCAAATATGAAGAGAACATGAATCAGCTGCATGCTTGATCCATCTCTGAAGGATGCTTGACAACTCCATCATATGCCAAGCTGCAAAAGGATCCAACTGTCCTTTGCTTGAAAACAACATCCGGTGTCCACTGACACAATTTGATGATGATTGCCCACTGGCTGAAGATGTCGAAAAACAACTCAATGTTGCTTTTGCTATGATGAAAGCTGCTCACTACTGATTTGGCTGTCGATCGCCCACTGGCGAATTTGCTGATGCTCACTGCTGATGACAAATGCCCACTGGCTGATGAAGATGCCCACTGGCTGATGAAGATGCCCACTGGCTGCTTCGCTGATGTTGTCGAGACTTTCAGTCTGACAACCACTTGTCAATTTCATTGACATTTCCCCCCCTTTGTCAGCTGAAAGGAGAGACAATCTGCTCCAATATATATTTTGAACTCCCCCCCTTCAGGTGTAGGAGAGTTTCACTGTTGTACTCCCGCATTCAATTGCATGAGAGTACCATCATCTGTTCACTGCTGGCTGCACTATGTAAGATTGTAGTCGGTTGTAGAACTGAGACAACCGTTTGACTGTGGATGACCATTCCCAAGGATCAATCCAGTCATAATGTATCTTCAATCTGCCTGATTTTTGGTGGTTGCGACATTTTGCTGAGGAATGATTGGGCTTGCCACAATGGCAACAGGGATGGAGATCAAAACATTGATCTTCCAAATGACCGGCTCTTTGACAATGAGAGCATTTCGGTTGAACATGAACTTCAGGTTGCATGCAATTTCGTTTGTCTACAACTTTCTCAGAACCTGCTGAGGTGAGTGGTTCAAGAAATCCTGCACTCACAAACTTAATTGGCTTGGAATAATCTGGGATTTGTAAGTTGGTGTCATCAGGGACATATCCTAAGCCACGTCTATTCTTGTTATTTTGAATTTCTTCCCAGGGCTTGATGATGGGTTTGGAAGAAATTTGATTTTGATCATGAACAACTTCGACACTTGAAGTTGTTGGGATGAATGACTTATCATCTGGATCATTCAAAGACTTTTCTTGCAATTCATGCCTTTGAAGTTGGGACTCAAGCTGAAGAAACTCAATGGTTTCATGCGTTTGCTGTAGATGCCGTGAAATATCAGCAAGAGTTTCTTTGCTGACGTGCACCATGTCTTCATCACTGGAGATGATCAAACTGTGAAGAATGTTTAACAACTGAATATGCTGCGCCATCTGAACTTGCTCACTTGAAGTCAGGCTCTCTTGTTGTAGATGTCATGCTTTGAATTGTTTCACTTTACTTGAATGACAGGCTCGCTTGCTATGGAACTTGAATGGCACGCTCGCTTGATTTGTGGCTTATTGTACTTGCTGAGAACACTTGTTAGAACTTTCTGGAATTCACGCTCGCTTGATGACGAACTCAACTTGCTTGATTGGTGTTAGAGTTGAACTTGGTTTTGGTTGCTGTAGGAGTTAAAACTCATGGACAGGGTGTCGAACACTGTCGAAAATGCACCCAAAAAACTTACAATGATTTTAATGACTCACATAAAACAAGGAATTCACTTGTCTTAATTTGACTAAGTTGAAGAGAATGAACGTGCTTGACTTATGATCAAATCAAGACGTGGGTGTCGGTTTCAACCGAGAATGCACCCGTACAATTCAATTGGAATTTGATTCACAAGTTCTTAAATTTGTTTGCAAGAATGTTGATGTAGACTTTGCTTTGAAACAGTGAAGTTTACAAATTCATTAACTTGATTGAATTTGCTTGTTGAAGTAGAATGTCGATGTTGAAAACTTTGATGAGTTGTTGTATGTGTGGAGCTTAATTATCCTTCCTTGCAATTATTTCGATATAGGTGTTGTGCTTGCTCTTTGTATTTTATGTGTGCATGAAATGAGATCATTTATGTGTCAAAACTAGACACAAATCATAAGCAAAAAACATGAAGCATGCACCATCATCAACACACTCTTCGTGTACCTAAGATCCCCTTATTCAATTTCGGGCGGATCTAGGACACATCAACACCAAAAAATGATATCTTTATTAATCATGAAGTACATCTGAAGCAATGATAATGCCAAGCTGACAAATGCTTAAAACAACTCGCCTTCAAAATTTGAATGGATAATGACACGACAATACTTTGAATTACAACTTTCCCTTATCACTCCAAATACAAAATCACTTATATCTCCACAAAATATTTTCCAAATTTACAAAATGTAATGCACCTTATCCACTCATCTTCTTTCTTATGTCACTCCTTATATCTCCCCAAAGCACTCCAAAAAAAACATTTTTACACATTAAACAGGATACCTCATTACAAAAATTTGAAAAATATCATCCACTCCTTATCTCTCCAAAAAGCACTTTAACTAAGTCATGCCCTCTTAAAACTCAAACATAATAAAATCTCCACTAACTCTAACCCATTAAAGTTCATGAAACATTAAGGGTTAAACATCATTCTCACCCCACTCATTCTCTCACATTCCACTTACTATCTCTCATCATATATTAAAAATTACCACGCTTCATTACAAAATATACTCCTTTTTAAAGGTCCATAAAACACTTTAATGGTTTTAAAGTCACTTGATCAAACGTGAATTACGGTTGTATCTGTTTAAACTTTACATTTATCCATGTAATTCCAAGCTTCACACGTACCTTTTTTCATTTACTTCAAAATGTGTTTTGTCCTCACGCCAAACACCATTATCCTCGGCTACAACTTCGAAGAAGTTAATCCCACGACACAATTCAGTCACCAAAAGGTGTTCCAGCCAATCAATAGTCTCACAGACTTGAGGGAAGATTTCGACTTTTGTTCCAATCTTTTGTTGTTGCATTGTTTGTAACGAAAACCACGAAAATCACACCTTCAAAAACTTGTTGAAGAGATCAAATACATGCGGCATCCATAGCTCCCCACCATAAAATTACCTGCTCTGGAGTCTTCTGAAGACGTGCTGCAATGTCTGCGACCACAGATGATTTAAGCATGGGTGCAAGAATAGACCTGCAATTCGAGGTGTCTCCCAGCAGCCGACGTTGAGAAAACTTGCTATGACTGGCCTTTTTGAATGCGGGAACTGAAGTCGCAGCCTATTTCGGCTAATCAGTCTGCGTTGAGTCACAGGATTAAAGCGGAGAGGAATTTAAAAACCAGTGCTATGAGCAAAGGAAAGTGTATGATTATATGAGGACATCCAGCCAAAGGAAAATCAAATACTTCTAAAGTGGATTTGTTTACAGCCCAGCAGTTAAAATCAACTAAAGAAGAGTATGATGACCAAGTGACATTCCTTGTCTGTCGGTTGATGTCACTAAAGCAAGGACAGTCACGCTATCTTCTAATTCAGACAACACGGCACCATACAACACAGTTACAGTTATTTAGAAAGGGTCTTGCTGTTCTAGAGGCTCTGGATCCTCATATTAAGCGAATTGCTGAGGAGCAGCGCATTGATCATCAATTGAGTGAACTCGGTGATGAATCTGATGAGAGTGTAGCAAGTTTTGATTTCACACACAGTAACTGCGAATATGATGAATCTACAAGTTTTGATTTCACACACATTAACTGTGAATATCATGAATCTACAAGCTCTTCTCATCGATTTCTTCTAAAAAAAAAAAACCTCATGGATTCACTTGATGGTGAGTATGACAGTGACCGAAAGATTGATGAGTTGAGGCAGCTTTATAGAGCCTAAGATACGACACATTTGGAGAGTCATATCTAGTTACAACAATATGCTAATTCTAAAAGTCTCCATTAAATAATTAAACATTTTAGAATAATAATTATTAATTTAATATCTTAAATTAATAATTATTTTATTCAATGTGAGAGGTGAACCAAACTCCCTCTGAAAAGTAAGAGTACCAATGTCAATCGCATTATACCTTCCATCATCTCCCATTTAGATGTGCATCTGGAGGTCCTTCTCCTCCAAGTCACTGAAAAATTATTTGTTTACGATCATATGGAATAAGGTTCCACTATCCAAATACCACAAAATACCCATGACCGATGTCACCATGCAAGAAATAAGGGTAAAATCCACCTCAAATTGTGAAGAAAGAGCTTCACTTGCCGCTTCTCCTAAGGGATTCTTTTTGACCCTCTTGTGTGGATACTTCATGGAATAGTTTCCCAGCTCATGACAATGAAAACATTTAATCTTCGACAAGTCCTTATTCTTGCCACCCTAACTGGAATCTCCTTTGGATTGGAATTTCTTTCCTTTCCATCTAAGGCACAATTCACCTCATCATCTTGCTTGGATGAGGTTCCATCTCGAGTGCTCCTCCTTATCTCTTCTTTCACCAAGTCAGACCACAAACACTCCCACTTTGGTAGATACTCCCTCCCATTTACTGAATCCTAGTAGCTCTCTAGCTCTTGGGAAGGCCTAGAAGTGCCAGGATGATCAGTTCATCTTCAACAACTGTAATACCAAAAATACCAAGATAATCGTGACATTGGGTGAACCTGCTTAAGTATTGTGGTATTGTGTCACCCTTCTCCATCTTGATCTTTAGAAGCTTGTCCTTTAGTGCTAGCTTCTTGTGCTCAGTGCTGTTTTGAAACAAGCCGATCAAGGCTTGCCACATTGCATATGGTGTATCCTTCTCATGGAGGTTCGAGACAATGTGATATATAACTCCTTCTCGTATGATCCTTCTCACCTTTGCAACTCATTTTCTCCACTCTGCTAGATCTTGAGCATCTGTTGTTGGAGAATTAGGAATATATTTGTCTATGAATTCCTTCTTCCCGTTGTCTTCCAATAGTGCTTCCATCCCATCCTTCTAAGAAATATAGTTCGAACTACCCTTAAGGATATATTAGAGTCTCAATCCATAGAAAATCATCCTGTTGGCTCTAAATAATGATAATGCAAATTCTATTTTACCCGCAAAAGAAAAACTCGTAGTCTCCTTTTCTAGAGTGATTTCTACTCTTATACCATGTAGAAATTCCTTTTAGATTCAAACTTCTAATTGTAATTGACTAAAACAATAGACTTGAATCTATTCTACTCATCATTAGAAACAATTAAACGATCATGAAATCACGAAGAATATAAGAGAAATAATTCAATCAACACATTACACAAGGATTTCCTGGGGAAAGCCACAACTAAAAACTCCTTCTATCTGCATATTGCATTAGTAAAAAAATATGAGAAGATTACAATGCTTTTCTCAAGCCCGAGCAACATTTTCACTATCTCTATCTATCTCACAACTTCCTAGACAAGCCTAGGCCAATACTTAACCAAATTTGGCTTTCCCAAGTTCTTATTTCCTTGTACCGTTTCCTTGGAAATTTGTTAGGCCCCTATAATACTAGTGATTCCCCCATTACTTTTGTCATTGTATCCCTTATTGTTATTATTATGCCCCTATTGTCCCCATATTGTTATTAGTATGCCCCAGAGAAACCCATTATTGTTATTTTTGTGCCCTTATGTTATTATTGTTATGCCAACTTGATTATATTGTGACCCCTTAGACTCCTATATATAGAAGGGAGGTTTAGTCATTTGTATCATCCAAGAATTGTTCATTTGTGTAATGTAAAGGAGGTTTCCCCCTCAAATAGGCTGAATTGTAAGGCGTTGATCTATCTTTTCTATCTTTTTGTGACATGGTTTCCTAACATTTGGTATCAGAGCTTTGGATTCTAGGGTTTCGCTGCTCCAAACAGGTCATTGTGGCATTTTCACTATAACGTTTTTCTGCAATGTTTCAAAAGCTACAAAAAAACCCATTTGAGTCGAAATCGTTCTAAACTTTGGGTCCATAGTTTAGAGCTTGTATCACTATATTTGTGGAGATATGTTCTGAGGAATTTAGGGTTTTTGCAGGCTCCCGAATTACATTCCAAATAGGTGACCTGGGGAAAATCATCATAACTTTTGTTTTGAGCATTAGATTGAAATTTCATAATAAGTTTTAGAAAGAGGACAACCTGTAGTTTTCTGTGTATCAGTTTCAGGTACTAAGGTAGAAATAGTGACATGTGGCACATCGTACAAGTTCGCTCTACTGAACTAGTCTATAATCAGGTCACCGTGGGAGATTTGGCATAACTCTTCCTTGGAGAATCCAATCTTGATCATAATTTTGGGGTTAGAAAGAGGACTGAAAGGGCTACCGCACGACAAAATGTCAGATATTCTAGCTCCATAGTTACATAGATATAACAGATTCAATATCGAGCTCTTACAAAGTGAAAAAAAAGGTGTGTAGTTTTTTTTTTAAATTTTGCATAAGATTGGTTTGAAATATTAGTTTGAAGGAATTCAAAGGGAATAGTGAAGAATTATTAGAATTAATTAATACCCCAAAGAAAGAAAATGGAAACACCTAGTAAGCAACCTGAAATCTCTAGCATGACTCGTTAAGAAGAGGAAGACATGCAACATGGTATATCAAAATTACAAGACCAAGTACAACAAATTTCACTTTCACTAAAGGTAAGTGAATCCAAGATGAATGGCATGGAAGCTAATATGAATGGCATAAAAGTTAATATCGATGGTGTGGAATCTAAGATGAATGGTATGGACGATAAGATGGAGGAATTGTAGATAAATTTGAATAAGTTGCTACAAGAAATGGTCACAAATGGAGAACGGGTAGTAAATGAAACTCATGATGAGAACAAAAGAAATGTTAATCATGATTTCATAGACTCTAATGTTGGATTGAAGACCCACCATGTTCCAAAAATCAATATGAGGAACTTTGATGGCAAGGATCCCAGAACATGGATACTACAGATGGAGCAATTTTTCAATCTCCATAATGTGCAAAACACACAAAAGGTACGAATTACAACTTTATATTTGGAACCAAATCAGTTTGTATGGTATCGATGGCTTTGCTCTCATAAAAAAATTGTCACTTGGGCAATTTTTACGAAAGAAATGATAGCACATTATGAGGATACAAAAAGCAACAGCTTTTGTAGCCAATTGATAAATCTCAAACAAAAGGGTTAAATGATGGAGCACATTGAGGACTTCCAAAAATTGAACATAAGGGTAAAAGATATTCCAGAGGAGCATAGGATTGATGTGTTCATAGCGACTTTAAAGGATAATATCCAACATGAGGTTCACCTTTGGGAACCTGATTCATTAGAGAAGGCATTCAAGTTAGCAAGAAAAATGGAAAGCAAAATTATGGCAACTTGGAAGCCTACTTCTCACAACTATAAAGATGGAAGTGTTGTTGCCCCTAGCCTTCCACAACCTACAAGGTTGACACCACAACAATTGGAAGAAAAAAGAGCAAAAGGGCTTTGTTACAGTTGTGATAGCAAATACAATAAAGGTCATAAGTGTGTTGAGAAGAAATTATTCTACATAGATTGTGAAGAGGAGGAATAAAAGGAAAAAGAAATGTCAAAAGAAGAGGATATACTCTAGGAACAAACCCTAGATAAAGAAGAAATGAATCCAACCATATCTTGTAATGCATTGGCTGGAATTACCACTCCTCAAACTATCAAGATAGAATGACATATCACGAAGAAAAAGGTAATAGTGTTGATTGATTCGGGAAGTACCCATAATTTTATTCATTGTAAGATAACAAAGGAATTGAATTGCTTCCTATATCCAGCACCAGAGTGTCAAGTGATGGTTGCAAGTGGAGGAACCATAAATTGCTCGGGAAAGTTCCATAATATCAAGATATCCATGGGAGAATATGTATTGAATAGCCCAATGCTTTCCTTTTCAATGGGTGGTGCTGACGTTGTACTAGGAGTCCCATGGATACAATCCTTGGGTACAATAGCTTTTAATTTTCAAGAACTTTTCATGAAGTTTTGTGCGGAAGGAAAGGAAGTTGAATTAGGGGGTATTGTAGGCAAACTAGGAAAGATAATCAGCTGTAACGGTATGATAAAGATTCTAAAGAAGGAACAACGAGGTGTAATTGCACAATTATGTTTGCTAGAGGTCCGCACATCGAAATCATCTATTTCTCCAGATCTCAAAAAAGTCTTGGATAATCATTCCAAGGTATTTGAGACTCCCAAAGGTCTCCCACCTATTCATGATCATGATCATGCTATTCATTTGATTCCAAGAAGTGTTCCTCCATACATCAGGCCGTACAAATATCCCTATGCCCAAAAGAGTGAAATTGAATGTATGGTTGCAGAAATGCTAGAGGCTGGTATAATTCAACCTAGTCAAATTTCTTTCTCTGCTCCAGTAGTATTGGTGCATAAGAAGGATGGATCATGGTGCATGTGTCCAGATTATAGGGAGCTCAACAAGCTCACTATTAAAGATAAATTTCCCATTCCTATCATTGATGAATTATTGGATGAATTGCATGGATCAATTTACTTCACCAAGTTGGATCTTCATTCAGGATATCATCAAATTAGAATGAAGGCCAAAGACATTCCGAAAGAAACATTTAGAACTCACGAGGGTCATTATGAATTTTTGGTCATGCCTTTTGGCCTTACCAATGTACCTTCTACATTTCAAGGTTTGATGAATTCCATTTTCAAACCCTTCCTTAGAAAATTTGTGTTAGTATTTTTTGATGATATACTAATCTACAAAAAGTCTTGGAAGGATCATGTTGAACATGTTGACAGGGTGCTGAAACTATTGGAGGAAAAAAAATTATATGCAAAAAGCTCCAAATGTTTCTTTGGAGTATAAGAGGTGGAATATCTGGGTCATATTATATCTCATGAAGGTGTTAAGGTAGACCCTAGCAAAATTAAACCTATTAAGTAATGGAAAATCCCCACATCCATAAAGCCTTTGCGAGGATTTCTCGGTTGACAAGGTATTATCACAAGTTTGTTAAGAATTATGGGAGAATAGTAGCACCTCTAACAACATTATTGAAGAAAGATGCATTTTCATGGACTCCAAAAGCAACAAAGGCCTTCGAACATCTTAAAGAGGCAATGTGCCAAGCACCGGTCTTAGCTACACCAAAATTCACAAAAACCTTTATTGTGGAATGTGATGCTTCAGGAAATGGAATTGGTGTTGTTTTAATGCAAGATGAAAGACCCATTGCTTTCGAAAGTCGTCCAATCAAGGGAAAGAATTTACACAAAGCTATTTATGAGAAGGAAATATTGGAAATACTACATGCACTTAAGAAATGGAAACCCTACCTAATGGGAAGACACTTCAAGGTAAAAACGGATCATGATAGTCTTAAATACTTTTCAGAACAAAGGTTATCCTCTGAAGAGCAACAAAAATGGGTCACAAAGATGTTGGATTATGACTTTGAAACCATCTACAAAAAAGGGAAGCAAAATGTTGTGGCAGATGCACTCTCAAGAAAGGATGAGGATGTGGAAGCATTGTTGTGTGCCATTTCATTTGTCCAACCAGATTGGATAAACGAAGCAAGGGAGGAATTGAAGAATGAAGAAGAAGTGTGGGCACTCATTCGAAAATTACAAGAAGATCTCGGTACATCTGGTACATCTAGCTGGAAAAATGATTTGTTATGGTACAAAGATCGTTTATAACTATGTAAGAATTCCCAACTCAAACAAAATATTTATATGGAATTGCACACTTCTCCCTTAGGAGGGAACTCAGGATTTTTAAAAACTTACCACAGGGTTAAGAAGGAAGTCCTTAAATCGGATATTCAAAAGTTTGTGGCGGAATGTTTGGTTTTCCAACAAAATAAAGTTGAAACAATTAAGACCCTAGGTATATTACAACCTTTATCCATTCCAAGCCAACGTTGGGAGGAGGTTTCAATGGATTTTATTACCCAAGTCTGAAGGAAAGAGTGTCATCATGGTGGTAGTTGACAGACTTACCAAGTATGCAAACTTTTGTGCATTATCACATCCATTTAAATCCAATACAGTTTCTACTGCATTTATGGAAACAATTAAAGAGCTACATGGAAACCCAAAGATTATTGTAAGAGATAGAGATCCCATTTTCATTAGAAATTTTTGGACATAATTATTTTCTTGTCTCAGTACTCAGTTAGCTCATAGCTCATCTTATGATCCTCAATCTAATGGGAAAAATGAGATAGTAAACAAATGTTTGGCAGGATATCTTCGTTGCTTTGTATATGATAAACAGACACAATGGGTCAAATGGTTGCCTCTGGGTGAATGGTGGTATAACACTTCCTTCCATACTGTAGCAAAAATGACCCCATTTATGGCACTTTATGGATATCATCCACCATCCATCACATCATATTTAAGAGAAAATTCTAATGTTCAAGCAGTGGAACATCAAATCGAGCATCAACAACAAGTTCACCAACTCTTAAAGGATAACCTCACATTGGCGCATAATAGAATGAAACAACAAGCAAATCAACATCACAACGAAAGAAGTTTTGATGTAGGGGACTGGGTATTCCTATGGCTACAACCATATAAACAAATGTCCCTCAAGCAAGCTAAGAAGGATAATAAACGATCACCAAAGTATTATGGTCCGTACAGGGTGTTGCAAAAGATTGGTACTATGGCATACAAATTGGAGCTTCCTGCAGCTTCCCGAGTGCACCCAGTTTTCCATGTTTCATGTTTAAAGAAGGTTATAGGTGACAAGCTCCCAGTTCAAACAATATTTCCAAAACTTGACGAGGAAGGAAAAATCATATTTGAACCGGAAGCAGTCATAGAAACAAGAACTCGATAACTACGAAATCGATCAATTTCAGAGTATTTCATTAAGTGGAAGAAATTATCCACTGAAGATTCCACATGGGAGGATGAGAATTTTATACAGAAGCATCTAGAACTACTCAAGTGTTGAGGACAACACTTTTTGGAAGGAGAGGGGCATGTTAGGCCCCTATAATACTAGTGATTCCCCCATTGCTATTGTCATTGTATCCCTTATTGTTATTATTGTGCCCCTATTGTCCCCATATTGTTATTAGTATGCCCCATAGAAACCCACTATTGTTATTTTTTTGCCCTTATGTTATTACTATTACGTCGGCTTGATTATATTGTGACCCCTTAGACTCCTATAGAAGGGAGGTTTAGCCATTTGTATCATCAAAGAATTGTTCATTTGTGTAATGTAAAGGAGGTTGCCCCCTTGAAGAGGCTAGATTCTAAGGCGTTGATCTATCTTTTCTATCTTTTTGTGAGCTGGTTTCCTAACAAAATTAGCCCCCTATTAATTACGGAAATTACTCAATATGAATTGTGCAATCCTGATAGGCCTTCCTCTAACTGCATGCACCACGTATATAATTCAAATGATTATACAACTGATAGTACACTGCCCTTGAAATCCAATCTCAACTGGGTAACTCTCATATCTGGCATGCATGAGTTATTTATGAGTGAATCATCAATTAACTAGTTGAACACATGAAGCAACACCCCAATTTATGACCTCCTACTAGTTTCTCCATCAGTTGGTTTTAGTTTAACTGAATTTAACTCAGTGAAACTGAATTGATTAATTACAACTCAAAATAAACTCAACCAGAGCTCCTATAAAGTAGGAGACATTCTACATGACTCAAGTTAGACTCTCAACTCGAATTAACTGAGCCAAATAATTCAAATTACCTTAGTTAACTCGTACAAATTGTCTTGTGATGTGTAATTACAATTTTATTCCTAATTTAATTCAAGGACAAAATTAAATCAAGATTTTATTTTTTCATTTTCAACATAGCACATTCGGGTCGTGTGTTCACAAGATACATTAGTGAACCCACCAACTAACGTTAAACAGTAGCGTCCACTTCCTTACCTGAAGTGGCATCCTCTTTCCTCTAGTTGGTCACTAGAGGTGTCTCCATGGGTTTGGAACTGTCCATGTGGAACCTTTGAAGTATCTCGTTGGCATACTTTCCCTGAGAGAAAAAAATTCCCCATCGCCTTGCCATACTTCCAATTCGAGGAAGCAATGCATGAGACCCATGTCCTTCATTTCAAACTCTCTTGCAAGGTCCTGCTTGTAATATTTTATCAACTACTCATCACTAGTTAAATCAAATCATCAAAATATAAGACAAAGATCAACAATTTACCTTCGACCAAGGTATGATAGAGGTTTGCATCTGCTTCACTTTTGGTGAAGCCCAAACTAGTGAGATAACTATCGATCCTGGTGTACCAAGCACGAGGTTCTTTCTTGAGACCATACAATGCTTGCTTGATTATGCACAAATGAGTGATCAAAATATGGATTAGGGGCAAAAATTTGCTCAAAAATAAAAGTGCTCAGAATCACTCAAAACCTGAATGACCGCACCTGTCTTGGTGATACAATCCCAACACAACTTGTTTCACTTAAAATAGAGCTCGTATGAGAAAGATAGAGCCTTCTGTCCACTTTGTCAAATAGGCAAATTTTGGGTATAGGGCTAACTGGGATGCTGACTAGGCATCTGTACAACCCAGTCAACAAAAATAATATTCTAAGGAATATCCTTGAAATATTTCGACAGGTGTCTCAATCGCATTTTGACAATTGTCGGCATATTATTGGTCAAAGGTATTTTGGTGGACCAATGAGAGGCTGACATGTGGCAAGCCCAAAGGCCGTCACGTGCCGTCTCAAAGGTAGGGTAAAATGTTTTGGTAGGCTAGAGAATCGAACTCGTGACCTTGTCCACAAGCCCCACACCTTACCACTATGCCGCACCACAAGTCTTAACCTATATGAATTTGAAGTTTTATTTAAAGTTTAAGTGTTGAAGGTTTGGAGGTAAGGGGCTAGCCCAAGGGGACCAACCCCGGTTCCATGGGCGCCATATGACCCAATGCTAAACAGGAGGGTACTAGAGGTAGTTGGCAGTGGTTTTGGCAGGTCTGAAAAATCCGACACTGCTCCAAATTTGGCAAGGTTAACTGGAGTTTCTCTAGATTAGTGGAGTTTTCCTAGGGAAAACAGAAGAGACCATAACTTCTTCAATTTTAGACCAATTTTTGGCTTAAAAAAGAGTCATTCCTAGATGATTTGGATGCTATGAACACAATGGAACAAGTTGTAGAGGTAGAAAGTCACTTCTGTATGTGATTTTGCTACGTTGAAGTTTAAGGAAGCCTAGGTCCACTAGGAGAGGAGGTCAAGCCTAAATCAGCTGAAGTCCAATTGCAGAGCTTTGAAAGTCGTTTTTGGGTCTTTTGAATCTAATGGAGCAGGTTGCAAAGCCAATGGAGCATTGCAGGTGCATTTAATAAGAGAAGTGACCATTAATCCAAAGAGGACCTAGCCATTGAAGCAGGGTCCAAGGAGATGTAGCCTAGGAGGGGTGAACTCCTTTATCAACTTTGTGTTATGAGTTGCTACATTTTACTTCTATACAATTTAATTTTTGTATATGTGTTTAAACAGCTAATTAATCTCATAAATTTCTCACAAAATACACTCAACACTTGACACATCATTACTCACATTTTGGTTAATTTGAGATGATCCTAAACACATTTATTTTTATTTGATGAGGGAGCTTCCATAGAATTAACAAGTTTTCCCAACATTCAGATCAAGTTGATATTAGAGCACTGTTAACTCATTCTAACTCTAAGATGGTTTGCCAAGGTTAGCTAGAAAATTAGCTATTGTTGTTGTATTTGTGCAAGGATAATTTAACTGTGTGCAAGTTTATGTGTGTAAGCTGAAGAAGGGAGACTGAGAGGCTTCTTTGTTGAGAAACGTTTTGAAGCTTTGTGAAGATTTTTGATGCATTAAAAGTGTGATGGCAGATTCAAGAAGTGATGTTTCTAATCCATCCCTTAACAAGACTCTTTGATAAAGAGATGTTGCAAGAGCTTATCATCATGAGAGATATGGTGCAAGAGATGAATGAATATAGGAGGGATAACACCATACTTCAAGAGGATTTGATGGCCATGAAGGAGGAGAAGCAAGAGCTTTTGAAAAAATGCATGAGATGGATATTCAACTCCATGATGCCAAGGAAACCCTAGCCAAGTATGTGCATGAAAATGAGGCATGCAATTCAAGTTTATCTTGAATTTCCTCTCAAAATGAATGTTGTGGTGCTTTTGAAAGACACACTAGCGGAATAGGATCCAAATTATTGATGAAGATGAGTTATGAAGGTAAAGGGTTAGGCAAACATGCACAAGGCATAGTTGAGCCAATTGTTGTTGAGGAAAGACCTAGGTAATTGGGTCTTGGTTATGGAAAACATGATGGAGAATGCTCCAAATACAAGAATCAACATGAAGGTGTTCCAAGAAGGAATTTCATTACATGTTCGTTACCTCAAGCTTGTGAAGTTTGTGTTCATGAGGAATGCAAATTTTTTATACCCACTTTGCAAGAAGATGCTTATAAGCATGCAACTAGTGGAAATGGCAAACAAGAGGATGTTGAAAGCTCTAAGGTCATTGAAACCATTGTTGGTATTCCGAAGAGAGCCACTACCTCATCAAATTCACCTCCTCAAGAAGGCAACAAAGGTGAATGTGCAAGGTGTAAATTTTACTTTAATCGAGTTTCTTTTGATTATGATAAACATGGTAAATCTTCACATAATATTTGGAGAAAATTTACATGTTCCTTTTGTGGTTTGAATAACCACACTGTTTCAATGTTTTGGAAGAGGGTAGCCATACACAAGAAACTTTCATAACAAAAGAGACAAAAAGCCAAAGGTCCATTGGATAATGGAAACCATGTTGAAAAGAAGATGCAATTATTTTTCACTCATTGCCACAAGCAGGGTCATCTTGTAGAAAAGTGTTGGACTTTGCATCTAACAAGTCATCCACAACATTTGAAGAAGGTGGAGAAAGATTTTGGCAAGAATGGAAAAGAGGATTCCATAATTGATGTGGGTCAGGATGATACACATGATGAAGTGCAGTTGAAAGAAGCGCCATTGAAATGGTTTGTAAAGAGAAGGTTAGATTTCTTAACCAATTAAGGCCTTTCATTTCTTTTGATAATTGATGCAAATCTTGCCTTATTGATGCATTTCCTTGTTATTTGGATGCATTTATTTTCTCCTAAAAGTATGTTGCGTATTTCATGAAGCAAGATGTTGGAAAAGTAGAGTTATGTTGACTCACTTAGATGCAACAAAATGGCAATTTGCAACTACAAATTTGAATGCATGTTGCATTTTTGAACTTGCATGTTTACGCCAGGAAGGTGTTCAAAAGTGGAGTATGTTGACTCACTTTATTGCAACAAATTTGGTCATTTCAGCTCTTTAAGTACTCATACATACCAATGGATTCTTGTACTTGTGATTGTAAATGTGAGAGAGTTGAGAATTTTTATACATGCATGAGAGTTTGTGTGTGTGAACAGTGGAATTTTTAATATTTTCATTGTGCTTGAACATGCATGAGTGATTCACTTGTGTTGGTTGCTTGCTTTGTTAACATGTATGTTGTCAAATTGAGAATGTTGATCATTTTGCACATGCATGAGTGTCGGCTTGTGTGGTGAATTTATTGTTACATGTATGTTATATTGACTTGGAAGAGTTGCTTTTGTCTCCAAAGATGAAAGGGAGATGTGATGAATTGTTTCATGAGAATGTGGAATCCTTTTTGTAAATAGTTAAGTTGTTGTACATGCTTTTGATTGACTTGAAAGTCAGTTGTTTGAAGAAGCATGTTTTGTGGACTTGTGTTTAGTCGATGGTTTCTACACCAAGATGTAAGAGTACATGGAAGTGTTCACATGATGTGACATTTGTTTCTTTGAAGAAGCAAAAGGAAGAGGTCGTCAAGTTATATTCTTTCATGAGTGTTTTTCAAGGTTAATGGTGTTTCTTGTGACAAGATGTTGTAGGATTTTGGAAGGTCCACGCTTGAGCAAGAGGCTCATGATTAGCCTTCATTCTCAAATCATGACATGAGAAACATGTTAATACTAGAGGATGATGGAATCAAGGAGCGAAAGTGGACAAACATGCCAAAACATTTGCAACCATTGTAGACCATTTGATGCGTTAACGCCAAGAAGCGAAAGAGATGGCGAATGGATTCTTCCAGATGTGGAATTTGGAACCGTGGAGGTAAAATAATGCTCATTTATTTTCTTTTTATTACTGGTATTGTAACTCATTGTTGTATTTCACTTAGATGGGCTTAACTTGGAAAAGTGGTTTCCAAGAAGAAGCTTGCATCGAATGCATGTGTTGAAAAGGAGGAACGTGATTCTCAGTGGGAAGGCCGTCAATCAACTTTCCAAGCACTGAAGGATTACTTTGGTACAACAGGGTGTTTAATCAGCAAGCATCCAACAAGTGTTGTATTGGGTCAGCAACAAAAGGAGAACATTGGTTGAAGTGCCAAGCCATTTGCAAGGCAAGGCATGTCAGTGAACCCAAGTGGTTGTCATGGAGATTTTTCCAAGTAGAATCAATTGATAGAACTTGGGAAGGAGAAGAGTATTCAGCTCTCATCAAATAACCAACTTTTGTGGGTCCAAAATCCTGTCAGTGGGAAGGAGTGATCGGAATCTGGATTAGGGGCAAAAATTTGCTCAAAAATCAAAGTGCTCGAAATTTCTCAAATTCTAAACGACTACATCTGTCTCGATGATATGATCCCAATGCAACTCGTTTCACTCAAAACAGAGCTCATTTGAGAAAGATAGAACCTCCTGTCTGCTTTGTCGAACAGACAAATTTTGGGTACATGGCTGACTGGGATGTTGAATAGGCATCCGTACAACCCAGTCAGCAAAAATAATATTCCAAGGAATATTCCCCAAATATTTCTTGGAATATTCTGATAGGTGGCTCAATCACATTTTGACAATTGTCGGCATATTATTGGTCAAAGGTATTTTGGTGGACCAATGAGAGGCTGACACGTGGCAAGCCCGAAGGCCGCCACGTGCCCTCTCAAAGGTCGGGTAAAATGTTTTTGTAGGTCAGGGAATTGAACTCACGACCTCACCCACACAAGTCCCATGCCTTACCACTATGCGCACCACAAGTCTTAACCTATATACACTTGAAGTTTTATTTAAATTTCAAGCGCCAAAGGTTTGGAGGTAAGGGACCAGCCCAAGGGGACCAACCCCGATTCCATGGGTGCTATACGACCTAGCACTAAACATGAGGGTGCTAGCGGAAGTTGGTGACAATTTTGGTAGGTTCGAGAAATCTGACACTGCTCCAAATTTGGTAGGGTTAGCTAGAGTTTCTCTAGATTTGGTGGAGTTTTCCTAAGGAAAACTAAAGAGACCATAACTTCTTCAATTTTCGACCAATTTTGGATTAAAAATAGTCATTCCTAGATGATTTGGATTCTTTGAACACAATGGAATATGTTGCAGAGGCAGAAAGACACTTATGTATGTGATTTTTCTATGTTGAAGTTTAAGGAAGCCTAGGGCCACCAGGAGAGGAGGTCAAGCCTAGATCAGCTGAAGTCCAATTGAAAAGTTTGGATAGTAATTTTTGGGGCTTTTGGGTCTTATGAATCCAATGGAGTAGGTTGAAAACCCATTGGAGCACTGCAGGTGCATGTAATAAGAGAATTTACCATTAATCCAAAGAGGACCTAAGCATTGAAGCAGTGTCCAAGGAGATGTAGCCCAGGAGGGGTGAACTCCTTTATTAGCTTTGTGTTATGAGTTGCTGTGTTTTACTTCGCTGCAATTTAATTTACATATATGTTTTTAAACAACTAATTAATCTCATAAATAGGTCACAAAAGACACTCAACACTTGATACATAATGTTAACACCCAGGTTGTTCCCTATGACTCCCAAGGGAATACGGCCGGGGTAACCACTAACCAATCTTTTAATCACTGTTTCTAGCCAAACTGTGATCAGAGAGGGCTCTCTCTTTATGATTTTGTATCTACAATGATAGTGTTTTAGGCTAGGTATTGAGCATAGGTTATGTTTATGTTTTTGGTTGATGAAACTCCTTTTAGATTTCAGTGATGTAGTTTTCAGAGAGGTTGAATATCATTGGGCAATGGAGTCTGTGGCTATATGTGTTTGAAACTGTGAGATGAAAGATGGGACTTACAGGGCCATTTGAGTGCTTAATAGAACAGTTTTTTGATTAAATGACTGGAAACAGGTAACACAAACAGTGAAAGCATTTAAGAATTTTCACTTATTGTTTAAATATTTCCGACAGACAGGTTTAAGAGAAGAAGACAGATGTCTCAGGGGCAAAAATTGAATCCCTGGGAATGTTTATCACAGCAAAAGACACAGTTTTGAAATGCAGCAATTAAGAATTACAATTCTGTCACTGTATCTGAGGAAAACATGTATAATAGCTCAGTTTGAGTCCAGGGTAATCATGGGTTAAGTCCTGGAACTATCCTTTCACCTTGCTATCAAGTGTAAAACATTTAAACAACAAAAGAGAACAAAAGACTCGAAAACATATAACAAAGAGATTTGAGAATACTTATTGTTTTATGCAACACCCTGGAATCCTGTAACATTCATCTTTCACCACAATACATCAAAGTACACCAAGCCTTGGAAATTCCATTCTTCCTTTGTATTACTTCTCTGAAAATATTACAGTAAGAGAGAGTTCTCAAAAGAAAATTACAACAACCCCTTTCAACTGCTGTGAAGGGTGAATATATACTTGCGGTGATTTACAAAATATCTGAGTTCTGAGTTATCTCAGATTTTACATTCTTACCAACCACTTAAGATATTATGACCAAAATTTAATACAGCATTGATTACAGAGTACAGGCATTTTAATGCTCTGTCAGAAGATATTTTAGCTTTTAGGAGTAGCTAAGTCGGTTGAGATATTCTGAGTAAATGCTTGAAGACCTGTCTTTACTGCCTGTACGCTGTATCCTGGACTTGTCACCTGTGATTGTGACTGCTGCTTGTGGTGAGTCAATGGTCCTGCTGAGTTGGCTCAGCCTCTGCCTCTTCCTTGTAGATATTATTCCTCAAAATTGTGCCTGCGCATGTATGCTCATTTGCCTGGAGAATTAGCGCTACTGATTCTGGCCCGACAAAATTGTCTGTGTCAAATTCCTCCAGACATCCTGTGTGGGCAGTTGGTGTGCTAAGATTGCCCCTAGAGTTTCATCTGCTTCCGTGAATTTGAAGAAGTTAGGTGGTGTATCAAACAGATGCTCAATTTCATTCATGATAAAAAATAGGTTCTCCACCCTGTCATACATAGTCTGCCCTGTGGCTGGCCCTGCGTCTGCTGAAGTGCTGGGCGGTCTTGCAATCTCTGCTCCTGCATGGGCATCAATTCTCTTATTGTAATTGTCTAGGGTGAGCAGTCTTCCTACACTGCTTAAGATGCTGGGAAGGCCTCTGTTCTGTAGTGCCACGAATTTTTCCAGGAATCTGTTGATCTCTGTCTGCATATCCTGTGTCCTCCTCTCCAGTGTTCCAACCAAGTTCCTCAATGTTATGACTCTTTTGGCTACAGCAATTGTTTCTGTCCTGTTGGTGATTCCCATGACAGCTAATTGAGAGCTAGTCTTATAGTTCAGAATATTGATCATCCTAGTAGCAGCTTCTGGCATGTGTCCAAGGCTTGCCCTGGCTCTCTGTATTTCTCTGTTTGCTTTAGTGATGAGCACCATTTGCTCATCCATGGTCTCAATATATTGCCACTGGTTGGCAATGGACCGCCCAATGTTGCTCCAGAGCACTGCTTTCATTTGAGCTGTCACCTTTTCTAGTGCAAGCTCTTTCTCTAGTTCAGCAATTCTCCTCTTAAGAGTTCTTACCTCTCTCTCCTTGGCTGCCTCGTTCTGTTTGCTCTTGTCAAAATTTTCATTTACCTTAGCCAAGGTTTTCTTAAGTTCATCCAGCTCTTTCATTTGAGATTCCATGGCTTGGATCTCAGCTTGCAGCTTTTGCATGTCTAAACTAGTAGCCTGTTCTGATGTTGTAGTTGGTGCTGTGACTTCTGTTTGCTGAGGAGGAGGAGTAGTTTTTAGAGGGACTTCCTCAAGATTTATTATCACAGGAGGAGGCTGGGAGGGTTGGCCCTCTTCTCTTTGCTTCAGTAATTCTTGTAGTGCTGCCTTTGCAGCTTCAGTTTGTCCTAGCTGGTCTTGAATCCTAACCAGCTCTCTGTATAGGGATACCAGCAGGTCTGTAGTATCCTTTTCTTGCCTTTGCTGGGAAACCTCATCTGTTTGTGGATGGATGGTGGCTGGAAGCTTGATTTTCTTTCTTAGGGCTGCCATGTCTGCATCCCTTATCTTCAGGAGTTCTTGGATGCCTTTGACATCTTTAGGATCATGTCCTATATCTATAATTACCTCTTCCAAGGACTTGATCCTATTGTCCTTGGCTTGTGATGATGCTCTTTCTAATTCTAGCTGAGAAGCTGTGTTATCCAGGCTGCTCTTTAGTTTGTAGTTCTCCAATGTCTCATCTGCCAGGGAGGCATACACCATTTCACCAGTTTGTTTATGTAATTAAATCTTGTCCATAGGGTGTATGTCTTTGGCAAGAACCTCCATGTTGGTTCTTAGATAGTCCGAGGTGGACTGAGGATGCAGAGTTGTGGGCATGAAGTGGCTCATTATCATTTTGCCTTCGCTCACATCGAAAGCAGACATGAGTCTCTGCTGGTTGCTAGGAGCCAGGTTTAACAAGTGATTATACAGCTGCACCTTTATGGGATCACTCCTCCTTTTGATGTCAATGAATTGCTGCTTTATACTTGACTGCCCTTCTCTATGTTGACCGGAGGAGCTGACCTCTCCTCCCATAGTCATGTCATGTCCACGCTGAGATGAGCTGGCCGAAAGTTCTCCACTGGGTGGGCCCATGCCCATGGCTTGCCTTACTGCTATGTCCTCCTCTTGGGAGTCATTCAGTCTTTGTCTCTTCTCTCCTCTGATGGAGGATGAGGTCTGGGGGGTCTCTCTCTCCCTTTTTCTGGTCAAGTCCTCCTTCTGTGGTGTTTGGAGGACTGAGGTGTCTACATTGGTGTCTGTCCTGGGAGGCACCTCTGTTTGGGGCTGCTGCTCGGTGTAACTAGGTAGATCTGTCCCCTTTTCCTGCTGCAAGGGCTGCTGTTCACTGGACTGTGCTTCTTCTTGTTGCTGCCCCAGTTCTTGATGTTCCATTTCTTCTTGCTGCTGTAGCAAGGTGTCAACTTGTTCTTCTGTCAATATAGGTGGCTGTTCCACCTGTTTTCCTTTGTCTTTGCTTGCTGCCTGGGGTGTCTTCTCAGTAGTTTGCGGCTGTGCTGCTGAAGATGTAGCAGCTACTCCAATTTGCTTTCTGTACGAGAGGGGCACCTGTCCATAAGTTTCCAAGTCAGCTTCTTTTTGCACATTCCTAGCTTCTTTCTCAAGTAATTCTTCATTAGTGACTTTTTCTACTAGTGTACCCTCTTCCCAATCTAGTGCATTGGCATACTTTTCAATTTTAGGTTGTCTTTTATGTGCATAGTTGCCCAATTTGTATCTAATTCTCCTGAGGGAGATAGAATGATTGGGGTCATAGGGAATCCATTCAAAACTGGTCTGCAATCTGAGGCCTTCCAGGATGCTGTCTGCCTCTTTCCACCCTTCTTCTTTCCTGTTATATAGGAAGGAACCTAGCTGGTTTCTTACCTTCAATTGTGACTTCTTGTTTCTACTCTGAAAGTGAAGGTAATCTGAGTTCCCAAACTGCCTGAAATATTCTAAGGCAAAAAGCCTCATGGGGACATACCTTGGCAACCTAAATGGGTTCAATTCACAGCCATATATCCTAATGACTGTGTGATTCTGGTAGAAGTACCAATTGCCAATGTTGTAGACCTTATTCAAGTGGAGAATTCTCCTCATCTCATCGGTTAATCTAGGAGGAGGGGCACCTTGCAGCACTGTTAGGGCTGGATGAACAAACAAATCAATGAACTCGCAGTATGTATAGGGTGATACTGCAGTATGATGAAACAAGGGGGTCCAGAAGACAACTGATCTTGGATTTCCTTGGGCATTGAGTGGCCTCAAAGGAACAGAGAAGGTAGCTGGCTGGTTGAAGAGGAATAAATGGTATATATAGGAGGTATACCTGAAAAGTCTCTCCCTCCTCAAATTCATGAACTGGTCATGGATTTTCTCTGCTATGTAAGTTGCATAATCATGCTGCACAGCTGGAGGCTTACCAGGGGCAAATATAGACAGCATTGCCATTATGCTGTCATCTACATCTTCCAACCCCTTGAATCCTAGGACATAGCCAATTAGATCCACCAACATTCTGCCCAACTTATTTAGATATTGGTACCCAATAGGAGGGGTTCTGACTGTTTCAGAGCCTGGTGTGACAAACAGTTGGTTGATTTTGACAATCTGGTCACTGGACAGCTTGCTCCCTCTGTTTATCAGATTCTGCATAGATAGAGGGGTCAATTTCTTGGCTGTATTGAAGCGCAGCATCTGGTTTATGCTCTCTGGGGTGATCTGGAACAGGACTAGGCCTGTGGGGCTAATGACTGCTCTTTGACTGGGGTCATAGCATTCCTGGCAGCTATAAATGAGCTCTGGCATAGGATTGACTTGGGGAAGGTTGTATATGGGCAAATTTGACTCCCAAATCCCCAAGATATCTGCCCCACTGAGGTGCTGGGCTCTTAATTCATTCAACATTTGAATATTGTACTTGGTTCCCATAGGGAACCAGTCCATCATTTGATAGTCCATGTCTCCCAGGGGTTTCCATGCCAATTCCTGGTGAGGAGCATTGATGGGCTTAATATTCAGTGCAATAGGGGTCTCCATAGCTCTTCAAGTTGCAAGAATTGCAGGTGGACAGGTGGAATGGTAAAAACACAGTCTGGAGGCAGTTCTCTGTGGAAACAGTTGATGTTTTGAGTATCCAAGGGGAATTCTCTCAATAGCAATTGAAATACTACTGGAGTCTAGTGACAGAACTTCTCTGTGGCCTAACTGAACTCTCCAATCGGGTGAATTATATCTATTAGGAACTCTGCCGGGAAAACGCAGAATTACAATGGTTTTATGTGAATTGCAGGTTTCTAAAGCTCTGCAGGTACTTCTTGGCCCTCACAATGACAATGGTGGATGAACAAATGGAAATGAACGGTGTAAATATCGTTTTTATGGTTCTACTATCCCTCTGAGCAATTTTAAGCTTAATGAAGGTCGTATGGAGGGCGAAACGGTCTAAATACCTGTAATTCGATGAGCAGAAGTTGAAGCAAAGGTGCACAGTTGCTGCTTGAGGAGGTCGCCCGGGCTAATGGACTGGTTGGCGAAAATTAGAGTGCAAACGGTCATGCAGAGCGTCCAACAGTAATAACAGTGAAAGTGGTAAAAAACACGGGAAAATTGGTAAATATGGGTTATTTTACCAATTTGGCGCTTTTTTCTGCTGACGTCAGCATGACGTCATTGGTGGGTCATGGTGAGGTGACGTCAGCTGACGTCATCGGGCGACGTGGCAGTGGGTGACTGGTCAAAGGGGCGGTGAGGTGGCAACCCAGTCAGCAGTGAGGTGGACCAATAACAAAGGCAGGTACGAGCAGATAAGGACGTGGCGGCGAGTCAGCGACGGGTAGGTGGCAGTCAAACCGCAGCGGTCACGGTTAAGGCCTTAACCGCTGCGGTTTCTCGGGGCGGTTTAGGTACGGCGCAGAAGCTGTCAGACTCGGCTCCGAGATGGTTGAGCGCTTGACGCGTGGAGGAGGGGTGACAAGGCACAACGTCACTTTCTCGGAGGTTAAAGTGCCGCCATCGGATGCGCTCCGATATTAATGTGGACCGTCGGATCTGATGGGCTTGATCCGACGGCTGGCGGAGGAGAAAGATGCGCGCTTCATACTGCGGGCGGAAAAGATTAAAGTTTGTGGGTTTTTATGGGTTTTTCAAACGTTTTCGCTTAACCAATAATGTGGTAGGATTAGGGAACGTGCCAGAGGCGGGTATTAACCTTTGCAAAGGTTTTTATAGGCGAAAGGGGTTTGGAGAGGGGTTTTATCAATGCAGAGGTGATTTGAGGGTAAATTAACTTGCAGCAAAGGGGGAATAGGGTGGAATAGGTTCACTAAAGTGGCCTGATGCCATTTTGGTCCCTTTTGAAAGATACATGGCTATTATGCCTAGGGGAGAGAATATATATAAGATTTGGGGCTTTATACACCTTAGTGTTAGTATTATTTAGGGAAAGGGGTAAAATAGGGGAGCTATATAGTAGAATTAGGAGTTAATATGAGTGAAGGAGGGGGATTTAAGAGTAGAGCAAAATGAAAAGACTTTAGACTCAAAAGGTGCATTCTGAATGAACTAGAACCACCATACAACCATGATCATTCTTCAAAAATCTCAGCTAATAGAAAGGGGGTGTTAGCAATGGAGTAGGGAGGGAAAAGAGAAGTTAGTGATGCTCTTTGCTGATAGATTTTTTGCCTTGGCAAAACACCTCTTGACAACTGTGTAATGGTGATCATATCCTTTCTGCAACCACAACTGCCTACCCAGCTATTTTGCCTAGCATTTTTTGTTTCTTCTTGGAGGGGCACTTGGACTTGCAACCCTCAATTGCCTTTTCCTTTCTCTGGCTTTTTCTTTTTCTTTCTATCTACATCTACCCTTATCTCTTCCAAGGTCCCAGATTAAACTTTTGGGAACCTTTGCTTCTCTACCTGAACTACTTGTCTGCCAAGATTAAGCTGTTTGGACAGACTGGTTTCTCTATTCTACAACTCAAAATTGAAACATGGCATGATCCAGTTTAAACTGTTGAATCATCCACAAAATTTGAAATGAGGTCCTCAACATTTGGAACACTTCACACACCTCTGATTTCCTGGGAAATATGGGATCTTTGTAGTATCAAAGCAGAGCATATTTGGATTTTCTATAGTCAATCATGAAATATGAAACCTATTACTATAGGTATCCAACACATAATTCGTCACATTTTGGTTAATTTGAGACGATCCTAAACACATTTATTTTTATTTAATGAGGGAGCTTGCATAGCATTAACAAGTTTTCCCAAAATTCATATCAAGTTGGTGTCATAGCACTGTTAGCTCATTTTAACCCCGAGATGGTTTGCCAAGTTTAGCTAGAAAATTAGCTGTTGGATTTTTATTTATGCAAGGAGAATTTAACTGTGTGCAAGTTTATGTGTCTAAGCTGAAGAAGGGAGACTGAGATGCTTCTTTGTTGAGAAAATTTTTGAAGCTTTGTGAAGATTGTTGATGCATTACAAGTGTGATGGAAGCTTCAAGAAGTGATGTTTCTAATCCATATTCCTTAGCAAGACTATTTGATAAAGAGATGTTGGAAGAGCTTATCATCATGAGAGATATGGTGCAAGAGATGAATGAATATAGGAAGGAGAACACCATACTTCAATAGGAGTTGATGGCCATGAAGGAGGAGAAGCAAGAGCTTCTTGAAAAGATGCATGAGATGGATATTCAACTCCATGATGCCAAGGAAACCCTAGCCAAGTATGTGCATGAAAATGAGGTATGCAATTCAAGTTTATCTTCAATTTCCTCTCAAAATGATTTTTTTGGTGCTTTTGAACGACACAATAGCGGAATAGGATCCAAATTATTGATGAAGATGAGTTATGAAGGTAAAGGGTTAGGAAAACATGCACAAGGCATAGTTGAGCCAATTGTTTTTGAGGAAAGGCCTAGGTATTTGGGTCTTTGTTATGGAAAACATGATGGAGAATGCTCCAAATCCAAGAAGGAAGGTGATGGTGTTCCAAGAAGGAATTTCATTACATGTTCATTACCTCAAGCTTGTGAAGTTTGTGTTCATGAGGAATGCAAAAGTTTTATACCCACTTTTCTAGAAGATGCTCATAAGCATGCAACTAGTGGAAATGGAAAATAATAGGATGTTGAAAGCTATAAGGTCATTGAACCCATCGTTGGTATTCTGAAGAGAGTGACTACCTCATCAAATTCACCTCCTCAAGAAGGCGACAAAGGTGAATGTGCAAGGCATAAATCTGCCTTTAATCAAGTTTCTTTTGATTATGATAAACATGGTAAATCTTCACATAAGATTTGGAGAAAATTTACATGTTCCTTTTGTGGTTTGAATAACCACATTGTTTCAATGTGTTGGAAGAGGATATCCATACACAAGAAACTTTCAAAACAAAAGAGGCAGAAAGCCAAAGGTCCATTTGATAATGGAAACCATGTTGAAAATAAGATGCAATTATTTTGCACTAATTTCCATAAGTAGGGTCATCTTGTAGAAAAGTGTTGGACTTTGCATCTAACAAGTCATTCACGACATTTGAAGAAGGTGGAGAGAGATTTTGGCAAGAATGGAAAAGAGGATTCCATAATTGATGTGGGTCAGGATGATACACATGATGAAGTGCAGTTGAAAGAAGCACCATTGAAATGGTTTGTAAAGAGATGGTTAGATTTCTTAACCAATTAATTCCTTTCATTTCTTTTCATAATTGATGCAAATCTTGCCTTATTTATGCATTTCCTTGTTATTTGGATGCATTTCTTTTCTCCTGAAAGTATGCTGCATATTGCATGAAGCAAGATATTGGAAAAGTAGAGTTATGTTGACTCACTTAGATGCAACAAAGATGGAAATTTGCAACTACAAATTTGAATGCATGTTGCATTCTTGAACTTGCATGTTTATGCTAGGAAGGTGTTCGAAAGTGGAGTATGTTGACTCACTTTATTGTAACAAATTTGGTCATTTTAGCTCTTTAAGTACTCGTACATACCAATGGATTCTTGTACTTGTGATTGTACTTGTACTTGTGAGAGACTTGAGAATTTTTATACATGCATGAGAGTTGGTGTGCGTGAACGATGGAATTTTTAATAGTTTCATTGTGCTTGAACATGCATGAGTTATTGACTTATGTTGGTTGATTGCTTTGTTAACATGTATGTTGTCAACTTGAGAATGTTGATCATTTTCACATGCATGAGTGTCGGCTTGTGTGGTCAATTGATTGTTACGTGTATGCTATATCAACTTGGAAGAGTTGATTTTGTCTCCAAATATGAAAGGGAGATGTGACGAATTGTTTCATGAGAATGTGGAATTCTTGTTGTAAATCGTCAAGTTGTTGTACATGCTTTTGCTTGACTTGAAAGTCAGTTGTTTGAAGAAGCATGTTTTGTTGACTTGTGTTTAGTCAATGGTTTATACACCAATATGTAAGAGTACATGGAAATGTTCACATGATGTGACATTTTTTTCTTTGAAGAAGCAAAAGGAAGAGGTCATCAAGTTATATTCTTGCATGAGTGTTTTTCAAGGTTAATGGTGTTTCTTGTGACAAGATGTCGCAAGATTTTGGAAGGTCCACACTTGAGCAAGAGGCTCATGATTAGCCTTCATTCTCAAATCATGACATGAGCAGCATGTTAATACTGGAGGATGATGGAATCAAGAAGTGAAAGTGGACAAAAATGCCAAAAAAATTGCAGCCATTGTAGACCATTTGATGTGTTGATGCCAAGAAGCGAAAGAGATGGCGAATGCATTCTTCCAGATGTGGAATTTGGAACCATGGAGGTAAAATAATGGTCATTTATTTTCTTTTTATTACTGATATTGGAACTCATTGTTGTAGTTCACTCAGATGGGCTTAACTTGGAAAATTGGTTTCCAAGGAGAAGCTTGCATCGAATGCATGTGTTGAAAAGGAGGAACATGATTCTCAGTGGGAAGGCCATCAGTCAGCTTTCCAAACACCGAGGGATCACTTTCGTACAACATGATTTTTAATCAACAAGCATTCAGCAAGTGTTGGATTGGGTCATCAATAAAAGGAGAACATTGGTTGAAGTGCCAAGCCATTTGCAAGGCAAGGAATGTCAGTGATCCCAAGTGGTTGTCATGGAGATTTTTCCAAGTAGAATAAATTGATAGAACTTGGGAAGGAGAAGAGTATTTAGCTCTCATCAGATAACCAACTTTTGTGGGTCTAACAGCCTGTCAGTGGGATGGAGTGATCAAAATCTAGATTAGGGGCAAATTTTTTCTCAAAAATCAAAGTTATCATAATCACTCAAAACCTAAACTTCCACGTCCGTCTCGACGATATGATCCCAACGCATTCACTCAAACGAGATCTCGTATGAGAAAGATAAAGCCTTTTTTTCTGCTTTGTCAAATAAGCAATTTTGGGTACATGGATTACTCGGACGCTGACTAGGCATCCGTACAACTCAGTCAGCTAAAATAATATTCCAAGGAATATTTTGACCAGTGGCTCAATCACATTTTGACAATTGTCAGTATATTATTGGTCAAAGGTTTTTTGGTGGACCAATGAGAGGTTGACACGTGGCAAGCCTGGAGGCTGCCACGTGCCCTCTCAAATTTCGGGTAAAATTTTTTGGCAGGCCAGGGAATCGAACTTGCGACCTCACCCAAACAAGTCCCATGCCTTACCACTATGCCGCACCACAAGTATTAACCTATATACATTTGAAGTTTTATTTAAAGTTTAAGCACTGAAGGTTTGGAGGTAAGGGGCCAGCCCAAGGGGACCAGCCCCGGTTCCATGGGCGCCATACGACCCAATGCTAAACAGGAGGGTGCTAGAGGAAGTTGGCGATAGTTTTGGAAGGTTCGACAAATCCAACGCTGTTCCAAATTTGGCAGGGTTAACTAGAGTTTCTCCAGATTTGGTGGAGTTTTCCTAGGGAAAATTGAAAAGACCATAACTTCTTCAATTTTTGACCAATTTTGGCTTAAAAAATAGTAATTCCTAGATGATTTGGATGCTCTAAACACAATGGAATAGGTTGCATAAGTAGAAAGATACTTTTGTATGTGATTTTTCTACGTTGAAGTTTAAGGAAGCCTAGGGCCATCAGGAAAGGAGGTCAAGTCTAGATCAGTTGAAGTCCAATTGCAGAGATTGGATAGTAATTTTTGGGGTTTTTGGGTCGTCTGAATCCAATGGAGTAGGTTTCAAAGCCATTGGAGCACTGCAGGTACATGTAATCAGACAATTGACCATTAATCCAAAGAGGGCCTAACAATTGAAGCAGGGTCCAAGGAGATGTAACGTGGGGGGGTGATTTCCTTTATCAACTTTGTGTTATGAGTTGCTATGTTTTGCTTCTTTGCAAATTAATTACTGTATATGTGTTTAAACAACTAATTAATCTCATAAATTTCTCACAAAAGACACTCAACACTTGACATATAATTCCTCACATTTTGGTTAATTTTAGATGATCTTAAACACATTTCTTTTTATTTGATGAGGGAGATTTCCCAACATTCAGATCAATGAGACTCCTGATCAAAAGTCTCGAAGACTTCTGCTTGCTCGATACATACCGAATCTTCAATAAATCCATTGAGGAATGCTATTTTTACATCCATCTGGTGGATCTTCCACCCCACCTATGCAGCCAGAGCAAGAATTGATATAATGAATGGGTACCTTGATACAGGAGTAAAGGTATCCTCATAGTCAACCCCCTCAACTTGAGAGTACCCCTTTGCCACAAATCTGGTCTTGTAATTTTCTATGCTTTCATCTACTGCCTGCTTTACTTTGAAGATCCATCTCATGAAGATCCATCTGCTGGTCTTGTGACCACTTCCCAAACATTGTTCTTTACAATGGATTAATATTCCTCCACCATTACATCAACCCATACATGTTTCTCTAATACTTCCTCAAAAGAGGATGACTCAGTCCATACAAGCTCAGTTATTAGATCCATGTATCCATTGTATCGATCTAGTGACCTTCTCTCCCTGCGATGATTTGAAGGAGCACCCAAATTCTTCCTTGCATTCTGCATAAGTTTCTAAACTTCCCTGGTCATTTTCTTTCTTTGTATGGAGACAAGGAAGTAAAAGAGGAACCGAAAATCCTGAAGTGCAACACATCCAAAATTCTCCCCAAGAAATCCTCCTCTAGTGTAATCATGCCCATCATTTGATGAGGACTCTACTTTTGTAAATATACTAATGTGTTGAATGCCTCAACCCACAAATGCAGAGGTAGGCCTTGATCATGAAAAATCACCCTCGTTGCTCCCATAATGCTACGATTCTTTCTCTCAGCCGCCCCATTCTTTTGTGGGTTGTGGGGTGCTGTCAACCCTGGTCAAATTCTTTCTTTTTCACACAAATTTTTAAATTCATTAAACACATACCCATTTCCATTATCACTCCTGAGAGCCTTCACCTTCTCACCTTTTTCTTTCTCAACTAGTGCCTTGAATTCTGAACTTGGAGAATGTCTCATCCTTCTTCTGCATGAAGAAGATCCATCACTTCCATGAGAAGTCATCAATAAAAATGACAAAATATTTTTGCATGGTAGTGGAGCCTATTGAGAAATGTCCACAAACATTAGAGTGGATCCTTTCCACGAATACATGTGCTTTGCTGTCTTGATCATGGAATATGGATTTTGTGTACTTCCCCAAAGTACATCCTTTGCATACATCCTGCTACTTAAGTTATCCTTTGGGGAGGCCTGTGGTTATTTGCTGCATGATCTTCAAAGGTCCATGATGAAAATTTCCAAGTATTCTATGCCAAATTTCATCAACATCGCGGCTCTGCACCTTCTTCGCCTTTGTGCTTGACGTAGGAATCGGGCGAATACACAGAATTCCAATATCCCCAGGAATTTTAACTCAGAAACTGAGTCAAATATTCTTAATTGAATAATGGTTTTAAGGCCCCTCTATTATCCTTAATGCTGCACCTTAAACCTCCATTAAACTTTAAGCCCGCATACATAACAAATCCCACACTTATCTATGGTTATATTCGACTTAACCCATAAAAACCTTCTATCGGCACTTTAATCCATTACAAACCCTTTATAATAGAAATTCATTATAAAACATACCTTTTCTTCCCATCATACAACCTCTGCACAATTATCAATGTATGCCTTTATCGCAATCGGATATCGGCTCTCCGCGGTCACACTACTCATGAACCCTTCCACTTCCGATTTGCGATAACGCTGGACTTGTAAACTGTGCCCATATAACACTATCAGAAGCATTATTTGCGTGCTTTCTTCTTTAAACCCAAAACAACATAACTTTATCGAAACACACGGAATACACGGGAAACCCCGCTCCCAAAACTTAAGCTAGACTTCAAATGCATTAAAACGCATATACAAATCTCTTGGGTCTGCTAATACCAAACCTTTCTGCTTTATTCTCCACCATCGATTTGCTACTGAATCTGACAGTTTACACTTCACCCGATCTGACCAAACAGTTCGCTCGATCTCAACCATTCAATCAACCCCACTTGATTTGACAGTTGATATTGATATTAGGTGGATAACTTGCAAGAGGAATAACCGCCCGATAAAGCTGTTTTCTCTCTCTAATGTCTTGCCATGCGTCGGTCAATGAATGGTATCGGGTGACCAACCCTAAATACCACTTACCATTTTTTTGGCCGCCCAATAATCCACTTACTTCTTATGAAAACTGCCTTCTGCCGATTAACGCCTGCACTCCTATGTCATGCAATGACCGTAGATATCCTACCATCGATGACTCCGCCAGAATCCTCTTCTTCTAAAGCTTAAACTCATCTCCACAGTTCATCTCTTAACTCAATCCTATGCGACTTAATCTTAGCCACTCAATTCCTTCGACTTCATCCATTGATCTCCAAGATCCAACAATCACTGTGCATTGATCCGTCGATGCCTCTTGGACTTGATCTCGCTTGTATTTGGTGAATTTACATTTAACACAATTTCTCCGTTTCACAACCACGACTCCATATATAAACTCTCTGTGATATCTTTGATCGACGACTGGGTTTTAAAGCGGTTCAAACACTACTATTAACACTAAGGACCCCAATTATGCTTTGAACACTGTGATTTATAACTTCAGGCATAAAAATAGAGAAAACACTTAGATTGATCTGCAGGTGGATATACAGAGATAAGGGAAGGGTTTTAATAGAAACAACACCTTCACAAACACTAATATTTTATTCAATAATGAGTTACAGAGTCTCGACCCTCTGGCTCGATTACAACAATAAAAAGACCCTGTTTCTCTTGCTAGCCTCTATCTACACTCTAGCTAATCTATTCAACCTCTCCAACCTATCCAACCTTTGAATTATACAAAAAGATCACAATTTATACAAAAGTGGATTCATGAACCAATTTTGGTTCAGATCCAGAAATCTCTCACTCTCTCCTAGAGAATCTCTTCAACTCCACTCTTTTCTAAACAAATGCTAAATCAAGCTTTCAAATCCCTCATATCCTATTCAAACCAAATAAATCTAACTATTTGGCCTGATCTCCACATAGGGAGGATCAATCAGCCACTATACCCTTTTTCTCATATTTTACAATAAATAAACACTCTCATACATTTAAATAAATAAAATTAACTAAACTATTGTCTTCCAACCCTTTGTTAGTCACAACATGTGATCATGCCATCACATTGCTGACTAGGCCTGAATGCTCCTGCATCAGACTCCCAAAGTTGAAAGTTTTCATGACCTCCTGGTCATGTGTTTCTTCTGCTGATCATCCAGTATCCCAAACTTTACTTTGTAACTGGTCATCACTTTCATCATGCTGCTGATTCAATTCTTTTGCCACTATCACTTCTGTTCTTCCAGGATTCCAAATCTTATTTTGCTGCTATCCTCTTTCCTTTCTGATACAAATTCCTTTTGTTAATTTCTCTTCCTTGCAGTCCCTCTTCTCATCTGATTTCATCTTGTCAGGCGGAAAGAGTCGATTGTGCGGATACAACCAACCTACCTAGGAGCCTAAGACTCTCTAGTGACAAACAAGACAAACAAGAACAATCCTTCTCTAAACATGCATTTACTATATAAGAAATCAAGTGTTTAGATCCTACCTGTAGTCCCACACTGTTGCAGCAGTCCAGCCTCGCTGATCCAGATGAGCTCCTCCTTCACTTAGAAACCTGCATCCACCAACAATCAAACGATTAAATAACACTTGATAATCTCATAGAATAAAACATATTTAACACATAGACCAAGGAGTACATGAAACAACTCATAAATAACAAGTTATTGAGAAGAATGGACTCATTTGCATTAATAGGTAACAAAAGGAACAAATACAACCTGAGCCTTGGTGTTGTGCAAGTCCCTCCCAGGGTCCATCAAGAGTTCTCCTTTACTTTGACAAAGCTCACCCACTTCCAAATAGACCAAGCAAAGATGGCAATCTCTCCTCACAAGCTTCTAAATGGGAGTCCTAATTCCAGCAGCATCTACCCTTAGAAATGTATAGCTTCCAACCTCCCCTCCTTCTGGCCCAATGCCTATATTTATAATGGTCTATAGGAAGTTATTCAGGTCCACCATCAATGGGATAATCCCCTCTTTGGATGGGATAGCTCCCTCATTGATGGGATAAGTTCCTTGAACCATCTGGAGGCGCTCAATACACGTCGAACAACCTTCTAGAATGCTCTAGAAATGACCACAAGTAACTTTTTAAAGATGAAACTTGCGCATTTTGACCTTTACAGGGGTACGCACCTGCCCCTTTACATACAGAGCGTACAAGTATGCAGCTTTTGTGAACATTGGGTGCGTGCCCGCAGGTAAGGTTGAGAGAACATGCGTACCCAGAGATAAATACATTTATAAAGACTTTCTCTCTTTTTGGAGTTTGACATGGAGAGCAGAGGCATAAGACTTACCTAAGAGGATAGCATGACTGTTGATAGAGCCATACTAACTGTAAATAGTCATGGTGACATTTTTTAGTGTAACAGATTTCCCCCTAAAGTGCGAAGCCTGTAATAGATTAGGGTTTTGTATTATCTAGGAAGGTTGAAGCACTTTATCATTTCAAGGATTATCTCGTGGAGAGCCTGGTCAGAACCTGAAATTTTCAACACAAAATACATGTATAAGATTATATCATCACTGAGGTAGGCATTCCCATACTCAGATCAAAACTTTAACTAACAGACTAACTACTCTGATACAGGAATGATCTTGCAGTACATCATAATCATAGACTTTTGTAGACACAGTATGGGCGCAGCCATCTGTTTATGATTAGTCTACTTAGATAATGAATACAAAACTCCTCACAGCCTGGATTGTGAAAACTAGATCCAGGGTCTTCATTTCTACTTCTCGAATTGGTACGATTCTAGCCATGCGATTAAATGAGTTGATGTAGAACATGGTAGAAACCACTTGATTACCAGTCGATGATGTAAACTGTTAACAAGTGTGAGAGAGACCACCAGTAATGTCAATGGTTCCCAAAGTACCCAGTACAATCCATGAGATGTGAATGAATGAATTGATGTCGAACATTTCACGGAATCCTTCGATCGAGAGTCAATGATGTAAACTGACGTCAAAGGCGAGAAACCTGCCATTGATGCATGCAGACTTCAAGGTACTGACGATTTCTAAGTCATCTCTCTAGATAATGTGCTGATGTCGATAGAAAGCGACCCGTTGCAGGCAAGCCCACAACACGAAATCATTGTTCAAGTTGTAGAAATGTTGCTGTAAGGACTGACTCAGGGATGGTCAAATGGATGACAAGTATTTTGCAGATGAAAGTTTTGTTTGCAGACATCTTGAACACATAACGACACAACAGATGGCTTGGTGACGAATGACTCAAAGTTAATCCCCGGAACCGATTGAAGACTTTCAAAGTAGTTTGATCAACTTTTAAGGCAAAGGATTTCCCAACCCAGGTGAACGGAAAGTGTCGTGTTCAAGAGCGGTGATAAGGTTCTTCTGTAACAAAGGATAACAAATAGGTTCATTCTTCTCTCTTTTCCCCCACCATTTTTGGCAAGTACCTCTTTATTTTTAACAAGCTTGAGGAGGATAACATATGCTTGATTATAAGCTCATCCTTCAGATGAGTCCAACCTAGTTTTAATTCGAACCCTAGGAAGGAGTGGTTCGTTCCTGTTTGTAATTGAACAGGTCCTTTACTGTGAAATTGTAACGAGCCCAGTATAGGAGAAACTCGGCGTTTTTCAATTTTAGAGAGTCTGAAAAACTTAAGAAGACTCCAAGTTGAACTTTTTCGTAGATTTGTGTCCCTCAAGCCCGAAAAAGTATAAAATAATACCTGGGGGAACCGCTTGATCTTGCGACCAAGGATTACTTTCATAATTAGTGTCACTGACCTGAAAGGTAAAAAGCGATCAAGGAAACGTCGTTTTATTTCCAGTATCGAGTTTGAAACGACAAAAACCTGGCAATCTTTTCCTGATTTTACGGTTCGAAAAGAGCTATAAGGGGACCGTCTTTTAATTCCGTTTTAACGAGTGTAAAAGAAACGTTCGGCAATCTTTTCATATTTTAGGAGTCAGAAAAGGGCTTAAAAGATGACTCTGAGGTTTCACTTTTTTGTAAGTTTTAACGAGTTCGAAAAAATGATAAAAATGTACTCATGGTTTTCACTTTTTCGTAAGTTTTAATGAGTTCGAAAAAATGATTAAAATGTACTCATATGGCCGACTTTCAATTTAATTTACGAGCAGGAAAAGACCGAAAGAACTCGGCATTTTCATTTGTTTTACGAGAATGAAAGATAGCAAAATAATCTCGGGATTTTCATGAGTTTAACGAGTCTTGAAAATAACTGAAATTGACTCGAGATAGGTTTCATTTTTACAAAAGCTTGAAACAGAGAAAAACTATGCTTCAGAGTAGTTTCATTTTTTCACAAGCTTGAAACAGAGAGAAAACTGTGCTTGATGCCCCCTAAGCGTAATTGCTAGAGTGCATGCCCCCCAGCTTCATTTCATTCAACCAGTTGGATGAAATGAAGGTTGAGTTACGAGATCATTTGAAAGAATCGACCTAAAACTGTAAGAAAATTATGCAAAACACTGAAATAACTAACCTAAATATACAATTTAACATTTACAAGATCTAGTCAAACTCTCGACTCAAGTAGAGGAGGATTTGTTTCATTTTTTAATGAGCTTGACACAGGAAAAGAACTATGCTCGGATTCGGTTTCATGTTTACGCAAGCTTGAAATGAAAAACTATGCTTGTTATAAGTTCACATGCCCCCAACATAATGACGCAAAATGAGGTACATGCCCCCCAAGCTTTATTGCATTCAATGAGGTGGATGGAATGAAGCTTTACTTTCAAGATCTTGGAAAGACTTGTGGGAGTTGTTTCATTTTTTAATGAGGTTGACACAGGAAAAGAACTATCCTCAAAACCCTTGTTTCATTTTTTAAACGAGCTTGACACAAGATAAGGAACTATGCTCATAACTACGCTACAATCTACCTAACAAAAACTTTACTCTAAAAACCTTGATTCATTTTTTAACGAGCTTGACACAAGACAAAGAACTATGCTCTAAAATCCTTGTTTCATTTTTTAATGAGCTTGACACAAGACAAGGAACTGTGCTCATGACTACTCTCTACAAACTACCTACTTAACCTACCCTTGTTTCATTTTTTAAAGAGCTTGACACAAGACAAGGAACTATGCTCAAGACTCTTTGTTTCATTTTTTAACGAGCTTGACACAAGACAAGGAACTATGCTCCAGAAGTTCGCATGCCCCTAGCATAACGATGCAAAGCGAGGTACATGCCCCCCAGGCTTCATTGCATTCAACCAGATGGATGGAATGAAGGTTTACTTTCAATATTTAACTTGAAAAGGGAGTTGTTTCATTTTTAAGGAGGTTGACACAAGAAAAGAACTATCCTCATACCTGATTCATTTTTTAACGAGGTTGACTCAGAAAAAGAACTATCGTCATACACACTGATTCATTTTTTAACGAGGTCGACACAGTAAAAGGAACTTTCCTCGATTCACTGATTCATTTTTTAACGAGGTTGACACAGTAAAAGGAACTTTCCTCACACCAGTCTGTTTCATTTTTTAACGAGGTTGATACAGGAACAAAAACTATCCTCGTACAACTGATTCATTTTTTAACGAGGTTGACACAGGAGAAGAACCGTCCTCATAACTCTACTTTCTACAATCTACCTACATATCCTAAAATCTACCTGATTCATTTTTTAACGAGGTTGACTCAGTAAAAGGAACTATCCTCGTACTAGCCTGTTTCATTTTTTAAAGAGGTTGATACGGGAAAAAACTATCCTCGCACACACTGATTCATTTTTTAACGAGGTTGACACAGTAAAAGGAACTTTCCTCACTCCAACTGATTCATTTTTTAATGAGGTTGACACAGGAAAAGAACTGTCCTCATACTCACTGATTCATTTTTTAACGAGGTTGACACAGTAAAAGGAACTTTCCTCGTGTTCACTGATTCATTTTTTAACGAGGTTGACACAGTAAAAGGAACTTTCCTCACAGCACCCTGTTTCATTTTTTAACGAGGTTGGCACAGGAAAAAACTATCCTCGCTACTCCTTGTTTCATTTTTTAATGAGCTTGACACAAGACAAGGAACTATGCTCATGACTTCCAGTTTCATTTTTTAACGAGGTTGAGACTAGAAGAAACTATCCTCACAACACACTGATTCATTTTTTAACGAGGTTGACACAGTAAAAGGAACTTTCCTCGTAACTCCTTGTTTCATTTTTTAATGAGCTTGACACAAGACAAGGAACTATGCTCATAACATCTAGTTTCATTTTTTAACGAGTTTGAGACGGGAACAAACTATCCTCACTACATCCAGTTTCATTTTTTAACGAGGTTGAGACAGGAAAAAAATATCCTCATACACCCTGTTTCATTTTTTAACGAGGTTGACACAGGAACAAAACGATCCTCGTACACCCTGTTTCATTTTTTAACGAGGTTGACACAGGAACAAAACTATCCTCGTACACCCTGTTTCATTTTTTAACGAGGTTGACACAGGAACAAAACTATCCTCGTAAACACTGATCATGGCTTCCAACTGGAAGAAAGACATGTCAATGGACACTCCTTGATCATGGCTTCCAAGAGGTCTTCATCAGAAGGAAGAATAGTTCTCTGGAAGGAACACATGTCAAGGGACTCAAAAGGGATAAGAACATCGTGTTCAAGTAATCCCATAGAGTTTTCCATGTCAATTACCGGATCTAAATCAAAGGAAGATGAGCAAACAGTGAGAGGCTCACTTACATCGGTAACTGAAAACATGGGACCTGTTGCCACATAGTTAACCCGTGGTAGGGTAGATACCACTTTAGAATCACCAACATTGAGGGGTGTCATATTATTGGTAGTCGAAACAAGACTAGGGAACGAAAGCTGGTCTACAGTCACAATGCTGCCATTGTGAGGGAAAGACATCACGCGAAAGAGTGTCGATACGACAGCTTTCATTGCATAAACATAGTCTCGCCCAAGGAGTAAATTGAAATCCAAGGGACCTCGAACTACCATAAGATCAATACAGACAGTTTTACCTTCCAAGGTAATGGAAAAATTAGGAAGGATCCCTAAAGGTTCACTAATGGTTCTGTTAAAAGCTTTCAGATTCTGCGTAATAGGCGCAAGATGAGGGGAACCCAAAGCTTTCCAAACAGTTGAGGATAAAATACTAACAGAAGCACCTTCATCTACCTGAGTACGATGTATGTCCCTACCACCAGCCTTGACAATGATTTGGAAAGGGATGGAGGAAGGAAGATGAGGTTCTGTCAGTCTATTCCAATCAAAGGAAAAGACCTCAGTACTTGGAGGGGGTTCTGTAGAAACAGGTGAAATGCCCCCCGACATAGAAGAATCTGATGTAACAAGAAGAACCTGAGCGGTATGAAGTTCACTCTCTAAAGAGAAAGTGGGATCGATCGAATGTGAAATTGAATCAACCACTTGATCAACTAATTGATCATCAACCTGAGTGACATGAGTTTCACTCTGCAATGGAAGAGTATGATCGACCGTACTTGAATTTAGATCAATCACTCCGTCAGTTGACGGTAGGTTGGGAGAAAGTTTACGGTAACCAGTTGGAAATTCTTGCTATGGAACAGTAAGTTTTTTCAACAATGTTGAGGCTTCATCCATGTGAGGGCAAATGTGAGTTTGATGACTCCCTTTGCATAACTTACAAGGAAACCTAACTTTACCCTTTTTCCCAGGAACCTGACTATCACTGGTTGATGGATCAATAGAAAGTTGATGAGATTTTTCTGACCATACTTCCAAAACCTTTGGAATACCAGGACAATTGACAAGGAAGTGGTCACCCTTACAAAGCCTGCAAGGGTATTTGGGTTTACGATGCATGTCAGAATTTTCCTCAACACAACCAACACTTACAGCCATGGTTGGTTGGTTGACTTCTTTCTTATCTTGCTTCTTCTTCTTCTTCTTCTTCTTCCCTTTCTTCTTCTTCTTAGCCTCCTGGTTACTAGCATCAAGGCTTTTACCAGGCGAAGAGGAAGAAATGGAGGAAGAAAAATTAGGCGAAGAAGGTAAAGGGTCAACAGAAGGTTGGTGATGTTGAGATGGTGAACTCTGTTGAGGTGAAGCATCCGGTTGAGATGAAACGATTGGAGTATTTTGGGCCAAAGAAGTTGAAAATAACCATATCGGTAATCCTATTGTAAATCCAGGTAATGACAAAGTAGCCATATAAGGAGGACCAACATTTCCAAAGTAAGGAAAAGTACTAGGATTCTCATTAGGAGGGGTTCCTAGGTTGGTAAATTCCGGAACATTTGCCATTATATTCAACTTCAGTGAATTTTATTAACAATTTATAACTAAAATTAACAATTCACAATTCACACCTAACAATTAAAATTCACAATTCACACCTAACAATTAAAATTCACAATTCACACCTATGGTCTCTAAAAGTAAAAACAAACAAATTAACACGCGCTATCAAATCTAGGAGTCAAACCACACACAGACAGTAGCCTTCCGGACCGAAAACACTAGTTGGTGATGAAGCCCAACATCGTCAAATTCAGTACAGAAGTGGCGGGTGGAACAGTTACCCCGACAACCTGCTTAATGAATAGACCGGCACAAGTTCCTCCACTTTAACCGTCTCGAGTGAAGTGAACCCCCCGGAAAATCCAAGTGAGTCTAGCCGACGTGTGCTCCAGGTACAGTGGGATCTTCCCTCCACCGTCACCTTGGGTAGAACCCTAAAGATAATGGTCACTAAGGTCACCAACAGCAACAAATACACCTGGGGGAACAGTATACGCTCCGACAGCACGCAAGGGCAGAGTATCAAGCTCAATCCCCTTGCCGGCTCCTTGACAATAATCCAAGGTTTACCAACAAGTGACCCCAGGCTCCTCGACAATGGTTAATCCGAGGTTTACCGTTTGTAGTATGTGCGTATCTGGCGTCGTTCCCAACGAGGGAGGATTGATCCCCTCACTGGTTCGGACACGAGCTCGTGCTTCTCCTTTAAGAGGAGCTTTCCCAGAGTATAAATGTAACAGTTGGATTTATCCTACCACAAGATGAGCTACGTGTTTGGTTTTGCTGTCTTGGAGAGTTAATTACTCTCCTACTCCAAGACACTAGCCTAAGCTATGTTGGTGTTTCAGAGCCCTAGAAATGTAAAAATTACTAGATGAATTTTAATTAAGCGCTGTGTTATTAAGGCTGTTATTACTCAAATGGGTAAATGGATATGAAACCAATGGTGTTATGACCCGACTCAAATGAATGCAATCGAATATGATAATGCAATCCTTTCAATTTGATGAATCCTAATTAAAGTAAGGAGAGAGTTTCCATTCACTTCCGACAATGCAAAAAATTGATCACTAAGAGAAAATATAACAAATTCTCTAATGCACTAATTTTATCAAGAAAAACTAATGCAAATCAATTCCAAACCATTTTTTTTATTTTTATTTTTGTGTAAATTGAAATCAAAGAAAACTGATCTAAATCTACGATTGATTTTCCAGAATGTAAACTATGCAATTGTAATCTATGCACGATTCACTTGAAAAGTATGCAAATGTAATCTATGCACATTTTTCAATAATATTCTGAAAATGAGAATTCTAATTATGCAAATGTGATCTATGCAAGAGAATTCTCAAACACAAGATGATTCTAATGGCGATCTAAGAACCAATCAAGTGCAAGTCGAGAAAATTGGGTGAGAGTTCCAAAGATCAAATAAAAACACTCAAAGGAGATTAACACTCATACACAATTTAGCCCCCCCCGCCGAATGAGGGGGAATTTTTTTTTGCAAAAACAAAAGCAAAAAGATGCAAAATTGTGAAAAGACTGAGACAAGCCTCCAAGTAATGACCAAAGGAAATCAAATTAAGAATTTCTCAAAAAACAGACTCAAAACACCCAATTGATGAAAGCTTAAAGTAGGAATGCCAATGAAACAAGCTTAGGTGAAGATCTTTGACAAGAGACTAATGGATCTGGGTAGAAAAAACTAAGAAAAAGCAAAATCTAAGAGAAAAAATGCAAAAAATGAAAATTTCTTAATTTTTAGCAGGGGACGCAGGCAACCAGTTAAGCCAGGTGCGAGCCTGCTCTGTGCACACAGCAACAGTGCGTACAAGTACGCACTGTGCAATACTTAGAGGGTGCGTCCTACTGAAAAAACCAAGAAAAACTAAATTGAATCTAACCCTAAGCTAACCCACCCAAAAACAAAGTCACAGAGCCAAAAACCAGAAAAGAAATGACTTTTCTCAGATCAAAGTTTCATACAAAGGAAAAGACTTTCACATCAATGGATTCCCCAGTGGAGTCGCCAATTTGTCAGGCGGAAAGAGTTGATTGTGCGGACACAACCAACCTCCCTAGGAGCCTAAGACTCTCTAGTGACAAACAAGACAAACAAGAACAATCCTTCTCTAAACATGCATTTACTATATAAGAAATCAAGTGTTTAGATCCTACCTGTAGTCCCACGCTGTTGTAGCAGTCCAGCCTCGCTGATCTAGATGAGCTCCTCCTTCACTTCGAAACCTGCATCCACCAACAATCAAACGATTAAATAGCACTTGATAGTCTCATAGAATAAAACATATTTAACACATAGACCAAGGAGTACATGAAACAACTCATAAATAACAAGTTATTGAGAAGAATGGACTCATTTGCATTAATAGGTAACAAAAGGAACAAATACAACCTGAGCCTTGGTGTTGTGCAAGTCCCTCCCAGGGTCCATCAAGAGTTCTCCTTTACTTTGACAAAGCTCACCCACTTCCAAATAGAACAAGCAAAGATGGCAATCTCTCCTCACAAGCTTCTAAATGGGAGTCCTAATTCCAGCAGCATCTACCCTTAGAAATGTATAGCTTCCAACCTCCCCTCCTTCTGGCCCAATGCCTGTATTTATAATGGTCTAGAGGAAGTTATTCAGGTCCACCATCAATGGGATAATCCCCTCTTTGGATGGGATAGCTCCCTCATTGATGGGATAAGTTCCTTGAACCATCTGGAGGCGCTCAATACACGTCGAACAACCTTCTAGAATGCTCTAGAAATGACCACAAGTAACTTTTTAAAGATGAAACTTGCGCATTTTGACCTTTACAGGGGTATGCACCTGCCCCTTTACATACAGAGCGTACAAGTACGCAGCTTTTGTGAACATTGGGTGCGTGCCCGCAGGTAAGGTTGAGAGAACCTGCGTACCCAGAGATAAATACATTTATAAAGACTTTCTCTCTTTTTGGAGTTTGACATGGAGAGCAGAGGCATAAGACTTGCCTAAGAGGATAGCATGACTGTTGATAGAGCAATACTAACTGTAAATAGTCATGGTGACATTTTTTAGTGTAACACATCTTCCACAATTTCTCAACTTCCTCTTTACAATTTGTTCTTAACTGAACTCCACTGACATCTGCCTGCTGTACATTCTCCTTTACCATATAAATTATAAAATTTCTGTCCAAATCTTCTTTGCCTCTGTCATTTACAAACTGTTGTTTGTACTCTACAACTTCCCTTTCATTATCATTAAAGATAATCCTTTCCTCTATGTTATCAGGTTCATCTAATATCTTTTCCAACAAAATACAGATTCCTTCATATTCAATAAGCATGTCAATTACATATGACTCCTCCTTCCTGTATAAAACAAAATTTCCATCACAATTGTCAGACTCAAAATAACTATGGTTTTCAATCTTCATAGGTAATTCTGCCATCAAATATTTATACTGTCCTTCTGCATAAGTTATGAAATTGTCATCAATTTTCATTTCCATACTTTCCTCTACACTATATAGTGTTCCTTGTTCTAACACAAGACTATCATGAAACAATTCAATAGCTAGGATTTCTTGATGCATATCATTGTGAAATATCCTTTCGTCCTCTATACTTATACCATTGCAACAAAATGATGTTGTTTTATCTTTTCCTACAACAGAAACATAATTTTGGTTTTCTAAAGCTTCTTCATGGTTTACAGATTCATAAAAATAATCCACTTTAAAATCATAAAATTCCTGAACTTCTGTATCTGTCAACATCATCTTATATTCCTTCATAATTTCCATAGTACTTTCATTTTGATTCTCTACTGAAGATATTTCATTTTGGTTATCATCACAAACTTTCATTTTCTTATCTTCAACTTCTTTAATCATGAAAATTTCCCTGTCAATACCATCATTCTCAAAATTATTAAATACATGCTCAAAATATCTTTTTGTTTCAGCCATCTCTTCCAGTAATCTCACTTCTTCATCAACATGCATAAGCACATTGTCCAATTGTTGTTCATCACCTGTCAAACCTGAAAACATACACAACATGTCAGTTTCAAAATTACAAGGCTCTTCATTTGAAGCCTCAGTGATCAGTTCCTCATGTTTCTATGAACTATTCTGATAGTTCACTAAGTTATTGAGAAATTATTCCTCAACATCTCTGATTTCTTCCTCATCAAAGAAAACTTCTAGGACTGCAACTTCTTGACTATGCTTGGCAACTTCATCATAGGTTTGTAGAATACCTTTCTGTTCTACACAATTTTTCCCAACACTCAATTTATCCAAATAAGACAACAATGTCTCCTCCTCTTCTATGATAAGACTTTGATCTTTCAAAGATTTCCTTGACTTAACTTCTTCAGCTAAGTTCTTTGTGTCAACTTTCCTTCTCTTCACTTCACAAATCTGCAATGCATCTGTTTCCTTTCCTTTTTCCATTTCCCATTGGTCTTCTATCCATGCTAAAATTCCTTCAAATATGATCCAATAAGTTTTCACTAAGAGAAGACACAACCATTCAACCATACCTTTTAATTTCCTCCACCAATTGAAGTCTTGAAAGTCTTTATGCATCTCCTTTTGTGGTTTTCTTTCCTCTACCTCTTTCACCTTTTCATGCATAAGTTCAAATTCATTAGGCCGCACACCTGCAATTTTACATTCACAGAAATAATTAGTCCCAAAAATATGAGATTCTCTTATATGTGAGGATGCTACCAACACATTCCTCTCATTCTGATCTACATAGATCAGTTCTTCATCACTGTCATCACTATCTCCTTCCCCAAGGAGAGATCCTTTCTCTGGTTCACAGATGTATTCTACTCCTTCATCCTCAACTATTCAGAGTATTAATTTCTCAGCAAACAATTCCCTGATAGGCCATTTAACTCTTTTTCCCACATAAAATCTTTGTTTCCATTTTTCTCTAATTGATCCAAGTCCGGGTGTGAAGAAGGCCCCTTCCAAGATATTTTACTTTCGTGATGTGTTAAAATTACATTTTAAAATAAAATTAACAAATACAACCGCAGACTGTAAAGAAGAGGAACATAACAATCATCAGCACATGAAAAAAAAATCCATTGATAACAGTGTTCGTCCAGGAGGGACTACGTCTCCGGGCCCCGGTGTCAAGATGGTGTAGGCCACTGCATTATGTGTTGTCAATAAAGATTATGTACATAGAGATTATGTCTCGATCATACAAGGAAGAATGCCCTCATGCAGGAGTGGCTCTAAGAGATGTTCCACAACTAGAACTCTCAATCAAAAGACTCCTATCAGTATGACACAAAAACAAGCATGGTGCACATCCTGCCAACATGGCACAAAAGGGATGTCAAAGCAAAACACATGCACGACGACAACAAGAGTATCCCAACAACATACAACAAGGGATCTCAAAGTATAACATAAAGAGTTATGACAACAAGTACATCATATGAAAGATTCCGCATCAAACCAAGCAAGGAATCATGACAACATGTAATAAACCAGATGCTGCATCAACATTAATCATGGATTTGTACGACATAATGCAGAAAGAAGAAGTACATGAACATATCATATACCTCACAACCAAGGGCCATCTAAAGAAGTGGACGTCTCACTGCTGAAGTTGCTTGGACCATTGCTCTCAAGGCATCGATCTCATGAAGATGGTTGCTTGCACAAGAATGTGGACACCTGCACTGGCACTTAGAAAATTGACTAGAAGAAGAAATGAGAGAATAAGAATTCTGAAGCCACCATCAGATTTGTGCATCGACTAGTGCTGAATCGACTATCCAAAATCCGAATTCTGAGAAGTTGAGAATTTTGGGCTCAAGGAAAGATTCCCCCTGGATTCCTCAAAGATTATGTTCCATGGATGGACTGTAAATTTTCAATTCAGATGGTGAATTTGATCTCGCCACTGCGATCCCTATGGAAAACCATGAAAAACAAGTATAAACTTTACTATATTATGAAATGTCAAAATTTTACCTCCTTGGGAAAATTTCATGGCTCATGGTTCCGCTCCTTGTTTTTGCTGAAATCATGGTTCCACATGCATTCTGGAAATGACTGGAAAATAAATACCTCTGATGAAGGAACAAACAACACCATTGTGTTCGTGGTGATGAGAGGTGTAAAAACCATATAAAACTTGTCAAATTCTGACAAAGTGAGAATTCTGCCCTCCTGTAAAATTCATGGTTCCTGCATTAAAATATTAATTAATCTACTACCTTGAAATTCGTGCTTGCATTCTGCCCCGAAATTTATGCCTGCAGTCTCCCTCATCCTCCAACTGTGTGTAGAGGGAAAAGTCCGAGTTTAAATAAAACTCATCGATGGATTTTCCAAGGTAAAGCGGTTATGGCTCAATGGTAAAAGAAGGCATTGGTTGAGGAGAGGTCGGGGATCAAATCTCGCCCCTCCATAGATAAACCTTTTAACCATAATATATTTTAAATAGGGTGGCATTCCCCTTAAACCCTGCATTATACCTTATCGGCATTTATAAGTATGCATATGTTGGCGCACATAGAAATCGCAATTGGCAGTCGGCAGGGATTGGCGCCGATTAAATCGACGCGATTTCTAAGATTTCAGCGATCGGGTGGCGACAAAATCGACGATTGGACTTACCGGCAGTTGGCATGGTGGAGGTATCGGTGCCCTTATTGGGGTTACACCGACATACATATCAACGATTTTATAATTGGCACATAAATCGGGGTTTTGCCGATACACCTATCGACGATATAATATAGGCGCAATAATCGACGATCTGTGCAGTTATATGTGAGGCATATAATATGTATCTATATGTGTGTGTGTGTGTGTTGGTTGGGCCATTGATATATATATGGCATAATATATATGTTGGGTATATGGAGGAGGGTTCGACGGAGGTTATAGTTGCCGATCCCGAAACCATGTTATATATATATATATATATATATGTTTGGTATTGCAATTTTAAAGGCTTCGGCGGGGTTTGTTGCTGTCGATCCCGCAACCATATATTGATGCGATTTTTGGGATTTAAAGGGGGTTATTGCTTTTATATAGTTATATTAATAACTATATATTCAAATGAAAACCATTTCCCATGATTTTGTCTCTTATGTAGTTTAGGAGACAAATAAGAAAATGCCAAGTGTCAATGGCTGACGGACTGACAGGTGGGTCCCACCAGCTTACTGGGATGCCATGTGGCATACTGTGGGCCCCACTTTTCCCCTGTCATGTCAAAATTTTAAGAGCTCTATCTTTCGCATACGAGCTCGATTTGACGAGCCGTTCACACCTCCACGATCAGGACGACAAGGTCTTCGATCTGGTACTGGTTCGAGCACAATGAAAACACCTTGAGTTTTAGCCATCTTTGTCCTGTGTGTTTCTCTAGAGCCACCTAGATCAATCATCCCTATTGAGGAGCTTTTGGTCCTCCAAAAGCATTAAATAATTTTCATCTCTATCTATACCCTGTCCGCATCACAAGCATCCTGAAAAGGTCTCGCTTCCATCTCCTTCACCTTTGTTCTTCGGAGCCTTAAGTGACGAACCAACACTTGCTACTTCTGCAACTTGTATTACATTGCTTGCAAATTAGATGCATTGAATGACATGACCAAACTAAATACCCAAATGTCCCATACTTGCCACGAGTTTATAGCACATAATCGATGGTCAAGTTTACAACAAGATGGACATAATACCCCAGCTATGACAACAAGGCCAACCCATCATGGTTGCTTCAAAAAGTGATGGAAAAAACATCATCACTGCAACACATGATTTACATTCATAAGGCCAGACACTATTGTTTTGAAAAGTGACAAAAACATAACATCACTTTAAGAGTTTTAACATGCAACTCAAAATACGACTCAAAACATGACTAGACATCATTGTTGCTGACCAAGTGATGGGAAACACATCATCACTTTTAAACTTAAAAAATGCAACAAATGATTTACAAAGAATGACCATGAAATGACATCATGTCAAATAAACCATTTTTCACTTATTAATGTGAATGGTCACCTCCTTGAGGTGGTTTTGCTTGTCGAACAACTGCTCTTCCTGCTTCACGCACCGACGCTTTGTCTTTAAGGCGCTGTTTTGGATGGAGCTTCCAGCAAGTGGCTCTTTGATGGCCATTTCTGCTGCAATGACTGCAGTAGGCTTTCTTCCTCCATATTTTCTTAACTTGTTTCCTTTCATGCTGTTGAAAGGGTTTTTCATGCCTCATGAGTGCTGCCATTCTTTTCCAACACTTGGAAAAGGTATGGTTAGGTAAACCATAAAAAATACATGTGTTTTGATGCCTTAATCTTCATTCATTATTATCAACATGATCACAATCAAAATGAACATTCGAAGATCGAAAGTGATTATACCTTCCTTTGCTGTTTCTGATGTTAGCATGGCGATGAGAGCTTGCCTTAGATCTCTCCCTGCAATGGAAACTGCCATGGGATGATGGGGATGTTTTCCCATCATTCTCTTTCCTCGGCGATGTCTCGGACAACTTTGACACCTTTGAGCACTCTCCTTTAGTGTATCTCAATCCTGTAAATCAATGCTCATGCAAAACCTCCAAAGGATGAGTTATGCCTTTGTTGTTAGCACAAAGCTTTTTCCCTCGTGCCTTGTCTTTTTAAGGAGCCTCATATTTGTCCCTGTAATTGGGATCTCCAAATCTCCAACAGACATCATACTATCAGAAGATAAAATAGAAAGGAAATCAACATCTTTTACCTTCTCTTTCGATTTGGAAAGAACTGATGAGGGCTGCTCATCATTTGTTGTTGGTGGATCGCATTCCCCAACTTCTTTCTTGACATACCCAAGTCCTGCCTGACGGGGTAATTCCTCTACTTTGATGGGATTGACAATGCCTTGGCCATTAATGCCCAAGCCTTTTCCTTCATATCCCATTCTCTTCAGTAGTTTGGAGCCAATTCCTGTGGTATGATTTTCAAACACAACGAAATCATCATCAGGAAACATACATGAAGATGGAGAACTACTTTTTACCTCACATGGGTCTCGTTGCAGCTTTTCCAAGGCCTTGTCCTTTGCTTTCAGCTGTAGTAGAAAAATCTGCTTCTTCTCTTTCTCTTCATGTAGATGCATATTGAATTGATCATTCTCTGTTTGAAGATTATGTCTGTCTTGCTTCAATTCTTTCATGGCCTCTTCTGTGGCTTTCAACTAAAGCTATAATTGCTCCTTTTCCTCTGTCTCTTTCTGTAGAGTTTTATACATGATTTCCACTTTCTTGGAAATGTTAAGCATAGTCTCGTACATTGCTCTTTCATCCTCTATCATTGTTCACACTGTAATTCACATCAACGTAAATACCTGCTTTGATACCACTTGATCCAGGTCCGGGTGTGAAGAAGGACCCTTCCAAGACCTTTTACTTTCGTGATGTGTTAAAATTTCATTTTAAAAGAACATTAACAAATACAGCTACAAAATTCAAAGAAGAGGAACATAACAATCATTAGCACATGAAAACAAAAGCCGTTGATAACGGAGTTCGTCCAAGAGGGACTACGTCTCCGGGCCCCGGTGTCAAGATGGTGTAGGCTGCTGCATTATGTGTTGTCAATAAAGATGATGTACACAGAGATGATGTCTCAATCATACAAGGAAGAATGCCCTCATGCAGGAGTGGCTCTAAGAGATGTTCCACAGCTAGAACTCTTAATCAAAAGACTCTTATCAGTATGACACAAAAACAAGCATGGTGTGCATCCCGCCAACATGGCACAAAAGGGATGTCAAAGAAAAACACATGCATGACGACAACAAGAGTATCCCAACAACATACAACAAGGGATCTCAAAGCATAACATAAAGAGTTATGACAACAAATATATCATATGAAAATATTCCACATCAAACCAAGAAAAAAATCATGACAACATGTAATAGACTAGATCCTGCATCAACATAAATCATGGATCTGTACGACATAATGCAAAAATAAGAAGTACATGAACACATCATATACCTCACAACCAAGGGCCATCTGAAGAAGTGGATGTCTCTCTGCTAAAGCTTCTCGAACCATTGCTCTCAAGGCATCGATCTCATGAAGATGGCTGCTTGCACAAGAATGTGGACATCTGCACTGGCACTTAGAAAAGTGATTAGAAGAAGAAATTAGAGAATAAGAAATTTGAAGCCACCATCATATTTGCAGCATTTAGTAGTGCTGAGTTGACTGTCCAAAATCTGAATTCTGAGCTCAAGGAATCTTCTAGATTAGCCTAGGGATTCCTCAAAGATTATGTTCCATGGATGGACTGTAAATTTGCAACTCAGATGGTGAATCTGATCTCTCCACTGTGATCCCTGTGGAAAACCATGAAAAACAAGTATAAACTTGACTATATTCTGAAATGTCAAAATTTTACCTCCTTGGGAAAATTTCATGGCTCATGGTTTCACTTTGTGTTTGCGCTGAAATCATGGTTCCACGTTCATTCTAGAAATGACTGGAAAATGCAGACCTCTGATGAAGAAACGAACAACACCATTGTGTTCGTGGCGATGAGAGGTGTAAAAACCATATAAAACTTGTCAAATTCTGACAAAGTGAGAATTCTTCCCTCCTGCAAAATTCATGGTTCCTGCATTAAAATATTAATTAATCTGCTACCTTGAAATTCGTTCCTGCATTCTACCCCAAAATTCATGCCTGCAGTCTCTCTCCTCCTCCAACTGCGTGCAGAGGGAAAAGTCTGAGTTTAAATAAAACTCATCAGCGGATTTTCCAAGGTAAAGCGGTTATGGCTCAATGGTAAAAGAAGGTATTGGTTGAGGAGAGGTCGGGGGATCAAATCCTGCCCCTCCATAGATAAACCTTTTAACCTAAATACATTTGAAATAGGGTGGCAGCCCCCTTAAACCCCACATTATACCTTATCGACGTTTATACATATGCATATATCGGCACACATAGAAATCGCAATCGGCGGTTGGCAGGGACCGGCGCCGATTGAATTGACACGATTCCAGGGATTTCGGAGATCAGACTTATCAGTGGTTGGCATGGCAGAGGTATCAATGCCCTTATCAGGGTTATGCTGAAATCCATATTGGCAATTTTATAATCAGCGCATAAATCGAGGTTTCGCTGATATACCTATTGGCGATATAATATAGGCGCAATAATCGACGATCGACGTGGTGATATGTGAGGCATATATATATATATATATATATATATATATATATATATGGCATAATATATATGCGGGGTATATGGAGGAGGGTTCGGCGAAGGTTATTACCACCAATCCCGAAACCATGTTATATATATATATATATATATATATGTTTGGTATTGCGATTTTAAAGGGTTCAGCGGGGTTTGTTGCCGCCGATCCTAAAACCATATACTAATGCAATGTTTGGGATTTAAAGGGGGTTATTTCTTTTATGTAGTTATATTAATAACTATATATTAAAATGAATAACCATTTCCCATGATTTTGTCTCTTATGCAGTTTAGGAGACAAATAAGAAAATGCCAAGTGTTAATGGCTAATGGGCTGATAGGTGGGTCCCACCAGCTTACTGGGATGCCATGTGGCATACTGTGGGCCCCAATTTTCCCCTATCATGTCAAACTTTGAAGAGCTTTATCTTTTTCATACGAGCTCGATTTGACGAGCCGTTTGCAGCTCCACGATTAGGACGACGAGGTCTTCGATCTGGTCATGGTTCGAGCACAATCCAAACACTTTGAGTTTTGAGCCATCTTTGTCCTGTGTGTCTCTCTAGAGCCACCTGGATCAATCCTCCCCACTAAGGAGCTTTTGGTCCTCCAAAAGCATTAAAAATAATCTGCATCTCTATCTGTACCCTGTTCGCATCACAAGCATCCTGAAAAGGTCTCGCTTCCATCTCCTTCACCTTTGTTCTTCGGAGCCTTAAGCGACGAACTGACACCTGCTACTTCTGCAACCTGTAGTACATTGCTTGCAAATTACATGCTTTGAATGACATGACCCAACTAAAGACCCAAACGTCCCATACTTTCCACAAGTTTATAACACATACTCGGTGGTCAAGTTTACAACAAGATGGATGTAATACCCCAGTTATGACAACAAGGCCAACCCATCATGGTTTCTTCAAAAAGTGATGGAAAACACATCATCACTGCAACACATGATTTACATCCATAAGGCTAGACACTATTGTTTTGACAAGTGATGGAAACATAACACCACTTTCATTGTTTTAACATGCAACTCAAAATACGACTCAAAACATGACCAGACATCATTGTTGCTGACCAAGTGATGGGAAACACATCATCACTTTTACACTTAAAAAATGCAACAAATGATTTACAAAGAATGACCATGAAACGACATCATGTCAAAAAAACCATTTTTCACTTATTAATGTGAATGGGTCACCTCCCTGAGGTGGTTTTGCTTGTCAAACAACTGATCTTCCTGCTTCACGCACCAACACTTGTCTTTAAGGCACTGTTCTGAATGGAGCTTCCAGCAAGTGGCTCTTTGATGGCCATTTCTATCACAATGACTACAGTAGGCTTTCTTCCTTTGTATCTTCTTAACATGTTTATTTTCATGCTGTCGAGAGGGTTTTTCATGCCTCATGAGTGCTGCCATTCTTTTCCAACACTTGGAAAAGGTATGGTTAGGTAAACCAAAAAAATTACATGTGTTTCGATGCCTTAATATTTGTTCATTATTATTAACATGATCATAATCAAAATGAACATTCGAAGATCGAAAGTGATTATACCTTCCTTTGCTGTTTCTGATGCCAGCATGGTGATGAGAGTTTTCCTCAGCTCTCTCCCTGCAATGGAAACTGCCATGGGATGATGGGGATGTTTTCCCATCATTCTCTTTCCTCGACAATGTCTCGGACAACTCTGACACCTTTGAGCACTCTCCTTTAGTGTATCTCGATCCTGTAAATTGATGCTCATGCACAACCTCCAAAGGTTGAGTTATGCCTTGGTTGTTAGCACCAAGCTCTTTCCCCTTGTGCCTTGTCTTTGTAAGGAGCCTCATATTTGTCCCTATAATTGGGATCTCCAAATCTCCAACAGACATCATACTATCAGAAGATGAAATAGGAAGGAAATCAACATATTTTACCTTCTCTTTCGATTTGGAAAGAATTGATGAGGGCTTCTCATCATTTGTTGTTGGTGGATCACATTCCCCAACTTCTTTCCTGACATACCCAAGTCCTGCTTGACAGGGTAATTCCTATACTTTGATGGGATTGAAAATGCCTTGGCCATTAACGCCCAAGCCTTTTCCTTCATATCCCATTCTCTTCAATAGTTTAGAGCCAATTCCTGTGGTATGATTTTCAAACACAACGAAATCATCATCAGGAAACATACATGAAGATGGAGAACTACTTTTTACCTCACATGGTTCTCATTGCAGCTTTTCCAAGGCCTCATCCTTTGCTTTCAGCTGTAGTAGCAAACTCTACTTCTCCTCCTTCTCTTCATGTAGACGCATCTTCAATTCATATTTCTCTTTTTCAAGATTATGTATGTCTTGCTTCAGTTCTTTCATGGTCTCTTCCATGGTTTTCAACTGAAGCTGTAATCGCTCCTTTTCCTCTGTCTCTTTCCATAGAGTTTTATACATGATTTCCACTTTCTTGGAAATGTTAAGCTGTTAGAAAATTATATATTACGGAGCAATGGAACACATAAAATATTGCAGAAATATAAACACAGAAAATGCATAAAACAAGAGAGACATAGATATACGTGGTTCACCCAGTTTAGGCTACGTCCACGGAGAAACAACCAGTCTTTCCTTTTATATTATCCGACAAACTGAAGACATACAACCTACAACAGATCCGCTGTAACACCCTCTTCGCTCTCAATCTCCTCTCTCTTTCTCGCTCATAATACAGATCTACATAGACACAATACAATTCCCTCATATATAGTGAGGGGTTGCCTTCTGGGGCAAAAAACCATAAATTAAACATAACTTCTACTGTCAGATCTCCACCTAATGAACGGCCCAAATTGACTAGAAATTACTATACTTTTACAAGGAAATTTTACATCTATTCTTAGCTTCGAGGGCGCTGCCCCCGAAACCCCCTGCCAGGGGGGGGCCTCCCCAAAGGTCGCAGCTGCCCCCCTTGGACCCCCCCTGCAGCGAATATTTTTCGGGCGGCATTGCCGCCCCATTTCGAACTGGGGTCCAATATGGCAATACCTTTGAATACAGAAGATACTCATTCTCCACACCCAACAATCTCCCACTTGGAGACTGATTATAGCAACTCCACTGCTGCTTCATTTGCTGGACAATGACTCCTCTTTGGACCTGGCTGTTTCTCATCTTCTTCATCATACTTGAAGACCAATTGAAACTGATCATATTCTCAGTTTCTCCCTGGCTACAACTTTTGTTAGCATATCTGCTAGTGTGTATCTTTTCCAGCTTCAACTCTCCATCTTCCAACACTGATCGTATGAAATGGTACTTGAGCTTTATGTGTTTAGTCCTAGAATGGAATGCTGGGTTCTTTGCAAGATGAATTGCACTTTGGCTATCACTGTATAACATGCCCATATCATGCTCCTTACCCAATTCACCATAAACCTTTGTAACCAAATCATTTCTTTACTAGCCTCTGTAGCAACAACATACTCTACTTCTGTTGTTGAAAGTGAAACAACACTTTGGATTTTTGAAACCCAACTGATAGTTGTTCCACCTACAGTAAATACATATCTTGTAGTTCTCCTCCTGTTATCTCTATCACCTGCCATATCTGCATCAACATATCCCTATAGAGAAATGTTTGAACCACCAAAGCATAATGCTTGATTTGTGGTACCTTTCAAATATCTGAGAATCCATTTCACTACCATCCAATGTTTCTTTCCTGCATTGTTCATGTACTTGCTTACAACTCCCACTGCATGTGCAATATCAGGCCTTGTGCAGACCATTGCATACATTAAGATTCCAACTGTTGATGCATATGGAACTTTAGACATATAATCCAGTATTCTTGGGTCTTTGGGCACATTTCCTTACTAAGTTTAAAATGGCTAGCAAAAGGTGTGTTAACTAGTTTTGCATTGTGCATATTAAATCTTTTCAACACCTTTTGTATGTACTCATTCTGAGACAATGTTAGTTTGAGATTTTTCCTATCTCTATTTATTCTCATACCAAGGATTTGTTTTGTAGCTCCCAAATCCTTCATTGCAAATGAATTTTCCAATTTTCTTTTGAGCACATTTATTTCCTGCATGTTAGACCCTGTAACAAGCATGTCATCTATATACAATAACAATATAATATAACTACCATCATTTTTCTTTTTCAGATAAACACAATGATCAGAGTGACATCTAGTATAACCTTGTTCAGACATAAACTTGTCAAATTTTAGATACCACTACCTTGGATCTTGTTTTAAGACATACAAGCTCTTCTTCAACCAGCACACTAGTTTCTCCTTCCCTTTTACCTCATATCCTTGTGGCTGCTGCATATATATCTCTTCCTCCAAGTCCCCATGGAGAAAGGCTGTCTTTACATCTAACGGCTCAAGTTGCAAATCTTTAGTTGCTACTAGACTTAGAATAGGTCCAATTGAAGTCATTTTAACAACATGAGAAAATATTTCATCAAAATCAATACCTTTCTTCTGTGCAAACCCCTTCACCACAAGTCTATATTTGTACCTCTGTTTTCCTCCATCTTCTTCCTTCAGCCTATAAACCCATTTATTCTGCAATGTAGTTTTACCTACAGGAAACTTGACTAAGTCCCAAGTCTGGTTATGCATTAAAGGAGTCCATCTCTTCTTCCATGGCTAGCTCCGACTTCTTCTCGCTTTCAACCTGCATTGCTTCTTCATAACATTCGGGTTCAGTAGAATCAGTCAACAATAAATAATATAATGAAGGAGAGTATTGTTCAGGGGGTCTACTTATCCTGGTAGATCTTCTAACACCACTTTCATGTTTTTGGGGTGCCTGTTGCTGTTGTGGTGGTGGTTGTTGATTATTATTATTTTCAGGCACCTTTACTTTTTCAGCGATCTCATCAAGAACTGTGTATTCCTTGTTTTCTTTTTCCTGTTTCTTTTCCTACAAGTGATTCTTATACAATACCTTTTCATTAAATATTGCATCTCTGCTCCTAATGATTTTGTGATTTTCATAATCATATAAGCAATAACCAAAATCATTAACTCCATGTCCAATAAAGGTACATTTCTTTGATTTTGCCTCAAGCTTTGTTCTATTTTCTTTATTAATATGGACAAAGGCCTCACAAACAAAGGGCTTTAAAAAAGAGTAGTTTACCTTTTTACCTGTCAATGCTTCCTCTGGAGCACTACCATCCAAGGAACTTGAAGGCCCTCTGTTTATTAGATAAACAACAGTATCTACAACATCTGCCCAAAATTGTAAAGGCAATCTTGCATGCAATCTCATGCACCTTGCACACTCCATGATTGTTCTGTTCATCCTTTCTGACACACCATTTTCTTGTGGTGTTCTTGGAACTGTCTTCTCTCTACGAATTCCATGCTTTGAATAGTACCTCTCAAACTTGTTGCTGTAATATTCACCTCCATTGTCTGATCTGAGACACTTCAATTTCTTTCCTGTCTCAATCTCAACCAAAGCTTTCCATTTCTTGAAAGTATCAAATAAATTAGATTTATTCATAATACAATAAATCCAAGTTTTTCTAGTTGCATCATCAATAAAAGTAACATAATAACGAGAGCCACCGAGAGATGATACCTGTGCAGGTCCCCATACATCTATATGCACAAGATCTAATTTTTCGCTCTTCTTTTCTTTCCCAACTCTGAGAAATCTGACTCTCTTATGTTTTCCATAAATGCAATTCTCACATAAGGCCAAATCAACATTCTTCAAACCCAGCAACAAATTCCTTGAGTGAAGGATCTTCATCCCCTTCTCACTCATTTGTCTGAGCCTATGATGACATAATGCTACATCTATTCCTTTGGAAGTTAAATCATTAACAGAGTTAGAAATACCATTGCATTAATACAATGTGCCAACCTTTTCGCCTTTTGCTATTACTAGGGCTCCTTTGGTGACCTTCCAAGCTTTACCTGTGAAAGTTGTCACACAACCTTCACCACCTAACTGCCCTGTTGAAATCGGATTTTTCTTCAGATTTGGAACATGCCTTACCTCCTTTAGTAGCCATTGGTTTTCATTCTGCTGTTTTACAAGAACCTTACCCATTCCAACAATTTTACAGGGTTTATCATCACCCAAACGAACTTGTCAAAAATCTCCTTGAACATAGTCATGAAAGTATTTCTTATCAGGTGTGGCATGGAATGAGGCCCCTGAATCTACCACCCAAGAATCAGTAATATTTTTGAAATAAAGAATCAAAGCATCTTGTAACACCTCACCTGTCACATTTGCTTCATGATTGTTTTCTTGCTGTGCATCTCCTTCTTTTCCCTTTCGAGATCTACAATCTTTCTTTAGGTGTCCTTTCTTTCCGCATTTCTAGCAGACTATCCCCGATTTTGACTTGGATCTACCTTTCCTTGATTTACTGCGATAGCTTGAGCTCTTTCCTCTTTCCATTTTTCTTCCCCTAGACTCTGCACTCAAAGCATTATCCGATGTCTCACCGGAGCTTTTCCATCGCATTTCCTCGCTAAGGATAGCACCGACAACATCATCAAACTTTAAAGTACTAGATCCAGAAACAGAGTTACTAATGGCCATTACTAATGGCCATTACTAAACCATTCCAACTTTCTGGCAATGAGCACAAGAATATCAGGGCTCTAACTTCATCATCAAAGTTTACCCCTACATAACTTAACTAACTTGTAACAATATTAAAATCATTTAAATGGTATGCAACAGATCCACCTTTCGACATATTCATATTAAATAAACGCTTCATAAGAAATACCTTATTTGAGGCTGAGTGTTTTTCATATAGTTTCGCCAACGCCTTAATCAAACCCTCCATCGTTGTCTCCTTCGAAATGTTGAAGGCGACCGACAGTGCGAGGCACAACCATACTGTTTCGAGTACCTTTCTATCGAGAAGGTTCCATTCTTCATCTGTCATACCCATTGGCATATTTGTTTTTCCACCCAATGGTAGGTACAGATCTTTCTGATACAGATAATATTCCATCTGAATCTTCCACAATGAGAAGTTTTGGCCATTAAATTTCTCGACTTTAAAATTACCATCTTCCGCCATTGCTCCCACTCGAACCAGGAATCCTTCTCTCCTGTGAATTTGTCAGCCAAAAAAGACCTTCTGCTCTAATACCAGTTGTTAGAAAATTATATATTACGCAACAATGGAACACATAAAATATTGTAGAAATATAACCACAGAAAATGCATAAAGCAAGAGAGACACAGATATACGTGGTTCACCCAGTTTGGGCTACATCCACGGAGCAACAACCAGTCCTTCCTTTTATATTATCCAACAAATTGAAGAGATACAACCTACATCAGATCTGCTGTAACACCCTCTTCACTCTCAATCTCCTCTCTCTTTCTCACTCAGAATACAAATATACATAGACGCAATACAATTCCCTCATATATAGTGAGGGGTTGCCTTCTAGGGCAAAAAAACCTAAATTAAACATAACTTCTACCATCAGATCTTCGCCTAATGAACAACCTAGATTGACTAGAAATTACTATACTTTTACACGGCAATTTTACATCTATTCTTAGCTTCGGGGGTGCTATCTCCAAAACCCCCCGCCAGGGGGGGGGGGGGCTCCCCAAAGGTTGCAGTCGCCCCCCCTGGACCCCCCCTGCAGCGAATATTTTTTGGGCGGCATTGCTGCCCAATTTCGAAGTGGGGTCTAATGTGGCGATACCTTTGAATATAGAAGATAATTAGGCTCCACACCCAACATAAGCATGGTATCGTACATTTCTCTTTCATCCTCTATCATTGTTAACACTGCAATTCACATCAACGTAAAGACCTGCTCTGATACCACTTGATCCAGGTCCGGGTGTGAAGAAGGACCCTTCCAAGACCTTTTAATTTCGTGATGTGTTAAAATTGCATTTTAAAAGAACATTAACAAATAAAATTGCAAACAGTAAAGAAGAGGAACATAACAATCATCAGCACATGAAAACAAAATCCGTTGATAACGGAGTTCGTCTAGGAGGGACTACGTCTCCAGGCCCCAGTGTCAAGATGGTGTAGGTCGCTGCATTATGTGTTGTCAATAAAGATGATGTACACAGAGATGATGTCTCGATCATACAAGGAAGAATTCCCTCACGCAGGAGTGGCTCTAAGAGATGTTCCACAGCTAGAACTCTCAATCAAAAGACTCCTATCAGTATGACACAAAAACAAGCATGGTTCTCATCCCGCCAACATGGCACAAAAGGGATGTCAAAGAAAAAAACATGCATGACGACAACAAGAGTATCCCAACAACATACAACAAGGAATCTCAAAGCATAACATAAAGAGTTATGACATCAAGTACATCATATGAAAAGATTCCACATCAAACCAAGCAAGGAATCATGACAACATGTAATAAACCAGACCCTGCATCAACATAAATCATGGATCTGTACAACATAATGCATAAAGAAGAAGTACATGAACACATCATATACCTCACAACCAAGGGCCATATGAAGAAGTGGATGTCTCACTGTTGAAGCTACTTGGACCATTGCTCTCAAGGCATTGATCTCATGAAGATGGCTGCTTGCACAAGAATGCAGACATTTGCACGGACACTTAGACAAGTGACTAGAATAAGAAATGAGAAAACAAGAAATCTGAAGCCACCATTAGATTTGTGGCGTTGAGTAGTGCTGAATCGACTGTCCAAAATCCAAATTCTGATAAGTTGAGAGTTCTGGGCTCAAGGAATCTGCTAGATTCCCCCGGGATTCCTCAAAGATTCCGTTCCATGGATGGACTGTAAATTTGCAACTCATATGGTGAAATTGATCTCGCCACTGTGATCCCTATAGAAAACCATGAAAAACAAGTATAAACTTGACTATATTCTGAAATGTCAAAATTTTACCTCCTTGGGAAAATTTCATGGCTCAAGGTTTCACTCCCTATTTTTGCTGAAATCATGGTTCCACGTGCATTTTGGAAATGACTGGAAAATGCAGACCTCTGATGAAGAAACAGACAACACCATTGTGTTCATGGCGATGATAGGTGTAAAAACCATATAAAACTTGTTAAATTCTGACAAAGTGAGAATTCTGCCCTCCTGCAAAATTTATGGTTCATGCATTAAAATATTAATTAATATGTTGCCTTGAAATTCGTGTCTGCATTCTGCCCCGAAATTTGTGCCAACAGTCTCTCTCCTCCTCCAACTTCCTGCAAAGGGAAAATTCCGAGTTTAAATAAAACTCATCGCTGGATTTTCCAAGGTAAAGCGGTTATGGCTCAATGGTAAAAGAAGGCATTGGTTGAGGAGAGGTCAGGGGATCAAATCCCACCCCTCCATAGATAAACCTTTTAACCATAATATTTGAAATAGGGCGGCAATCCCATTAAACCCTGCATTATACCTTATCTACGTTTATACATATGCATATATTGACGCACATAGAAATCGCAATCGACGGTTGGCAGGGATCAGCGCCGATTAAATCGACACGATTCTAGGGATTTCGGTGATCATGTGGCGACAAAATCAGTGATCAGACTTATTAGCAGTGGGCATGGTGGAGGTATCGGCACCCTTATCGGGGTTACACCGACATACATATCAACGGTTTTATAATCAGAACATAAATCAGGGTTTCGTCGATATAGATATCAGCAATATAACATAGGCGCAATAATCGGCGATCAACCCGGTGATATGTGAGGCATATAATATATATATGTGTGTGTGTGTGTGTGTGTTGGTTGGGTCGTTGATATATATGGCATAATATATATGCGGGGTATATGGAGGAGGGTTTGGCGAAGGTTATTGCCGCCGATCCTGAAAGCATGTTATATATATATATATATGTTTGTATTGTGATTTTAAAGGGTTTGGTGGGGTTTTTTGACGCTAATCCTGAAACCATATATTGATGCAATTTTTGGGATTTAAAGGGGGTTATTGCTTTTATATAATTATATTAATAACTATATATTAAAATGAATAACCATTTCCCATGATTTTGTCTCTTATGCAGTTTAGGAGACAAATAAGAAAACGCCAAGTGTCAATGGCTGATGGGCTGACAGGTGGGTCCCACCTGCTTACTGGGATGCCATGTGGCATATTTTGGGCCCCACTTTTCCCCTGTCATGTCAAACTTTGAAGAGCTCTATATTTTGCATGCGAGCTCGGTTTGACGAGCCGTTTACACCTCCACGATAAGGACGACGAGGTCTTCGATCTGGGCCTGGTTCGAGCACAATCCAAACACTTTGAATTTTGAGCCTTCTTTGTCCTATGCGTCTCTCTAGAGCCACCTAGATCACTAATTCCTTTCAATACCAGCTTCTTCAAACGACTAAGTTCTACCTTCATCTAAGCCAACTCTATGTTCCTTTCTTCTTTACTCATTCCTTTGAGTCTAACTGCTTCAACACTCTTTTTCCTCTGCTTCTGACTTTCCTCTGTACCCCTTCCATGACTAACAATAGTAAGTTCCATTTCTTCCTTTAGTGAACTTTCCTTGCTCACTAGTGAGCTTCAACTAGCCTTTTTCATCGGTAACAAGTCTCCTTCATGCCTCACCAAACTTTCCTGAGTTTAGCCTTTTGGCACCTATTGGTTCTTTCCTCGAACCTTTCACTGACTAGAAATTCTACCTAGCACTCCTCTTGAGGGAATTTTTATCTCCTATCCACAATCACAATTGTGGAGCTGCCTCAACAACTTCTACCAACCACATTAGGAAGTTGTTCTCAGCTTCTCTTGAACACTCCTTGCTTTAGGCTCTGCATCTTCAATTGCTCACTTGCTTCTTTCATTCAGTGATTTCATTTACTATCTAGTACTGTCACCTTTACTCATCTGAGAGTTCTTCTTGCTCTATCTTCTTTAACATAGCTCATATGTTATGATGTTGGTACAAATTATTCTATCTTTCAACAATTCCACTGCTTCCACTGACTTGCACAATCTTATATCAAGATACATCAATGTACCTTTCAAACCTGCAATATTTCCTTCAAAGATGTCTTAAAACTAATTCCCATTCCATCAGTTAAATCTTTGCCAAATGATTCATCTGTTCACTATTTCATTTAAAATTTCCATTCAAAAGCCTTCATATTGTCAGCAACTATTTTTCCTCTTACATTTCATAATGGACTCTTCAGGTTTCAAGATCAATTAAGATTAGATCTGAATTTCAATTATATTTACCAATTCATGACAGACATTATCAATTCCTTCTGATAACCTATTTGTAAGCAAATCCTGTCTTGCTTCTATAAATTCCAAAATTCATTCATTGTAGTGGTTCTTCTTGTTAGAGGCCTAAATCTACTTTAGGTTGAGAAAGGCAGGTCTAGGGTAACATCAAACCAGGCTTAACCTGGTAGCTAGCCCTACCAGGTCGGGAGAGCGCTCTCTCCTTGTCAATCTAAGAAAAGATGGTAAAAAAAGCTTGAGATGACTGATATTAAGACTGGTTTTAGGCTAGGTATGTGTACATAGGTGTTTGATTGAATTTAATATGGGTTTGCTGGCTCAATTGTGAAAGGCAGATTTGGGTCCGGGGAATGGACACAGTCTTGCAGAGATCTCTATGGGGAGAGGTAGGAAAATGGTTTAGCACTTCAAATTGAATGAGATGGAGAGATTTTAAACTGGTGAGGAGTTGGAGAGGGCATGAAAAACTTAGGTATCCTCTTCAAACAACTGAAAACATAGATAACTAAACAAACCCTAGGTAGAGCACTGCGATTTCAACGTATTCTACCTTTTATCCTTGTTTGATTTAGTTAAGATGAAACAAAGAGAGATGATTGCATACATAAAACATAAGTAAACTTGCAATTACAGAATAAAACACAATACCAAATCAAGATGCCATAAGAATCCCATAAAGTGCTGCAAACCCTGGTCATTTCCTTAGCCAAATTGCTGAAAAGAGTGTACAACAATGCTCAAAGCATTCACAAGAGTCCAACCTTCTCAAATGATTGAAAAATTACTAGATATAGGCATCAAACAACTCATGCTAGGCTTTAGGGGTTGAGTTCATGAGTTTAGGAGCTGTTTCAACAAGATCTAAACTAAGAACTAAAAGTAGGCAATGGAACAACATGCCTCTAAAACCTAGGAAACTGATTCATTCAGTTGCAATCTAAATTTTCATGATGAATATACCTCTATGAGTGAAAATTTAGCATAATTACATCAAAATCCATCAAGTCACATTAAATTACATCATGAGTTTGACTATTAGAAAGAGAAAAGTCAAACTGTGAAGAAACTAGGCGAAAAATAGAGTTTTTTTGACCAAAATGAGTAAATTTCCTCCAATGCGCTGCGCTGATTTCCCTATGCGTAATGCCTTTTTGCAGCTGATTTTGGAGGCCTTTCCATGCACAAAATTTTCTCCAAGGGATCTTGTTGGAAAGGTCTTCCTGTCTACTTTCCAAAACAAGTGGAATTTCTGAATTTGGCCTCCATTTGCCCATCCAAAATTGAGTTCTCCCAACACTGCTTCCTGTGTGTCCAAAAAGGGGCAGAAAGGCCATTTTTGAGGTGTTTTGACCTTTTTGGAAGCTCAAAACCTGTCAAAATTTCTTGTCCATGTGAGGGCATTCATATTTTTCCATGAAAAATCCAAAAATACAATCCATTTTGAAAAATTCCTAGCCAAGTCAATGCATAGCACTGGTGGCACAGCGTATTGGGCAGAAAAACCTGTTTTTTAGGCCAAGTATTCGTCATCAGGTGCTTTGTTGGGCTAAGGAAGCCTCAGCCAAGATCTGGAGTCTATTTTGCTCTTTTCTCTTTCCAATGGCTTTCTTCAATTTGGCCTTCAAATTCCTGATTCTTGCTTTGCACACCATTTTTCTTGCTGAGTAGTGGTATGCAATGTTCCTCAACATGTTTTTCTCATTGTTGGCCTTCTCCAGCATCCTCTCCAAGTGCAAGTTTTTCCTTTCAAGCCAAGATTCACGATTAGCTTGAATTTCTTGTTTCAAGTGTTGTCAACTTGATTTTCATTCTCTTTGCTGCTTGCCAGTTTTCTTTTATGTTTTGCATCCATGGATGCGTGGGATTGATGAGGGGAGGATTTGATGCTAGCTGTAGGGTTTTTAGGGAGTGATAGGGTTTAGAGATGCAAATTAGGGTTTGGGAATAGTGGGATTAGGTATTAGGGTTTTTAGTTTTAGGGATAAGGGGATAGGTGAGTGTGAATGAAAGAGGAGAGGGAAAGTGATATGAGTGAAGTGTGGTGAGAGAAAAATGAAAATGGGGATACAATAGCAAAACTACAATTTTGCAAACCCTAGGCAAATTTCTCAACATAACTTTGCAAGGAACTAGGGTTTTGTTTTTAACCAATTGAAACACCATAAACACTCATGGAAACTCATACATTGGAAATATGGAGGTGTTAACTTACTTGTGGAATTAAGAATTTACAATTTTGGAGCTTTGGAGGAAGATTTGAATGGATTTTGGGCTTTGTAGATGTATGCGCCGTGCTGCCCCAATGCGTAGTGCTAATTATAAAATTACACTGTAAATCAATGCCCAATGCACCGTGCTGGATGAGTGCATAGTGCCTTTTTGAAGACACGTTTTGGAGGCCTTTCCGGTGTCCAAATTGGGCACAGAGTAGCTCGTTGGAAATATTATTGAGTCTACTTTCCAACCCAACTTAAATTTTTCAATTTGGAGTTCATTTGACCTATAAAACGTCAAATCTCCCAAGACTTGTCAAAATGTGCAAAATGAGGCTGCCTAAAGGTAGAGTGCTATTGCAGTCAACTTTTGAAGGTCTTCCTGAACCCAAAATTGAGTTCATGATAGCTCATTGGAAATCTATTTGTGTCTAGTTATCATTTGACTCATCAAGTAAGTCATTTGGCCAACCAAGCTAGGATAAATCTTGATTTTCCCAAGGTCACTTTGAGGTGCTTCAATTCTCCTGAGGCAACTGTATTTTTGACATTTCTCTAAAAAAATGACACCTGGGTAAAAAATGAAGGAATATTTTCTTCCTTGGCCTATTGTGGACAAAAACCTCTCTCATTTTTCCCAAATTCATATCTTTTTTCTCAGAAACATCATTGGAGTAAAACCTATCCTGATGTGTGGAACAGGGGATTTGTCAAAATGAAGCCAAATGAAGGGGATAAGTGGCTTCTAAATTCTTGAGAAAATTTTGGGTAGTAGGGAGGGATTTTTTTTTTTTTTTTTGAGTACTTCTATTATTATACAAAAATATCAAAAATTACAGCAAGGCCTTGTCGTTGAGAGTCTTGCCAAGAAGTTGGCGATTTGCACAAGTTTTCCATTTATAGTTCTCAGAGGACCTCCAGTTTTGCTGTGGCCTCTTATAGGACCCGACAAATTTACATAGCTGAACAGAGACAGTAAGTACCCAAAAACTAATTAGAGACAACTTTGCATCCGACTTAGAACAAAACAAGATACAATACGGAAACCTGTTACGGGCTTGAGTTAAGAAACTGAACAGAGTAGTATGCCTGCGACCAAAACTGCCTTTAACAGAGAGCCGGAGGTGATCAGTCATCATCAGTGGTATAAGGTTCCTCAACTACTCGGCAGGAATATTGTAGCGAGTCCTCCGAATCAGAATGCTGAGTCGTCACGCCTGTTGGTTCTCTCGGCACTGGTTCGCTAGGACCTGCAGAAACAGTTTGGTTCACCAGTGCGGAGCTGCATAAAATCGGTTGCTGACTGTCCGTTGGAGTTGCCATTCTTTGGACGGCTGGCGTTTTCGGAGGAGCGTCATCCTGGTCTCTGGAATCTTCGCATTGCTCAATTGTGACTGAAACGATAAAGGTTGCATGAGCGAGAGTGCAGGGGATTCGAAATCGTACTGTGGGGTGAGCCTCATGCTCACAATTGTTCCTGCTCCCACGCCCTCGACTTCTGCCACGACCAGATCTTGTGGCCGGAGGACTACTGCGCCCAGAATCAATCATCTCCATGAAGGAACACGTCGGAGAGGTGGTCTGCTGCGAGATGGCGCGTCCCCTTGAGCCTCCTCGCCGACTTAACATCCGTTGCCTTTCACGCTACATGGCACCGCCCCAAGGTTGTGCTACAGATCCAGGAAAGGAGTTTAACACTGCCTCGCTGAGGGAGAGTCTTTGAGACTGTAACAACGGAAATGAACATTGAAGCAACGAGCAAGCAATAGATATGGTTCACCTTGGCACAATAACCCGGGAAGCTGGTGGAAGAGTTAATGTTTCTCATTAAGAGCCCTGTGCAAGCCCATCTTGCTGTCTTTGTACAGCTCCTCGTGACAGGCACATTCGGACAGGTGCCCACGTCCCTGCCTTTCTTTTCGTCATACACCCACATCCGGGGAGTAGGGAGGGATGTTAGGAAGCAGGGGAAAGTGGAATTTCAAAGATTGAGTGAGGGGAAGGGGTCTAAAAGGGCGAAACACAAGCCTAGCCTAGAAAATTGTCAAATTGTAGCAAGAAACTAGGGTTTGTGCGAAAATGAGGAATTTGAGGGATATCAGTGATGGGAAGTGTTTAATAAGGTACATTAAGGATAGGGGAAGGTGTATGAACATCAGGATATAGGTTTTGCTAATGATTTTACCATCTAAGAGAAATTACCTTCAAAACCCTAGGAGAGGGAAATGAACCTTACCTAGGCACAACTGAAGCATGAACAAGGTGTAAAATGACCCATTGGAACCTGACATGATGATGACAACCCTATGAATGATGGTACACTCAGCTGAATGGTGACATGGACTGAAATTTGGACAACTTTGAAGGTAGTGAAAACAAACCCTAGACCTAATACCTAGTGACCAAATTTTGCTTGAAGACTCACTGAAATGAAAAAATTTGACCTTGACACCTTAAAATCACTTTGTAAGAGCATGTTTGATCACTGGAGGAACGCTGCAAAGATTGACACTAACACTTCTTTCAGTCCTATTAAACCCAATCTCTGTTCTTTCAATCATCAATATCATTGCCTTCAACAATACTATGAGCAATATTCATTCACTCTTCAATTTAACTTTAAATTATAAACCTTTCACTCCAATTTACCTTTTAAATAGAATCAATCATGCAATCAAGTTACATAGAAATTTCATTTTCCTGAAAGGAAAAAACCTTCTCCTTTGAAATTTCAATCCCTTGTTGCTCTTTAGACGTTCAAAACACATCTCTGAAAAACCATCAAAATAAACATTCTTACCAGACCTTCATCAAAGATTCACTGCTTTCCCCCATTCGGATATCAGTGTCCTTTGTAGCCTGATCCCCATCTGTAAAATCCACTTCCTGCAAATTATACATATGCTGAGATTTAAAATTTAATTTCCAAACCAATCCTTACAAAGCATTGAGCTAGCTCTAATACCACAAATGACGTAGGAAACATGCAAATACACAGAATTCCAATATCCCCAGGAATTTTAACTCAGAAACCAAGTCAAATCTTCTTAATTGAATAATGGTTTTAAGGCCCCTCTATTATCCTTAATGCCGCACCTTAAACCTCCATTAAACCTTAAGCCCGCATACATAACCAATCCCACACTTATCTATGGTTATATTCGACTCAACCCATAAAAACCTTCTATCAGTGCTTTAATCCATTACAAACCCTTTATAATAGAAATTCATTATAAAACATACCTTTTCCACCCATCATACGACCTCTGCACAATTATCAATGTATGCCTTTATCACAATCGGATATTGGCTCTCCGTGGTCACACTACTCATGAACCCTTCCACTTTCGATTTGCGATAACGCCAGACTTGTAAACTGTGCCCATATAACACTATCGGAAGTGTTATTTGCATGCTTTCTTCTTTAAACCCAGAACAACATAACTTTATCAAAACACATGGAATACACGGGAAAACCCGCTCCGAACACTTAAGCCGGACTTCAAATGCATTAAAAGACATATACAAATCTCTTGGGTTCGCTAATACCAAACCTTTCCACTTTATTCTCCACCATCGATTTGCTACTCAATCTGACGGTTTACACTTCACCTGATCTGACCAAACAGTTCGCTCGATCTCAACCGTTCAATCAACCCCGCTTGATCTGATGGTTGATATTGATATTAGGTGGATAACTTGCAAGAGGAATAACTACCTGATAAAGTGGTTTTCTCTCTCCAGTATCCTGCCACGCATTGGTCAATGAATGGTATCGGGTGACCAGCCCTAAATACCACTTACCATTTTTTTGGCCGCTCGATAATCCACTTACTGCTTATGAAAACTGCCTTCCATTGATTAATGCCTACACTCCTATGTCATGCGATGACCGTAGATCTCCTACCATCAACGGCTCCTCCGGACTCCTCTTCTGCTAAAGCTTAAACTCATCTCCACCGTTCATCTCTTAACTCAGTCCTATGCCACTTAATCTTAGCTGCTCAATTCCTTTGACCTTGTCTATTGATCTCTAAGATCCAACGGTCACTGTGCATTGATCCCTCTATGCCTCTTGAACTTGATCTCGCTTGTATTTGGTGAATTTACACTTTAACACAGTTTTTCTGTTTCATAACCACAACTCCATATATAAACTCTCTGTGATATCTTTGATCGACGACTGGGTTTTAAAGCGGTTCAGACACTGCTATTAACACTAAGAACCCCAATTATGCTTTGAATGCTGCGATTTATAACTTCAAGCATAAAAACAGAGAAAACACTTAGATTGATCCGTAGGTGGATATACAGAGATAAGGGAAGGGTTTTAATAGAAACAACACCTTCACAAACACTGATATTTTATTCAATAATGAGTTACAGAGTCTCAACCCTCTGGCTCGATTACAACAATAAAAAGACCCTGTTTCTCTTGCTAGCCTCTATCTACACTCCAACTAATCTATTCAACCTCTCCAACCTATCCAACCTCTGAATTATACAAAAAGATCACAATTTATACAAAAGTGGATTCATGAACCAATTCTGGTTCAGATCCAGAAATCTCTCACTCTCTCCTAGAGAATCTCTTCAACTCCACTCTTTTCTAAACAAATGCTAAATCAAGCTTTCAAATCCCTCATATCCTATTCAAACCAAATAAATCTAAATATTTTGCCTTATCTCCACACAGGGAGGATCAATTAGCCACTATACCCTTTTTCTCATATTTTACAATAAATAAAAACTCTCATACATTTAAATAAATAAAATTAACTAAACTAGTGTCTTCCAACCCTTTGTTAGTCACAACATGTGATAATGCCATCACATTGCTGACTAGGCTTGAATGCTCCTGCATCAGTGCTCAATGCAACACAATCCTCCACATCTAGCTTGTACATGTTCGTCACATGAACCCATATTTTCTACACCTAACCCATGGCTATGTGTCTCATGAATACCTTACCTTTGTTGAAGATCACATCATAATGTTGGTCTTCCAAAACTGTAATAGAGATGAGATTTTTCTTTAGGCCCGGAACAAACATGACATCCTTGAGCATGAGGGGGGAGCTCGAATCCCTATGAAAGGTGAATTTACCAATATCTGTCACACTATAATTCATGTAGTCTCCCATCTCTATGTGCATCTACAAATATTTCTCCTCCAGGTCATTGACAAAGTCTCTACACCCTGTCATGTGGAACAATGCACCTGAGTGAAAGTACCACACGATCCCCAACACCATGTTGGACATGCATGCAATGAGGATAAATTCAATATCGAAGCTAATTATTTACCAGCTCCTCCTCCCAAGGTCTTCTTGATTGTCTTCTTGTGTGGACACTTCATGGTATAGTGCCCAAATTCATTACAGTGGAATTATTTAATTTTTGACAAATCTTTCTTCTTTCCCCCTTCACTGGATTCTGGTTTGGATTGGGATTTATTCCCTTCTCCCTTCTTTTCCTTTCTAGCCAATGCAAATTTTTCTTCATCCTCGCCCTTGAATGAAGTTTCATATCTAGTATTTCGCCTTATTCCCTTCTGCACCAAATCAGACCATAAGCACTCCCAATTCGGTAGTTTCTCCCTCCTATTCATTGAATATTGATAGCTATGCCAACTATTGTGAAGGCCTAACAAGGATAAGCTTACAAAGTCATCTTTACAGATGGTAACACCAACCCCACCCAGTTGATCATGACATTATGTGAACCTGCTCAGATACTGTGGTATAGTGTCATTCTTCTCCATCTTGATACTTTGAAGTCTATCCTTGAGCGCCAACTTCTTATGGTCACTACCATTCTCGAACAGTTCTGTTAGTTCTTTCCACATCAAAAACATAGTTTATTTTCCATGGATATTTGAGCCAATGTGATCCGTACTCCCTCCAAGATCATTCTCCTCAACTTGGCTACATATTTCTTCCATTGTGTAAGGCCCTAGACATCAACTGATAGTGGTCTTGGAATATCTGTCTTAACATATTCAAGCAATCCATTGTCATCCAATACTCCCTCCATGTAGTCCTTCCATGAAACAAAATTTGAGGTGTCTTCCAAGGAATACTATAGCCTTAGTCCGTTGAAGGCTACCTTCTTAGCTTTGAAGAAATCTTGCTACACTGGTCTTCAAATTCGAACCTCTGAGAAACAACTTCGAATTTCCTACTCTAATGTGAATCCTACTCTGGTACCATGTAGAAATTAGGTTGTATATTTTCAACTTCTCATGAAGTTTTAATGAAAATCACAAGACACACACCTACTCTACTACTCTAAGGAAAGAAATTCACAATCTAGAACAAAAATCTCAGACATGTAAGAAGAAATAACACACATGCAACAAGTATTTTTATCTGGGAAAGTAATCTACTAAAAACCCCAATGCCTACTTGCATTAATCAAATGAATAGAGATGTATTACAATTTATTTGCTCAACTGAGGACACCTTGTAAAGGCATAACCTATCTCTCTGTTCACTGAAGGCCTTTGACCCATACTTAGTCAAAATTTTCCTTTGCTTGATCTCCTATTTCCTTGCACTATTCCTTAAGGAATTGTAGGAATTTATAGGGTAAGTTCCTCAGACAGAACACCAAAGGACACCACTCACAAACAGACCATAGATCAATACACTAGTATTCTTGACGTGGTTAAAATCCTCAAAGAGGTAAATAGTCCACGACCTGAGCTAACGTGGCCACTTCACACAATTTACTAATAAAGGAATGAAAATTTACATAAGCTTCTCTCATGAACGGTTACCCTACAAATGATCCTCCATGCTCTTTAAATAGAGATCATTGATCAATCAGGTGTTAAGCCACGGATCAAGTGTAAGTAATATCAAGGAGAGAATGAACCGTCAAATCACTTCATGTCTAGAAAATATCATGACCATTGGATTGTAAGTTACAAAAGTACATAGTAAAAAAACACACTTTACCTAACTCTACACTAGACCAAGTTATACTTAACTATTTCCTATGTGTCAGAATATCCTAACATCCCCCTTAAGAACAACTTGGGATAGGATTGAAGGATGTACAAATATGACACAATAGGAGAAGGAAGGAGGCATTAGAGCCTATCCCCCCTTAGTGACAACTTTTTGAACTCCAACCATAAATCGAAGTTTAGTAAACTTTGCCTCTGTGAGTGCCTTTGTACAGATGTCTGCAACTTGATCATCTGTTGAACAATATTTCACTTCAAGAACATGGTCATGAATGAGATTTCTGATGAAGTGCATGTTCAGTTCAATGTGTTTGCTGTGCTGATGTTGGAATGGATCTTTGCATAGTTGAATGGCACTTTGATTATCACGCCAAAGTGTAGTTGGATGCTACTGCTGAAAGCCAAACTCTGATATGATCTAACGAAGCCACATAGCTTCCTTACAAGCTTCTTCGACACCACGATACTCTGCTTCTGCTGAAGAAAGAGAAATGGAACTTTGTTTCTTGCAAGCCCATGTAATAGGTCTTGAACCAAGAGTGAACACATAACCTTCAGTAGACTTCTGATCATCAGGGTCATCAGACCAATCAGAATCAGTGAAACCAACCAATAGAGTAGATGCTTCTGCACTGTAATGAATCCCAAACTGAACTGTACCTCAAACATAATGAAGTATTCTTTTAGCTGCTTTCCAATGACTTTCATGTGGGTTTTGAATAAATGAGAAATAAGGCCAATGACAAAGGAAAGGTCAGGACGAGTATGGGTTAGATATAAACGTTTTCCTACAAGTTGATGGTATAAGGCAGCATCAAATTCAGGGGAAGTACAAGTGACTTCAAGTTTGGCTCTAGACTGAAAGGGAGAAGGGGTTTGCTTATAGTCTTCCATGTGAAAATGGCGTAGAATATAACATGCATACTTGGACTGGGAAAGGGAAATACCTTCCTTGGATTGCAAGACTTGAAGACCAAGAAAATAATGCAAGTGTCCTAAGTATGTCATTTCAAGCTTCTTTTTAAGGTTGGAATTGACATGGTTTATAAGGTTGGGATCACTACCATTAAGGATAAGATCATCAACATGAAGAACAATAATGATAAGAGACTTGCCCACTTTCTTGGTGTAGACAATATTGTTAGAATGACACCTAGAAAAACCAGTTTCTAAAAGAAAGCTATCCATTTTGGCATACCAAGCCTGAGGGGCTTGATTGAGACCATAAATGGATTTATTAAGCCGACATACAAAGTTGGAGTATATTTGTATAAAGCCAGTAGGTTTTTCCATATAGATTTCTTCATGCAAGTCCCCATGCAGGAAGGTAGATTTAACATCCATTTGATGGACTTCCCATTTGAAAGAGGCATCAAGGGAAAGAACAAGGTAGATATAGTTCATTTTGGCAATAGGGGAGAAGATTTCAGTATAGTCAATGACTTCAACTTGTGAAAAACCCTTAGCAACAAGATGAGCTTTATCTTTATCAACTTTTCCATCTTTTCCATACTTGGTTTTGTAAACCCATTTTCATATAACAAGTTTTCGTCCCTTTGGAAGAGGAACAAGAACCCATGTATCATTTGCCAATAATGAACGATATTCTTCATTCATAGCTGCGTCCCAATATGGATGGCCTAAAGCTTCTGCAAAGGTGTCAGGATCATAATTCGTTGAAGCTTGAGCCAATAAAGAAGAGGCTCTATCGAACTGAGAACGTGTACGTTGCTGATCTGTAGGATCATCGGTAAGAGCACCTATTGCATCCTGAGTTGCACAGACCCATTTTGGAAGCTAAGGAGCTAAAGGAGGATCCTGAGAAGGTGGGGGAGGATTATTATCCTCACTGTCATCATCTAAAGAAGAAATATTTTCAGAAGTAGAAGGGATAGAGAGAGGTGGCACATCCACCGAACTAGGCACATAGGTCGATATATTTTAAGCAAACTTTACATCTCTTCTAATGATAACATTTTTGGACTTAAGTGGAATAAGTCTATATCCTTTGACATCTTCAGAATATCCAAAAAAAATACATTTTTCACTCTTAGGTTCTAAAGCTTTATGTTTCTCATCTGGAATATGGGCCCATGCTTCACTTCCAAAAACATGAAAGTGACTTACATCTAGTTTAATTGAGCTCCATGCTTCTTCTGGAGTGATATTCTTTAAAACCTTAGTAGGAGTGTGATTTACTATGTAATTTGCATAGTTAATTGCTTTTGCCCAAAAATTAGGACTAAGTCCTTTAGATTGAAACATATAATTAACCATGTCCTTTAAGGTGTGATTCTTCCTTTCAGCTACACCATTTTGTTGTGGAGTATATGGAACAATATGTTGCATTTGAATTCCATTCTCAGTGCAAAAGTTGATGAATTTGTTGTTAATATATTCTTCGCCATTATTAGATCTTAGCTTAAGAATTTGATGTCCAGATTGTTTTTCAACAAAGGCCTTAAAGGTGAAGAACATGTTAAATACTTCACTCTTGAGTTTTAAGAAGTATACCCAAGTGAGTCTGGAGAAATCATCAATGAAAGTTAAGAAATACTTATAGCCAAAGAATGAAACAACTGGAAGTGGACCACATAAATCATTATGCACAAGATGTAAAGGGGCTGAGGCGTGCCAAGAGGCACTTTTTTCAAAACTATCCCGATGATGTTTCCGAGTACACATCCGAAACAAACACCATCTCTGCAAGATACCATTGGAAGACCTATCACCATATTTTATTTACATAGATTATGAAGGGAGCGATAGTTTAAGTGACCAAATCGTTCATGCCAAAGTTTGATCACTTCATCATTATGAGAAACAAAGATTGAGGGAAGATTTGATGACCCAAAGTTGTTAAACTTATACAACCTTGTAGAATCATCAGTAATGCCAGTAGCTAAAATATATCTAGGATCTCTTAGGTCCTTAATTAAAACAATGTGAGGTGAAAATTCAACGATTTTACCTTTACTTGAATGAGTTATCTGATATAGAAATAGAAGGTTGCAGGATAAGGTTGGAACACATAATACATCATTAAATTGACCATTGTCTAGATGAACAATTGCAGTCCCTACAACACTAAGAGATCTATCATCACCAACATATATATTTTTGGTGTTACAATCACTTAAAGAAGGAAACATGGCTTTGTTTTTGGCCATGTGATAAGAAGCTCTAGAATCAATGAGCCACTCATGAGAATGAGAAGAAGAAGATACATTTAGTGCATAACCAGACCGAGATGCTTGAAAACCACATGCAAAAAGTGTTATTCCTGAAGATGAAGTTGAAGTTGAAGAGTGCTCCAAATGGATGTTATGCTTCTTCATTACTGCTTCCAAGGCTTCCATCTTCTTAAAGCATGTGGATTCTAAGTGGCCATCTTGATTACAAAAGTGGCAATGTTTATTAGTCTTCTTCTCTTTTTTTATTTTTCTTATCATTTTGTTGAAATGATTTTTCATTTTGAGACTGAAATTGCTTAGGACCCTTGTTTGGTTTATGACCATTCTTTTTAGGATACTGCTTCTTAGGATTCTTTGAATTTGGTTGCTACTGGGTAGCTAAGGCTTTCTTAGAAGAGTTTCTAAGATTAGGAAGACTAAGATATAAAAACTTTTCTTATTCTCTTATTAAAGAATCACAAAAGGCATCAAAAGAGGGGGACTTGTAGTCTTGTCCTTGAGAAATAAAGGCTTCTCTAGTAGAATGGAAGGTGGAAACAAATATAGAGTATGCTGGTCCCAACTTAGTAAGAATGGAATAGATAAGGTTACCATCTTCTTTCTTAACCTTAACACCTTCCAAGAGAAGTATAAGGGTCTTGAACTTGGACAAAAATTCTTCAATGGAAGAAAAATTATTGGGGTCCAAATAAGCAACTCATTTTCGAGTTGATGGGCTCTAATTTCATTTTTAATTCCAAAAAATTTAGTGAGCTGTTTCATTGCTTCATTAGGAGTATCAAGTTCTGCGATATGGAATATAAGGCATAGAGAAATAGACATCCCTATCAACCCACGTGCTTGATCTTGCCTATTTTCCCATTTGGCTGTCTTATCTTCATCTTGAGGTTTGGTTTCTTGGCTTGAGGCTATTCTGTAAAGATCTTTACTTCTAAGTAAATCCACAATGTAGGACCACCATTGGAAGTAGTTGGCGCTGTTAAGAATAACTTGGCATGGACTTTCCATTTTAATAAAAACTAAAGTTGTAGATGCTGAAACTGAGTGTTCCAATGGAACGATCTCGAAAAATTACGTTGACTAAAAAAAAGGGCTCTGAAAACGGCTTCCGAATGAAGAAGTTATGGCTTTTTGAAGAAAAGTTGTTGAAGATGCCGACGAAGTGCGTGAATGTGTAGAAATGAATGATAATGTTATATTTGAAAAAATCCCCCCATTTTCCAAACTTAATTTGATTAGATCACTGTAAAAAAGATTTTATGTGGCTCACTTTTATAAATAAGTGAAAGTCACTTTTACAATGGTACTTTATGAGCTACCCACTAAATTGTAACTTAAATAAAAGATAAAGAGACTTTAGAATTATAAGTGACTCACTTTTTATAATGGGTGAGAACACTTTTACATAAAGTAACTTTAAAACATAAGTTACATTTGCCTTTTGAAAAAGTAACTCAACAAAAAGAAAGACTTGAATTCAAGACCTTTATTCTCATAAATTAACTTTGGACCAAGTGAGCTAGTTTAAAAGGTTAGTAATTTTTGGAAAAGAGGAGGGGTTTTTTTTTTTTAGTCACTGAAGCTTTTGGGTGCGTGCTTACTTGAAAAAACTCTTTTTTGCCTACAAAGAAAAAAAATCACAAAACCAACATGGACATATAAAAAAAACAAACCTTACGGCTTGAAGTTAGCTTTAGTCAGAAACTAAATATTTTCCTCAATGTTTCTGATTTTCCGAGATCACACTAAGGCATGACGGAAAAGAGCATACGCATGAGAAAAATCTTGCCTTTCTGTTTCTGATTTGCCCAGATCATACAGAGTCATGAGGCAAAGTGCATACACAGAAATGAAAGGTATAGATCCGGTAATAAAAAACAGAGAGCTAAATAAACCGAAATAAACAGGGAGATGAATAGCTAGAACTGCAAGTAAAGACTGTATGCCTCCAGATCTTAAAAATGACGTAGCTAGGGCTACTGGAAACCTTTTCGCATGAAATGAAAGGGGTTCCTCACTCGAACATATGCTCTTAACACAATAGAGAAGTACTCTTGGCCTAAAAGCATTCAGAAATAGTAGATCTAGGAAACAACAATCAAATGCAGTTGTACCGACTTTAGATTTGGATCACCAATGGATGCGGCCCTCAAATAGCTCTGATACCATGTAGGAATTTACAGGGTAAGTTCCTCAGACAAAACACCAAAGTACACCGCTCACAAACAAATCACAGATCAATACACAAATGTTCTTGACGTGGTTAAAACCCTCAAAGAGGGAAACAATCCACGACCTGAGCCAACACAACCACTTCAGGCAATTTATTAATAAAAGAATGAAAATTTACATAAGCTTCTCTCATGAAGAGTTACCCTACAAATGACCCTCCATGCTCTTTAAATAGAGATTATGGACCAATCGGGTGTTAAACCACGGATCAAGTGTCGGTAATACCAAGGAGATAATGAACTATCAAATCACTTCATGTCTAGAACATATCGTGACTGTCGAATTGTAAGTTACAAAAGTACATAGTAAAGAAACACACTTTACTTAACTCTACACTAGACCAAGTTATACTTAACTATTTCCTATGTTTTAGAATATCCTAACAAGAATTAGCCCCTATTATCTTGGAAATTCCTCAAATTGAATTGCGCAAATCCTTAGGCTAATCATCTAACTGCATGAAAAACCTGTACACTCAAGACTAGTCTACAACTAATGTTACACTGCCTTGAAATCTCCACCTCAACTAGGTAACTTGAATCTCTACATGCACTAGCTATTTTTATTTAATTGACCAGTTAACTAGATGATCACTGAGTTTGAATGAAGTCCCACTACTTAACTGACCTTCCAATATCTCCTCCAAAAGTTGGAACTATTTTAACAGAAAACCAAAGATAACTAACCTTGATTGCTACACATTAGCAATCACACATGAATAAATTAACTCTAACTCCTCCAACTCTAATCTACTAAGTAAACTGGGTGACACAAGCCACGTCACACAATTTAACATAATCCAAGTTGTTTGCTGATGTGGAAATTCGAATTTTCTCAATTTAATCAAGGCAAAATCAAATTGAGAATTTGTTGTTGCATTTTCAACAAGCATTAAGATTAAATTGCAAAAGGAGCCTTGGTTATTGGTGGGCATGGATGGCTAGGTTCAAGTCTAGTTGTCAATGTGATCCTTATAAACATCTTTGAAGAGATAGCTCATCTTTTAATAATAATATGAACTTGTCACAGGTGTTGAAGTTGGAGCGGAAGTCATGAATGATACTTCTTACGATTTTTGCCATCCTTTCTTTTAGTTGCATAAGTTTATTGTCTAACTTCTTAATTCATTGTTATAGTAACTTTGTCCTTAATAGAGAGTCTCTACATTGTTCCTTAAGGTGGACCACTTTTCTTGTTTGTGCTAATGACCTATCTCAAAATCCTCCATTTCAGTGTACACATTTTTTAATCTAAAAATGAAACTGCAAACTTGTAGAAAGAGAGGAAATAAGGAACTTAGATATATCATGATAAATGTAAATCAAAGAAAAATAAAATGAAGATAATATGAGAGATATATTTGTATTCAATTGCATAAAATAGAAGTAAAAGACTTGTTATAAAGGCTTACATACTAGTTGAGTCAATCCACTTTATTAACACTAGATAGACTAAGAAACACACTAAAGTGAAATAAAACATTATAAAATGTAATATAACCTGAAATCAACATGACTTTATTAAGTCCTATGCCTAATGTCTAATCGACTATTATTATAATTTGACATTTATTGTAACACTCCCTCTTAATGGGTAATATACTAACTACACCAAGCTTATCTTGAAATTATATATATTTGTTAAGACACAAATACTTGATAAAAATACTTGGAGTTTGGTCTTTTGTAGGATAATATTGCAATTCAAAAGACCATTCTCTACATGTTGCCTAATAATGTGGCTATGTATTTCAACATCCTTGGAATACTTGTGGAATACTATATTCTTGGTTAGTTTAAGAAATCCTTAATTTTCATAGAATAGGGGTGTTAGCATTCTCTTGAACCACATAGCCTTACATTCTCCTTTCATAAATCCTTGAATTTCTGCTCCAAACAATGAAAGGGATACCACATGTTGCTTGTTAATCCATGAGACTGTGCCCATGCCAAGGTTAAAATATCCACAAGTTTATTTTTTATCATCCATAGAACTTATCTAATCTAACTTTTTCTCATCCACATGGCATAGGGTCTTCTCTTTTGCTATATAGAATTCCAAGTCAATTTTCCCTTTCACATATCTCAACACCCTCATTACTATAGTCTATTTTTCTACTTTTAGTGCTATCATAAATTTTGAAATACTGCTTATGGTGTAGCTCAAATTAGGCTTAGTGGTTTTAATTTATATCAAGCTCACTACTACTTTCCTCATTGATTTATAACCAATCGTAGTTGAAAGTTCTACCCTTTCTCCATAGGTTTAAATATGATTTTATTATCTATCTTTTTGAACTATCAAGCAAACTCTTAGCATATTTTTCATGTGAAAAAAAAAATGCTCCTCCTATTTGCCACACTTCTGATGGGCCTCCTAAATAGGTATACCACAAGGCCCATCTAAACATCCTTCAACTCTCTCTCTCTCTCTCTCTCTCTCTCTCTCTCTCTCCATTTAATGACATGTTTTTGAGCTATAATGTGTTCATTAGGAAAGGAAAGGAATATTGTCATTCCATATAGCCTAACATGGTTGAATGTGCAGAAAAAAATCATTTAATGTGCAGGGATACATTGGAAACAAGATAGAGGGAATGTAGGAGGCTTGTCCCCCATGTTTACTCACCTATAACACAACTTTCTCCCTGTATTTACTCACCTACAACTCGATCATCTATTGGACAATTGATGCACTAAATTCCTGTGAGGATCTCAAGGAGCTAGATCCACCTTTTTAGGGATTTTGGAGGGAAGCAACCCTCCTTCCAAGGAGGTTTCCCCCTCAACCATATTTTTATAAGTAAAGAAGCCCAAGGGCTTAATGGGATTCAAGTTTTTAGAGAAGGATAGAGACTGTTAGAACTAGGAGCTCATATTTGTCATTTTCAATTCTCTTATCATGTACTTGAGCATTGTTTGATATCAATGAAAAACATTTTTTCATTTTCAATCTGAGTATGTTCTAGAGGGATGAGTCCCCTTGGGTTAGGGGCCAACCCAAGCACTCTAGTATCTCTCCTTTGTACATTTTTTTCATGCATCTTTCCTCTCTATAATTAGTTTATTAACACTTCCTTTCTTGCAAGTTTTGTTGATATAAAAAGGTTGCCTTTGCATATTTGTCAATGATCTCTCTTGGAAAGCATGATTCTAGGCCTTGTATCGACAATAAAAAAATATAGGTTTCCTTTTTGATGCAGTAGTTAGATCTTGAATAAAATTCAACTCATCCTTCCCTTTATAGTTTAATTTTATGCAATTAGTATTGTTAGCATGTTTTAGATGTTTTTAAAGTTAAATAATCTTCATGCTGTGTAGGCCATAATTTTGGTTTGTAGGGATGAGCACTATCATTTTCACTCATAATCCTACCAACAACACCCTCCCTTCGTTCTCAACAACTTCCTAAACCAGGCTGTCCACAAAAAACTCATTCCAGATTTGTTAAAGGTCACTATTTGCATTCCTCCTTACACAAGATGGGATCTTCAGGGGTACTAAGCTTGGAAAGGAAATCATATACCATTCCTCTACCTTGTCCCACCTTTCCAAACCTTTAGATCAAGTTTTAATCCTACAAAATTCTCTCAAATTCAATCCTATATAAAAATGGGGAAATCATGTAGCATCCCATAGCAACCCTGTAGCATTGTGCAAAACTCCTCAAAACTTGACCAAAATTTCCCTTTAATCTTGATTTTTTCCTTTTATCCCTTCACAATGTCTCATAGTCTTTGAAACCAAGCTTGAGTAAGATTAGAGGCCACTTAGGATTTTCCTTTTAAACACTACAATTTGTTTCTACAATTAGGATTAGTGATTGACTTTATCAATTTAATGGCACAAAAATAGTTTAAATTGTCACTTCTTGAAGAGTTATTGACTTTTGTCATTAGCATAGAATCTCCTTTGAATGCAACAATTTAGAATTTATTTCATGTTATTACTTTGTGCAACTAGATTTGGTTTATTTTCTGTAATATGTTAGGGTTTTCATTTCAAACATTTTCATTTCCTACAATTAGACTAGAATTTCCTCCTATGCACATTTACATTCCTTGAAAAAAGATTAATATTTACTTTTATGCTACATTTACAATTCCTGCAACTAGATTATAATTTCCTTTATGCATCATTGACATTTCTTGCAATTAGATTAGAATTTCCTTTCCTGCAAAATTTAGACTTAGTGTGCACAATGGTCTCTATACACCTCGACTTGATTCACCACTTCAGAGAAGCTCAAGTAGAACTTATCTTACAATACAAACAACACTGTCACCTCTTAAGTTTGTACTAATACCAGATTGATAAATTAAATTTGGTAGCCTTGGGGGTTGTAACACTCTTGTTGCAATACTAAGGCTCATCACTTTTTGGTGTCGTTGCTAAGGAGGTGTCAAAGTAGGTGTTGCTTCCGATTTAAGTTGATTTCTCTTTTTATTTTATTTCTTGGAAAACAAAAAAAATATTTCTTTGCATCAGTTATTTCTTGTCTAAAAAAATCCAAAAAAATACAAAAATAACACATTTATTTCATGCCTCGTAGGGTTAGGGATAACCTAGGATTTGTTTTTACCAAAAACCCCCACTCCTACAAGTAGTTAACCATCACTCTTCTTTAGTGACTGTAGACCTCCTACTCTAACCACATAGGAATTGGAGAAACCTTTAGGTGAGCAAAAAAATATATATTGAAGAACGCATAGGGTAGGAATAACCTACATCAACTACCAAAAATATGGCTGAAAAAAAACAACCTGAGCTCTTTCCTATTGTAGAAACCAATGGGGAAGCCAAAATGAAGAATATAAGCCCCAATTCTCTCCCACACTTCCATGGCCTAAATTTTGAGGACATTGATAGATTCATGTTTGAGTTAGTTGTGGTTTTTAGAAAATATTATTACACTTATGATGAGCAGAAGCTAAAGTTGTTCCCTTCCATTCTCAAGGATGCAGCCTTGTGCTTGTTCATGAGCTTGGGAGGAGGAAACATCACCACTTGGGATCAAATTTAACAATATTTCAATTAGAAATACACATATTATTGTAGATCAAGGGACACAAAAGATGAGATCTTCAAGATGATCCTAGGACCACATGAATCCTTAGAGGACTATGAAGAAATGTTTTAACTCAACTATAGAAGAGCTAACTACACCCTTGACCCATAATCACTGAAGCTTGTACTACTCCAAGGGATCAAATAAGATTTGTGAGAGACCCTTGATATGGTATATGGTGGAGACATTTACCCTCTGAATTATGATGACATCAAGACAATATTTAAGAATCATTCTAGGGCTGCAAGGAAGAGAAGTAGGTCTAGTCAAGGCCTAGAAAATTCTTCTCCCTCCACCTCAACTATCAAACATGAAATAGGGAACATGTTAGAGTATTTCAAGAGTGAAATGTTGCATAAATTTTCCTTACAAATGGACACCATGCTGATTAATAAGTAACAAGAGGAGGAATAAAGGGAACTAGATGTATTTTTCCCTAGATGCACCAAGAGGCACCCTAGAAATGAGTGCCCATTGAATATGATAGAATTCTACTGTGTTTGTGAGGAGAACCATGCAACTGAAAAATGCCCCTCTCTTCTTGTTCTAAATGTTGTATATCAAGGGGTAGATGGTGGCTTGGAGAAACTTTGTTTTGTTAATCAAAGAAGGCTGCAAGGCCCTCGTCCATAACAATAAGGCATGCAAGGTGTGCACTAGCCGACTTTAATCCAAATTAGAGTGCACCATTCCATACTTGGTATCTTCTAGACAACTCACCTTGGTCCATGCCTACCCCTTGGTCCTATCCTCCTTAGCCTGTAAATCCACCCTTCCATCCATATCAATCTCAACCTCCTCAAAGGGGTAACCTTTCACATGGGTTGAGGCCTCAGGAAACCCAACCACCTACCTTAATTCCTCCTCCACCTCCTCCTCAACTATATATACCCCAAAATAATCGACCCAAGCAACCTTAGATGCGTGCTCAACCCAATACGAACCCAAACAATAAGTAGACCCAATAGGTCTATAGTGAGGAAACAACTTATCCTACCTATGCTGCGGAGTTCAGAAAATCAACCTTAGGTATGGGAAGCTACTTCTAGATTCTCACCCACCTTCTCCATTTGAAGATGTTGAAGTAGAGAAGGAATACAATATCCCTCAAGCCAATATACCTCCCCATCCTGAAAGGTTGGTCCAACCTAGGAAACACACCCCAGAAGAGGTCGAACTTATGCGAGAAGTGAAGAACCTATGTGTTAAAATACCCCTTGTACAGGCCATCAAAGATGTCCCCATATATAACAAGCTTATTAGGGAGGAATGTTTCAAGAGACTTGGAAGGAGGAAAAGAGATGCCCCCAATATCATTATTGTTGGGAATCTATCTAATCTAGTGCTTAGGAAGGCCATCCCCTAAAGTACCTGGATCTCGGTATCCCGGTAGTGGATGTACACATTAACAATATTGTAGTCCCTAACACATTGATTGACCTTAGGTATACAATCAATTTCATTACTAGGGAAACTATGTTGAAGCTCAACCTCCAGGGGGCCTTAACAGAAATCACCATGGTGTTGTAACTTGCAGACATATCCACAATAACCCCTGAGGGCGTTATTGAGGATGTGATGGTCTCTATTGACTCCTGGGAGTACCCCACATATTTACTTGTACTCCATCCCAAGAACAAGTTTAATGGGTGTCCTCTCATCTTAGGGAGACATTGGTTAGCTACTACTGAAGCTTATATCAATTGTAGAGCTGGGAACATGGCAATTAAAAATGAGCACCTCACAAAGAATCTTGTGTTATACCCTGCGACTCAACCCCTTATTGAGCATGATTTAACCATGTGGGTAGAGGAAGAATAAGAAGAAGATTTCTATCAACTATATCCCTACCCATTCTGCACATTAGAAACCACTGTACAAATTAGACAGTTGGATAGGGATGACCTTATTGATAATTTTCTGCAAGCCCAACCTCCTACTACCATGCAAATTGATAAAACAATAGAAGACTATTTAGGGAAAACTGAGAAAAACCCATGGGAAGAAATATTCATTATTGTTTCTGATCACGATCATGCTAATATTATGGAAATCAATCCATCTAAAACCATTAAAATCAATCCTTCCCTCTCAGAAAAGCAAGAAGAGCAGTTGCTCACTGTTTTGAGACAACATCTTCATGCCTTTGCTTGGGGCTATAAAGAGATAAAAGGGTTGCACCCCCAAGTTTATACACATCACATCTACATTAAAGAAGGATGTAAACCTATGTGCCAACCCTAGAGGAGAATGAACCTTTCCCTTAAAGACACTATGAAAGAAGAACTACAAAAGTTATTGGATGCAGGATTCATTTACCCTATTTAAGGCAACGAATGGGTGTCTCCTCTTGTTATAGTACTCAAGAAGAATCAAAAGTCGAGAATTTGTGTTGACTACAGGAAACTTAACAAGGTGTTGATGCTGTGATAACCACCCTCCAAAATTTTTCCCACAATTGAATTTTGGAGGCTACTGAGGATCCCACAATCTGTCGTTCCATGGTTGATTAGTGTTTTATAAAATGTTTAAGTCTTCTTTCAAGTCTTAACTATCAATTCACTTACACACACATACTCAGTATTCGATAAGTTAATGATAAGACTTCCTTTATGCAAGCTTGAATAGGCATGGCAACGTCCATCAATACAATTCCTGTGCAATGTTCAACTCATGTCAACAATCAATGTGCACCTTTGTTGACAGTCTCCCTCACCTTGGTTGCGTTTGTATTCTATCTATGTGAGTGTTATAAATTGTTGCTTTTGTGCACCTTTGTGTTCTCAAGTGTCTCTTTCACTTTTGTGGCTATCACTTTTTCTTTCTTTTGCCTTAACAAGTGTTATACCCATGTTATCCCCACTCTGGCATGTGTTGGCTTCAATTTCTTTGAATTTTTCAAGTGTCACTTGTTAGCGCTTGAAATTTCACCTCAGGCTGAGAAAGGTAAACCTCAAGGCTACATCAAACCATTTAGCCTCGTAGCTAGCCCTATGGGGCAGGAGAAGGCTCTCTCCGGTCAATCTCGACAGATCTTCAATGGGATGAGATGACCAACAAGGTAACACTGATATTAGGCTAGTAAACTGATTAAAAAGGTTGATTTGGGGTTTTTTGGGTTTTTGGTGGCAAATTGAGGAATTGCAATTTTGGGTGCGGGGATTTGACACAGTTTCTGCAGGGGGTTCTTTGGGGCGAGGTAGGAGACCGTATTGATGCTTTTGATTGAGGTGAGTGGATGGAAAAGACCGGTGAGGAGCTAAGGAGAGCAAATAATACTTTGAATTCTCCTTAAACAGCAGAAAACATAGAAATTAAACAAATTTAAAAGCAGAGCATGGCAAGCATGAATTCTTACTTTAACACTTCATTTGTTTAATGTGCAGAAGTAAAGAAAGGAAATGAATAAAATAACAAAGCTTACAAGAACATTGAGAAACACACCATCAACACATGAGTCCGCAAGAATCCCAAATATGACTGCAAAACCATGGTCTTCCTCAGCCAAAAATTACAGAGATACAGTGAAATAATACAATGATAGTTTCTCCCTCAAGAGTCCAACCTTCCAACCCCTGGAAATGATTAAGAAAATACATAATATAGGAAAGCCAACCTCTTCCCTTGCCTCTAGGGGTCGAACTCATCCTTCTAGTAACTTTTTCAACTAATTCTAAACTGAGCACTAAAATCTAGGCAGTCAAAACAACTTGCCTCTATAAGCTAGGAAACCAATTCATTCATTTAATATTTACCCATTACATGAATGAATCTTCTAGAAGTGTTAAACAAGAGTAAAAGTGTCTTAGAGTTACAAAAATTACATCAAAGATAATCATCTTCAACCCCAAAAAGTCAAACCGAGTCAAATCTGCGTTTTCTGGGCTGTACAGTGCAATCTGGCAAAAAACTGCCTGACAGGTCGCGCCCCCCCGCCTGACGGGTCGCACCCCTTTGGAGCTCTGTTTGAGGCACTTTCAGGTGTCCAAATTGAGCAAAAGTGGGCTTGTTGGAAAGTTCTATGAGTCTACGTTCCAACCCAACTGGAATTTTTGGATTTGGAGTTCATTTTCCCTGTCAAAAACCAATTCTCCCAAGACAGCTTTCTGCAGTTCAAAAAAGTGGCAGAAAGTCAAATTTTTCATGTATTTTGACCTTCTTGAGGCCCAAAACTCCATAAAAAATCAAGTCCATCCATGGGCATATGTAAATTTGCATAAAAAATCAGGAAATGCTGAGTTTTTGTGAAAAGGAGTTGCCATGACAAAGGGTCTCACCGGGGGTGAGACCCGTTAAAGAGCCAAAACCTGTAAATTACCAAAAAAATGCCAAAATTACCCAAAGTTCTCAATTTTTTTTGGGATTTGAGCTTTGGCTAGGCTATTGAGTGCCATGATCTTTAAGTGAAGCCTCAGCCAAGATACAGAGTGGATTGGTCTTCTTTTTCCCTTTTAGGGCCTCGGACAACCGCCTTTGAAACATCTTCATTTTGGCCTTGCACACATGCATTCTTGCCCAGTAATGGTTTTTCATGTTCCTCAGCAACGTTTTATCTTGGTTGGCCTTAACCAACAGCCTCTCCAAGTGTGCGTTCTCCTGGATAAGCATAGACTCTTGGTTAGCAGGCAATGGGTCACCGGGTCTTCTACGGTTTAAGGTTCGGTCACTACGAATCCTCCATAGCTCATCAAGTGCTTTCTCCTCCTCCAACTGTTTGTTACGCTGCTCCAGGTAAGTGACGGTCCATTGGGCACCCTCAAATCTCCTCTGCAAAGCATCATTTTCAGCTCTGAGATGCTGAATGATCTCCTTTACCTCCCGGCTAGGAGAACTGGTCTCAAGATCAACAAACTCAACATCGGGAACTCCTGATGGACCCTCATGAATCATGGGCTGTTTTCCCCTCTGTGCTGCCTGTGCTGGTGAAGGAAACGAGGCCCCTTCCACCTGTTGTGGAGATAGTACTCACCTAACTACTGCAAATAAGGCCCTCGTGCCTCTCTGATTTGTGATCAAAGGTGAGGAGCTGACATGTCTAGTGACAGGGATGTCATGCTACTGAGATGGTCCTCCCTCCTCGTGAACATCCTCAGGATGTGACGGGGGTGGTGTTGTAAAAAGCTCACGAGAAATGAACTCCTCCCATGAGATGCCCTGCTGAGCCAACCGATGTAATACTACAAGCTGAATCAAACCATAATGGCAAAGGCTCCTATACTGCTGTGATGGCCACCTTTTCCACCCTTATGTGGCCTCCTCTGTACCTCAATCTCGGAAACGGATGCTTGGTCATCACTCTGCTTATATGTTTCGGTTTCTGACATTGTTTAAGGAGTAGATTGGACAAACTGTACTGCTGTTTCTGCCTTTAAAAGTGTCGATTTCTTTGCTGTTTCAAGGGGACAAGGACATGAGGGAAATGTTAGGGGAGGGACCTTTTTGAAAGGAAAGTGGGAATAGATGTATATAACAGGGAATTTAGGGAAAAAATTGCAAAAAATCATTGCATATGCATCATCAAATTCATGTGTTTACATGGGCATATGGAGAGGTAGGGCTAGGGTTTGAGTTTTAGTGTTTAGGGAGAGGGGTAGGGTTTGTATTTATTTTACAAATTAGCAGGGGAAATTACATGGAAATACAAGGAAAGTGAAAAGGGGAAAGAGGAAAATAATTACAAGGGAAAAACCATGAAACAGCAATAAACCCTAGCACACTTTTACAATGTAACATACAGCCATATGGAGGTCTTGCTCTTGCACAATTTGATCTTCAAAAACAAATGCATAATGTCCCTCTAATATAATCAGCAACCATTTCAAAGTTTGGAGAACCTACCTCAAGCAAATTGATGATTTGGAGGGTGCTTGAGCGAATTTGCAGTTAGTTTGAAAGGGAGGTCGCTGACGGGTCGCGCGCACTGCCCAACGGGTCGCGCGCCCTCAACGGGTCGCGCCTGTGTAATTTTTACACTGCTGGAGGTGCCCTGACGGGTCGCGCGCCTTCAATGGGTCAGAATCGGGTACAAGATATCGCGTTGGAAAGGTATTTTAGTCTAATTTCCAACCCAACTAGAATTTTTCAATTTGGAGTTCATTTGACCTGTCAAAAATCAAATCTCCCAAGACTGGTCAAAAAGTGCCAAATGAGGCTGCCTCAAGGAAGAGTGCTGTTGCAGTAAGCTTTTGAATGCCTTTCTCAACCCCAAATTGAGCTCAGGATAGCTCATTGGAAAGATCTTTGTGTCTAGTTATCATTTTAGCCATTAAGAAAATCATTTGGCCAACCAAGCTAGGAGAAAACGTGATTTTCCCAAGGTCACTTCAGAGGTGTCTTTGATTCTCCTGAGGCAACGGTATTCTTGACATTTCTCTCAAACCATGACACCTGTGCAAAAAGTGAAGGAGGTTTTTCTTCCGTGGCATGTTATAGACAAAAACCTCTCTCATTTTCCAAAAATTCATCTTTTATTGCTCTGAAACATCATTTGAGTGAAACTTGTCCCGATGTGTGAAACAAGGAATTTTGTCGAAATGAAGCGAAATGAAGGGGATAGGGGGCTTCTAAATTCTTGGGGAAATTTTTGGGAGTGGGGAGGGATGCTAGGAAGCAGGGGAAAGTGGAATCTCAGAGATTGAGTGAGGGGAAGGGGTCCAAAAGGGCAAGACACAGGCCCAACCTAGAAAATTGCCAGGTTGTAGCTAGAAACTAGGGTTTGTGCAAAAATGAGGAATTTGGCAGATCTAAGGGATGGGAAGTGTTTTATAAGGTACTTTAAGGATAGGGGAAGGTGTATGAACATCAGGATACAAGTTTTGCCGATGATTTGACCGTCCAAGAGATATTGCCGTCAAAACCCTAGGAGAGGGAAATGACCTTGCCTAGGCACAACTGAAGCATGAATAAGGTGTAACATGAATCATTAGCCACTGACATGATAATGAAAACCCTATGAATGATGATAGACTCAGCTGAATGATGACATGGACTGACATTTGGGCAAACCCTAGACCTAATGCCTAGTGACCAAATTTTGCTTGAAGACTCACTGAAATGACAAAATTTGACCTTGACACTCTGAGACCACTTTGTAAGAGCATATTTGATCACTGTAGGAAGGCTGGAAAGACTGACACTAACATTGGCTCCAATGGGGATAGTAGCTCCTTGGAGGTGCCAAGAACTGCAGACCTCTGGGAGAGCAGACCAGTGCTTTCAACCATTGGGTGATGGAGTCCATTATTTTGGCAAACGACACAAGACCTTGACTCATTTATTGAATGAAAACTTGACTGAAAACTGACTGAAACTCAACTGAAACTTGACTCAAACCGACTCGATGGCAAACTGAAATAACTTGAAAAACTCACTCAACAGACCAAACACAAATGACTCATGACTGACTAACTAAAACAAGAACTTACAAAGCTTTTTGAAGGGCAACAGTCCATCAAGATTTGAAATCATGATGACAACCACCTGTGTTTCTTACAAGACAATATACATCAAACTATATCAAAATGCCAATGCAACCAATCAAGCAGATGCCTTCTTGATTGATTCTCCTGATTAGATCTTCTGGTCAACGGTACAAACCTATCACTGGGCATCCAAAAACATAGCTGACCATGATCTCCTTCATCATTGAACACAACAATAAACACTATCACTGCTGGATGCAACAAACTTGCTAGAGGATCGTGAAAAACATGAAGACTTGACATTGCCACCTCCGGCTGAAAGAACAAGTTATCCTTTGTTTCAAATTCTGATCTGCCTTCATCATGTGCTTCGGTAAAAGTATGCTCATGGGCTTCAAAAAATTCTGAACAAGTAGGTGAGCAGATCTCCTCTTGAAATAACATTTCAAAACATGAGACATATGAGGAAGAATCTGAAATGGAATCCTGAATGGTCTGATCTTCTGTAGTCTGACAATATGGTAGGTCATCTTCATATGATATCACAGCCGGATTATCAAGTTTGTGAAGGAAAACATTATCTGTTTGCTGATCTACATGACAATCATCTTCTTCAACAGAGGAAGAAGTTTCCCCAACACTTTCCTGATTATGTGTGCACTGCAAATCTGCTGTAGCTTGGGCTGTAACAAGACTTTTCAAGAGCTGATCTATCTCCTTTTCAGACAAAGGAGACAATGCCTTTTGTTTTGTTCTGCTTAAACAGTAATTATCTTCATATGACAGGGCACTCAGACTATCATTTATTACTGAGTTATTGAAAGGAGATTCATTACTTACTTGCGCAAAGATCTCACCTTGCTGTTCATGAACATCTGAAACCAAAACTCTATCTATGATCTCAACAGTAGAGCTCTCTTTGATGGGCTTCAGCACAAGGTATGCTTGGTCACCATGATCTGAATTTTGATCTGAAATAGCTGAGTTGACTGCATTACATTCTAAAATGGAATCTTGGCTACCCTGCACGTTGTCTTCTTCTGTGGGCAGATTTGAAACAAGCTCTTCTCTTTCATCAATTACAACCATATGGCCATCTTCAACCTGCTGATCTTGACTAGTATCCTCTAAGATTTCTATGTGCTGCTGAAACGACTTTTCATACAGGGCTTCCATGATCTCTTCATCCATGAAATTATCATCTTCATAAAACTTCTCAAGGCTTTCAATAAAACTATATGCATGCTTGCAACAGTCTTGAACTAAATTCAATGATGGATAAGAGTCCTTATATCTTTCAATGAACATAGCATGAAAATCCTTTAAACAGTAAATACAAGCAGGTGGCAAACTTTCATACCATGATTGAGCTGCACCTTCTAGAGTGGCCAAGAATATCTTCATCAAGCAACCTTCAGGAAAATCCACCTTCAACTTGCGAATATGCATATGAAATCTAACTAGATGTAAAGCAACATCCTTCTTACCATCATCATTAAATGTAGGCAGATTCCTTGACCAATCTACCTTCGGAATTTTATTCGGAAAACCAGGGATGTGATCTCGGCTCAGGGGAGCATATCTTCTTACGATTCGATCCATCTTGAATAGCTCAAAGCTACTGATCTCTCTGCAGTGAAGTCACCATGAAGCATTGATCTTTGGAGTTTTCAGTGAAGGAGTCGCCAGTGAATGATTTTAGCCTTGTCAGTGTCTGATCGTTGTCCACTATCAACAATCAGATCTGAACTTGATACATGTACTGGGGTAAAATGAAAATGAAGTGTTGTATTCACAAGCTCATGGAGATTGACTGAAGCAGCGTTTATCTACTAACGTTGATGTAAAACAAGAGTGTTTTCGAAGGTTACCTGGCGTAACTTCAGGCTCCGTCTAAGACTTATGAAATAACAGGTCAATGAGCAAACGATAAGTTGTTCTCCCCAGTATGGTCGCCAGTATGTTAGCGCTTGAAATTTCACCTCAGGCTGAGAAAGGTAAACCTCAAGGCTACATCAAACCATTTAGCCTCGTAGCTAGCCCTACGGGGCAGGAGAAGGCTCTCTCCGGTCAATCTCGACAGATCTTCAATGGGATGAGATGACCAACAAGGTAACACTGATATTAGGCTAGTAAACTGATTAAAAAGGTTGATTTGGGGTTTTTTGGGTTTTTGGTGGCAAATTGAGGAATTGCAATTTTGGGTGCGGGGATTTGACACAGTTTCTGCAGGGGGTTCTTTGGGGCGAGGTAGGAGAATGTATTGATGCTTTTGATTGAGGTGAGTGGATGGAAAAGACCGGTGAGGAGCTAAGGAGAGCAAATAATACTTTGAATTCTCCTTAAACAGCAGAAAACATAGAAATTAAACAAATTTAAAAGCAGAGCATGGCAAGCATGAATTCTTATTTTAACACTTCATTTGTTTAATGTGCAGAAGTAAAGAAAGGAAATGAATCACATAACAAAGCTTACAATAACATTGAGAAACACACCATCAACACATGAGTCCACAAGAATCCCAAAGATGACTGCAAAACCCTGGTCTTCCTTAGCCAAAAATTGCAGAGATACAGTGAAATAATACAATGATAGTTTCTCCCTCAAGAGTCCAACCTTCCAACCCCTGGAAATGATTAAGAAAATACATAATATAGGCAAGCCAACCTCTTCCCTTGCCTCTAGGGGTCGAACTAATCCTTCTAGGAGCTGTTTCAACTAATTCTAAACTGAGCACTAAAATCTAGGCAGTCAAAACAACTTGCCTCTATAAGCTAGGAAACCAATTCATTCATTTAATATTTACCCATTACATGAATGAATCTTCTAGAAGTGTTAAACAAGAGTAAAAGTGTCTTAGAGTTACAAAAATTACATCAAAGATAATCATCTTCAACCCCAAAAAGTCAAACCAAGTCAAATCTGCGCTTTCTGGGCTGTACAGTGTAATTTGGCAAAAAACTGTCTGATAGGTTGCGCCCCCCTGCCTGACGGGTCGTGCCCCTTTGGAGCTCTGTTTGAGGCACTTGCAGGTGTCCAGATTGAGCAAAAGTGGGCTTGTTGGAAAGGTCTATGAGTCTACTTTCCAACCCAACTGTAATTTTTGAATTGCGAGTTCATTTGCCCTATAAAAAACCAATTCTCCCAAGACAACTTTCTGCAGTTCAAAAAAGTGGCAGAAAGTCAAATTTTTCATGTATTTTGACCTTCTGGAGGCCCAAACTCCATAAAAACTCAAGTCCATCCATGGGCATATGTAACTTTGCACAAAAAATCAGGAAATGCTGAGTTTTTGTGAAAAGGAGTTGCCATGACAAAGGGCCTCACCGGGGGTGAGACCCGTTAAAGAGCCAAAACCTGTAAATTACCAAAAAAATGCCAAAATTACCCAAAATTCTCAAATTTTTTTGGGATTTGAGCTGTGTCTAGGCTATTGAGTGCCATGATCTTTAAGTGAAACCTCAGCCAAGATACGGAGTGGATTGGTCTTCTTTTTCCCTTTTAGGGCCTCGGACAACCGCCTTTGAAACATCTTCATTTTGGCCTTGCACACATGCATTCTTGCCCAGTAATGGTTTTTCATGTTCCTCAACAACTTTTTATCTTGGTTGGCCTTAACCAACAGCCTCTCCAAGTGTGCGTTCTCCTGGATAAGCATAGACTCTCGGTCAGCAGGCAATGGGTCACCGGGTCTTCTACGGTTTAAGGTTCGGTCACTACGAATCCTCCATAGCTCATCAAGTGCTTTCTCCTCCTCCAACTGTTTGTTGCGCTGCTCCAGGTAAGTGATGGTCCATTGGGCACCCTCAAATCTCCTCTGCAAAGCATCATTTTCAGCTCTGAGATGTTGAATGATCTCCTTTGCCTCCCGGCTAGGAGAACTGATCTCAAGATCAACAAACTCAACATCGGGAACTCCTGATGGACCCTCATGAATCATGGGCTGTTTGCCCCTCTGTGCTGCCTGTGCTGGTGAAGGAAGCGAGGCTCCTTCCACCTGTTGTGGAGATAGTACTCGCCTAGCTGCTGCAAATAAGGCCCTCGGGCCTCTCTGATAAGTGATCAAAGGTGAGGAGCTGACATGTCTAGTGACAGGGATGTCATGCTGCTGAGATGGTCCTCCCTCCTCGTGAACATCCTCAGGATGTGACGGGGGTGGTGCTGTAAAAGGCTCACGAGAAATGAACTCCTCCCATGAGATGCCCTGCTGAGCCAACTGATGTAATACTACAAGCTGAATCAAACCATAATGGAAAAGGCTCCTATACTGCTGTGATGGCCACCTTTTCCACCCTTATGTGGCCTCCTCTGTACCTCAATCTCGGAAACGGATGGTTGGTCATCACTCTGCTCATATGTTTCAGTTTCTGACATTGTTTAAGGAGCAGAGTGGACAAACTGTACTACTGTTTCTGCCTTTAAAAGTGCTGATTTCTTTGCTGTTTCAAGGGGACAAGGACATGAGGGAAATGTTAGGGGAGGGACCTTTTTGAAAGGAAAGTGGGAATAGATGTATATAACAGGGAATTTAGGGAAAACATTGCAAAAAATCATTGCATATGCATCATCAAATTCATGTGTTTACATGGGCATATGGAGAGGTAGGGTTAGGGTTTGAGTTTTAGTGTTTAGGGAGAGGGGTAGGGTTTGTATTTCTTTTACAAATTAGCAGGGGAAATTACATGGAAATACAAGGAAAGTGAAAAGGGGAAAGAGGAAAATAATTACAAGGGAAAAACCATGAAACAACAATAAACCCTAGCACACTTTTACAATGTAACATACAACCATATGGAGGTCTTGCTCTTGCACAATTTGATCTTCAAAAACAAATGCATAATGTCCCTCTAATATAATCAGCAACCATTTCAAAGTTTGGAGAACCTACCTCAAGCAAATTGATGATTTGGAGGGTGCTTGAGCGAATTTGCAGTTAGTTTGAAAGGGAGGTTGCTGACGGGTCGCGCCTGTGTAATTTTTACACTGCTGGAGGTGCCCTGACGGGTCGCGCGCCAGGCTCAACGGGTTGCGTTTTTCAGGAGGATTTTGGAGGACTTCCCGGTGTCGGAATCTGGTGCAGGATATCGCGTTGGAAAGGTATTTGAGTCTAATTTTCAACCCATCTGGAATTTTTCAATTTGGAGTTCATTTGACCTATCAAAAATCAAATCTCCCAAGACTGGTCAAAAAGTGCCAAATGAGGCTGCCTCAAGGAAGAGTGCTGTTGCAGTCAGCTTTTGAATGCCTTTCTCAGCCCCAAATTGAGCTCATGATAGCTCATTGGAAATTTATTTGTGTCTAGTTATCATTTTACCCATCAAGCAAATCATTTGGCCAACCAAGCTAGGAGAAAAATTGATTTTCCCAAGGTCACTTCAGAGGTGTCTTTGATTCTCCTGAGGCAACGGTATTCTTGACAGTTCTCTCAAACCATGACACCTGTGAAAAAAGTGAAGGTGGTTTTTCTTTATTGGCATGTTTTAGACAAAAACCTCGCTCAGTTTCCAAAAATTCATATTTTATTTCTCTAAAACATCATTTGAGTGAAACTTGTCCCGATGTGTGAAACAAGGAATTTTGTCGAAATGAAGCGAAATGAAGGGGATAGGGGGCTTCTAAATTCTTGGGGAAATTTTTGGGAGTGGGGAGGGATGTTAGGAATCAGGGGAAATTGGAATCTCAGAGATTGAGTGAGGGGAAGGGGTCCAAAAGGGCAAGACACAGGCCCAACCTAGAAAATTTCCATGTTGTAGCTAGAAACTAGGGTTTGTGCAAAAATGAGGAATTTGGCAGATCTAAGGGATGGGAAGTGTTTGATAAGGTACTTTAAGGATAGGGGAAGGTGTATGAACATCAGGATACAAGTTTTGCCGATGATTTGACCGTCCAAGAGATATTGTCGTCAAAACCCTAGGAGAGGGAAATGACCTTGCCTAGGCACAACTGAAGCATGAATAAGGTGTAACACGACTCATTAGACACTGACATGATAATGAAAACCCTATGAGTGATGATAGACTCAGCTGAATGATGACATGGACTGACATTTGGGAAAACCCTAGACCTAATGCCTAGTGACCAAATTTTGCTTGAAGACTCACTGAAATGACAAAATTTGACCTTGACACTCTGAGACCACTTTGTAAGAGCATATTTGATCACTGTAGGAAGGCTGGAAAGACTGACACTAACATCACTTTTCTATCATTTCAAGGTGTGATTGTTGTTCATGAGTCCTATGCATTCCATTTAATTTCATCAATGGAATTCATGTGTGTCATCCTTGTTTGAGTTGTGATCGGATGTATTTATCTCTTTTACTGTATTAATCTTACATTTAGCCATTTTGAAGCCCTTTCTTGGTCCTACTATTCAATGCAAGTTGTAAAGGCATTAGCCTTCTTACTATGTAATGAGCACTGCTTATCCATGAGCTTCATTGAACCATATTTACTCCCATACTTGTGCACTAAGTCTTTTCTAAGGTCTCTTCCATCTCAGAGTGAATTAGTACTTCCTAAGGATAAGTCACCTAAACTTGTGCTGCCTCCATCAATGAAAAGCGCACTTCAGAAGAAGAAGGACCTTATCTCCTCTAAAATGCGCATTATAGATAAACAAGGAACCTATTGCCTTAGAAAGCACACTCTGATATCCTCGACACTATTCAAAACTATGAGCACACTCCTTCAACATGAAGAAATGCACCATATTAGAGTGCACGTTTCACTCACGAAGCATGAAGCCTTAGGGTGCATGTCGCACCCACAAAGCACAAAGGTTGAGCACACTCCTTTGACATGAACAAATTCTCCCTCTTAGATCATATTTCACACTCATGAAGTACAAAGCTTCATCCTTCCCTTTGAGCGCATGTTGCATTCACGAAGCATGAACCTTGAGCGCACTCATTCAACATGAAGAACTATGCCCTCTTTGAGCGCATGAGCACACTTCAAAGGCTTGAATGCTTTCCCTTCATCCATTTGGCATGCTCTAGTGCACCCTCCTTGTCCTTGAGTGCATGAGCACACCTTGAAGGCATAAATACTTGAAGCTTCATTCCTTCGTCTCTTCGGAGTACACCCTTGCACCTTCTTGATCTCTTTGAGTGCATTGTTGTAGGGAAAAGTATCCGACTCGGATGACCCTATCCCACTCTAAGGGTGACAGTTCCTTAGCAACAACTGTAAAACAAACTACTTAAGGTTTACTTCTTTATGAAAGCAAAAGAGAATGGAGAAAGCACTAACCGTTGCCTTGCGCTTAATGTCGAATCCAAATTCTTCTCTTTGGCCGCTTGCTCCTAGCTCTTTGTCCTTCTGCTCGCCCAGCTACAATGAGATCCTGCACAATAACAAAGAAGGAAACTACAAGAGGCATGCAATCATAACTGGTTCATGGATTAGTGTAAACCAAACATGCAATCATGACAATATATAATTGAAAACAAGAGCACATAGAAGAACCTCAATAGCTTTTATTAATGAAGAAATAAAGGTTCTGAGAGTATTACAACCATTGCAGGCTCCAACCCAGCAACACCTCCCAACAGAAAGAATTGCTCTTCTTCACCTCTCTCAAACAATCACCCAATAACTCAATAATGAAACCAACAGCATATCATTACTTTGCACAAAATTCCAGCCTCTTGAGCTCATAGGAGAGAGCTCAATATATAGATGAATTGAGAAAGGATGAGTCAGCTTGCAACTGATGTGTAGATGCCTTGTGTCCTCTCTCTCTTCAGTTAATCTTTAGTTGATCTTCAGTTCTTGAGTCCACTTGGTGAACCTTGCTTCCACTTGGAGAAACAAAGCCTCTGACTCATCACAAGGCGAAATACCTGATCCAAGTGTCATTTTTGGAAGATTCCAAAGCAATGATTCACTGTGCCACTTGTCCCTTCTCGCTCAGCGCAGGTGGCCTTTGTCCCACTTGCTTTGCAACGCAGGTACACCATGGAGCAACTGAGTTTCAGCGCAGAAGCCTAGTGGAGCACCTGCTTTGATTTCAGGATTGCTTGTTTTTGAGTGTTTTCAGGTGGAGAACTGATCTGAGAGCTGTTGGTTTACTGACCTTGTTCCTCTAGGGGTAGGAACATCATGTTTAGGGAACTTTGGATCCCTTGGATTATTGACAATTCATGCTTGTTGTTGTAAGGCACAAAATTGTCTATAACAGATGCCCCCTAAAGTATGAGGTCGTTTATCGGGTGAAATGCTTTATTGAGAGGATCCGAAGTTCATTCAATCTACTGAGAAGTGTCCTGTAATAAGATACAATACAATACATTATTTTTCATACATTTTTCATGATCTAGCTGAGGCGGGCATTCCCATGCTCAGCTTTATAAATACATTTTGGTACATAGAACAGACGATCGTCTGATTGTAGACTGATAATTCTCTGCCGAAGTTATCATCCTTTGAGAAGGATGATCATCTGCTGTAATGATGTACATATCAAATGTCTTTATGTCCTGAATATATATCGCAGCCCGGATGGATGAAACTAGATCTGGGGTCTTCAATCTCTTCCGATCTTCACTCGATGTACAAGTCGATCCATGTGAGAATTTCTTGAAGTCGAACATGGAAAGACATCGCTTGATTACCGGTCAATAATGTAAACCGTTAACAAGCGCGAGAGGAATCACCGATAAGGATGATGACCCTCAAGGTACGGCAGTACAATCTACATGGTGGGAATAAAGGACTTGGCGTCGACCACCGTGCAAAATCTTCTGGTCGAAGGTCATTGATGTATACCTGTCGCCGGAAGTGAGAAACTTGCCATTGAGGCATGCAAGCTTCAAAGTACTGAGGGGGTTGTTCCTAGATCAACTCCTTGGATAATGAGCTGATGTCGACAAGGAGCGATCCGTCAAAGGAGGGCCTTAATGAATCCCACATCAGTGACACGGAACGGAGCTAGTGATTGTGATGAGGTGAAAACAAACTGTGACGTATGATTCAGGGTGGCGGTCATGAAGTGGATGAAGGATAATGTATGGCAGTGGGTGGAACACGGTTGACTCTTTACAGAACCACATCTCTTGAACATATAACGACACTGATGTGATGGATTGGTAGCATTACCCCAATTGTGGATGGTGTGGTGAGGACCATGATTCTACGACCGGTGAATGAAACAACCCAACCCGAAGCGGTACGGAGGACAAAGTGTCATGTTCAAGAGCGACTTGCTACCATTAATGCTGTGAGGTTCTCCCAATTTTTCCCCAGTCATTGCTGACCAGTACCTCTTTATTTTTTTCAAGCTTGAGGAGGATAACATATGCTTGTTCTATAACCTGCCCTTCGGGCAAGCCCATCGCTATGTTTTAACGAGCCTAGCGATAGGGAAACTCGTTCTCGTCTAAAGACAAGTTTGTCGCTATTTAATCATTTTAACGAGTCTAACGACAAAGAAAATTCGGTCCTTTTCATTTTTAGAGAGTTTGAAAAGGTACGGAAAGTTAACTCCAAAATTCCTTTTTCGTCATCTAATCCCTTAAGTCCAAAAAAGTTTAAAACAATACAGAAGGGATGAATTTTCGGTTGCTTTAACGAGCCGAACAAAACAAGCGCTCGATCTTTTTGTGCAATAATCCCTCAGGTCCAAAAAGATTAAAATCTAGAGGAGGGATAGCTTTCCGGTCGCTTTAACGAGCTGGAAGGCCAAAACTCGGCAAACTTTTCATATTTTACGAGTCAGTGAAAAGAGCTCAAAGCAGACTCGTCTTTTGAGGAACGAGTGATGAACAGGGATAGCAGCAGATTCCAGGTACAGGTTGGAATTCTCCAATCACGGCAGTGTCACAAGGATGGCTAAGTGAAATCACTCTTCGCAGCTGTTCCTCAAAATGGGTAAACAAACATATGGAGGTGAACGATTGGCCAAATGAACGGATGGAGGTGATGGCATATAAACACGACCAAGGGCTTTTAATATGGCTTTCAAAGGTTACATTTCTCGAGGTTGTTTACCGGTTCATTTTTTTCTGATGAGCTTGAACTGCTAGGGAAAGATTGCTCACAAATTATGTTTATTTTTTAAACGAGCATGAACTCTACACAAAAACTGCTCGATTCTTGCGTTTATTTTTTAACGAGCATGAACATTGCTAAAACTGCTCGACTATACCAGTCTTAATACAAGGAATGCCTTAGGTGAGGTAATCTTATTTAAGGAGCGATACCTCACTAATTACTCCAATTTGGCAGGTTTTAACTTTTGCCCTTCATCCTTTCTTTATGCAAGCTGGAAACGGCTAATCCTACGAGTTTAACGGGTTAGACCTACAGGTTTAAAGGGAGGACCTAAAAATTTAAAAAAATAAATAGTTGTCCCGTGCTTGCACTCCAAAAGGTTTGCATGCCCCCAGGTATAAAGTATAATTTCGAGATTCTGCCATCTCTTACTTATTATCCGAAAAATGGTTTTGTTTGCTGCCGCAAACTAAACTCTCTTTTCGGCGATGTCTATCATTAGGTTGCTAAGGATGGTGACTACTTGTTGCAGCAATTTCATCTCTTTCTTTGAAGACTTCCCCTACTTATCCTTCAAAACAGCTTGTTTTAATGGGTGAGGCTTGACATTCAAAGATGGTGGCTTCTTGCTGCCACAAATAGACCCCCTCCTTAGGAGAGCCCACTTCTTTAGACAAAGGGAGCGATTCTTTCGCTTCAACATAACTTTGACAAAAGAATTTTACCCTAGAACAACCCTCTCTTCCTCTGCCGGACGGGGTACGGACTAGTCCATCCTTCTGCGGAAATTAACTTTATACCTAAGGTTTTCTCTGCCCGAGGCAGGCTAGGGTGCATGCCCCCTGGGTCCCAGTTCTTTCTTTCCGAATTACTCGCATTCATCGAGAAGTAGAACCGGGGGCGGTGGCATTCCTTGAGCGAATAAACCGTTAAGGGATGGTATTTGACTATTTGCAATGCGTGATCCTGGAAATGAAAGTTGGTCTACGAGCTGGACCATTCTTCCTTCGTGCGGAAAACACATGACTCTAAAGAGCGAGGACACTATTGCCTCCATGCAATATATATAGTCTCGTCCAAGGAGTAAGTTATATGCCAAGGGTCCCTGGACGACCATGATGTTCATGCGAACTGTCTTCCCTTTCAATGTAACTGGAACATTGGGGAGAATCCCTAACGGGTGACTGGTTCCTTTATCAAAACCTGATAGATTTCTCATCTCAGGTAAAAGCGCCGGGCAACCCAGTGCTTTCCAAGCAACAGAGGAAAGGATACTCACAGATGCCCCTTCATCAATGATAGTTCCAGCCATCACCATCCTGTAGATTTGGACTATGATTCTGAATGGGATACTGGCTGGTAACCGGGGTCTGCCTAGTTGATTCCAATCAAAGGATACAACTAGGTTGCTTGGTGGGGGGACCGAATATACGGCCGGATACGACCCTGATGATGTTCCTTCCTGCGATAAAGGAATGGGCGCATTGCCCTGATGCTCATCAGAGTCTGTGTTGACGAAAAGAATATGGACGGTGTCATCCTTATCCTCTTCAGTGAGGGTGTCATTCGAAGATGGGTCTTCAATGACGGAGTCATTGGACGATGAAACCTCTGAAGGAAGAACCGGGTCAACTGCCGTTTCGACCTTTAGACTTTCGTCTGGTCTAGATTCAGTAGATTCATTCTCAATGACCGACACTTCAGCTGACCACTTGGGCGGGTCAGCTGGATTTTCAACTATCGAGGGATTAGGCGCGTGTTTTTGGTATCCAGAAGGAAGTTGTAACGGTGAAACCGGACGATCTTCCAAAACTCTCTTTGCCTCATCTAAGAATGGACATTTGTGGATGGCGTGCTCGCCTTCACACAATACACAGGGTGATCTTGGTCTCCCTCTTCGTCCTTCACTCTCGCTAGTTGACGGACTGCAATCAACATGACAACCAGAGGTTGATGCTACCGGATTGTGCAACCTTGGGGACCAGTCCCTTAGTATCCGGGGAATAAAAGGACAATCACGGTGGAAGTGGGCCCCTTTGCAAATGACACATGGCGATTTAGGCCCGGTCGGTGCAGTGTGTGGGTTTTTGTCAGCTGTCTTTTGCTTGCCCCCAGTCGCCTTCGCCATAGGCCCCTTCTGCTTCTTTTCTCTCTTCTTCTTTTCCTTCTTCTCCCCGGGAGGCTGACTTTTGCTGGCTCTACCTTGTGAAGATGAAGGATGAGAGGAAGAATTGTAAGAAGTGGAAGGCTGGTGGGTAGCTCTAGATTGGTCTGACTGTTGATTCGACTGCTCAGGATTAGTGGCGATCTGGACTACATTAGTTGAAAAGAGCCATACAGGTAGGCCAATTGTCAATCCTGGAAGTGACAATGTTGCCATATGAGGCCCACCGACATCTCCCCAAGAGGAGAAGGGATTTGGATTTCCGCCAAGGTTGCTTCCTTGGTTGGTGGGCTCCATACTTTTCAACTTAAAGATCAACGTGGGAATAACAGGTGATTATGTTCCGCTTAAAATAAATTTTATTAACGACGCTTTTAGACACAAACTTGCTTTTTCATGTTTTAAGAGTCGAGAAAAAGCTAAAGATGACTCTAGTCGCCTTCGATGTTTTAACGAGCCCTGTTACACAGTAATTTATCACTGCCTTCCTGTCAGTCACCCTGCTGTGTCTAGAAGTCACAATCACCAAGTGTTTGATCCCTGAACTGGCTTAAAAACCCATTTTTCCAAAGTTTTGTGCATCAGCGCGTCTGTTCCTAAAATAACCGTGATGACAAGCGCCTCCCAGTGTATTCCGTGCGCTGCCATCGCGGAAGAACATCACTTTCCCGCGTTGATGTACAGCGCGCCTTTCCCGTGTTCTTCCGCGCTGACATGACTTGTTCAGTTATTGATATGTACTGACAGCGCGGCAGTCTCCCTATAATCCGCGCTGATCCAGTTTGGGCGAATTTGTTCAAACAACCAGCCTTCCAGATCTCTCCAGGCTTGGTTGTTAGCTTTGTGAATGTCGACTCCTTTCTATGGCATGTCTGTTCGACCCTTTGCAACTACTTCCTTTGAAGATAAGCTCATCTTTCCACCTTTCTAGGAGATTCCTTCTCCTATATAAACTTCCACCATTACCATGAGCAGCTAGTTGGAACTAGTTAGACTTGGCTTGGATTGTACAGAGCTTGTAGTGCTCAGATTGCTGCTATAGGTTTGGTGTGTTAGGTGTGGAAGTGATTGATTGCTTGGGGAAGTTTGTTTGTGACATTTGTGTGAGAGAGAGAGAGTTGTTTGTCTTGGGAGAACCATCCTCAAAGGTGAATGCTTGAGATACATGCTGACTGATCCCTCCTGAGAAGTTTATCGACGTCAGAACATTTGGTTGTACTCTTCTCTATTCTGATTAATAATAGATGACTGCTATTATTGTTCCATTCTCGTTTGTTTATGCGATGGATAAATGTGAATTATGTCTTTTCTGACTGACATATAGTTACTTTTACTAGATTTCACGCTTGCGTTTGCTTTCTCTTCGTGTGTGCAGGTGTCCGTTCGCGGGGATCGCAGAGGATTGTGACCAGCTGAAGCGAAGGAGCGAAGGAAACACCTCTTCGTCAAACGACAGCGCAGGAATCCAAGTAGGTGCTCTTTACTTCTTGTTTAATTGTAACTAGGAACATGCGTGGCAGCATTGTGTGATTGTTGCTAGACCCCTATTGGGCAAGTAGGGATCGCCTCTATCCGTAGAGGGGATTTACCTCTCCAACAATTTGGCGACTCCGCTGGGGAAAGAGCCTTATTGTCTCTTGAGTCCACTTTTGTGTTGGTTTTGATTGACCTCTTTTCGAGTTTTTGGGATTGTCGTTGTTGCTTATGAACTTTCTGGGTGTTTATGGAAAGCATCTTTATTATTGAAAAGCTTCTGCCTTTGGTTTGGGAAGTTTTTATTTTGGCTTTCCTTGTTTTTTGCTCTCAGCGCGTTTTATTTCGGAACAGTCGCGCTGACATCGCGACCTCGTTCTTTGGCTTTCTCTTCATCGCGCCTGTACGTCTAACAGCCGCGCTGACCTCGTTTTCAAGGGCAGCGCGCTTTATTCGTGTTCTTCCGCGCTGACATCGCGCCCCCTCTTCTTTGTGATTTCGGTCATCGCGTCTGTGTGCTTTATATCCGCGCTGACCTCGTTTTTTCGAGACAGCGCGCTTTTTCCCTGTCTTTCCGCGCTGACGTCGCAAAGTTGCTGAAGGCCTCCCCCTGTCAGCGCCAAGTTGCTGAAGGCTACCCGCGCTGAGCCTGAAAAACTCATTTTTGTCCAAATTGGCCTCCTGAACCTCTTGCTGTGACTTTCCCTTCTTCTCTCCACTTGTCTAATGACTTGTTTTTCACTGTCTGAACTTTGGACTGTTTGATTACGAAGCTCAGCTCCATAGGGTTTCGTTTTGCTTGGTTTTGAGTTTGCAAACACCTTCCCTTCTCGCTGCTTGGTTCGTGTTTTCATCCTTACTTTTGCAATTGTTGGATTGTGTTGAGTCTCTAATTGACTGGTTGCGACTCTGGTCCGTCGGATGTTTGCTTTTCTCTATTGATTTCGCACTCTGAACCCTGGGACATCTAGTGGCCGTGTGTGTGTCAAGCCTCCCGTGAGGATCTCTGTTTGCTTGATTGACCAGCTCGTTCTAGACTCGTTTTCACATTTGTTCAGTGATTGTCAGAGTGTGTTGGATTGTGCTTCCAAGTGTTTTTTTTTTCACTTCCTCCTTGCTTGCAATCCTTGCCTGTTTTGCAGAGCTTAGATCACATAGCTCATGCATTGCTTTGTTTTCTTTTGATTTCGAAACTTTGGTTGAGTGTTTCAGGAACTTTGTGTGCTCATTAAGTAGTTTACTTGGTGTTCAGGTTCCTCCAAATTCCTTTAGGTGTTTTATGTCACTGAAAAGAAATCAAATTAGTAGCTTGCTTTAAGATTCGAAAAGGAAAAGAACATTTCGTTGACTTGCATTTTCGAAAGAAAAGTTTCCTTTCCTCGCTTTAGTTGCATTTAGCTACTTGTTTGTTTGTATTCGTTTTGGTTTGGTTTAAAAAAATTCTTTGCTCTCTCGTAGCTAGAATTCATCGAACGAAACGAAATTCTTTTGCATATAGATTGCATCTAAGTAATTGTGAGCGAACATACGATAGAGCTTGAAATCGAAACTTAATCTCAAGATCAACTGTAAAATGAACCAAATGAATCTAAAAACGCATTGGAACTAAACGCAAATATTTATAGGTCTAGGTTAGAGACGTGTTCCGGCGTCTTAAAACATAGTCACTGTTGTTTCACATTAGGTTGGGTGATTCCTCCTTCTGTGACTCGATAGTGGTCTAATACGGACTGCGCTCCCACGTACCGTCGAGTATATAGGGAGACCCTACTAGGCTTTTATCCTTTATCCATAGGAAGCCGAGTCGGCCGCCCTACAATTTGCAATGCAGTGAACACAGCATTCACGAAGATTGACCACCCGTACCCTAAAAAGTATTCTGTGGTTTTGCGAAGAGTTTGGCACACCCTCTACCTAGAGTTCCAGAGCAGTCATTTTTGATCCTTTTCGGACTCCCTAAACGAAAAGGTGCCTGTGAGCGTCTTGTCACTTCGTGCTCATTAAACATTCGAAGGAGACTGGAGTCATCTTTTGTCCTTTTCTCGACTCCTGAAACATGAAAAGGTCAAGTTTGGTTCTTGCGTCTTAAAATTAATTTGGCCACGATAACATCACCTAGTTAGATCTTGTGAGCGTTAGCTTGAGTAGGTTTCGTTTTCGTCTGCTATGGCAACTTTTCCGGGATTCACCAACCCAGGGTCCCCCTCTGAAGGGAATCCAGGACAATTCCCTCCTCTTGGGAATGTTGGTGCTCCGTATATGGCGACGTTGTCCCTACCAGGGTTAACTGTCGGGTTGCCTGTGTGGTTGTTTTCAACCTCTTTGGTCTCTACCGTATCGGCTGTTAGTCCATCAGTCCCTCCACCTGAACAACGTCATGTTGATCCAAAGGTGGATCTCTCCCCTTCGACGCCTACTTCTACGTCATCCTCTTCCACTTCGCCTGGTGAAAGTCTCGATTCGCATAACCAGGTGGCTAAGAAGAAGAGGAAGTCCAAGAAGAAGAAGTCTCCTAAGGGAGAGTCTACACACACAGTCCCCCTCTCAAGTCCAGCTATCCACTCCAGTACACCTGAAGTCGGGTCACCTTCTGCCCCTCCACGGAAGGTCAAGTTTCCTTGTCGATTATGCAAGGAGGACCATCTCCTTCGTGATTGCCCTGGCATTCCCAGGGTATTAGAAGTTTGGTCCCACGATCCGGCCCGCCCTTCATCGTCCACTGATGATCATGGCGATGCTACCTCGTCAGTTGGGAATGGTAAGGAGAAAGGGAAGCTTCGAATCCCCTGTCGACTTTGTGAAGGCAAACATCTCCTTCACCTTTGTCCACTCATGGATAAAGCCTCCGCTGTGTTGGAAAGTCTTGCTGATCCTCCGAACCCATTTCCCGCTGGGTATCAGCGTCTTTCTACAGCTGTAGATCGCGCCCCTGTTGACAAAGAGATCGCTTCAGATTCTCCTGTCGTCCAGGCCCCTTTTCCCGAACCTGGCTATCCCCGGCCTGTTCCAGACCCGCCGTTGGTCGGAAAGGGTGTTGATTCGAGTTCACCTCCTCTCAACCACTCTGTTTCGGAAAAGCAAAATTCTCATGTTCTTCTCGTCTCCTCAGATTCTCCCGAGTTTGATAAAGGTTCTCCTGAAACCTCTCCAGAGAATTTAGATTCGGTTCTTTCCGAGCAGGGGGGCAACCATATGGTTCCCCCACCAAATAGTTCGGTCATCTGCTTTGACTGGAGTCGTTTGACTGCCCCTCCCCTTCCGTCCCATGTGCCTTTCTGGGTCACCGCCTATGCTTGCAATAAGGCTCTGCCCGGCACTGTGTTAGACGAAGGAGCATCGGTTAGTCTCATGCCCGTTACTACTTGGCGAGCTTTGGGTTCCCCCTCGCTCGTGCCTATCGCGCCGCATCTCACCGCGTTTGATGGAGGAACGAGTCAGCCATTAGGGATCCTCCCGAAGTTTCCTATTACTTTGGGGGGCAAGACTGTCTATATAGACATCTCAGTTACCCAAGGTTCTCTAGACTTCAGTCTTCTCCTTGGTCGCGATTATGTGTATGCCATGGGAGCCCTGGTTTCTTCACTTTTCCGTGTGGTTTGTTTTCCACACGACGGAAGAATCGTGACGTTCGATCAATTATCGCTCGTTCGTCCACAAGCCCCTCCGGCGCACTCATCCTTCCCTCCTGGCTTTCATCCACAAGTTGCATCTGCCTCGCCGCAAATCAACTACGTGGCCACCTACCCCGTGCCCGTACCCAGTGATGACACCATCGTGCATAGTGTCCTGGGGGCATTAGGTCCTGATTTCCAAGATGTTGGCCTTCCCTCCGGAGCCACTTTCTTGGGGGCCTCCACTTCCCGTTCATTATGACAAAGTCTGGATGGAGCATAGTTCCTTTCCGATGTCAAGCTCCTTAAAAAATGAAACTGGGTCTAGTCGGAGCATAGTTCGCTTTCCTATGTCAAGCTCCTTAAAAAATGAAATTAGGTCCGGTCGGAGCATAGTTCGCTTTCCTATGTCAAGCTCCCTAAAAAATGAAATTGGGTCTGGTCGGAGCATAGTTCGCTTTCCTGTGTCAAGCTCCTTAAAAAATGCAACTAGGTGTCCGAGGATAGTTTTGATCTTGTGGCGACCTCGTTAAAAAATGCAACAAGGGTTATGAGGATAGTTCTTTTACTGTGTCAACCTCATTAAAAAAAAATGAAACAACTCCCTTTTCAGATCGAGTCTTTGATTAAGATCTCGTAAAATCCCAGTCGAGTCTTTCCAAGATCTCGAAAGTGAACCTTCATTCCATCCACTTTGTCGAATGCAATGAAGCTTGGGGGGCATGTACCTCGATTTGCGTCATTATGCTGGGGGCATGCGAACTTATAACAAGCATAGTTTTTCGTTTCAAGCTTGTGTAAACATGAAACCGAATCCGAGCAGAGTTCTCCACGGTTCAAGCTTGTGTAAAAAATGAACCCATACCCGATTTACATCTCGTGATTGCCATTTTTATCCGCTGAATTCTGCTAGATGAGCCTTGGTTGTTTCATTCCATTGCTACCATCTCTTTGGCCGATCATATGCTCTCACTTGGTTGTTTATCCTTTCCTGAGGAACCGCAGCGATGAGTGGTTTTATTAGCCAGCCTCTTAACCATCACATGTTTTGAACAGTTCCACCATTACCGGAACCAGTTGCTACCCTTTATACCACTCGTTCCTCTAGGACGAGTCGCCTTTAAGCTCTTTTCTGACTCGTAAAATGTGAAAAGATTGCCGAGTATTTTTTCCCTTTTTGACTCGTTAAAGAGAATAAAAATGGAGGTCTGCTTTCAGCTCTTTTCTGACTGTTTAAAGATGAAAAGATTGCCGAGTCCCCCTCTCGACTCGTTAACGGAACGAGAGGCGGTCACTTTTAAAGCTCTTTTTTCGACCGTTTAAACTAAAAATATTGCCGGGTGTTTGTCGTTTCGCACTCGTTATTGGCTCCAAAACGACGTACTTCCGACTGCTTTTTTACTTTTTCGGGTCGAAGTTACTATTTACGAAAAGTACTCCTCGGTTGTAACGACCGGGCGGTTCTTTCGAGCATAGTTTTATACTTTTTCGGGCTCGAGAGACACAACTGTACGAAAAAGGACCCCCCCTGGAGTCTCCTTTTACGCTTTCTTTTCAGACTCTCGAAACAAGAAAAGAAGCTGAGTTTTTCCTTTGTCAGGCTCGTTAAACACTCAATGACATCGGATATTGTCAACATGACACACATCAAGCATATGTTATCCCCGTCAAGCTTGTCATCCAAAAATAATCGGGGTACCTGCCTGCAGGGGTGGGGAAAATGGAACTATGATTACAGTCGTCTCGGCAGTACGTCACTCTTGAACATGGCACTCCGCTGTTTCGTGTCTGGGTGGGATCATCTCATCTCGTTTTCACTAGCCTCCATGGGTTTGGGACATCCTATTTGACCTCTCATCTGTTCATTGCCGTCGCCATCTTATCCGCTGCTCATTTGATGTCAAGTACTGCCAAATCCGTTACAGTGCCGTTATATGTTCAAGAGAAGTTGTCCTCTGCCACAATGCAACCTCGTTCGCTATCTCATCACAAACTATTATGTCTCTGTCTCGTGTCGATGATGTGGGAATCATCATGGCCCACCTTCGATCAAGGTCACTTCTCGTCGACTTCAACTCATTATCCGAGAAAGTGACTTAGAGACTCCTTCCAGGTGCCTTGGAGCCTGCATGCCTCAATGGCAGGTTCTTCGTGTTCGACGCAAGGTTTACATCATTGACCTACGATCGAATGATTCCGTGGGTGTTCGACACCAACTCATTGATTCACACGCCACGGATTGTACCTATAGTACCTTGAGGGCCATTGTCATTATTGGTGGTACCTCTCGCGTCTGTTAACGGTTTTCATCATTGACCGGTAATCAGACGATGTTCATGCATGTTCGACTTCAACCCATGTATTCACATGCTTGGACTTGTACTCTATTCGGGTCGAGATGGAGCGCAAGACCCTGGAGCCTTGCTCACTATGGTCCAGGTTGCGATTTTGTGGATAATCATTACATGACTCATTGATGGATGGCTGCGCCCATACCTGAGTCTTCATGGATGGCTGCGACCATACCTTATCATTATTATGGTCTCTTTAGCTGGGTGGCTGTGTCCATACCACAGACCATTCTCGCATGTCTTTTGGATGGCTGCGCCCATGCCTAGACTGCATGTACGTGATTGTCAGAGATTTTCGGTCCTTCTTGGTGGTGTTCCAGTTCGGCGTGTGTTGTAAAGCATTTCACCCCTCCCACTCTCTCGGTCTTCATGCTTTAGGGGGCATCTGTTACACAGTAATTTATCACTGCCTTCCTGTCAGTCACCCTGCTGTGTCCAGAAGTCACAATCACTAAGTGTTTGATCCCTGAACTGGCTTAAAAACCCATTTTTCCAAAGTTTTGTGCATCAGCGCGTCTGTTCCTAAAATAACCGCGATGACAAGCGCCTCCCAGTGTATTCCGTGCGCTGCCATCGCGGAAGAACATCACTTTTCCGCGATGATGCACAGCGCGCCTTTCCCGTGTTCTTCCGCGCTGACATGACTTGTTCAGTTATTGATATGTGCTGACAGCGCGGCAGTCTCCCTATAATCCGCGCTGATCCAGTTTGGGCGAATTTGTTCAAACAACCAGCCTTCCAGATCTCTCCAGGCTTGGTTGTTAGCTTTGTGAATGTCGACTCCCTTCTATGGCATGTCTGTTCGACCCTTTGCAACTACTTCCTTTGAAGATAAGCTCATCTTTCCACCTTTTTAGGAGACTCCTTCTCCTATATAAACTTCCACCATTACCATGAGCAGCTAGTTGGAACTAGTTAGACTTGGCTTGGATTGTACAGAGCTGGTAGTGCTCAGATTGCTGCTATAGGTTTGGTGTGTTAGGTGTGGAAGTGATTGATTGCTTGGGGAAGTTTGTTTGTGACATTTGTGTGAGAGAGAGAGAGTTGTTTGTCTTGGGAGAACCATCCTCAAAGGTGAATGCTTGAGATACATGCTGATTGATCCCTCCTGAGAAGTTTATCGACGTCAGAACATTTGGTTGTACTCTTCTCTATTCTGATTAATAATAGATGACTGCTATTATTTTTCCATTCTCGTTTGTTTATGCGATGGATAAATGTGAATTATGTCTTTTCTGACTGACATATAGTTACTTTTACTAGATTTCACGCTTGCGTTTGCTTTCTCTTCGTGTGTGCAGGTGTCCGTTCGCGGGGATCGCGGAGGATTGTGACCAGCTGAAGCGAAGGAGCAAAGGAAACACCTCTTCGTCAAATGACAGCGCAGGAATCCAGGTAGGTGCTCTTTACTTCTTGTTTAATTGTAACTAGGAACATGTGTGGCAGCATTGTGTGATTGTTGCTAGACCCCTATTGGGCTAGTAGGGATCGCCTCTATCCGTAGAGGGGATTTACCTCTCCAACAAGCCCGAAGTGACAAATGCTCGGATGGACTTTTTCAGTTATAGAGTTTGAAAAAGGCCAAAAGAAACTGCTCTAGAGTTCTAGGCAGAGGGTGTGCCAAACTTTTCGCGAAACCACAGAATACGTTTTACGGTACGGGTGGTCGATCTTCGTGAATGCTGTGTTCACTGCATCGCGATCAGTAGGGCGGTCGACACGGCTTCCTATGGATAAAGGATAATTGCCTATAGGGGTCTCCCAATATATACGCGACGGTACGTGGGAGCACAAGTCCGTATTAGTGCCACCGACTCTCAGGAGGAATCACCCACCTTCGTAGAGATCGACAGTCACTATGTTTAACGACGCCGGAACACGTCTCTACCTAGACCTCTATGTGTTTGCGTGATGTTACAAAGCGTTGTTATGTAAATTGGATTTATTTTAATGTTGATCTTGCTTATCAGTTTGCCTTTAAGGATCACCACGAGATGTATATAACAAATTCCTGAATGCAGTCTAAGATGAGAAGCAAACTTTTCAATCTTTCAACTTTGAAAACCTTAACTACTGAGGGAAAAGAAAGGCAAATCTTTTCACACAGATCATAGAGCACACACTAAAATGCAAATTTTTCCTAAATCGTCAAGCACACAGTCAAATGCAAAATGCACAATGCATGTATTTTCTTTTCCCTTTCTTAATGTGGATGGATACAAAAAGAAAGTGGTTATATAACTTTGATTTCGATTTAAAGCGAAAGTAAACAAGTTTGTCCAAAATCAAAAGACACCTTAAGATTCACTTTCTTAATCACTGGAAATACATGAAATCAAACCATACTAACGAAAGTAAAATGACTAATCAGCTATGGACAGCAAACAAGCTAACTCTTTAGACCAGCAAAATGCCTAACACAGGTTCAGATCTAAGAGGCCAAAAGCATGACTAGTTTACTTTTCGTTATGGGAAATTGTAAATGAGTAAGAAATACAAAGAACAAGTACAATTTCGTTATATAACAGAGGCGGAATGATGGCAAGTAATATTGGTTTCAAAACAGGCACAAGACTGACACCTAGTAGCAAAACTAAGTGAAAACAGGCAAGAGAAAGGAGGAAACCCCAAATGCACTAAGCAAATTTGGGTCAACGCAGGCTCTGCACAGTCAAACTGGCTCTCAACGTAGGTAGTCAGTTCGGGACCTGCGTTGCAAAGCAGGTAGCCTGTGTACTACCTGCTTTGGAAAACGAGAATTGCGTTTTCACAGTTTCCGGGTCATAATTTTCTCAAAAATGCACGGTTTTTTCTCAAATCAGAAGCAATCAGTCAAGCACACTCAAAGGGATGATTTAGAAGGTGCAAAGCTATCACTAAGAGCTTACAAGGATCCTTGTAGATCAGCTCTTCAAATCATGAATCTGCTCAGAAAATGAGCAAGAGTAGCTGCCCTCTACTTCGCTTTTGATATAGTCAAAAGCTTTTCGATTTGGTACTCTTTTGTTCAGGAAATGAATAGCAAAAATACTACAAACACAATCAAACGGATACGATCCCCAGCGGAGTCGCCAGTTTGTTGTAGGGAAAAGTATCCGACTCAGATGACCCTATCCCACTCTAAGGGTGACAGTTCCTTAGAAACAACTGTAAAACAAACTACTTAAGGTTTACTTCTTTATGAAAGCAAAAGAGAATGGAGAAAGCACTAACCGTTGCCTTGCGCTTAATGTCGAATCCAAACTCTTCTCTTTGGCCGCTTGCTCCTAGCTCTTTGTCCTTCTGCTCGCCCAGCTACAATGAGATCCTACACAATAACAAAGAAGGAAACTACAAGAGGCATGCAATCATAACTGGTTCATGGATTAGTGTAAACCAAACATGCAATCATGACAATATATAATTGAAAACAAGAGCACATAGAAGAACCTCAATAGCTTTTATTAATGAAGAAATAAAGGTTCTGAGAGTATTACAACCATTGCAGGCTCCAACCCAGCAACACCTCCCAGCAGAAAGAATTGCTCTTCTTCACCTCTCTCAAACAATCACCCAATAACTCAATAATGAAACCAACAACATATCATTACTTTGCACAAAATTCCAGTCTCTTGAGCTCATAGGAGAGAGCTCAATATATAGATGAATTGAGAAAGGATGAGTCAGCTTGCAACTGATGTGTAGCTGCCTTGTGTCCTCTCTCTCTTCAGTTAATCTTTAGTTGATCTTCAGTTCTTGAGTCCACTTGGTGAACCTTGCTTCCACTTGGAGAAACAAAGCCTCTGACTCATCACAAGGCGAAATACCTGATCCAAGTGTCATTTTTGGAAGATTCCAAAGCAATGACTCACTGTGCCACTTGTCCCTTCTCGCTCAGCGCAGGTGGCCTTTGTCCCACTTGCTTTGCAACGCAGGTACACCATGGAGCAACTGAGTTTCAGCGCAGAAGCCTAGTGGAGCACCTGCTTTGATTTCAGGATTGCTTGTTTTTGAGTGTTTTCAGGTGGAGAACTGATCTGAGAGCTGTTGGTTTGCTGACCTTGTTCCTCTAGGGGTAGGAACATCATGTTTAGGGAACTTTGGATCCCTTGGATTATTGACAATTCATGCTTGTTGCTGTAAGGCACAAAATTGTCTATAACATGCATGAGTGCATCTTGAAGTCCTAAAGTCCTGAAACATTCCTTATTCATCTCTTCGAAGTGTTCCCTTGCACCCTGGATCTCTCTCTCTCTCTCCCTCTCTCTCTCTCTATTAAGTGCACAAGTGCACCTTTAATGCCTCTTATGAACCTTAATGAGTTTAACTACACCCTCCTAATCAAGCCTTCTTCTTTTAACTCTCTCACAAAACTATCATGAGCAAATCATTCCATGAGTTGGGTAGTGATAGAATAAATGTTTTTAGACTGATTTTACCTCGTTATGAATTATTTTCATTGGAAATAGTACCTTCCTATCATGACAAGGTGATGCTCAAGTGCAGATAGCGAGGAGAAAGCATAAAGAAACACCTGCTGAGAAGAAGAACAAAAGAGAGATATCATGGATACATGAAGCAAATCATGGAAAAAAACAGAAAGAAGACATTGCATGATGACTAGGGTTCCAATGTCAATCCAAGACGCTTTGGAGGGTGAATATAAGAAAAAAAGTGGATCTTTCATGAAGATAAAGCATAAATCAAATCTATAATCAAGAATGCAATATGAAGCAACAAGGAAGACAACTTGGAATTGCCACCTCATCATGAAGTCCATGTCATCATTGTTAAGTAGTAACCTGTACAAGTGTCATCATAGTGGTCAATGTATGTCCATGTGTCATGCCACATCATCATGTGGAGTGTAATGATGTATTTTCAAAGAAAATGAGAAAATGTAACGTGTGGAAGTCCAAGAGTCATATGTGGAACATGAAGAGTCACATAGTCATATATGGAGAAAGATTGTATAGAAGTCTAAAAGTCATTTAGAAGTTCAAGAATTGTTTAGAAGTCCAAAGGACACACTAGAAGTCCAAGGTTCATGAGGGTAATCCAAGAGTCATGAGGATATGAAAGGTCATTCCTCTTGTTATAAAAGAAACCTCATAACTCAAGCAAAGGGATTTTGGAGGTTTAAGATTTGGAGAGCTAGTCTTGGCTTCTCTCCTTGGCATAAGAGAAAAAAAATATTCTTTAGAGAAGGAAGAAGTGACTTAATGTTCCACTATTGGAAATAGTGTTCACTATTGCAATTGATGTAATTGGATCTTTCACCTTATAACTAAAGCTCTATGAGACAACAAATTTTCATGCATGTATAAAAATGTTTTAGGACTATTCTTGGGATGTTTACGGTATATGTTTTGTTCATATGTACTGTTATGAAACCAACTCAAGAAAAGATAGAAAAGATAGATCAACGCCTTAGAATTCAGCCTCTTCGAGGGGGCAACCTCCTTTACATTACATAAATGAACAATTCTTGGATGATACAAATGAAAAGACCTCCTTTCTATATATAGGAGTCTAAGGGGTCATAACATAATCAGAGCCGACATAACAATAATAATGTAAGGGCACAATAATAACAATAGTGGGCTTTTATGGGGCACAATAGTAACAATATGGGCACTACATGGGTACATCAATATAATAAGTGGGTTGTACTAATAACAATAAGGGGTTACACTAGTAGTATAGGGGCCTAACATGCCCCTCTCCTTCAATAAGCGTTGTCCTCAACGCTTGAGTAGTTCTTGATGCTTCTGTATAAAATTCTTGTCCTCCCATGTGGAATCTTCAGCGGGTAAGTTCTTCCACTTGATGAGATACTCTGAAATTGATCGATTTCGTAGCTGTCAGGTTCTTGTTTCTATGACTGCTCCAGGTTCCAATATGATTTTTCGTTCCTCTTCAATTTCTAGCAATATTGTTTGAATTGGGATCTTTTGCAACTTTTGAATAAGTGGCCATACTTCTTCATCCTTCTTCCATTCATCCCTTGCTTTGTTTATCCAATTTGGTTGGATAATAGAAATAGCACAAAACAATGCTTCCACATCCTCATCCTTGAAGAGTCTTCCCATTCGGTAAGGTTGCCATTTTTTAAGTGCATGTAGTATTGCCAACATTTCCTTCTCATAAATAGCTTGCTTGAGATGTAGCAGTAAAGATAAAAAATCACCTACATCAAAACATTTTTTACTACGATGTTGATCTACCTGTTGTTTCATTTGATTTTGCACCGAAGTGGCGTTATCCTTTAAAAGTTGGAGAAATTGTTGTTGATGCTCGATGTGATCTTTCACTGCTTGAACCTTTTTCTTCTTGATATGTCCTTCTATCTCTAGAGGTTGAGGAGTGGTAATTTCTTCCAATCCTTTACAAGATATGGTCGGATTCATTTCTTGATGCTCGATGTGATCTTTCACTTCTTGAACATTTTTCTTCTTGATATGTCCTTCTATCTTGATAGTTTGAGGAGTGGTAATTTCGAACAATGAATTACAAGATATGGTTAGATTCATTTCTTCTTTCTTGATGTGATCTTTCACTTCTTGCACCTTTTTCTTCTTGATATGTCCTTCTATCTTGATAGTTTGAGGAGTGGTAATTCTTGCCAATGCTTTACGAGATATGGTCTGATTCGTTTCTTCTTTCTCTGGGGTGGGGTCCTGGCGTATAATGTAAGGGTACAATAATAAAAATAGTGTGCTTCTATGGGGTACAATAGTAACAATATGGGCACTACATGGGTACATCAATATAATAAGTGGGTTGTACTAATAACAATAAGGGGTTACACTAGTAGTATAGGGGCCTAACATGCCCCTCTCCTTCAAAAAGCGTTGTCCTCAACGCTTGAGTAGTTCTTGATGCTTCTATATAAAATTATTGTCCTCCCATGTGGAATATTCAACGGGTAAGTTCTTCCACTTGATGAGATACTCTGAAATTGATCGATTTCGTAGCTGTCAGGTTCTTGTTTCTGTGATTGCTCTAGGTTCCAATATGATTTTTCCATTTTCTTCCATTTCTGGCAATATTGTTTGAATTGGGATCTTTTGCAACTTTTGAATAGGTGGCCATACTTCGTCGTTCTTCTTCCATTCATCTCTTGCTTCGTTTATCCAATCTGGTTGGATAACAGAAATGGCGCACAACAATGCTTCCACATCCTCATCCTTGAAGAGTCTTCCCCTTCGGTAAGGTCTCCATTCTTTAAGTGCATGTAGTATTGCCAACATTTCCTTCTCATAAATAGCTTCCTTGAGATGTAGCAGTAAAAATACCCAATCACCCACATCAAAACATTTTTCACTACGATGTTGATCTACATATTGTTTCATTTGATTTTGCACTGAAGCGGCGTTATCCTTTAAAAGTTGGAGAACTTGTTGTTGATGCTTGATGTGATCTTTCACTGCTTGAACCTTTTTCTTCTTGATATGTCCTTCTATCTCTAGAGTTTGAGGAGTGGTAATTTCTTCCAATAATTTTACAAGATATGGTCAGATTCATTTCTTGATGCTTGATGTGATCTTTCACTTCTTGAACATTTTTCTTCTTGATATGTCCTTCTATCTTGATAGTTTGAGGAGTGGTAATTTCGAAAAATGAATTACAAGATATGGTTGGATTCATTTCTTCTTTCTCGATGTGATATTTAACTTCTTGCACCTTTTTCTTCTTGATATTTCCTTCTATCTTGAGAGTTTGAGGAGTGGTAATTCTTGCCAATGCTTTACAAGATATGGTATGATTAATTTCTTCTTTCTCTGGGGTGGGGTCCTGGCGTATATCTTCTTCTTTTGATGTTTCTTGATCCTTTTCTTCCTCCTCTTCATATTCTATGTAAAATAATTTCTTCTCAGCACACTTATGACCTTTAGTGCATTTGCTATCACAATTGTAACAAAGCACTTTTTCTCTTTTTTCTTCCAATTGTTGTGGTGTAACCCTTGTAGGTTGTGGAAGGCTAGGAGAAACAACACTTCCATCTTTATAGTTGTGAAGGGTATGCTTCCTGGTTTCCATAATTTTTCTTTCCACTATGTCACAAAGCCCTTTTACTCTTTCCAATTGTTGTGGTGTTACTCTAAAGAAGGTGTTGCTCTTTGTATCCTCATAATGTGCTATCATTTCCTCCGTGAAAACCGACCACGTAACAAGTTTTTTACGAGAACAAAGCCCTTCATACCATAAAAATTGATCTGGTTCTAAATATGAAGATGCAATACACACCTTTTGTAACAGTTGTACACCATGTAGATCAAAATATTGCTCCATTTGAAGTATCCGATTTACTGGATCCTTGCCATCAAACTTCCTCATCTTGCTTTTTCTTGATTTTAGGAGCTCGACCTTGAAACGACTGTAACTCTGTACTTTCAGATTTTTAAGTTTTGAAAATGTGACTTGTAGTAGCCCTCTGTTTCCTCTTTCCAATGCCACTAGTCTGATCCAAATTGGATTCTCCAAGAAAGAGTTATGCAGAATCTCCCAAGATGACCTAATTATATACCTTTTTAGAAGAGTGAACTTGTATGCAGTGCCACGTGTCACTGTTTCGACCTTTGGATCTGAAAACGATACACAAGAAACTAAAATTTGTCCTCTTTCTGTACCTTCTTACGAAATTTCAATCTGATCCTCAGAGAGAAAGTTATGACGATTTTCCCCAGGTCACCTGTTTTGAATGTAATTCAGGAGTCTGAAAAAATACCAGTTTCCTCAGATAATATCTCCGAAAATGTCATGCGAAAAGCTCTGAAATTCGGACCCAAGGTGCAGCATGATTTCTTCTCAAATGGGTTTTTTTTGCGACTTCTGAACCATCATAGAAAAAAAGTTATAGCAAAAATTCCACGATGACCTGTTTGGAGCAGCGAAACCCTAGAATCCAAAGCTCTGATACCAAATGTTATGAAACCAGCTCAAGAAAATATAGAAAAGATAGATCAACGCTTTAGAATTTAGCCTCTTCGAGGGGGAAACCTCCTTTACATTACATAAATGAACAATTCTTGGATGATACAAATGAAAAGACCTCCTTTCTATATATAGGAGTCTAAGGGGTTATAACATAATGAGAGCTGACATAACAATAATAATGTAAGGGCACAATAATAACAATAGTGGGCTTCTATGGGGTAAAATAGTAACAATATGGGCACTAAATGGGTACATCAATATAATAAGTGGGTTGTACTAATAACAATAAGGGGTTACACTAGTAGTATAGGGGCCTAACATGTACTCGAGAAATTGAACTATTTCGGTGGGTTTGGTACTTATATTGTTGAATGTTTGTTGTATTTTCATTAATATCATTGTGTGAACTATTTAGCTAACGAATCTTTCCATTCTCTCATGTGCCTCTTCTATGATAGTAATATTAATTTCCTCTTAGAGACTCACATTTTGTCTCCCCTCATGAATGTTGTATTTTACATCCTGCAATTGATTCCTCACAATGTCATCTTACTTGCTTATTCAAGGTTTATGTATATAATCTCTTATGTTATCCGTTGAAACCAAGATGAACCTTTGTGTTATGGTGGTCTGGTTGAGACTCCAGATGGGGCTCCTACTCCAAAAGTTGTGAGGTCTAATTGGGATTTAACATAAGGGATACCCCTTGTATGTTGGCGGTATCCAACACTGTCAACATTCTAGCACTAGAAGGGGGGCTAGATGACAAGATGTACCTATTGAGTATGTTTTGAATCTCTTATCTTTAATGAATCATCCTCAAATCATACTCCTAGGGTGTTTTTTTAACCTATCCCCTGTTCAACTTTTAATCCTCGATGAGCCTCTTTATTACTTGTTTCAGTTAAAGGTTGATGGCGAGGATGGAACATCCATAGCCGAGAACATTTTTTATTTTATTAAATTTTGTGAACATTATGAAATCGATGACGAATATTTTTCTTGTGTGACTTTCTTCCTCAATATTGGCTTGAGGGGTCCTGACCCAGGTTCAGAGTTAGTTGCGCCAACCAACAAAACCCTAAATGTTGGCCCTTTCTGCAACAACCCGCGTAGCGCAGGTTGCAGTCTTACCTGAAGCAGTATTGGGGGATGACAGAACTAGGTTTCTGCATCTAGAGGTCAATGTGATGGGTTCTTGTGGCTTCCAAGGATTCTTTCAGTCTTCGCGAACCCTAACCCTTAAAAGATAAGTGATTGCAGTAACTCGCTAAAACAAAATATTAACCTTCATGAAATGCCTTAATCATCATAAAAGTAAGTAAAAATGCATATCTACTACTTTCACGCATTAATTAAGAATTACTTTAGATAAATTTAGAATATTAGAGCGAATACACAAAAATTACATAAGTAAAGATAGATGCACAGATACACAAGTAGAGCTTCTTAATAGTATTTTATTGATATAATCATTTAGTTACAACTCTTCTTCCTTACGCACTCAGCTGTAGGGGCCCGCAAACTCAGCCTACGGACTTACCAAGGTCTCCGCACACTCAGCTTCAGGAGCCTTTCCCTTCGCCTAAGTACATGAAACAAACTTTCCTGCCTTAGCTTACTTGCCCATACAATGATCTTCTATATTCACTTTCTTCCTAGACACTCTATGGCTCTTCTATATATAGCCTTCGCTTTTACAATACCATGATCCGCGGACCATGGCCAGGTCACAAACTCCCTATATTCTAGCATATTAAGGGTCTAAGCCCCTATTGACTCCTCTGACCTTCGTGCTCCACTCCCTTAAAATGCAGAGACTTTAAATGTATTTCGTGACTCATTCTCGAGTCACTCTACTGGTGCTTCAATCTTGGCCTATAGTTCACGGAATTCCAACTTCAAAATCTGTAGGTCGGCGTTTCCCTGTATAGCAGCCTGTTGCACTTCTTTGCCCAAATTTTCAATAGTTGGGCCTTCAAATGCAAGGTCCATGGTCCTCTGAGTCTACTGCATTCCATTGAGCTTACTTTGTATGGACAAAGTGAGCTGGATGGTCTCTTTTTTCTAGGTTGCGTTTGTGTAGAAATAATTGCTTCCTTGCGGCCCAACTCTTCAATTTCATTTTGGATCATATTCCCTTCTTGCAACTGTTTGAACTATTGTACTGGTGCCAGTGTTTGCACCGTCAATCAGGTTTCATCGAATTGCCTCTGCTTCTCTTTGATATCAACTCTGATCTTTTGCAGAGTGGGATCCTCTTGTAGTGACGTTCGCAATTCCATGGGTTTCTCAAAGAGCTCCATGAATCCCTTTACTGCGTATTCTATTGTTTCCAAGCCTTCTTTGATAACAACTCTGTGCTGCTCTCTAACTTTTGGAGGAGTCGTGGGTTGTAGCTTCAATTGTAGCTCTGAAATCTGCAACTATAGTTCGAATTGGACTCGACTGATTTCATTTTTAGACTCCTTCACTGCAGTGGCCAGCTTTTGGATCTTCTCCATGGGGGTTGTTACGGTTGGAATATTGAGCTCTAGTAGATCATTGCAAGCCTATGCAATGACTACTTCCAACTATTGGCTCCGTCCTGCGATTTCCCCATTCTCCTTAAGCGCCTGCTCCTTCTCCTCAAAAATCTACTAGTTGTTTGTTTTAACTTCATTGATTACCAGCAGCACGCGCTACTCCCTAATCCACAATTCATCGGACACGCCTTGGTGTAGTTCATGCAAGGTTTGGATAGGGAGTACCGCAAGGCTTAAGCCTAGGTTCTTTAGTTGCATTAGTTGGGCCCTTTGTTCATCTGTTTCGGTGCGTAGGGATCCTTTTGGAAATTGAACAATGTGGAGATCCAAAGACCTGTGTGTATCTAGAACTGACTTTCTCACTTGCTATCCACTCGTTTCGCCCACGCTCACCTGTATCCTACTTGTTTGGATTTGCAACTCACGCAGATCTTACTGAACCTTTCCCAGCGCCTGCTGGTACTATTCCTTGAAATGGCCCCAAAGATCAGTCGTTGTGTCACAGACCATGTCACCTATCTCATCTAAATCCCCTTCAGTAAGGACTAAAGGGGTCACGCCTGCTGATCAGTCGAAATTTTGTTTCTTGCATGGCCCAGTGGAGGTTTTCCTCTTCCTTGTCTGGAAGAAAAGGGGGATTCTAACTCTGTGCCCCATGCATTGTGTTCCTCTGTGTGCTCCTCCTCTGGTGTTTTCTCCTTTTCTGACTCCTTAACGTTAATTGTGGCCGCGACATTGCTATCTCTTGGGCTGCGCTTTCTTTGGCTGTCTATTCTTTTTCTCTGGCCGCAACTTATTTTTTCTTCGCAACTTTATCCTCGACGGTAGCCTACTATGCATCATTCTTTTTCTCTGCTTCCATCGTCTACACAGTCGAACCCTCCACGACCTTACTACTACCTGTGCCAGCATCTGACGAGGTGAGCCCGTCACTTGGCCACTTGCTGATGACCCCTGCTATGTCCCCCTCGGCCACCAAGTAAGGAAACTTGTGCCATATCTTCATGGGATCCCTCCTTGCGTGAACATGCAGATTGTGGAAATCTTCTTTGAAATCAACTATGGTCTCATACTACTCATATAATGTGGGTGACAACCTCGGCTTCTAGCTAATCACCTTCTACATACCCATCTCAAAGAGGACCCAGAAGATCTTCGCCTCTGTGATGCGTGCAGGGTCCTTTGTAGCCCATAGTGAAGTGAACCTCGCTGCCTCTGGAAGGTCTGGATCGTGGGGAGGAAACTGACTATCCTCTAGAGTCCTTCATGCCACTAGTGCTATCAGTAGCAAAAACCAGACATAATGGATCTTCTGCATAGTCACTCTACCTGGATAATGACTTCCCACTACTCCTCCATGTGCTTCTGCCAGAATTCTTGGCCGTTCATACTCTAGTACATATTTGTGCAATATTTCGTCAGAGCCCATTTTGTACAAGTGTCCAATGATCATGGAGAATTCAGCCGCTCAGACCACCAATTCTTTCTTTTGTTGCGTCAAATATCCCTCTAACGTTGTTCCTGTAAACAAAAAATGAATTATGTCTGTGAAGTGATCGCCCACGACGCGAATTGTGAAGAACTACATATCAGGCAACCCTTCCTCCAAACTTGTAGGCTCATCACCAGTCTCAATCTGTGAGAGGTGATCAGGACCAACATTCAGGCATCGTGGCTTAACAATTATCTCAAAATAATATTCTTGGAATAAAAATAACCACCTGAAAATCTCCCCCCTCAACATAGGCTTGTTGACAAGGTATTTCAGAGCAGAAGGGTCCATATACATCTTGAAGTGTGCTCCTAGTAGATAGTACCAAAATTTCTTCAGCGCTTAGAACATCGCGAGTCCTTTGCGCTTTGTGGTTGAGTAGTTCTTTTCTACCTTCAACAACTTCCTACTCACAAATGCTATTAGGTGGACAATATCTCCTTTGCCTAGTTGGTTCAGTACCACACCTAGCACAATACATGACATGAAACTCTTTCTTCCAATAAAGGAATACTAAGATGGGCATGATGATCATTTTCTCCTTCAAAACATTCAAACTTTTCTGACAATCCTTGTCCCAACAAAAGGTCGCATCCTTTTTCAACAATTTTTCCACTGGCACAGTTATTTGTGCATATGCCTTGATGAACTTCATAGAATATCTGGTATGGCCCAATGTTGTGTGTAGTTGCTTAACATTCTTTGGGACCTTCAAATTGACGATGAATGTAATATTGGAAGGTTCTACCATCAATCCCTACTTGCAAACCACATGACCGAATAGTATCCCATACAATACACATAATATGCAATTTTTTAGGTTAAGGGATTTTTGATGTCTTTGACAAGTATTCAACATGAGGCATAGAGTAGAAAAATGGCGCTTGACCAACCCAAACATGGTCCAATCATCAAAGTATACCTCCAAAAATTTGTGGATAAATTCCTTAAAAGCTACAATTACCACTCGTGAAAAGATTGCAGGTGCATTCTTGAGTCCAAAAGGCATCACTTTGTATTGAAAGAAACCCCACTCAGTTGCGAAAGTAGTCTTGCTTCGATCCTCTGGCGCGATCTTGATCTGATGGTACCCTGAGAATCCATCTGTGAATGAGTAGGCTTCCTGCCCTCCAACATTCTCTAGTACTTTGTCTGTAAATGGCGTAGGGAATGGATCATGGATGCACGCGTCATTAAGCTTCCTTAAGTCTACGCATATCCAAATTTCATCCTGCTTCTTCTTTTCTTGAACCACCATGGGACTCACCCAGTCAGACTCCTCCACAGGTTCAATGATCCCAGCTTCCAGCATCTTATCCAATTCCTTGTGCACCTTTTCTTTATATTTGGGATTTAATCAGTAGGGGCACTGCTTTACTGGCTTCACATATAGCTTTAAAGTAATCTTCATGACACCCATATCCCCTACTATCCCTTTCAGATCAGATAACTTGGTGGGAAACAATTCCTGATATTCACGCAACAGCTCTATGACTTTATCAACTGTATCTTCATCCCAATAGTCGATGATATTTGAAAACTTCAGATACACGTCTGATCCAATATTTACTTGCTTTGTCTTTAGAGGCTCTAATATATCAGGGATCTTCGCCTCAGGTCCCTCGAATTTGCGTTTTCCTTCAGACTCAGGGATGTTGATGTTTTTGGGATCTTCTTTGCCCTCCTCTGTGGTCACATTATAACATTCGAGTGCATGGCGTAATTGCGTACTCCAATATGGATGTACCCACGTAACCGGTTCCTTAGGCATCTTGAATATCACAACTTTGATCGTCTGCAATGCTTCATCTATATATTCAAACCCATCTTCAAAGCTAAAAGTTAGCAGAAAACTTTCTTTCAAAACATCCCATTCTGTGGTCCCATGTCGCAGCTCTGTTTCCAAATACCAATTCATGGGTATGGTATCCAATGTGTGGTAGAAGATATGAACCCATTTCCGTTGTGGTTCTTCTCCCCAGGCTTTCTTCCATCACAGGAAATTCTCACGTGGATTGTCCTTCCCTGTGTATTTTTCCACCAAGTGGGTATTGGTGTACCCAAACCTCAAATTCATCATTCTGCGATACTCCTTCCAATCAACAAGCTGCCTTTATATGTACCCCATGGATAGGAAGACGTAGCTCATAGTGCAATATCTAGGGCTTGGAACAACTGTTCCTTTGGTACATCCCTTTCAAACTTATCCAAAAATAAATTAACATCTTCTAAACCATCATAATAAGGAAAATTTCGTACCTCAATGGATATGCATCGAAGTGATTTTGTCAGCATGTTATAGCGCAACGACGATACTTCATGTAGTCGGTTCTGCCAATGCTCAAGCTCCTCATTAGAATCTGAAGTGGAGGAACTATCCTTATCCCATGCGATTCGTCCATGTGCAGTAGGGTTGATCTAGTCCTCATCGCTTATAGTGATCCTATAGATTGGATCCAGGTTGTCTTCTTCTTCATAATCGCGGATTGGTTCCGTATATCGCGCACCCTCAGTTGGATCTAGTGGAACAATAACCATAAGCTCCTTCCTTTCGAATGTCATTCTACACTTTTTGAGATTAATGACTGCATATATATCAAATTCCCAATCAATTCCAAGTGGCACAAGGTACATGTTACTATCATCAACTATCTCAATTACTTCTAAATGAGCTAGGGCACTTGCTCTTTCAATATCTACCATTATCCCATATAGGCGCCCCAGAGGAATGATCTTTTACTAATTTTCCATTCGTATATGGATTGGAGACCACTATAGTGCAGGTCTCCCCATTCTTGCTAAAGTTTATTTTGGAAAAACGTTCACATCAAATCCTAGATCAAGAATTCCCTGATCCATTTCGTACTCTCCAATTTGCACAGTCAGCCTCATCTTGCGACCAATTCGCTTCTTGTTTTTTCCTACTTTGCATACTGCGTGCTGTTTCGGTAGAGGTTTATTTTTACTCGTACAATTATCTATTAATTCCTATATCCCTTCCACTACCTTTCTATCCCTTAGAAGCTTCATACAAGTCTTCAAAAGTGTCACTAACAACTAAGGGTCTATGTCTTGCACATTGTCATTTCCTCTAGATTTTCCCTGAATTTCGGATGTAGAGGATTCCGCGAAGCTCTTCTTAGCCTCCATAAAGGTTTCCTTTTCTTTTCTTAGTTCAAACTCCAATTCCTTTTCATTATCCTTTCGTACCCATCCATCAACTTCTTGCTGCTTCCCCTTATCTTCTCCAGTAGCAATACCTCTTCATGTAAGAATATTAATAATAGGCTCATCTTCGCGAGGCTATGACCTCATCATTTAGATGTTCTGTGTGGGTTGCTAGGTCCGAGTCTTCTCTTCTTGCATATTCGTGATAAGTATCAGGAAATCTTCGATGACATGGTCAAACTTCTTGCAATACTGACACGAAGTCATATTCTGGTAGTCACGCGTGAAATGATTTGCTTCCCCATAGTTGTAGCAAATAATTTTGCCTCGACCCCTTCGAGCTCCTCCTCCACGGCCTCTTCCTCGGCCTTGGAAGCCTCTGCGCGCCACATTGGTGCCATAATATTGAGGTCAATTTTCTACCTGCATCCTATATGTAGGGGTTCGTTCCATCATTAGGTCATAAATTTGACAGTTGCGCTCATCATGACCTACCGATTTGCAGAAAGTGAAAAACAAATACTGCGGAGTCAGTACAAATTTTTGCAGGAGATGACAGTTATCGATTGTGTGTTTCCTAGAAATTTGACAAATAATGCAACATAATGGTACTCCTGTATTCATCGGAGCGATGTTTTCTGGTTTCAGGGGGACAAGACTTCCCCTAATAAGATAATTCTAGTATACTGGGCAATGGTCCTTATCATGACCCTGGCCCTTACACTTCAGGCACCAAAATTTTTCTTGCACCTCTGGATGGACTTATTTTCCCTTCTTAAGGCTATGTAACTCCATATGTAGATTGGCCAACTGTGACTAAATCTGTTGTACCCCTAGATTCGTATCCTGCATGGGTGAAGCCTCCAACCTCATGGAAATCTCCAAGGCTTCAGCTTGTGTTCCTATTTTCTGTTGAGACAATGGAAATCTCAGATGAGGCAATAGTGAAGTAATGTATGAGTCTCTGTGTTGATCATCTGTGATCCTTATATTAGCCTACTGGATCAGACACTTCAACCTTTGATCAAAGTCCCACACAAACTCATTTACCCTCTGCTAGATCTCTTTAAACTCCGTCACTGACTGGGCTTGTGATTTAGGCTTCTTAAAATCATTGTTCATCTCTGTTGTGTTTCCAGCATAGTCGCATTGGGTTTACCCGAACAAAACTTGATATACCAGCTCAACACTCTGTCCTGTAGCACCACAACCAACTACGCTTTCTTCATCTCATCATCAGTAATCTGCTGTTCCTTCCATACAAAATCCACTACGAATGAAAATTTCTTAGGGTCTTCAGTCTCCAGACACTTAAACGCTGGCATCTTCATATCATTCGCCATGTTGAAGGATGGAGGTGGAGGTGTGAGTGTAGGTGTGTTAGGTGAAGGTGATGGTGAAGGTGGAGTGGAAGGAATCAGTATCCCTATGATGCTCTGTCTTATCACCTGCAGCGCACCTAGCGGTGTCCTCAGAATGCTACTTTCTTCGTCACTGTTAGATGCTCCTAATAGAGGACTGTATTCATCACCTAGATATAGGTATCTTCTGAATATTTTCCCACTTTGCATAGCTCCCGTCAGATCTCTTCTAAACATTAATTTAGTGGCATAACCCTTTTTTCGCACAATAACATTTTAATCTAGGTCTTCAAGGACATCAGGTAGTTACCTCTGGGCCCCTTGAAAAACCTACACTCTGCTTCACTATAACCAATGGACGTATCAATCGTGAACTCGGTAATGAATCCTCCCAGAATACTATTGATCCAGTGATCAACAACCCATGCGATTTTGTTTTCTAAAGCCTCCAAGAGCTTCACCAGTTCTGGGGTCTACACAATAGGGCCGTCAAGCTTCCACATGTACTGACTATCCGCTAATGTAGACAACCATTTGTGTAATTCACATGAAAAAGAACAAAAGAAAATTTTGTTCTCGTCGGTATACAAATATTTATTCAGCCACTCCTCCTGGATAGAGGCAGACTCCTGTTTTCCCGAGCTGTGAATTTGTGAATTTTTTGATCTATCCACTTCTCGATTTCTTTAATAGTTGGGAACCATTTATTATAAATCACACATTCCTCAAATAGACCTCGGTCCCAACAACGGATCCATTTGTTGGCTTGAGGGGTCCTGACCCAGGTTCAAAGTTAGCTGCACCAAACAACAAAAACCTAATTGCTGGCCCTTTCGGAAATAATCCACGTAGCGCAGGCTACAATCTCACCTGAAGCAATATTGGGGGATGAAAAAACCATGTTTCTGCATCTAGAGGTCAGTGTGATGGGTTCTTGTGGCTTCTAGGGCTTCTTTCAGTCTTCGCGAACCCTAACCCTTAAAAGATAAATGATTGTAGTAACTAGCTAAAACATAATCTTAACCTTCTCGAAATGCCTTAATCATTCATAAATTCAGAATATCAGAGTGAATACACAAAAATTGCATAAGTAAAGATAGATGCACAGATACATAAGTAGAGCTTCTTAACCGTATTTTATTGATATAATCATTCAGTTATAGACTCTTCTTCCTGGTGCATGCAGCTGCAGGGGCCCGCGCACTCATCTTGCAGACTTACCAAGGTCTCCATGCACTCAACTTCAAGAGCCTTCCCCTTCGCCTATGTATAGGAAACAAACTTTCTTGCCTTAGCTTACTTGCCCATACAATGATCTATATCCAGTTTCTTCCTAGATTCGCTATGAATATTCTATATATAGCCTTCTCTTTTACAATACCATGGTCTGCGGACCATGGATGGGTCACAAAAATCCCTATCTTCTAACATATTAAGGGACGAAAGCCCCTTTTGACTCCTATGACCTTCGCACTCTGGTCCCTCAAAACGCGGAGTCTTTACAAATATACCAAAATTTATTACAAAGCTTTACCCCAGGGGACACTATCTATTTTAAATCTCTTATCTTTAATGACTCATCCTCAAATCACACTCCTAGGGTGTTTTTATAACCTATCCCCTGGTCAACTTTTAATCCCTGATGAGCCTCTTTATAACTTGTTTCAATTAAATTTTGATGGTGAGGGTGGAACTTCCATAGCTGAGCACATTTTCGATTTTCTTAAATTTTGTGAACATTATGAAATCAATGACGAATATTTTGCTTGTGTGACTTTCTTCCTTACCGTTCAAGGTCATGTTAGACAATGGTGTCACGCCTTACCATATGCCTCTATTCATTCTTTTCATCATTTCCTCAAGGAGCTTCATCAAGCTTTTGATAGGTAAGATTATTGAGATGTTTTGGAAGGAATCAATCAACTTAGAATTAATCATACTGAATCAATTGAGGATTTTTCTAATAGATTCTTTCACTTATGTTATGAGTTTCCTAGGGAAAATTTGGATTTCCTTAAAAGGAAGTTTGAAAGTTTGGTTTGAATCTCTTTACACGATGAATCTAAACCCCCTGATATTTATGTTCCCCCAACTTTTGTAAATTGTGAGACACCTCTAATTCCAAAGGAGGAACCTACTATTCCTTTTGTTTCCTTGTCCTCCTCCTTTTCCAGTACCAATTTGGGTGCCTCCCTGTGATAATGTTGAAGTTGGGAAATATAGAAATCAAATTTCTCATCCATATTATCAATCTTCTTCTTCTTTTTATGATTCATATCCAATGGAGGAAACTTTGGAATGGTTCATGAAGCTTATGGTGAAGACTAATCCTTCCCTTCCTCAAAATGGTAGTGACACTCATAACTCTAGTCTTAAATCTGATTTGAATTCTTTCCATCCTCTATCATCTCTTTCTCATAATCCCTTTCCTATTGGCTTTCTTGATCAACTTATTCCAAACTCAAACAGTGATAAGATGTAATGTAGTCACTCTTCACATGTAGAGGAGAAGGAAGGAGAGGATTATTTCAATCTTTCTTCTATTTTTCAATTCCTCCATGTCGAGATAACGCTCATCCATCCTTGGTTGATTTTAAATCTAAGAATCTTTGTGATGAATCAAAGAGAATTGATTTTCCTAATCAATAATAAGTCTTGGACAACCATCATCCTAATGATTTTGACTACATTATTGTATGGGATGATGTATGCCTAAATGCACCTACTAATCTTTTAGTTTCTCAAGAAGATTTTGTTTTGAAAGATTTAGACCTCAAGTATGATTCAGTCCAAGATGTTTTATTGAAACTTCATCTTCACCTCACTATCCCTTGCGTTCTACTATTTGTAATGCATTAACTTGTGAATAAGATACTCCATGCTATCCATGTTCATCATCTAATGAGTTGGATTTTGAATTGACACAAGGTAGTGAGTGTTAGACCCTAGATTTGTCTCAGGCTGAAAAGGCAAGGTTCCAGGTCCACATCAAACCACGCTCAGCCTCGTAGCTAGCCCTACGAGGAAAGGAGAGGGCTCTCTCCGGGTCATGCTCAGTAAAAATAAAAAATATGGTTTGAGATGACTCAAAATGAATACTAATTTTAGGTTAGTAAATAGATATGAAAGAGGTATTTTAATAAATGACTGGGGTTTTTGGGCTGTATGGGACAAGGAACAACAAGAGTGGATAAATTAAATCAAAGACGCAGAGTACTTCATGAGGCAAGATAGGCAGGAGGTTTAGCAATCAGATTTGAATAATATGGGGTGGAAAGACTGTTGAGAGGTTTGAAAAGGGCATATGTGATGAATCCTTTTCAGACAAAAGAAGACACACAGAGCATGAACGATTTCCCAAGGCAGAGCAGTAAGCTGGATTCTACCTTTCCTACTTAAAAACCATTCAACTGAAAATGATTATGAATGAAACTATAAAACATAACAAAATACATATGAAATAGAGAAGAAACATATTGCTAAACTCACACCGCAGGAATCTCATGAATCAGAGCTACATCCTTTTATTAATTCCCTGGCTAAACTGTAGAGTAGAGCGCTGAGTTTTTTTTCCACCTTTCCAAAAAAATCCAACCCCTTACAAATGATTTTTAATACAATAAATAAACTCTACTATGAGCAAACAAATCGACCAAAAAATAAGGGATTGTTTAATCATTATTAACAAACAGAAGCTGAAGAGCCAATCATCCGTTTCTGAAAAGGAGAAATGTTGCATTTTTTACTCAAATTTGTTGATGACCAATAGAGAGGCGGAAATTGTAGCTGTATATCCCTTCTGAATCGTAACTGAAGTCAGAAATAGACCATCTGTTCTTATTTCTTTGTCACGGTAGATGTCTTTGTGGCGTTCGGTCTTTGACTTTTCACCTTCCCTTTTGCCGCACCTGATTATGCAAACTTAAAATTTTACTTAGATTACAGATCTGCACATCCACTCAACATTAATCAATACAGCTAGTCTTCTAGTTCACTTGCGATAATTACATCCAATTCCATTGTTGACTACTGTTGTGATCTTTATATCGATTGCTATAAACAACTGTTTTTTTTAATGTACTCAAAGAGACAGGATACATGCACAAGAACAGTTGTAAAGGGCGAGATTTAACCCATGACCATTCATTAACAAGCATCGAAGACTTTTTGTAACCGCAGTCTTCGCATCTCACCATTCAACACGCAACATGTAGATTATACAATTCTCAAGGTCTTGAGATAACCTTTCAAGTATCATAGCTTGCAAGTGAGAGAACCGTATCCTACACAACTAGGCAACCAAACTTTTTAAGGCAATCTCATACACATTATCTGACAACCCATTGGATGATAGAATACGCTCTAGTTGAGCCATTGCAAGAGTTTGTCTGCCCTCATCAAATCACTTCCAGCTTGAGAAAGCTGAAATGTTGCGGGATGCAACCTGTAGATTAATTTTATCTATCTTCAATACCATATCTCCAACGAATTCATAACCAGAACCATCTTTTGCATGGAAGTTAACCAAACTGCTACAGAACCCTCCAATGACAGAATAAACCTTGTTAGAATTCCGAATGTCAAAAGCAGGGTGTTCCAACAAGCTTTGTACATTCTTAACACTGCTCAGGATATCAGAGACAGCTTGCAATGCAAGCCACATATTGATCACCAAGGCATCCTCTTTCAACTTTTGATAGAAATTAGACAAAAAATCATCTCGTACATCTCCAGAATTTTGGGTAATAGCACCCAAAGATGCAAATTTTTTCAGTCATATTTGTAGCTGATTTGTACTCATGTAATACAAGCTCTGTCATTTTTGGCTCATTCAATGAGGCAAGGTAAGTAAGGGTCGTATTTTTCAAAGCACGTCTTGCCATACTCTTGTGATTATGATCATATTCCTCTGAGCTTCGGTTAGTTTTAACCTTTCAATTGTGTTTTAGACATAACATGTACAGGTTGAGTAGCTTCAAAACCATCAAACATCTCGAAAGAAAATGCTGACAGATAGCCTGTCCCTAGTTTACGTTGGCATTAACAACAACGTTCATTTTCAACTGGAGTTTCCTTATTGTGAGTGCTTGCCCACATAAGTGTTGATGCACTCATGTAATGCCTTGGCACGAGGCAAACAGAGTCGGTTTGAAGTTTTTGGATTCCAGTGATAAAATTTTTGCTTGTCGGCTCAGTGCGCCGTGCAGCACGCCCAGTGCGCTGCGCCTTCCCAGTGCGCCACGCCCATGTAAAATTACACTGTGCAGAGGCATCTAATGCGCCGCACTCCTCCAGTGCACCGCGCTATCTGCTCGATGCGCCACGTACACTCTAAACACACAGTTTGGCTTCAAAATTCACAAGTTCCACTTTGTAAGCTGTCAATCAAAAGCCAATCGACTAAATCTGAGCATTTCCCGTTCGGGGGTTTTGTCAATAGTTCTCCATCCTTGTCTGCATGCAAAACATAAATAATGTGGCGATGTTGTATCAGATTTGAAATGGCACCACGTGCACGTTCTCCATGAAGCTGTACAAAAACAATGTTAGTTGCATCACATGCTTGTTCAATCTCATTGGCATCCTCTTCCACAAAAACTCCCACAGGCTCCGCTCCATGCTCCCTTGCAGCCCTTGAAATTTCTTTTGCAACATTTAGTGACACTGATCTCTTTGACTTGGGCCATAGAATCATCCCTATGAACTTGGCATCTGCTTCAACGGCAAGAACTGCATCATGGACAGTGGTAATCCCGCACATCTTTACCAAAGGAACAAATTCATCAGAATCTACAGCTGAGTCTAGTGAAGAAAACATGCCTATTGAAGAATCTCTACCAGCATGTAAATGCATACATATTGTCTTATCATTGACCCTGGACATCTTCTTTGATGCTTTTGACTTCTTCCAGCCAAAACCTAGCAGCAGGGCACCAATACTTATTGCAGTAATTGATCCATATTTTATGAGAAATGTAGCTTTGACACTTCACTATTTGCTTGGTTTTTGGGCTGATGATGTCCTTTTTGTTTGTTATTTTGGAGGGAATGGATGGCTGAAACTTCAGCAGAGGATCAGGATGGCTCCTGAAGACTTTCACAATTGAAAAACTTTGCTAATTACATGACAATTTATTACAAAATGAAATGACGAATTTTCTTCAAACAGAGTTTTGAAGAAAAGTCATAGTCCAGCGAGATGATGACAAAAAAATTTGAAATGATAACTTATTTGAAGACATCCTCATGACCTGTGGGCATTATTTGACATTTTGAAGACCAAACCCTAGACCTAGAAACTGAAAGACTGCTTTTTTGACCAAAACACCATCTATGACTCTAAATGACTGAAATCAACTTTGATGATCTTTGAGAAATTGTGACCAGCCTAGCAGGTACAACCATGATTGAAACAGGTGAAGATACCCTTCCGCCAGTCAATGGCATGCCCCTAACGGAATGCAACTAAAAGAATCGAGTGAGACGCCTGAAAATGAAATTCAAAAAGAGTTTTGATCTCTGACGGAGGACTGACCAGACCGACTCTAACAGTGAGGTCATCAATGATGAAGAAGAGGGTAAACATATTATAAGGCATCCATTCCATTCCTTATCATTTCCAATTATGCATGAAGAAAAATATTCTATCTAGGTTACTCATGAGATTTGTCCAATTTATCCATCTTTAGATGTGCAATTAGAAGAATCTTTTGACTTGGGTAATTTGTTTGTTAAAGATGTAAATTTTGAACAAATTAGTGATGTGGATGGCTGCTATTTGGATAATAGTGATCTTATTGAATTTACTGATGGTAGATGTCCATACACCAATCATGATTTGATTCAATTTTCAAAATGCAATTCTATAATTCTGGAAAGCTCTGGGAATCATTAGGGAGTCGAGGCACTTCCACTTCTGTTGATGGTTATGTCAGGTTCTCATCACTTTGGTAAGATCCATGAAATAAGTCAGATATGGATCTTCTCACAAAATTAATTTCTTTGCATGGTTTCATTGGATGTAAATCCCTTCTTGAAAGATATTCGTTATTTTGAATATGGCTCTTTCAACTTTCAAGGTCTCATTTCCAGTTATATTGAATATTCTATTTTAGTTAGTTCATCTCCATGCAAATATCCTATATCAAACTCAAGTTTGGAATGTATACCTTTAATAAATGAGCGAAGTTATGTAGTTAATCATGCTAAAGATTATCTTTGGCTGAAAAATTCATACCTGTCAAATTCGTTTGAAAGTAATCAACTCCTAATCCTTCTTGTGAATATTCTAATGCTAATATTTTTCTTCATGGCACCATATATCCTCTTCGGTGTCGAAGAATGCTTGTGTTATTTGCTGAATCAAGTTCCTCTTTTTTAGCCACTACATCTCGACTGGTTTCATGTGCTTGCCATATTGGCATTCCTTTTTAATGATTATGATGTTAGTCCAGGTTGTAGTTAATCACAAGTAGATGGTTCGTCACATTCAACGTATAAGGAAAATGGTTCTTTTTTTTCGAAGCATTTTCAAAGTTGTTCAAACTGATTTATCTTTGTTGTTTACTGATCAAGAGTCTTGTGCTTCAATCAATCCATCTATTCATGGTTTTTTTTCTAACAACTTTCATTCAATTGATCATTTTCCCACTAGTATACATAATGATGGTTGTTTTAGATGAACTGATATTTATGGTTTATTATCTCAATATTTAGATATTTGTCGAGTAGTTGAGGCACTTTAGCTTCCACTAATGGTTATGTAAGGTCCTCACTATCTTGAAAAGATTTCTGAATATGATCAGATTTATTTGCCCCCGCAAGATCCTCATCCTCATTCCACATTATTAATTGAAAGTTATTTCCTCCAAGAATTTCATGATTTCCAAGAGGATTGTTTTGAATTTCATGTTCTAATATATCATCAGTTAGAAGCAACTTACTTAGCAAGCCCATTTGCTAAGAAAAAGTTACAATCTTTCCTGATGTTTGCTAAGCAAGACAACATAGATGCAAGTGCTTTCACAATGAGTTGTAGAGGTTTGCATGATTTTTGTTCTTATTGAAAAGGTAAGGTTGCAAATTGGGTAAATATAAGTAATATGATACACCTTGCTTTCTTTAAGAAAGGCCTTCTATTTATTGTACAAGATATTAAAGTTCTCATTTTTTCTGTTGCATATTATTATGTATCATTTGTAATTACTCATATCTTTATGACTACAAGTCGGGAGAAATTACTGGCTTCATTGGAAATATCATTACAATTAGCCTTGGCCTTCTAGTTGGTTAGGTTGGGAGTAGACTTAGTTGCACTTAGTTTCCTTTGAATTGCATCCACCCTCTACTGTGCTCTCCATTGAATCTTTGCATTTGTTTGTTTTCTTATTGTGTATTCTACATGTTGTTTTTACTTCCCGCCTCCATTTTCTTTGTTCTTTTGGTTTTGTTTATTGCTTTTCATGTATTTTATTTTATCATTTTGTTCAATAAGACTTTGAATGAAATATGCTCTTGTTGTCTCAAAACATGTGGCAAAACTTGAAAAAGGAAATTGTGATGAGGAACAACTCTTGGCTTATCTATTCCCTCTTCTCTATATTGGGTTTACATATCTTTAAAGTCAATGATGTTGATGAGCATCAATATTGCAACAAGAATGCTGCAACTCCCAAGGCTACTGACTTTAATTATCAACCCGATGTTTGTACAAAATTAAGAGGTATCGACACTATATGTGCAACATACAATATGTCCTTCCTTTGCTGTCATGATGTAATGGAGTGCATGTATTGAATTCAAATCCTAAACTAATTGCAGAAAATGAGATGTTTGAAATGGAACATTAACCTATTTCAAGAAAGAAAGTACAAAGAAAGAAACCTATTCTAATTGCATAAAGATGATGAACTAAATGTAAAATAAACCTGGCTTAACCCTAGTTATCACATGTGATGATTTAAACTAACTGATCATGAAATCTGATCTAGAGAGTACTGACCACTGTGTTCATGTGTAAATATAAAAGAATTCATTTTAAAAATCTTTTTTCTTTATAAATGCAAATGCTAATCTTTCCTTGATCTTTGGCAGGGGAGACAAGTGTGGATCAAGATGGTTAAAATGGTCTTGATGGCATGGAGGTCAAGTAGAGGCCTAATCCCAGCTTCAATGATGATTTTTCTCAATTTGAGCTCAAAACAGGCTTTCCTACATGATGCTACAGGATTTTCTACACAATGCTACAAGATCCCCTGATTTACTACAGGATGTTACAGATTTACTATATGAAATTATAATTCATCGAATGACCAAGTAAATCAAATCCAAATTGGATGGGACGAAGTTTGTTAATGACTAGGATGTTTTAGGTCCCTATTCTAGGTGGAATCACTCAAAAAGAACTTTGTTAACCCATGCTAAAAAATAACACAAAATTACTAGTCGAAAATCTAGAAATGCGAGAACTAGTGAGCTAGTAAATCTATAAAATACCTAACCTAATCAAGTGAAAATGCAATGGGGTAATTTTTGTTATGAACTAGAATGTTTTTGTGATTTAATTCAAGTGGAACGACTTGATTGAAGCTCATTAGCGTGCTCTAAAAAATAACAGAAATTTACTGTTCTTTGCCACAAAGGAGTTCCAAAAATCTAGATTTGGGAATAAGAAATATAATCCAAGTAGCTCAATGATTACTATGACCCTCCAATTTTTTTCCAAGGATTAAATGATGTTTTTGATCCTGCAAAATAACTTACATAAACCATTTAACTCAATCCTACAATGCAGAAGTGGAAAGAAATTAAAAAAAGAGATGCATGTGAATAAGAGTGAAAAGAAGGAAAGAAAATGATACAAAATGGCTCTAAGTCTCCTGGGATGGCCAAGCCCAAGGAAAATTAGATACCTATGGAGGAGAACAAGATTTAGAAGCTGAACATGACACCAATCTTCATTATTTTGATCAGTACAATTACATCCTTGCAAGAAAATACAATGGAACTGCAAAAATATAAGTTCTCTCCACAAGAACATTAATGAAAATCTATATCTAGAGGAAAATTCGACTTGGTACTTATAAAAAATGATTAGGTATCATTCCCCATGAAAGGAGGAAGATTTCCCCACCAAAATCCCTTGATTAGTGGATTTGGTCCCCAATACTAGGAATCTTCATTAAAGGCAAGGAACACATTCCTAGATTTTCTCAATCATTGGAGTTCCACAATTTGTGCCATAATTCTATAATATCTTGTTGATTTATTATTTATTATTGATCCTCCTGTAGTAGGGAACAAGTCCCTAAGTTATCTCCTCCTCTAAATCTTCATAATCTACCAATATTCTCATAATATTTCAGAAAAATAAATAATATTAGGCACAAATATGCAATTATTCATAAACCTTCCTAATGAATATATTAAAGTTAAAAATACATTATCTAATGCAGAAATAGAGGTTTAATGTGCTGAAGGATGGTCATAGGCCTTAATTTATGTTTAATTTAGAGGCATGTGCCTTAATTTATGTCTAATTTAGAGGCCCATCATAACCCCCTGCTGAAAGTGTTGCTCATCCTATGAGAAACTTAGTGACCTCATTGTGCCTCATTCATGGTCCTGGTGGCCTCTCTCTTGTGCATTAAGAATCTTGGTTGTAAGTTTTGCAAGGAAAAGCCCAAAAACATATTTGTGCAAAGAAAAATCATTGTTCCTTGAGACCATTAGCTTGCCTTCTTCCCCTTATTCAAGATGGGTTTTTGAATATTTTTTAGTTTACCAAGGTCTTCCATATCCTTATCAACCTTTTTGTACCTTGTTCCACCATTTGGACACCTCTAACACCTTCAAAATACCTTTAGATGAGAACTACGACATCCTATAGTAATTCCTGTCAAAACTACAGGAAACCTACAGGAAACCCTGTTAAAACTACAAGAAACCATTTTTGAGCATAAATGATGTTGTGAGCCTAGGACAGGCCCTCAACTTGACTTCCATGCATTTTTCCCATTTTTAGGCCTTGGACAAAAGCTAGAAAGAGATTGGCAACCTCTTGGAAAACATCTTTTCATCACTGCAGTTTGATTTTTGTTTTGACGGTGAATGCCTTATTTCCTTCTATTGCCTTCTTCTTCTCTCTTGTGGCCTAGATGACTACCTAATGGCCTTGGAGTTCTTTGTTTTGATTAGATCTCTCTTAAGCTCTGCCATCTTGGGGTTTAGCATAATTTGTTTATTTCTTCCTTCTTGTAGCAAAATTATGCCTTCCTGTTGTAGTCATTCCTCCTCTTTCAGGGTCTTCTAACTGTATGGGAGTGATGATAAATGATAAAGAGGGATTGGATGATGATGCTAGGGCTCAAAGGGAGTAGTGTAGGTTTGTGAAAATGGAGAGGATGCTCTATTTTTTTTCTCTTTCAAGAATAAAATGGGATGGATGAATGATGAATAGATAGTGAATATGAAGTGGATGGAGGGCTTGGAGTGCTATGGTGACTTGGCATTTGCAAAAAATTTATTCTTTTAACTGCTATCCTCATTCCTTGAAATCATCACCCTTCATAATTTGACTTTTCAACATTGCATGATTGAAGGAGTGAGCTGCAATTAACTAGTTGAAGGCAGCTGAGGCTGCTGACCCATTCTTAACTTATAAAGCATCATCTCTCATGCATTGACAACAAATTTCTAACTATAATATGCTCAAGAGAAGAGGTTAAGAATATTGCATACATGTACCTCCCTGATGGTTGTTGGAGAGACATCCATGCTGCCACTGAGTTGATGTTGATGTGCAGGTGTTGGGGGACCTATATCAACATTCCTAAAGAATATCTGACCCATTTCTCCATCATATTTCCTCTTGTAGCTTCTTCTTGACCTTCTTGTAGATGCTGTTTGTTGGAGACTGAAGTCCTTGCTTGTATTTGTTCCATGTTTTTTTTTTCCTCTGATGTTTTTCCTTGATGTGCAGGTACTGGATGGTGATTCTGATGATCCTGATGCTGCTGCTAAGCTCTGGAGGATCTTCTTTGACCTCTGGATCTCCAAGCTGAAGCTGACTGCAACCTGTTAATTTTTGTTTTGTGGGATAGGCTGCTACAGGATTCTTGTAGCTGCCTCTCCCTCAAAGTTTTTAATCATTTTTTCACTTCTGGAGCATGAGGATGGTTGGCATGGGTAGAGAAGGGGTATAGGGATTAGTGAATGAGAGGTATAGCTTTCAGGCATTGTCCCCTTGTTCTTTGTATTCATCCTCTTTTGTTTTTTTTTTTTTTTTAAAACTGTAAGTTTTTTGAAACTGACTTTATTGGATGAATGTAGGGGTGATCATGGTGGAGAGAGGCATGGTGATGAGTTGGTGAGGTAGAAATTTATTTTTTTGACATAAGCAGGTCATCCCCTTTCTCTAGGGTTACTTTTTTTGGGATTCCCAAGCCACTGTAATTCCTACAGGATCATCCTGTAGGTTTTCAGGGAATCCTATAGGTTTACAGGGAATCCTGTAGAAAACACAGAACCCTTGCAAACTGAGCTAAATGAGTAGAAAAATGGAGGGAATGATGGAATGATGAAGGATGTGGAATGGAGAAATGAAAACATGAACTATATAGGTCCCCTTTGATCCTCTCTTGTTGCTCTGATCCTCCTCCTGCTGACCTGCAAACAATATTTTCAAAATTCAGGACAACCTCTTGTAGCCGATTTGTTTTGTCCATATCTCCCAAACAATAGAATGGATTGACCTAAAACTTTCTGATAATGTTTCTGTCATTATTATGCCCCTCCCCATAAAAAAAAATTGGTCAATAGATGCACAGATATTGAGAAAAAACTAAAAATTTCTGAAGGTGATGGAGGCTGATTTCTTGGAAACCGTGCACTAGAAATTGCTGAAATTGCTTGGGCATGTTACCATCATCCATATTTATCTCCCCATAAAACAACTTTTTAAATGGATGCACAAATATTGAGAAAATTTAAAAATGGATGTAGGTGATGGAGGCTGATTTCTCGAAAACTATGCACTGGAATTTGCTGAAATTTCTTGAGCATGTTATCATCATCCTTATGTATCCTCCCTGAAACAGCTTGGCAAATGGATGCATGGTTTTCCAGTTATGGAAAAAACCAATCTCTACTCTATGTATTTTTGTTTCCTATAGTAAAAGAGAGCCTTCATGTAGTTTTTTAGGACAACAGGCAAACTGAATGGGAAAATCTTGAAAATGATGGATGGATGGTGGAAATAGATGAGGTGATGGATTGGCATGGCCTTGGCCTTGTTGGAGCATTTGAGAAAAGGAGGTGAAAGTCAAAATTTGACTTCATTTGACTAGGTTTGATCAATTTTTTTCTATTGGTACCAACTTGTTTTTTTCTTTTTCTTTTTTGTTTGCAGATGTTGGAGAGTACATGAATTCATTGGCGATATACATGGAGCAAAGATTTTTTATTTTTTCCCTTTTTTTCTTCTTCTAGGCCTATTAGCCGCCTGAAGGAGGTTTTCAACTAGTAGGTATGCCTAGGCGCCTCAAAGGAGGTTTTCACCTAAGATTTTTATTTTTTTATTTATTTTTTCCAACCCATTGACTGCCTCATGGAGGTTTTCAATCAATGAACCAATCTGAGACGCCTCCAAGGATGTTTTCACCTGAGATTTTTATTTTTTTCTCTTATTTCTCATTTTTTTTACCCTAACCTACTTGAAAAACAAAATCACTTTTACGTATAAGAATAATTCCAATGGAGCCATGTGCACATCAAGATGACATACAAAATGATGTGTAGGCTTGAAATGTATGTTTTGACATGTACTTGGATTTTAGAGACCAAATGATTTGACCTTGAAAGGATCAAGCATAGTTGAAGAAGAGAGTGATGCTTCATCTTGTTGATTTTCTGGAACCAAACCTCACTATAATTTTGACGTCCTTGGTTTTCTTGCTTATCTAGATCATTCTTCATGTCTTCTTCTACCATGAAATTCAAATCTTCCTCTTTTTGCTGATTTCTCTCTTGAATACATGTAGGATTTGATGGTAACCATGAAGGAGCTCTCTCGATCTCTGATTTTGATGTCTGCTCTTCATCAAGTGCAGCCCATGATTCTGTCGTCTTCTCATTTGAACCTTCTTCTTCTAGATACAGTCCTTCAATGATATCAAGATAATCTCTTTTTTTAAAAACTTTTCCTGAGCTATGGTGAATACCATTGATCTCAAAAGGAGATGTTTAGAAGTGTTTTACCTCAACGTTGTAAGTGGGCTGAGCTACTTCAATGTGTGGGTTTGGAAATGGTGGTACAGTTAGTTTATTGGGAGTGAATATTTGAGATGGATGTGGATGGGGTTGTGGTTGTGGTGGAGGTGAATGGTAAGGATAATATGGAGTTTGGTATGGAGGATATTGAGGAAAATACTGAAGATTTGTGGATGGCTCCCATAATTTCCTTGCAAACTTTTTTTCCAAGATTGTTTTGGGGTTGAGATGGCCAATGTTGCCAAGGAAAGGGTGTGTTCCAATTACTTTGAGATGGATGTGCATATGCTTGAAATTGTGAATCAGTCTCTCGCATCATGTCAGGTTGAATAGGCTGCCATGGTCCTCTTGGAGCTACATAACATAGTTGCATTGGCAATTGACTTGCTCCATTGTCCTCTTGGTGAACTTCCTTCAACCTTGGTGATGAAGAGAAATATTTAACATCATGTGATTCTGCATGGACAACATGCATATCAACATCTTGTTTTTGCTCATTTTGTATTCTTAACATTTCTACTTGTTCACTTAGATTGCTAAGAATTTCTGTATTAAAGTCATCAAAGAAATTTCCAAGTTTAGCTTGACTTACCGATCTTGACGCTGATTTACCTACTCTTGCCCTTCCTCTTGATATGTGTTTGCATGTTTCACAAATTTCTTCAAATAATAATTGTTATACATCACCTCTACTCATGAGATCAAGGAGATCAATCCACTCATCCCTAATTGTTCTAAGTAAGAGGGTTTTTAATGTGTTGGATCCTAAATGATGTAGTTTTTCCCTCTTTACATTATACATGAACATCTCCATTAGATCCTCAAGGATCTCATCTTCTCTTTGATTCATTCTAAAGATTTATTTCTTAAGATCATGATCTTTATATTTTTCTAGAAATATCTTTTGCATATCATTCCATGATCTTATTGAATTATTCCGTAAACTCATGAACCATTTAAGAGCTCCAACCATCAATGTTGTCGGAAACAATCTCAATTTTTGAGTTTTTAATAAGTAACCAAAAGATCTACAAACAATTTCAAATGCAAAGAGAAAGGTTTCTAGATCCTCTGACCTTAGACCATGAAATTTTGGAAGAAAAGATGGAGGAATGTTCTTCATGTGCACACTAACATCAATATCTTGAATGGGAAATCTGAGAGGATCTTCCTCATTGTCATCATCTCCATCCATTTCTTATACATTATTTGTCATCTTCTTCTTCTACCTGTAAAATTGGATGGTGATGTGGCTCTTATTGCACCACGTGATCAAATGGGGGGGTGGGTTGGTGTTGGGGATTTTTTTTGTTTTTATGATTGAATGAAAACACTAATGCAATGCACTATTCTATTTTTAAAATGAAATATGATTAATGCAATTATTTTTTTGTTTTTGAAAAAAGTAAAAAGAAATGAATCAAGTAGGGAAGAAAACAATGCATACTTTGACACCTCCCCAACAACAATGCAAAAACATGATAAGCCTTGGTATTGCAACAATAATTCTGCAACTCCCAAGGCTACCGACTTTAATGATCAACCCGGGGTTCGTACAAACTTAAGAGGTATCGACACTATATGTGTAGCATACAATGTGTCCTTCCTTTGCTATCATGATGTAATGGAGTGCATGTACTGAAGTCAAATCTGAAACTAATTTCAAAAAATGAAATGTTCGAAATGGAACCTTAACCTATTGCAAGAAAGAAAGTACAAGGAAAGAAACTTATTCTAATTGCATAAAGATCATGAACTAAATGTAAAAGAAACCTAGATTAACCCTATTTATCACATGTGATGATTTAAACCAACTAAGCATGAAATTTGATATAGAGAGTACTAACTACTGTGTGCCTGTGTAAATATAAAAGAACTCAGTTTTTAAATCTTCTTGCTTTATAAATGAAATGCTAATCTTTCCCTCATCTTTGACAGGGAGACAAGTGTGGAGTAAGAGGGTTAAAATGGTCTTGATGTCATGGAGGTCAAGTAGAGGCCTAATACTAGCTTCACAGATGATTTTTCTCAATTCGGGCTCAAAATAGGCTTTCCTACATGATGCTCCATGATTTCCTACATGAAACCCACCAGCAGTATTACCTCTGCGCCTTCTAGGAGAAGGCTCTAAACTTGGTAGTGAAAGACCACGAAGTCTTCGAGACCGTATAGGTGAACGGTCAACCACTTTGAATTTTTTGTTATGATCTAACTAAAGACTCAAAAAATTGAAAGCTAGGACAACTAAGAGCACATAGCAGACACTATAAAGTCCCTAAAGATATCAGCCAGTCAAACAACTTCCAAGTATTTCCGCTCCGGGTGATTAGGACCGGACACCAAAATACAAGAAAGTGAATTAAGGGGCCTTCCAAAGATAGTCTGGGATGATGAGGGCCCAGTGTTATCAGCGAAGGTAACAGAGGAAGTTACACTGACCTCCTAACAATAGCCTACGCCGGTGCAAGCCCCCAAGCTTCGCAAGGGTGCCCTCCAGTACTACTGTTGAGAGTGATGCAACGTCAACCTCAGGTGCCACGGGATTCCCCTCCACAACCACCTGTGTAGATCCCTAGGAGTAGCAACTATGGATACCAACTCGTCGCAGAAGCTAGGCGGAACAGTCGTGAGGTAAGTTCAGACAAGTAGGAGAGGGGGTATCTCTCTTCCCTGTCTTCATAGACCCTCATGCTTAACTCCCAGATCCGGAGCTTTCCTAGTCTTCCTAACGCTATTAGATTTTCACTCACTATTCAGACTCCTATGTTTGACAGTTTAAATGGCATTGGAGAGTTAACTCTCCACTCACCTAATCCAAGGCCCTAAAATCCTAAAACTTGTTGGTGTATCTAACTTAAAAAAAAAGTTTTAGTGAATTTTAATTAGCGCTTGATTTTAAAATAGGATTTTCTTTAAGTCACGGGATAAACAGAAGTGAAACTAGTGATGTTTTTGAGGCAAAAGAAATTAATAAAAACCTAACTACATGCACATGCACTTGTTTTCGTTTTTCGATGAAAAGCAATTTCTACAGGGTTCAGAGGAACTTCTAATAAAACAAAATTTTCTTTTCTTTTCGTTAATTCACGCTTCACACTCACAAAAGTTAACAAAGCTATGGATGCCTAAAAATATATGCAAATCTATCCTAATGCAACAAATATATGCTGATGCAAGATTAAAAACTACTCTAAAATCAAGAAATGAAAGTTACTTGCTTATCAATTTTTTATTTTGCCACTTAAAATGTCTAGATGGAATATGAGATGGTACCATTCATTTCGTCTAAACACTAAAAACAAGTTCCAAGACAAACATAAAGCACTTTCATTCACTAAAAGGAAACCAAATGAAAACAAAGTTCAAGAAAGCAAAAATAAGTTTTTCAAAAAGTTTTCTTCAAAAAAAACAACAAAAGAGTCTTTTCAAAAATGCTCTCCACAAGACTGAAACTTTGTGATTGAAGAATAGGAAACAAACACTTTTGCAAGTTGACACCACCCAATGGATGAAAACTCAACAAAAAGAAATGTGTTTAAATATGCTCTTAACAACCAAAAGCAACAATGAAATCTTTGGCAAAAAAGACCAAAAATATCAAAAAGACAAATTTCAAGAAAGTATCAATCAACAACTTTCATGAAACAAAGAAGTAGATGGTCACAAAAAGCGGTTTTGTCAAGCAAACAAAAAGTCACCAAAAGCAAGATTTAACACAAAGATTGAGATCAATCTTCCTGCCCTGATGAATCAGAGTAGCCAAGATTTCAAGCAAGAAATCTTGCATGCTTAAGCAAAAACGATGACGCTTGCAACAACAAAAACAAGACCAATACTTATTACAATCAGAGAGAATTTGGAACAAGATGCTTGCTGTAAAAATAACAACTGATACTAGATAGTGACTATTTCAGACTGAATCAAACCAGTAGACAGACCTTCAGAGGTAAAAATATTTACAAATCTTGAAAATTGCTAGATATACGCGACTGTACTTATGTACAGATTGCGTGTATACACGACTGTGCCTAAGGAAACCTGCGTATACGCGGGTTTACTTAAGGAAACATGCGTATATACGCTTCTGTAACGAATAAAAATAGTGTATATAGAATACTTCAAGAAAAATAAAAAACAAACTAAAGAAACTGGCAAAACTTAGAATTCAAGAATAGACCACACAGAAACAGCAAGCAAACAGGCAGCTGAGCCCTGATTGGCTTGAAAACACCCAAACTAGGAACAACAAGAGTGTTATCCCCAATGGAGTCGCCAATTCTGTTAAGGGAAATGTTCCCCTAGGGTTTTTGGGTTGAAACCCTAGCAGACTAAAAGTTGTCTGTACAGAGAAACACACAATCACACAACCATTAAGCTATTATAAGCAAATTCTATGATAAGGGGGCGTACCTTAGGTCCTACGTTTGAGAAGGTCCTTTAGGGTCCAAACCCTTCTTCAAGTTCCTCTTGCTTGCTTTGTCCTGCAAAACAACCAATTCCGGAGAGCGCAACAGTATATGGACAAAACCTTATAAAGAAACCATCTTCATGTTATAAAGAAAGGTAGTTATTTATGAAATATAAAAAACCATTCACATATGAATTCCAACATGAATATCATAAACACAAAGAAGATTTATATCAGGAACCAAGACATGTGTTTCTTTTATTATAGACAAATAAAGTACAGAAAAGGAATAATTTCACTTGAGTCACCTTTCGCAGGCTCCAAGCAAAGCTTCCTTCCAGATTCGTCCAGCCTCAAGCCTTTAACAAACTCCTTCCATGACTTACTCCATGATGTCACAAGTAGTGGATGAACATCAACACACAAGGAAACAAGGGTTTCCTGTACAAATGGGGGAAGTGCAGAAGGCACAAGGGTCTTCAGACCTGGTCAGGGGAAAAATCTCAGCATAATAACCTTTCTCTCTCTTCTCTCCTCCCTTAGGCCTTCCCATTGAGGTCTTTTTATACCTCTCCCAAAGTAGTTTTTTAGTTGGGAGTTGGTTGGGAACAATTGGGCCACGGGCACTAATAGGTGATCAGCAGGTAAAACCCGCGATTTCCACCCGAAATTAAGGAGGTTTATATTTTTTTAAGTGTTTTAATACATATACGCGGGTTGGGTATATGCCTACCCACGTATAGACGCGTTTAACTCAGGGCAATTTCGTGTATAAGGGATAAAACACTGTTTTTAAAATTTTTGGACTAGGTCTGGAGGAGGGGTTGCCCTAGGCCATGAGCGTAGCATCACAAACCATAAGAGTTAGATTTGGAGTTATAATAGATGCCCCCTAATATATGAGGTCAGAAGGGGTACATGATGGCCGAAATGTATTAATCAAGTACATGGAAAGGAAATCTGTCAAAAACCGAGGAGGACTTCACCAGAATTTAGCCTGCCAAGCCACAAAAGGAGATCAGAAAGAAACACTGTCTGAGGCGGGCATACCCATGCTCATAAAAAGTAAAGCATGTATGCATATCAAGTACAAGCGGATCCACTAAGTATACAAGTATAAATGACTGGAAAATACATAATGTATCATCTGATCATGATCAAACAAGTACATGTCTGAATATCACATATAAGACTGTCAATGATGCTGAAAGATGCAACGGATCAATGATATCAAAGACTGATCCCAAAAGGTACCAACTGAACATGATGGAAAAGGATGGTACTACACTGCAAACTCAGGTGCCAGCATATAGATTGTCACCATGACTGACTGCAACATATAAGGTGGAGTGGTATCAACTAGCAACAACAGGAGCAACTGCTAAGTGAACCAATGAATGCTGATACAACCTGAGGTCTTCACCGACCGCCGTGGTACATTTCTACACCATGGGAATAAATGATTTGAAGTCGACCATGTGAGAAATCGTTTGATTAGTGGTCATTGATGTATATCGTTAACAAACGCGAGACTACTCACCGATAATGATAATGAGCGTCAAGGTACCCAGTACAATCTAACAAGTGTGTATAGATGAGCTGGAGTCGAACACCTCTAAGAATCTATCGATCAGGAGACAATGATGGTTTCCCACTATCGACAGCAAAGGATCTTCCACTAATGACTGCTAACCCCAAGGTACTGCCAAATGGACTCTAGATCTTTGCCCCAGAGCAATGAGTCGGAGTCGATAGGGAAAGATCCGCTAGAAGGAAGGCATTAAGGCATCCTTCATCAATCTAGCGCGAGTGTAACCTGTAGGCGAATAATGTGGAAGGAATAAGATGAAAGAGATGTAGTAACCCAACTGAAGCACGTTTCTGGCGTACACAAGATGTGGCTAGCGCACGACAGAAACCCTCTGAACCAACCAATAATGGAAGCTGACACAGAGGCGAGGTATCCACCAATAGGGTCAAATGGAAACCAAGGTACTGCACGAATCCCAATGTGTGATAATGTAAGCTGATGTCGAACACAAAGGAAACCACTCAGTCAAAGACCCATGATACTGATCGATGCTGAGCACAAGGTGACCTATCAATAATGAAAATAGGGCCAGGGTGCAGCTCTAGGCCTATCCTCAGAGGAAGATGTCGTCGTCGATAAGGACAAGACCCGCCAGAAAGAAGTCAATGGAGACCTTCTCAAACCGGCACAAGTAAAGGACCAATATAGCTGATGTGATGATAGACATGATACTGACAACCAGGGATGGCCTACTGAAAAATGAGTCAAGACACACCGCAGAGAGGCCGACTCAGGCTAATTTCCCTTGAAAAAAAGCATGACTCAATGTGACTATGTGGCAGCATATGATGACTCTGTATAAGCTCATCATGCAGGAGGCACGAACGAACCCTCCATATGATTGGAAGAGATAACCAATCGAGGGAGAAATGACTCAATAACAAGGTTAAGGCTTACCTAAGTCAAACTAAATCCCGCCCAAACGGAGGAGACTTTGCTTTGAGTGCTTTGTTCAAGGGCGACATGATTGACTCTAGCTGCCAACAATAAATGGAAATACTGTCCCGTTCCCGCTCTTTTTGGAATATTTAATTTTTTTGTCTTTTTCTATTAATCTTGAAAAAGAATAAAAGAATGCTATGGTATAGTGGAAAGAACGAGTGTCGGTGAAACAAATGATCTAGTTCCTGGGAATGGAACGGTCCTATGCTCAATGCAGGGAGGTGAAAACTGGTCAGTGACACTCAAAGGTGCGTTCCTTCCACGGGTCAAGGTGTGTCAAGTTGCAGAAGTCAAAGGTATGCAAGGTTGATTTTGCAGTCGTCATGGTCAAAAGTTGGCTTAAACACGAGTCCAAGTGAAGCCGGCTCTAGGCCAAAAGGTGCAAGTGGTCAACATGCAATGCAGTAGTACAACTCAACACAAAGGAGCCTCTAGGGTATAAGGCTAGAACGAAGCGAAGAAGCGAAGAAGCTAAGATCAATGAGTCTTCAACACATAAGTCATGGCGGGCCTACAGAGGACTCCCGATCCTACTCAAATCGGAGCAGCATGGGCAAAAAATGTCAGTGAGGTGCTAACTACAATGCCCATGTAAAGGATGGCTCTACCATCGTGTCATGATTTAAAGAATCGGCGAGTGAAGATGGCTTACGAACCATAACACGATGGGGTCGACCCTATGGCAGATGTATCGACAAATGGAGGCTAGTATGCATAATGCAACGGAAAAATGGTGTCCCTAACCTATATGCCAGTGAGAAAATGATACCTGCCATGACGGGTCAGTAGTCATGGAACCGTCTCAAAACTGTCGAAAAAACGTCCAAAATGTCCTGAAAAACAAACCATTCTCGACATTCCAAGCTCCCAAGTTAAAAGTCACATGAGGCCAAACAAAATAAAATTTTGAAAAAATTTTGCATTTTCAAAACCTATAAAAGGGATTTTGGACTCACCATTTTCACCATTTGAGTTTGAGAGCAAAGAGTTGGAGAAAAAGGAGCAAACTTTCTGTACGCCAAATTCAACCGTTCAAATTCTTCAAAATCCTCCAGGTAACTCTTACACTTAGCTTGCAATTGATTGTGACTAGTTTTAAGATTTTTAATTGAGTTTCACCTTTGAATTTTTTTGCTAAAAATTTCACTGTGGTGTATACGCGAGTTGGTAATATGAAACTCGCGTACACGCGGGCCCTATACGTGACTGTGTGCACAGGGACCCGCGTATACACCGCGAACATTTTTAACCAAAAAACTAATGGTTGAAAATCATTTTTTGCTCAGAATGCCGGTCACCTGGTGAGAAAGAGAGCATGCAGCGGTGGATAATGAAGTCATGAACGATCCTGATGCTTTGGAAGCCCTACGGGGATGTGGTTTGCTTAAATTCTTCAAACTATCGAATATGAAAGCAAACACACGTCTGCTTGAGATGATCATTGATTATTGGGATGTCGAGGAGGATGCCTTTATGATTGACCAAATGCCATTCAGGATAGAAGTGGAGGATATCTATTTCATCACGAACCTTTCCCGAAGGGGAGAGGTAGTACATTCCCGGGGCAGGACACGTAGCAGTCTCATGATCGAGGACTATGTACAAATATATTGCCCGAGACATCCCAAGAAGGTTGGGAACCAGATTTCCATCACACATGTGGCGAGTTTATCACTGAGAAAAATCTTGTTCACCATAGCTCGAGTGAACGGATCAGCCTCTCTGCATCAGGCATCACTGTTAACCATGAGTGTTGCATTTGACTATCTCACCATTGTATTTGGCTGGTGTACTCCTCTTCTGGCCAACATGAAGAGCCAACTCACTTCTATCAAGAGGGGACAGACCAAAAAATTTAGATATGGGACTATCCTGTGTTGTTTCTTTTTCGAGAAGGTTCCCGCACTCTGCCCTAGGGTAGTATTTTCCATCATCACCCCACGAGATCCACACATGGGCCGGTGGGTTGACCTGATGAAACATCTGGGGGGTGGGGAGGTCCCAAGGACTGCCTTTGATGATGACTTCTTCACCTGGTGGGATCAGCAGATCATCGCCGTAGACGAATAACCCTATGCTGGGTTGGATTTCCGAGGAGATCCTGATCTAGAATTACCACCGAACGCAGCATGGGGTGACATTGGTAAGAATTTTTGATTTTATGATTTTTTTGGATTTTTCAAATATAATGATGAATTTTGAAAAATATTTTTGATGGGATTCAAATGACTAATATGATGATCATGTTCCAGATATTGGGCCAGTACAACCAGATGGGTTCCCGCGGCATGGACGGCGCGACCGAGGAGCCGAAGAGGCAGCTGCTGATACAGAACAAACTCTACATAATGTCCAGTGACACTTGGCGAGACTGAGCTGCCGAGTACCGATGGCTGCCATAGAGGACCTTCCTGAAGATATGTAGCGTCATGTGGCTGGCATGCCACGTGACTGGGTTTGCACTTTTCGGTGTGTGGCCAATGCGATAGTTACCTACTTAGTCCCTCATCCTGAGCCGAGGCATTAGATATGCCAGACATGATTATGGGCATTTGAGTCCCAATTTTGTATATTTTTGGACAAACATATGTACACTCGAGATGCTTTATGATATATATATATATATATACAGTTCAACTTTTTGATGCTTGATTTTATTGTGATGAATGATTGATGTGCCAGTCTAATGCTTGATTAGCGATAGAATCAGCTAACCAATTATGAGATCTTGGAATGTGCAAATAATTAATATAAGTAAATGATGTTTGCAACAACCTCACCCTAAAATATTGGCGATATAAACATGGATCCCTTACTCGATAAATGTTGTTTAACTGTGACACTATCAATTGAGAATCAAGATAAACTACCAACGAGTCGATCTCGTGAGAAATTGCCTCGGATAGTAAATTAATAACGGCAATATACTCAACCATATTATTTGAAGCGGGACCGATGCATACGCCCTTTGATACCATCAATTGACCAGTTGGATAATAGAGTACCCAAGTTGCGGAAGCAAGATTCCGAGTGTGCCGACTAGAACCATCGGTGAACCAGAAATAGACTAAGTCATTCATCAACACCTGCCATAGCAGACCAAAAAGTGTTGATATCAAAAAACTCTCGATGATATATGTACAAATATACATAAAGTACAAAGAAGCCATTGCCTAAGCCTAAACTAAGAAAAGTTCTTCCTAAGGTAGAGCTCGCCAGGGGGCTCCACCACCTTACTCCTAGGGATGTTTATAGGTACTATGATCGAACCAATCAATATACTTCCTTCAGAAAATGACTGTGTTGGAGCCAAAGGAGCCGTACAAACATCGCTAGTCAGACTGGAGGACCTAGGTTTGACTTCGTGTGAAGGAGGACGAAAATATGAAGAACGATGCAAATCTTCCAAAGGTTGATCTACAGTCGTCATTGCTTCAAATATCGCTTCGTCAGATGGAAAAACAATATCCAAGCAATCTGACACAGAAGTGGAATCAAGGGTCCGAATATGAGCCACATTATCATCTAACTCGTTCTCTGAGGAAGGAGTAGGATGATCATCTGCAGAGTTATCAATAGATTCACATCTAAGCTCTACTGCAGACATCAGAGATTCTATTCCACCCGCCTTGTCGTCATATGATGTGGTCACAGATGAAGCTAAGGTTCTAGGATCTGAAGAATAAGGAGTTTGAACAAACTCTCTCCCTAAAGGGTCCCTGGAGGATGAAATTGTATCTATTCTAGCCATAGGAGGGGGAAGATCAAACATACCCATTAATGAAGAGTACATCCCGATGCCTAGATTCTCAGTAGGTGGACGGGGGTTATCCACTAAGGGAATGGTAGAGTCCGAAGTTTCTCGAGGATCGACTGGAGAATAATACAATTGATCAACCTTAACGATTTTCCCTTCATAAGGAAAGCAAATGACACGAAACATAGTCGAAACAACGGCTTCCATTTCGTATACCCAGTTCCTTCCTAAGAGGAGATTGTAGTCTAGGTTAGCATCAATGACTTCTACTTCAATATTAACGACCTTCCCTCCAACACATATAGGAAAGGCCGGGATAATCCCGTATGGCCTATGAGAATGACCATCAAACGCTGTCAAGAGGGTAGGTGAAGGGACAACCGACGGTGATCCAATGGCCTTCCAGCATGACATAGACATGACACACGTGGAAGCTCCCTCATCTATAACTGTCCGAAAAATATTCATTTTCTGGTAGGTAGACTTTATCTGGAAAGCCATGTGATGAGGAAGTCTCTTTTTGACATTATTCATATCAAAAGTGAGAGCTAAGGAATTACTTGGATCCACTGCCCCCATTGCTGATAGCAAGGCACTTCTTTGAGCAGGACATGATTGGAGAACCTCTAAAGTGGACATAGCACATGGACTCTGAGCCAGATCCTCAACAATGGAGTAATTCTGGGCTGCCCTAATATTAGGGTTGATAGTCGCGCGTTTAGCGGAACCTTTCGGTACCCGTGGTATAGTCTCGACAGAAGGTTGCTCAATATGAAGTGGGTTGTTAGTTTCGGGAACTGATTTACCCTTGGAAGTTTCTCCTTCACCATAATCACGTGACCATGTGGCCACATTAGCATGAGAACCCATCATGAAAACATTTGATGACTTGTCCCCTTCCTGGTTGCCCCCTGTGGAGGTACCACGATTTGAACTCGCGCAAGCAAGAAGTTGCTGCCCTTGGGGAAAAGGGTTGGTTAACACAGCTTGAGAACTAGAAGACCCTTGCTGCCCTAACAAGCGCTGAGCATCTTCAATCTTGGGGCAGAGGTGAGTTAAATGGTCTCCACTACACAACTTGCATGGAAACTTGACTTTCTTTCTAGATTGATTTCTACCACCACCAGCATTATTGCTGGATTTATTTGCGTCAGCCTTCTTATCCTGATCCTTTTTCTTACCTTGTCCTTTATTTTTCCCATTGGAATTTTGATTTCCTTTGGGGTTATCAGATTGGACGACATTAATCAAAGAGGTTTGGGAAGGCGGAGGGTTAGACGATGTGACTTGGTTGTTAGAAATAGTTTGTAAAGACAACTGCTGCAATTGGTTCAACAAGTTCACCGCATTTGTGTCTACCGTACCAATGATACCATCCGCGTGGGGACCTGGCTTCGACTTAGCTATGTCAACCTTAGACCCAGGAGCATCTGACAAGTGTTTTTGTAGGATCCTAGATTGAGAGTAGCATTTTAATTGCTGGGCCCTAAAAATGGCTTGCTCCTCAGAATAGACTCCAGACATGGAGACATCCTTAGAGATCTCGGTTTGTAGATATTTCAAAAACCATTTGAGACGATACTTCGGAGGGATTTCGGCTTTAATGAGCCTCTTTCTCCGTCTCCATTCCTGAATATGGTCAGAAATGTGAGTTGCCTTATCTTGACGAAAAGTGGCCAGAAGTTCAGTTCCGACATCATAACGGACATGCAACTGGAAATGATTTAAGAAAATATTAGCTAAGTCAGTGAAAGATGTAAATTTGCCCCCTGACAACTCTATATACCATTTGGTTGCATTACCAGTCAAGGTGCGTTGAAAAAGTCTCAACCTAATCGAGTCATCGATAAGGGAGTTCGATGAGCACCACAAATGGAATGTGGTTACATGGTCGCCTGGGACTTCACCGCTATTCCCTTCAAATTTTGGAATGTCCGAAGGGAATTTGGTTGGGACCGGAGGCCAGGCCGGATTGTACTTGATTGGATCGTTTGTTAACTTAGTGAGATCTGGCAAGTTCAAAGTTGCCAGAAACGGAAGCCTAGGAGGACCTTGGGGATTCCACCCAGACTGGGCAGAGCTCCCAAAGTTCTGAAAAGATTGGCCTGGATTTTGGAAGGCACCAGGCTGCCCAAAGTAACCAGCAGAACCAGCTGAACCAAAAGGCAAGCCTTGTGATCCAGCAAAATTCGGAGTTTGACCAACTCCGGCCGCAAAGCCTCCATAACCAGCAAAGTTTCCTCCTAAAGGATTATAAGGAGTTGATAACCCCTAATACGGATTCCAAGTCGAAGCTAAGGGAGGAATACTTTGAAACAAACTAACTGTGGAGTACGCCTATTCCCTCGTTGGCCAAAAAACGGATTCCCAATTCCTACGCCACTAACCCTAGGGTTAGTCCAACCTTGGAAAGGATTGATGCTTTGTCCTATAGAAGAAAAAGGCATGGATCCTATCATCGGGTTGGAATGTGGTATATGACCACTTCTGAAAGGAAAACCCTGGAATGAAGCCGATCCACCCATCATGGACATGGAGGCACTAAATGGAACTGATGGAATACCCTGTGAATGGGTGCAAAATGGGAAGAAGCTAGAACCAAAAGCATTGGTTTGGGAATTTCCACTCATGGACGGAATGGAGATAGACCCAACTAAAGATGTGCTAGCAAAAGATCCAAACAAAGAAGCAGAGGAGATGGAAATCGTTCCCCCCGTTGTACCGATGTTGGAGTCTGCATAGTTGTAGCACTTATAGTAGAAGCCATGCTTCCAGTAATGGTCATCTATGGTAAGCGCGTAGCGTAACCTGAACTTGACGGTCTATGCGTCGGAGTCCCAACGTATTGTAATACGTCCAGATGGCTAGATGGTAGGGGAGAATTCGGAGCCGCTAACGACTTTGACAGTTATTCTACCTCTATGTTATTCTCCGCTCGAAAGAGAACTCGAGAAAGAACTGGAGTGTTCCTTTCTTGTTCTGCGGAAGTTCCAGGCCTTGCTTGAACACTAATGCTCCTGTGAGGAGGATCAGTCCCCGATGCGTCAACTGCCATGGGACGAAACCCACTAGCAGTATTACCTCTGCGCCTTCTAGGAGAAGGCTCTAAACTTGGTGGTGAAAGACCATGAAGTCTTCGAGACCGTCTAGGTGATTGGTCAGCCACTTTGAATTTTTTGTTATGATCTAACTAAAGACTCAAAAAATTGAAAGCTAGGCCAACTAAGAGCACATAGCACACACTATAAAGTCCCTAAAGATATCAACCAGTCAAACAACTTCCAAGTATTTCCGCTCCGGGTGATTAGGACTGGACACCAAAATACAAGAAAGTGAATTAAGGGGCCTTCCAAAGATAGTCTGGGATGATGAGGGCCCAGTGCTATCAGCGAAGGTAACAGAGGAAGTTACACTGACCTCCTAACAACAGCCTGCGCCGGTGCAAGCCCCCAAGCTTCACAAGGGTGCCCTCCAATACTACTGTTGAGAGTGATGCAACGTCAACCTTAGGTGCCACGGGATTCCCCTCTGCAGCCACCTGTGTAGATCCCTAGGAGTAGCAACTATGGATACCAACTTGTCGCAGAAGCTAGGCGGAACAGTCGTGAGGTACGTTCAGACAAGTAGGAGAGGGGTATCTCTCTTCCTTGTCTTCATAGACCCTCGTGCTTAACTCCTAGATTCGGAGCTTTCCTGGTCTTCCTGACGCTATTATATTTTCACTCACTATTCAGACTCCTATGTTTGACAGTTTAAATGGCATTGGAGAGTTAACTCTCCACTCACCTAATCCAAGGCCCTAAAATCCTAAAACTTGTTGGTGTATCTAACTTAAAAAAAAGTTTTAGTGAATTTTAATTAGTGCTTGATTTTAAAATAGGCTTTTCTTTAAGTCACGGGATAAACAAAAGTGAAACTAGTGGTGTTTTTGACGCAAAAGAAATTAATAAAAACCTGACTACATGCACATGCAAATGTTTTCATTTTTCGATGAAAAGCAATTTCTACAGGGTTCAGAGGAACTTCTAATAAAACAATTTTTTCTTTTCTTTTCATTAATTCACGCTTCACACTCACAAAAATTAACAAAGCTATGGATGCCTAAAAAGATATGCAAATCTATCCTAATGCAACAAATATATGCTGATGCAAGATTAAAAACTACTCTAAAATCAAGAAATGAAAGTTGCTTGCTTATCAATTTTTTATTTTTCCACTTAAAATGTCGAGATGGAATATGAGATGGTACCATTCATTTCGTCTAAACACTAAAAACAAGTTCCAAGACAAACATAAAGCACTTTCATTCACTAAAAGGAAACCAAATGAAAACAAAGTTCAAGAAAGCAAAACTAAGTTTTTCAAAAAGTTTTCTTCAAAAAAAACAACAAAAGAGTCTTTTCAAAAATGCTCTCAACAAGACTGAAACTTTGTGATTGAAGAATAGGCAACAAACACTTTTGCAAGTTGACACCACCCAATGTATGAAAACTCAATAAAAAGAAATGTGTTTAAATATGCTCTTAACAACCAAAAGTAGCAATGAAATCTTTGGCAACAAAGACCAAAAAGATCAAAAAGACAAATTTCAAGAAAGTATCAATCAACAACTTTCATGAAACAAAGAAGTGGATGGTCACAAAAAGCGGTTTTGTCAAGCAAACAAAAAGTCACCAAAAGCAAGATTTAACACAAATATTGAGATAAATCTTCTTGCCCTGATGAATCAGAGCAGCCAAGATTCCAAGCAAGAAATCTTGCATGCTTAAGCAAAAACGATGACGCTTGCAACAACAAAAACAAGACCAATACTTCTTACAATCAGAGAGAATTTGGAACAGGATACTTGCTGTAAAACTAATAACTGATACTGGATAGTGACTGTTTCAGACTGAATCAAACCAGTAGACAGACCTTCAGAGGTAAAAGATTTACAAATCTTGAAAATTGCTAGATATACGCGACTGTACTTATGTACAGATTGCGTGTATACATTACTGTGCCTAAGGAAACCACGTATACGTGGGTTTAATTAAGGAAACATGCGTATATACGCTTCTGTAACTAAGAAAAATAGCATATATAGAATATTTCAAGAAAAATAAAAAACAAACTGAAGAAACTGGCAAAACTTAGAATTCAAGAACAGACCACACAGAAACAGCAAGAAAATAGGCAACTAAGCCCTGATTGGCTTGAAAACACCCAAAATAGGAACAACAAGAGTATTATCCCCAATGGAGTCGCCAATTCTGTTAAGGGAAATGTTCCCCTAGGGCTTTTGGGTTGAAACCCTAGCAGACTAAAAGTTGTCTATATAGAGAAACACACATTCACACAGCCATTAAACTATTATAATCAAATTCTATGATAAGGGGGCGTACCTTAGGTCCTACATTTGAGAAGGTCCTTTAGGGTCCAAACCCTTCTTCAAGTTCCTCTTGCTTGCTTTGTCCCGCAAAACAACCAATTCCGGAGAGCACAACAGAACCTTATAAAGAAACCATCTTCATGTTATAAAGAAAGGTAGTTAGTTATGAAATATAAACAACCATTCACATATGAATTCCAACATGAATATCATAAACATAAAGAAGATTTATATTAGGAACCAAGACATGTGTTTCTTTTATTATAGACAAATAAAGTACAGAAAAGGAATAATTTCACCTGAATCACCTTTCGCAGGCTCCAAGCAAAGCTTCCTTCCAGATTCGTCCAGCCTCAAGCCTTTAACAAACTCCTTCCATGACTTACTCCATGGTGTCACAAGTAGTGGATGAACATCAACACACAAGGAAACAAGGGTTTCCTGTACAAATGGGGGAAGTGCAGAAGGCACAAGGGTCTTCAGACTTGGTCAGGGGAAAAATCTCAGCATAATAACCTTTCTCTCTCTTCTCTCCTCCCTTAGGCCTTCCCATTGAGGTCTTTTTATACCTCTCCCAAAGTAGTTTTTTAGTTGGGAGTTGGTTGGGAACAGTTGGGCCACAGGCACTAACAGGTGATCAGCAGGTAAAACCCACGATCTCCACCCGAAATTAAGGAGTTTTATATTTTTTTAAGTGTTTTAATACATATACGCGGGTTGGGTATATGCCTACCCGCGTATACACGCGTTTAACTCAGGGAAATGTCGCGTATAAGGGATAAAACACTGTTTTTTAAAATTTTGGACCAGGTATGGAAAGAGGGGTTGCCCTAGGCCATGAGCGCAACATCACAAACCATAAGAGTGATATTTGGAGCTATAACAATAACATCCATTTGGAGCACTCTTCAACTTCAACTTCATCTTCAAGAGTAATACCTTTGCATCTGGTTGTTAAGCATCTTGGTCTAGTTATGCACTAAATGTATCTTCTTCTTCTCATTCTCATGAGTGGCTCATTAATTCTAGAGCTTCTTATCACAAGGCCAAAAACAAAGCCATGTTTTCTTCTTTAAATGATTATAACACCAAAAATATATATGTTGGTGATGATAGATCTCTTAGTGTTGTAGGGACTGGAACTGTTCATCTAAACAATGGTCAATTTAATAATGTATTATGTGTTCCAACCTTATCCTGCAACATTCTATCTGTATATCAGATAACTCATTCAGGTGAAGCTAAAACCGTTGAATTTTCACCTCACAATGTTGTAATTAAGGACCTAAGAGATCCTAGATAGTTTTTCTCTACTGGCATTGCTGATGATTCTACAAGTTTGTATAAGTTTAACAACTTTGGGTCATCAACTCTTCCCTCGGTTTTTGTTTCTCATAATGATGAAGTGAGCAAACTTTGGCATGAGCGATTTGGTAACTTAAACTATCGCTTCCTTCAAAATCTATGTAAAGAAAATATGTTGGTAGGCCTTTCTATGGTATCTTGTAGGGATGGTGTTTGTTCTGGATGTGTACTCGGAAAACATCATCCGGATAGTTTTGAAAAACGTTCCTCTTGGCATGCCTTAGCCCCTTTACAACTTGTGCATAACTATTTATATGGTCCACTTCCAGTTGTTTCATTCTCTGGCTACAAGTATTTCTTAACTTTCATTGGTGATTTCTCTAGACGCACTTGGGTATACTTCTTAAAACTCAAGAGTGAAGTATTTAACATTTTCTTCGTCTTTAAGGCCTTTGTTGAGAAACAATATGGACATCAAATTCTTACGCTAAGATCTGATAATGGTGGAGAATATGTTAACAACAAATTCATCAACTTTTGCACTGAGCATGGAATTCAAATGCAATATATTGTTCCATATACTCCACAACAAAATGGTGTATCTGAAAGAAAGAATCACACCTTAAAGGAAATGGCTAATTGTATGCTTCAATCTAAAGGAATTAGTCTTAATTTTTGGGTAGAAGCAATTAACTGTGCAAATTACATAGTAAATCACACTCCTACTAAGGTTTTAAAGAATATCACTCTAGAAGAAGCATGAAGCTCAATTAAACCAGATGTAAGCCACTTTTGTGTTTTTGGAAGTGAAGCATGAGGCCATATTCCAGATGAGAAACATAAAGCTTTAGAACCTAAGAGTGAAAAAAGTATTTTTGTTGGATATTCTGAAGATGTCAAAGGATATAGACTTCTTTCACCTAAGTCCAAAAATTTTTATCATTAGAAGGGATGTAAAGTTTTCTTAAAATATATCGGCTTATGATCCTAGTTTGGCAGATGTGCCACCTCTCTCTATCCCTTCTACTTGTGAAAATATTTCTTCTTTAGATGATGACAGCAAGGATGAAAATCTTCCCCCACCTTCTGAGGATCCTCCTTCAGCTCCTCAGCTTTCAAAATGGGTTCTTGCTACTTGAGATGCAACATGTTCTCTTGCAGGTGATCCTATAGATCAATGACGTACACATTCTCAGTTCGATAGAGCCTCTTCTTTACTGGCTCAAGCTTTAGCTAGTTATGATCCTGACACTTTGCAGAATCCTCAGGCCATCCAGATTGTGACACAACTATGAATGAAGAATATCATTCGTTATTGGCAAATGATACATGGGATCTTGTTCCTCTTCCAAAGGGACAAAAGCTTGTTAGATGCAAATAGGTTTACAGAACCAAGTTTGGACCAGATGGAAAATTTGATAAATGTAAAGCTCGTCTCGTTGCTAAGGGTTTTTCAGAAGTTGGAGGCATTGAATATACTGAAACCTTCTCCCCTATTGCCAAAATGAACTCTATCTGCCTTGTTCTTTCCCTTGCTGCCTCTTTCAAATGGGAAGTCCATCAAATGGATGTTAAATCTGCCTTCTTGCATGGGGACTTGCATGAAGAAATCTATATGGAACAACCTCCTGGCTTTATACAAATAGAATCCAACCTTGTATGTCAGATTAAGAAATCCCTTTATGGTCTCAAGCAAGCCCCTTGGGCTTGGTATGCCAAAATGGATAAATTTCTTTTATAAACCGGCTTTTCTAGGTGTCATTCTGACAATACTGTCTACACCAAGAAAGTGGGTAAGTCTCTTATCATTCTTGTTCTTTATGTTGATGATCTTATCCTTACTGGTATTGATCCAAAACTTATAAACCATGTGAAGTCCAGCCTTAAAAAGCAGTTTGAAATGACAAACTTAGGACACTTGCATTATTTTCTTGGTCTTCAAGTCTTGCAATCCAAGGAAGGTATTTCCCTTTCCCAATCCAAGTATGCTTGTGATTTTCTATGCCACTTTCACATGGAAGACTGCAAGCCAGCCCCTTCTCCCTTTTAGTCTGGAGCAAAACTTTCAGTTACTTGTACCTCCCCTGAAGTTGATGCTACCTTATATCGTCAGCTTGTAGGAAAACTTTTGTATCTGACCCATATTCGTCTTGACCTTTCCTTTGCTGTTGGCCTTATTGGTCGATTTATGCAAAACCCACACGAAAGTCATTGGAAAGCAACTAGTAGAATACTTCGTTATATTCGAGGTACAGTTCAGTTTGGGATTCCTTATAGTGCAGAATCAACTCCTCTATTGGTTGGTTTCACTGATTTTGATTGGGCTGGTGAACTTGATGATTGGAAGTCTACTGCTGGTTATGTCTTCACTCTTGGTTCTGGACCTATTACATGGGATTGCAAGAAACAAAGTGACATTACTCTTTCTTCAACAGAAGCAGAGTGTCGTGGCACTGTAGAAGCTAGTAAGGAAGCCCTGTGGATTCGTCAGATCCTATCAAAGTTTGGATTTTAGCAGCAACATCAGACTACACTTTGGTGTGATAATCAAAGTGCCATTCAACTTTGCAAAGATCCAGTCCAACATTAGCACAACAAACACATTGAAAGACACATGCACTTCATTAGAAATAGCATTCATGACCATGTTCTTGAAGTGAAATATTGTTCAACAGATGATCAAGTTGCAAACATATTTACAAAGGCTTTCACAGAGGCGAAGTTTACTAAACTTCAATTTATGGTTGGAGTTCAGGAAGTTGTCACTAAGGGGGGATAGGCTCTAATGCCTCCTTCCTTCTCCTATTGTGTCATATTTGTACATCCTTCAATCCTATCCCAAGTTGTTCTTAAGGGGGAATGTTAGGATATTACGACACATAGGAAATAGTTAAGTATAACTTGGTCTAGTGTAGAGTTAGGTAAAGTGTGTTTCTTTACTATGTACTTTTGTAACTTACAATTTGACGGTCACGATATGTTCTAGACATGAAGCGATCTGACGGTTCATTCTCTCCTCGGTATTACCGACACTTGATCCGTGGCTTAACACCCGATTGGTCCATGATTTTTATTTAAAGAGCATGGAGGGTCATTTGTAGGGTGACCGTTCATGAGAGAAGCTTATGTAAATTTTATTTCTTTTATTAATAAATTTCTTGAAGTGGCCACGTTGGCTCAAGTCATGGGCTATTTCCCTCTTTGAGGGTTTTAACCACGTCAAGAAAACTGGTATCTTGATCTGTGATTTGTTTGTGAGCGGGGTCCTTTGGTGTTCTATCTAAGGAAATTATCTTGTAAATTCCCACAGAATAAGATTTAAAAGCTAAACATGACACCAATCTTCATTATTTTGATCAATACAATTACATCCCTGCAAGAAAATACAATGGAGTTGCAAAAATACGAGTTCTCTCCACAAGAAAACTAATGAAATTCTATATCTAGAGGAAAATTCGACTTGGTACTTATAAAAAATGATTAGGAATCATTCCCCATGAAAGGAGGAAGCTTTCCCCACCAAAATCCCTTGATTAGTGGATCTGGTTCCCAATACTAGGAATCTGCATTAAATGGCAGGGAACACATTCTTAGATTTTCTCAATCATTGGAGTTCCATAATCTGTGCCATAATTCCATAATATCTTGTTGATTTATTATTTATTATTGATCCTCCTGTAGTAGGGAACAAGTCCCTAAATTATATCCTCCTCCAAATCTTCATAATATGCCCAATATTCTCATAATATTCCACAAAAATAAATAATATTAGGCACAAATATCCAATTATTCATAAACCTTCCTAATGAATATATTAAAGTTAAAAATACATTATCTAATGCAGAAAGAGAGGTTTAATGTGTTGAAGGATGGTTAGAGGCCTTAATTTATGTTTAGTTTAGAGGCATGGGCCTCAATTTATGTCTAATTTAGAGGCCCATTAGTTGTATGAATGGAAAATACAATCCCCTCAAACTAAAGCCTTTGGTCGAACTATAAAACCGATATCCATTCTAGGATCCTCATTCCCCAACTCGGTATTGTAAGTAAGTAGTGTTTTCCTTTCTAATCAAATCGAATAAAGAAAGGATAAGGGTAAAATCAATTAGCGAGAAAACCAATATCATAGGTCTATAAATAATTCTCTGAAGGGGTAACCTCCTCTGCTCTCAATAAGTCAGGATCCCTCTTCCACCCACTGAAAATAATAAGTTTTCGAAGCACAATCCTATTAAATAAATAAATAAAGGGTGAAGGAAGAGAAATTGTTCCTTCGTAGGGAGGTGAAGTAAGTGACTTCATTTTGGTACTCTTCAAGCTCACTAGAAGCGAAGCAACAATTGTGCTTCTATAGTGACTTCGCCGGGGTACTTTCTGGGCCTGCTTTTAGTGGAGCAACACTAGAGATGAAACTCATACTCCGAATATCTTAAACTCGCCACACATATTATCCTTTCCTGGATCGAAACAATTGTGATTTAGCAAGCCTTGATATGTGTTTAACCGAGTAAGGGAATGGAGGGGACTATATCTATAACCGAGTTAAGAAGGGAATCCAAGGTAATCCACAAGATGAATCAATACTTCCTGAAAGACTAAGATCTTGCACTTAGAGAAATAAACATAAACAAAGAAACTAAAGTTCTACCAGTGTATCATCAAGTGTTGATGCTGCAATCGACACTCTCCAAATTTTTTTCCACACTTAAATTTTGGAGCCTACTGAGGATCTGACAATATGTCGTTCCATGGTTTATTGATGTTATGTAAAATGTTTAAGTCTCTTCTAATTCTTAACTGTCAATTTACTTGCACACACATGCTCAGCCTTTGATGAGTTCATGAGAACAATTCATTTGTGCAAGCTTGAACATGCATGGCAATATCCATCAAGAAAATGCCTGTGGAATGTTCAACGCGTGTCAACAGTCAGTGTGCACTTTCGTTGACAACCTCCCTCACCTTGGTTGCATTTGTATTCCATATGTATGAGTGTTCTCAACTGTCACTTTTGCACGCCTTTGTGTTCTCAAGTGTTGCTTTCACTTTCACAATTGTCACTTTTTCTTTCTTTTTCCTTAACAAGTGCCATACTCATGTTATCCCCACTCTGGCATGTGTTGCCTTCAATTTTTTTGAATTTTGCAAGAGTCGCTTTACTATCATTTCAAGGTGTGATTGTTTTTCATGAGTCCTATGGATTCCCTTCGCTTGCATCAAAGGAATTCATGTGTGTCATCCTTGTTTGAGTTTTGATCGAACACATTTCTCTCTTTTACTCTATTGGTTTGACACTTACCCATTTTGAAACCCTTTCTTGGTCCTACTATTCAACACAAGTTGTAGAGGCATTCACCTTCTCACTATGTAATGAGTGCAACTTATCCATGTGCTTCATTGACCCATATTTCCTCCCATACTTGTGCACTAATTATTTTCTAAGTTCTCTTCCCTCTCATAGTGCATTATTACTTCCTAGGGATAAGTCACCTAGCCTTGTGCTGCCTCCCTCAATGAAAAAAACACTTCAGAAGAACAAGGACCTTCTCTCCTCTAAAAAGCGCATTCTAGAGAAAAAGGACCTTATTACCTTAAAAAGCATACTCTAAGAGCCTTGGTGCACTTCAAAACTATGAGTATGCGCCCTCTTAGTGCGCATGTCGCACTCACGAAGAATGAAGCCTTAGGGTGCATGTTGCACTCACGTATCATGAAGGTTGAGTGCACTCCTTTGGCATGAAGAAATTCCCCCTTTTAGAGTGAATGTCGCACTCACGAATCGTGAAGCTTCATCCTTCCCTTTGAGCGCATGTCACATTCACAAAGCATGAAACTTGAGAACACTCCTTCGACACGAAGAATTGCGCCTTGTTTGAGCACATGAACACACCTTGAAGGCTTGAATGTTTTCACTTCATCCCTTCAGCATGCTCCAGTTCACCCTCCTTGTCCTTGGGTGCATGAGTGCACCTTGAAGGCATGAAGCCCTAAAGCTTCACTCCTTCGTCTCTTCGGAGTGTACCCTTGTGCCCTCTTGGTATTTTTGAGCACATGGGTGCACCTTGAAGGTCTGAAGGCTAGAAGCCTCCCTCCTTCATCTCTTCAAAGTGTGCCCTTGTGCCCTTGAGCTCTCTCCCTCTTGATTAAGTGCAAAAGCAGATCTTAAAGGCCTCTTGTAAACTTTGATGAGTTTAAATGAACCCTTCTAATCAAGCCTTATTTTTTTAACCCTCTCACATACCTATCATGAGAAAATCATTCTGTGAGATAGGCAGTGATAGAATATATGTTTTTTAGAATGATTTTTGTTGGAATAAAGAATGGCTGAGAGGGGGGTGAATAAGTAATTGTGAGATTGTTTTCTTTTTCTATTATGCTTACAATCCCTTTTTTTATTCTATTATTTATGAGATAATTCATTCATAAAGGGAGTGAACAACAAGTTCAAACATACATGTTCATACAAAAATCACATGAGCAACACACACATTTGACACAATGTTTTTCATGTGGAAACCTAGAGGGAAAAAACCACCAAATTTGTTGTTTGTTTATGATGTAAATTAAGAACCTACTTAACTACATATGTTTATTTGTGAGAACCCACTCAGAAGAGGCAAAAAACCCCTTTGGTTAGCAAGCACCAACTTCCCAAGAGGCACCAACCTGCTCTGGCCAATGTACTACTATTTTATACAATTTTCAAATTGAAAATGAAGTCATACATATTACAAGTAAAATACCAAAATGGTTGGTTACAAATTCAACTTCTGCACTCTATATTCTATTGTTCCATTGAATCCATTTGTTATTACGCAAATGTTCTTTACTTGCTGCTCATAGTAACATCTCCTTAGCACTCTGCCTCCTCTCTTACGAGCTTCTCTACTACAACACCTTTGTTCATCTCACACTTTTATTTTTACAATAATCATCTGCTGCCTACTCTTCAACACTTCCCTCGCCGTTCTCCTCACAGCATGCCCATTGCGCTTACTGCACAATCACTCAGTGTGCTCTCGGTGCTTAGACCTGTCTGTATATACACACCAATCTCACTCCTCATCTCTTCAGTAAATGCTCAACTCCCCCACCTCATTCCACTGCAAATGATGGTTTTGTTTCACAAATGCACACTGTGCAAAGGACTCTATGCTACTTGTACCCATACTTCCCAGACGTACTTCGACATGGCTTCCCCTGCTACTGTTGCGCGTTCTTGGGTGACCCTTGTCATGGTATTAAACATAAAGATAGACCATGGAGATTTTTACTGAAAAACTACGTAAATCTCCATGTTGAGAAATTAATTCTCAGATGACCTGCACAGTCCTCTGAGAGACCCATTCTAATTTATTTCTCAATAGAGCTTGACAGTCCTCAGGGATGGCTACTCTTAACTTCATTTAACTCTCCCAGAAATTCACATGAAGCAGATGATTGCTTCCTTCATTCCACACAGTATTCTTTGTAAAATGTTTTCCTTGACCTCTTGTGTTCATAGTCTTCTGTAGGTTTAACCCATTTCAACAATCAACTCCACTGATCCCGCATTCAATTCTGCAGTCACTAACCCATACATCCTTTTAAACATGTTGTACTACATCATTAGAACATGAACTATCGTAACTTACATAGGTGAAATTTTATGATATTGCGCTCCCCGATATCCTTGGCTCCCTTTGCCTTCAACTCCTTTAACAACCGACTTCTCATAGAACTGAGAGATGTGACTAGGGGTTTAGCTCTATATTAGAGACCCTCAGTATCTTAACATGCACATTTGAAGTGTTAAGATATTTCTTTGTTCTGATGTCTTTAGATCCCTCTGTTCAACCCTTGGTCCCCATAAATTCCATATGACCATGTGCTTTGGAATATCGAAACCCCCTTTATTAGAACTTTTCAAGTGCCATCTGCATAGGAGTCACGAGATCCTCAACCTCCGATATACTTTCCTCTAGATATTTTGACCTATGAGATGATGTCATGCTCTCGTCATTTCTCCATGTGGCACCTTCTGCGTGGTGACACATGTCACTCTAAGTTGCCACATTTGGTCACTGAAAATTCCAAAGCAAGTTGTCATGTGTCCACCTTACTATCACATCATGCTGACGTCAGATTCCACTGCATCTTCTCGAAGCCAATCTCATTCCACCATGCTTCCTACCAGAGGAGAGAGAAGAGGGGCCCATCAAACCTTGGTTTTGCAACAACATCCTTTGTTAACTTTCTCGACATTCATCAGCTCTTTTACCACCATCGGGTTTGCTAGATATCGTAACTTCTTAAAACACCTGTGTTAAGAAATTCCAATATTCCGATGTCCTAAACTTTGATATTATCTACTCCAATATCTTGGTACCCGATATGCCACTTGATTCGATATCTCAATATGCCACTTTCTCCAATATCCCGATATCTGATACTCTGTTCTCTGGGATTCCAATATCAAATCCCGATGGGCTCTGATCTGTCATATTTTATCCTTCTCAAGGCTTCATTCCACGAAATTCAACATACCATAACTTTTGATGCAAGAATCCACTTTTAGACTTATGCATACCATTGGAAAGATATTTCAGAGCACTTTCCAATGGAGAAGGTCTGATGTAATCTTTGAGCCCATCTTCTACCTCTTAGATGGTTGTAAACTTTCTTCCACTCATTTTTCCTTGACTCTTCTTCTTGTGCATGGAAATATGAAATCCCAACAACCATAGTCACCATTTTATGTCTTCTCCAATAAGATTTCTACTATGATGATTCTCTACATAAAGCCTACAACTACCATGGGAATTCCATCTAGACCATCACAATAGTCATCATTTTATGGATTTTCCAATAATCCTGCTATTGTGATGATTCTCTACAGAGTACTGCAACAACCATGGGAGTCCTCCTGAGCCATTACTACCTACATTTACTATGATAAACATTCATGCCAGTATGGTTGACATCAATGCCAAAATTAATGTTAATATTAACACAACCACCACCTATTTTCTAAAAAAATCCCCCTTTGGCATTGATGGCAACACCATAAGCTTCCCCCTTAGGATAGGCATGGTATTCTCTGATGCCATATTAATATTATCCCGCTTTGACAACAATGTCAAGGAATACTTATTGCATACTCCCCTAAACCATTGCAACGTACTCTTCCATGGCTCTCACATGCTAAATAGCTATCACCACCTACCAAAATACAGTCATTTGGAGGGAGGAGTTACAACTCCTATCTACTACCTGAGATATTCAAATGGTTCTCTTTCTAGTGGCTTAGAAAAGATATCTGCCAATTTTTCTTTAGTGGCCACATATTCAAGTTTGACAATATTGGCTGCAACTTGGTCCCTCAAGAAGTGAAACTTGATACGAATATGCTTAGTCTTTGAGTGCATGACTCGATTTTTGGAGATGTTGATTGCACTTGTGTTATCACACATTATTGGAATGGGATCATTCAACTCTAACTGAATATCTTTCAAAATTTTCTTCATCCATAGAATCTGCGTACAACAGGTAGCAGCAACAATATACTCTGCTTCAGCAGTCGAAAAAGAAATAGAGGCATGTTTCTTGCTAACCCACAACACCAAGAATTTTCCCACGAAGAAAGATAAACCAGAAGTGCTTTTCCTATCATCAAGATTGCCAACCCAATAAATATTAGTGTAGGCCTCCAACTTGAATTCTTTTCCCTTGGCATAGCATAGTCCATATTCTGCTGTTCCCTGAAGACATTTAAAAATTATTTTGACAACAACAACATGGATTTCACATGGGAAAGCCTAGGATGTGGCCACAAGACCCATTGCTTTCACGATGTCTGGCCTTGAAGCTGCAAGATAAAACAAGCTTCCTATCATTGATCTATATACAGTCTGATTTACCAGCAGTGTCCTATATTCTTTGCATAACTTACAGCCTGTAGTCATAGGTGTGCTCACTGGCTTGCAATCTTCGAGCCAAAATATCTTCAGAGTGTCCTTGAGAAATTTGGGTTGGGAAATAAACACTCCTTGTGGATACAAAGAAATTTGCAGACCCAGGAAGAAGGAAAACCCTTTGATCATGGATATTTTGAATTCTGTTTGCATACATTTTTCAAATTGATGCCCCAATTGTTCCATGTCACTGCCAAATATTATATCATCCACATACACAACTACTATTAGTAGATGGTCACCTTTAGACTTTACATATAAGTTACTATCAATCGTGCCTTTTGTAAAGCCTTGTTGCTGAAGGTATTTATCTAGCCTTTTGTACCAAGCTCTGAGAGCTTGTTCTAGTCCATATATAACCTTATTTAATTTGAATAGAAAACCTTCATTTGTGATGTTATAAATCCTTCTGGCTGCTCAATGTAAACTTCTTCTTCTAAATATCCATTGAGAAATGAAGATTTCACATCCATTTGATATACCTTGATGTTTTTATGGGTGGAAAGAGAAAGAAAGATCCTAATAGCCTCCAGTCATGCTACTAGTGCAAAGGTTTCTTCAAAATCTACCCATTCTATTTGGGCATATCCTTTGCAGACAAATAGAGCTTTGTTCCTGATTACTTGACCCTGCTCAATCTGTTTTTTTCTTAAAACACATTTGGTTCCAATAACATTTTTCTCTCTAGGCCTTGGAACAAGCTCCAAAGTGTCATTATTTTTAATCTGATCAAGTTCTTCATTCATATCTTTCACCCAAAACTTGTCTTCACTTGCTTGGCAAAGATTCTTGGCTTCTATCTACAATAGCAGAGCTAGATTCACATAACTTGTATTATCAAAAAGTTTTCTCTTGGTTTGGACACCATGTATTTGACCTCCAAGTATTTGACTCTCAGGATGTTATTTCTATATATACTTGGAAGGTGTTTTTGGCCTTGGAGTTGTGCCTGCTTCCTCACTTTCACTATCTAAATCTGTTTCTTCCAGATCCGTGGACCTCATATTTGAACTTTCTTCATCATTTGAGTTCATATTTATGTTAGAGGACTCAAGTTGTGAACCTATTTCATCTACTATCACATCAACTCAATCCTCAATCTTCTTTGTCTGCTTGTTGTAACACTTATATACTTTACTTTGAGCAGAGTACCCAAGTAATATTCCTTCACCAGTGCGAGAGTCAAACTTTCCAAGATTCTTATCATTCCATTTGATGAAGCACTTGCTCCCAAACACCTTAAGATGTTTAGCTGATTCAGATATTCCCTTCCATAATTCAAAGGGATTTTTATTACTATTAGGTCTGAGTTGAGTTCTGTTTGACAGATATACTGATGCTTGTGCTGATTCTCCCCAGAAGATGTGAGACACACCTACTTCATCCAACATTGCTCAGGCCATTTCCTAGATTGTTTTCTTCTTACTCTCCACTACTTCAGTATGCTGTGGAGTTCTAGCCACTGAGTACTGCCTCCTGATGCCATGCGCATAATTCCCTAAACTCTCTCGAGGTGTACTCTCCTCCTCTATCTCATCTTAGGCATTTTATCTTCAAGTCTTTCTCATTTTCTACTTGAGATTTAAATTTCTTGAAGTGCTTGAATGCCTCTGACTTTTCTCTTAAGAGAAAAATCCAAGTCGGCTTGGTAAAGTCATCAATTAGCAACATAAAATAACTTTCTCCTTTTGGGTTTTTTTCTCTAGTGGGGCCACAAATATCTATGTGAATGAGCTCCAAAGGTCTAGATGAGGAGAACTCTTTGTCTTGAAATGAGTCCTAGTCTGCTTGCCAAACTGACATGACTTGTAGATTGAGTTATCAGTCCTTGATAGCCTTAGTAATCCTCTCACGACTCCCATCTTCCTAACTTCTATCAAACTATCGAAATTCATATGCCCAAGCCTTTTATTCCACAATCGTGCTTCACTCGTTTTTCTCAAATGACAGTTAACACTAGAATCGTCAGACACATACATTATTGTGGGTTGTGATTGCTTTTCCCATCGATTTTCCATTCTTCATGGTCCATATCTCACAATATTTAGATCGAAAGGTCACATCGTAGCCATTATCACATTTGGATAACACTGAGAAGATTGTGCTAGAGACCTTCTACATACAACATGTTTTGTGCTTCTGTTTTTTTATCAAGGTTGACTACGCCTTTACCCTTGATTCTTGTTGGAGCATTGTTTCTAAAGGTGACATTATTTCCCTTGTCCTTTTCTTTTAGAGACATGAATTTTATTTCATCTCCAATCGTATGTTTGGAACAACCACTATCCACATACCATTTATTTTCTTGATTGTGAGCCGATAAATCAAGTCCACACTGCATGCTCCTTTTAGTCTTTTGTTTCCAGCTCTCCTTATCTTATTAGATAACTGGCTGTCTAACATTTTGGAACTTAGACTTGTATTCAATCCTGCTTCTACACTCACTTCTCTTGTGCCCAAAATGATTACATTTGAAGCCATCTAATTCGCTTAAAAAGGAGAGAAGACATTTCAATCTCTGATACAAGAGTTTTGAGATATATAACTCTGATATTTTTTATATCTAGGATTTTCATTTCTTTCAACTTTGATCCTTCTACAATCAAAAAATTTATGACCAAAGATATGACATTTATAACAATGACCATAAAATAAATAGGCATGCATGGGATTGTGTATGAAAGTACCTTGGTTGTCTGGCTGATTGATTCATCTTCCATTGATGGTCTCCTCTTTGCCTTGCTGCTCTTTTATATTCATTGATTCTTCCTTGAAGATTCTTCTCATATCTTTGTGGTTCTTCAAATCTCACGGACTTGAAGTTAGTATTTTTCATGTAGGATTCATGTGTTTGTGAGTATTCCAGACCTATTTTGATTCCTAAGGACCTTTGGCTATTTAGAATTTGATCTAATTTCCTTGTGCCTTCTGCAAATTTTTCATTTAACCCCTTATCGGTATTTATTCCCTTAAGGTCAGTTCTTATAGAAACAACCTTTGCTTCAAGACTCTGACATTTATCTTCGCATTCCCGAATCAAATCTTGAAGAACCTCTTCCTTTCGTTTAGCCTCTTCCAGTTTAAATTTCAAAGACATGATATCATCTTTGCATGTTTGTAATATAGTTTCCATTTTTAACTTGAGAAACTCTTATTTTGAATGCTTGTTCTCTTCTTCCAATCTCTCACAGGTTTCTTGTTTTTATTCTAGTAGAAGGACTAAACTATATTTTCTCTTGATAACTTCCTCGAGTTTTTCTTTTTCATAGGAAAACTCCTCATTGTTAGAGTTATACATACCTTCCTCTACATGCTAAAAATGTTCCTTCAACTACTTATTATTCTTTCTCACTTTCTCTAGCTCATCAAGGGCATCGATGATTTCCCCTTCAAGGTCCACTATTCCTTATTATTCTTCTTCCTCTTCAGAGTCCATAATACCTTGTTTCTTGGAGTCTATTTCAAAATCCATAAGTAGATACTTATCTGAGTCATTCTTCGACGAGTTTTCACTATCTGACTCTGGTGCTAAGCTATCATATTTGGAGTAGAATCCCTTTTTCTTATATGACCTTTTCTTTTGATGTTTTTGAGACCTTTTTTTCAAATTTATGATCCTCTTCCTTTTTTAGCCTTTTCCTTATAAGGTCATTTGTACGAGAAATGTCCAACTCTTCCATAGTCAAATCACTTAAAGGGAAACTTCCCTTTATATTTTCTTGACCCACGCTTGAGTTTCCTAGCTAGTTGAGCCAACTCCTAATCAGATTCACAACTGAAGAAGTCTTGATGATATTTGTGCTCCTTTTCCTTTTTGGATACATTGAATGCTGCTTCCTTAGGTTAAATATTGTATTTTCCTACTCTCCTCTCATAGGCTATGAGTGTACCATTCAACTAGTATATCTTGAGGTCCTTTACATTAGCCATTTATTCAATAGCTAAAAATTTGGCATTAAATCTCATGGGAAGAGATCTCAATAGTTTCTTAACAATCATCTCCTCCTTGACCTCCTCACCAAGTCCACTAATCATATTAGTTACTTCATCAACTACGAAGAAGTATTATGCTATGCTTTCATTTTCACTCATTCTCAATCTCTCAAACCTCATTCTGAAAGTTTGAAGTTTTGCCTGCTTGAATTTCTCATCTCCTTCATGACTCTGATTAAGATTTACCCATACTTCCTTAGAAGACTTACAGTGCATAAATTTTACAAGTTTTAATTGACTAAGACCAAAGAGAATGGAATTCTTGGCTTTAGCATTGTTTCTGTATAATTTTTTACGATCTACATCAGTGGGAGGAATATTAGGGACATTGTAGTCTACTAGCACTGAAGTCTAAACATCTACTCCTAGGGACATAAGATACACTTCCATTCTTACTTTCCAAAAGGCATAGTTTGTCCCATCAAAGACTAGTCTTATACTTGAGTAAGACTCTTGAGTCTCTTGCCTAGACATAATTCTTTACAGATACACCCTCCAGTGATTAGACTATTCCTGAAGGAACCAATTGTTGGAATAAGGAATTGCTGGGGGGGGGGGGGGGGGTGAATCAGTAATTGTGAGATTCTTTTCTTTTTTCTCTTATGTTTATAGTCCCTTTTTATATTCTATTAATTGTGAGAGAATTCATTCATAAAGGGAGTGAACAACAAGTTCATACAAAAATCATATGAGAAACACATACATTTGACACAATGTTTTCACGTGGAAACCCAGAGTTTTTTGTTTGTTTATGATGTAAATTAATCACCTACTTAATTACATCTATTTTTTTGTGAGCACCCAATCATAGGAGGAACCAACCCCCTTTAGTTAGAAAGCACCAAATTGCTAAGAGGCACCATCCTCTTTTGAATGTAGGCATCGACCTGCTCTAGCCACTGTTCTAATATTTCATACAATTTTCAAACTGAAAACAAAGGGATACATATTACAAGGAAAATATCAAAATGGTTGGTTGCAAAGTCAACTTTTGCACTCTGCCTTTTGCTATTCCACTAACTCCCTTTGGTCTTATGCAATTGTTCTTTACTTGCTACTCACAACAAAATCTCCTTAGCACTCTGCCTTTTCTCTTACGGGCTTCTTTGGTGAAACACCGCTATTCAGCTGACAATGTTGTTTTTACAACAATCATCTGCCACATGCTCTTCAACACTGCCCTTGCCATTCTCCTCATAGCACACCCATTGAACCTAATTCACAATCAATTAGTGTGCTCTCGGTGCTTAGACCTCTCTGTCTCTACACACCACTCTCATTCCTTAGCTCTTCGGAAATATGATCAACTCCCCCACCTCACTCCATTGCAAAAAATGGTTTTGTTTTACAAATGCACATTGCGCAAAGCAGTCTTTGCTACCTATACCCATACTGATGACCCCTGAGATAGACCGTGGAGGTTTTTATTGAACAACTGCATAAATCTCCATGCTTAGAAATTAATTCTCAGACTTTGCACACTTGTCTGAGAGACCCATGCTAATTTATTGCTCAACATAGCTTGGCAATCCACATGGATGGCTACTTTGAACTTCATTTAACTCTCCCAGATGTGCATGTGAAGCAGCTGATTGCTTTCTTCATTCCACACAGTCGTCTCTATAAAATTATTTCCTTGATTCCTCGTTTCAGAGTCTTCTGCAGGTTTAGTCCATCTGAATAATCAACTCCATTGATCCTGCATTCAATTATACAGTTGTCAACCCATACATCCTTTTAAATTCGTTGTACTTCCTCATTGAAATGCACCATATCATAACTTACATAGGTGAAATGTTATGATATTGCACTCCCTGATATACTTGGTTCCCTTTGCCTTCAACTCCTTTAGAAAATTCTTTCTCATAGAACCAAGAGTTGCGACCAGGTGTTTAGCACTATACCAGATCCCCTCAGTATTGTAACATGCACATTTGAAGTGTTACAATATTTCTTTGTTTCGATGTCTTAAGCTCCCTCTATTCATCCCTTGGTCCCCTTAAGCTCCATATGACCATGTGCTTTGGAATAACATAACCCCCTTTATCATAACTTTTCGAGTGTCATCTGCACAAGAGTTATGAGATCCTCAACCTCCGATATAATTTCCTTCGATATTCTAACTTTCGAGATGATGACATTCTCTTGTCATTTCTCCATGTGATGTCTTCTACGTGGTGACACATGACACTCTGAGTTGCCACATTTTTCCACCTAAAATGCCAAAGTAGGTCGTCACGTGTCCACCTTACTGCCACGTCATGTTGATGTCAGTTGCAACTGCAACTTCTTGGAGCCAATCTCATGCCACTATGTGTCCTACCATGGGAGAGAGAAGGCCCATCAAATGTTGGTTTTGCTAACAAGATCCTTTGTCAACTTTATTGACATTCATCGATGCTCTTACCACTATCCGGTTTTCTGGATATCAAAACTTCTTAAAACACCTCCGTTAAGAAATTCCAACATTAAGATAACCTGGAACTTCGATATTATAAACTCCTATATCCCGACACCTGTAGGTTTTAAACCCATACAGAAATTACCTAGATATGAATTATAAAAAACATAAAATAAACAATCGCAAGAGCATAAAACATAAAACAGATATACATAGATATTTTCCCTTGGATCCAAAAACTGGTACTACTAGATCGATTTTTCGTTATATTCCTTTCATTGTTATAATACATATATATACATGCCAAAGCATTCATAAACCCCAATCCATTAACCCTGGGTTAGAACATAACCATATTTCCCTTGACTAGATCTAGAAAATACCATGGATAGAAAACCATCATGCCCAAAACCATGTGCGAAATCCATGCACAAAACCATAGGTAGGTCCACCCACCTAATATAAGGTTAATTTTTTTTTTCTTGGGGCACTACCCCACACTTCATGCAAGGGGGTTACCACCCACCTGCATACCCCCCAACAGGAGGGGAAACCTCCCCCCCTGTGACCTCCCTTCTACGCTCGACACAACATACAGGGGGGAAACTGCCCCCCTGTGATCCCCCCGTGCATGGTGTAGTTGTGAAAATAATATAATACACACTCAACATTCACCCTACAACACCCATTGTTTCTCTACACCAAGAGAACTTCTTAGTCCTCATAGACTTTGTCAATGCATATGCAATATTCTTCAAAGTGTCCACCTTTACCAGCAACACCTTTTCATCCTCAACCATATCCCTCACAAAGTGATACTGAACATCAATGTGATTTGTCTTTGAATGATAAGCAAGGTTATTTGCCAAGAAAATTGCACTTTGGCTATCATAGTGTATCCTTATAGCTCATTGTACTAGCCCCATACTTAATCTCTGCAACAAAACTGCTTCCTTGCTTGCATGAGTTGCTTCCATGTATTTTCCCTTTGTATTTGAAAGTGCCACTATAGACTTCCTCTTACTCATCCAACTGACTTCACCTCCAAATAGGTTAAACACACACCCACTTGTAGATATTCTCTGATCCATATCTCCAACCCAGTGTGTATCAACAAAGCCACGGATTTCCAAAACTCAATCCAATCCTAGTCTTCCTTGATAACATAAACCATAATCACTAGTGCCACACAAATACCTGAAAACCCGCTTCATTGTTGTCTAATACTCCTTTCCTGGTTTTGACATAAACTTCCTCAATACTCTAACTGCATTTGCAATGTATGGTCTAGTATAGACCATTTCATACATTAGGCTACCGACTACACTTGCATATGGAACACGAGACATGTCCTCTTCCTCTTCTTGTGTCTTGGGACATTGTTCAACAAATAACTTTACACCTACATGAATAGGAGCCTTCATCAATTTACTATCCTACATATTAAACCTCTGCAGTATTGTCTCAACATACTTCCTCTGGTTTAATCAGAGCTTCCTCTTTGCCTAACCTCATTTAATTTCCATGCCCAAAATATAGTTTGTAGCACCAAGATATTTCATGTCAAATTTGGAGGACAATTGGGTCTTCAAATCTTGGATAATTTCTTTATCATTTCCAACCAGAAACATATCATCCACATACAAGAACAGATAAATAGCACAGTCACCAATTAATTTAAAATACACACAATGATTTGCTTTGCTTCTGGTGAAGCCAAGTCCCCGTATAAATGTATCAAATTTATGATACCACATTCTTGGTGACTATTTTGACCCATAAAAAGAATTTTTTAACTTGCATACCAGTTCTTTCTTACCCTTCACCGCAAAGCCTTTAGGTTGCTCCATGTAGATCTCTTCTTCCAGATCCCCATGACGAAATGTTGTCTTCACATCCATCTATTCTATGTCAAAATAAAAAGTAGTAGCAACAGATAAAAGTTATCTAATAGAAGCTACCTTGGCAACAGGAGAAAAATATCACCAAAATCAATTCCAACACTTGGGAATAACCTTTTGCTACCAACCGAGCTTTGTATTTCTCCAGATTGGCTTTTGCATTCATCTTCTTCTTAAACACCCATTTTCTTCCAATGGGTTTCCTTCCAACCAACAACTCCACCAGATCCCAAGCCTCAATTTTGTGGAAAGATGCCATTTCATAAACCATGGCCTCTTTCCATAGTTTTCCATCCTCTGAATCTACTTCTTCCCTTATAGTTCTGTGATCATCATCAGTAATAGATAAAACAAAATTTGAATAGAAAGAAGATGGACTAGACCTTTCTGGTTGCCTTCTTTCTCAAACTGATCTTGTCACAACTAGAGTTTGTGGCTCTTCATCTTCCGATTCCTCTTCTGCTGTAAAGTCTGATTCTTCCTCCTTTAGCTCAAACTCTATCTTCTCAAGTTCATTTGGTAGGACTTCATGTTTAATAACATATTTCACCTATCTAAACACCACATCTCAACTATGCACAACCTTCCTTGTTTTTGGGTTTCAAAGCTTATAACCTTTTAAACCATCCTTACACCTAATAAAGATGCAACTTTTAGATTTACTATCCAACTTTTTTCTTTTCTCCTTTGGAACATGTACATATGCATCACATCCAAATACACTTAGATGTGAAAGAGAAGGTTTCTTACCATTCCATACCTCTTTTGGAGTCTTATCCTCCAACACTGATGAAGGTGATCTATTGACTAGGTAACATGCAGTCTCCACCACCTCTTCCCAGAATTCCTGTCCTAACCCGACACCACCGAGCATGCTTCTTTCCTTTTCCATTAACGTTCTATTCATTCTTTCTGAAACTCCATTTTACTGAGGTGTGTATGGAGTAGTCTTTTGCCGTGTTATACCACATTTCTTACAAAACTCTTCAAATTCCTTGTTGCAAAACCCTCCACTGTTATCTTTCCTCAACACCTTTATCTTCTTCTTTGTCTGGTTTTCCACCAGAGCCTTAAACTATTTAAACCTGTCAAAGACTTCAGATTTCTTCCTGAGGAAATATATCCATGTATTCCTGTAGAGGTCATCTATAAATGATACATAGTACACAAAATTACCTAGTGACAGAACTAACACAGGTCCATACACATCACTGTGCACAAAATCTAATCTCTATTTTTCCCTCTTAGCACCAGAGGGGAAACTCACTCGATTTTGCTTCCCATATACACAATTTTCACAGAAATAAAAATCCAGAGAGAAATTAAACATACCTTCTACCATACCATTACCATGAAGTATTTGAAGTCCCTTCTCTCCAATATGTCCAAGCCTTTGATTCCATAGCATGGTCTTTTCTCCAGAGACCACTATATTTTCTGCTCCACTTTTAGGAACCATAGAACTGTTGCACCCATCAATAACAATGCTACCTTGAAGCTTGTACATAGTTCCAATCTGAACTCCCCGCATCAATACCAGTGCTCCCTGAACCATCTTGCCTGTATCTTTCTCGAACACTGTTTTTACACTTGCATCATCCAACTTGTTTACAGAAATCGAATTTTTGGCCAATTCACGAATTTGTAGAGCACCAGGAAGTGTTCTAATCCTTCCACCTTGCAACTTCAACTTTAATTTTCCACGACCGATGATTCTATCCTTCCTATCATCCCCTAAGAAGACATCACCACCATCATATTTATCATACTTGCAGAACCACTCCCTGTGGGGAGTGAAGTGAAAAGATGCACCTAAGTCAATCAACCATGCCTCATGATCTACATGTGTACTTGCAGAAGAAGCCAAGTACACATCCCCACCTCCAACTGAGGTGGTTTTCACCTCTGAAGAAGGAGCATCATCAGATCCCTTTCCTTTCTCAGGAGCTTTAGATTTACAGTCCTTTTTGAAGTTCCCTTCCTTTCCACATTTCCAAAAAACCCTTACAAGTTTTCTTGGAGATTTAGATCTCCCTCTAGATTTAGATCTCCCACTTGAGGACTTATTTTTTTTTATGTTATGGGACCGTCCTCATACAAACAAGGCATCACCATTCTGGCCCTCCATAATTTTCCATCTCATCTCCTCTGACTGCAAGGATGAGGCTATTTCATCAAACTGCAAGATAGTTGCAATGCTACCTATTGCAACAACCAAACTACCCCACGAATATTGTAGACAACACAACACATGATGCACTTATCTTCATATGAAATTTTAATATCAACAGGTAATTACTAGCTTACCACAATATTAAAGGTGTTCATATGCTCTGTCATCGAGTCTCCACCTTTCATCCTCAGGTTATACAAATTTTTCCGTAGGAACACTTTATTCACTAGAGACTTGGATTGGCACAAAGTCCCTAGCTTTTCCCACAAATCCTTCGCCAAAACTTCCCTTGATACATTCAGAAATACTGAATCTGAGACACACAATCGTATTGTGCTCTTTGCCTTCTGATCCAACTTCACTGAGTCTTCAATTCACATTGTTGTTGGTTTAGTACCAGATCTACCGCGATCCACTGATCTTTATCCACTAGCAAATACTCCATCTTGAGTTTCCACAACTCAAAACTATGACCATTAAATTTATCGATCTCTATCTTTCCACTGCTCGCCATCTTCTTTCATCATAAGAATCGATCTTGTAGATCTCCCACTGAACATGGTCTACCATAGGCCCGAGTAAAACCCCTCAGCAGCAAAGGTGTCCCCTTGAAGCCAAAACAACTATGATACAAAATTTAGGTTTTAACCTTGTACAAAAATTGCCTGCATACGAATTCTAAAAAATAGAAAATAAACAATGGCGAGAGCATAAAACATAAAAAAAATATACTCAGATATTTTCCCCTGGATCCCAAAATCGAGACTACCAAATTGATTTTTCATTATATTCCTTTCAATATTACAATACATATATATACATGTCGAAGCATCCATAAACCCCAATCCATTAACCCTGGATTAGAACATAGCCATAGTTCCCTTGACTGGATCTAAAAAATACCATGGGCAAAAAACCATAATGCCCAAAACCATGTGCCGCTCCCCCTATGAACCCCTTACTGCGCCTGGAACAACTTACACGGGGGTCTACTGCCCCCCTTTTGACCCTCCCATGCATGAGGTAGTTGTAGAAAGAACATAACACATACCCAATAATACCCCGACATGTCGCTTGCTATGATATCCCGATATGCCGCTTGCTACGATATCCTGATATCCGATACTCTAATCTATGGGGTTCCGATATGGGATCCCAATCGGCTTTGATCTCCGATATTTTATCCTTCTCAAGGTTTCAAGTCCCTGGACTTCGACATACCATATCTTTCCATGCTCTCGTGTGCTTCTCTAGGATAGTACTATTACTTTCCTCTTAGAGACTCACTTTTTATCTCCCCTTGTGAAGGTTTCCTTTTACATCTTGCAATTTTTGCTTCACAATGTCATATTAATTGCTTATTTAAGGTTTATATATACAACCTTTAAGTTATCCGTTGAATATAAGATGAACCTTTATGCTATGGTGGTTGGGTCGATACTCTAGATTGGGCTCCTACTCCAAACGATGTGAGCTCTAATTGGGACTTCACATCAGGGAGACACACTGTATGTTGGCGGAATATAGAAGCATCAACACAAGGATATAAAGAAAGATCATTTTCCCTTACCCTTTCATTGATCAGTTTTGGATGGTCTTGTAGGAAAAAAGTTCTTTTCATTATTGGATAGTTTCAGTGGGTACAATCAGATCTAGATCAACCTTGAGGATCAAGATAATACCACTTTCACATGTCCATGGGGGACCTTTTCCTATAGGGTCCTTTACTTTGGCTTGTGAAATGCCCCTACTACCTTCCAAAGGGGAGTGTTGAGTTTTTTTGTTGATCTTGTTCATGATACAGTGGAAATTTATATGGATGAGTTTACTCCTTGTGAGAATGATTTCTAGGAAGATCTCTCCAACCCGTGTAATGTTTTAAAGAAGTGAATTGGCACGAGTCTCTCACTAAATAAAAAAATTGTGAATTTTTTATGAATGTTGGGATTGTCCTAGGTCACTTTCTCTCTAAGGAAGGGATCCAAGTTGACCCTAAAAATATTGTCATTATCAAAAGGGCCCCTATCCCTCAAAAACAAAGGGACGTTAGGAGTTTCTTAGGACTAGATGGATATTATAGGAGATTTATCAAGGATTTTAGTAATATGGCTTCACCTTTGTTTGGATCATTAACTAAGGATTCATATTTTTTTGGACAAATAAGTGCCAATAAGCATATGAAGAGATGAAGGACAAATTGACCATTGCACAAATTGGGCCTTGCCTTTTCACATCCACAGATGCATCTGACAAGGCTGTAGTGGCAACCTTGGGACAAGTGGAAGGTAAGTTTCCCTATGCCATATATTTTATCAGTAAGAATCTATCCAAGGTTGAACTTAAATACACAATTACAGAAAAATAAGCTCTTATCTATTGTACACTCCTTGAATAAGTTTAGACATTACATCACATGGTACCAAGTTTTTGTACATACTGATCATGCATTCATTAAATATTTAATGAAAAGAATTGATGTCAATGCTAGGATCATTAGATAGTAGTTGTTGTTACAAAAATATGATTTAACAATTGCTGACAACATAGGAAAATAAAATGTGGTTGTAGATTTTTTATCTAGACTAACATTGCTTGCAGAAAATGAAGAGATGATAGATGATCAACTCCCTACTAAGCACCTCTTCAGCATTTCATTGATATATTCTTGGTTTGATGACATAACAAACTTCTTGGTTGCTAAAAAATTTCCTCCTAACCTATCTTCCAAGGAAAAGAGAAAAATTGTTAGAAAGAGTGCCCCTTACACTTGGATTTGGGGAAATATTTTCAGATTGGAACCAAACCATATTTTGATGAGGTGTGTAAGGGAAGATGAGGTTTTCGACATCCTCTCAACATGCCATGATGGACCTTGTGGGGGCCATTTTTCTGCTAAGGGACAACCTTCAAAATTCTCCAAGCATGATACTATTGGCCTACCCTAAACCAATATGCCAGGATGTACACTGCTAGATGTGATGAATGGCAAAGGATGGGTAAGCCTACACTAGAGGATGAAATGCCACTACATCTCTAAGTGACTGTCGAACCATTTTAGAAGTGGGGCATGGATTTCATTGGATAAATTGACCCGCCATCAGAAAAAAGAGGTACATTATCATATGCACTAATTATTTGACAAAGTGGATTGAAGTGAAGGAAGTTAAGGTAGGAACAAAGAAAATGGTGGTAGAGTTGTTGAGGGAGAACATATTCTACAAGTTTGGTTTCCTAAGGGATCTTGTCACTGATCAAGGATCACAATTCACCTCTAATCTAATCGAGGAAATCATGGAGCAACCTATTGAAGCCCCGAAAATCGGGTCGACAACAAGGGGGATACCCAACCGGTTCAGACCTTGGTTGGCAGCTCCTTATCCGTTTGGTATAGCAGGTCCGACTGGGGATAATGGGACCAGTTTCCCAATCTAAGGGTGTGTGTGTGTGCAGAGTTGGATGATGCTGATCTACAAGTTCTAATCTAAGCTACTTTAGTCTTATTATATGATATTGTAATCTGATGAAAACAACACATCTAATCTATGCTAACCCAGGATGTATTTCTTCTATTATGCGATCTAAAGAGATTTCAGACAATAAATGGTAATAAATATCATTCAGCTATCATAAGAATAGAAATAAATTAAGATGAAACAATTTGAATAAAAAGTTAGGCAAAACAGTTGTGAACAACATATCGCATAATAAGTTATTCATATATCAAACATAAATAAATGACTCCACCGTACAAAAGTGCCAAATGGTAACTCACACATTCATGCAATAACATATAAACAACTAAAAACTGTATATCACCTCAAGAATATAAGCAGAAATGGCCAAGAGATAAAAGAACAATTTATGACTAGTCCTACTCATAAGCTTCAAGCAAAAATGATTTATCTCTACTTGTTCTAACATCTACTAAGAGTACAGAAGTGCAACATCAGCAGCAGATATCAAATGCAAACATTAATAAACCTCGATCCATCCATTCATCAAAACCTCCTCTGAGGGTGCAGAAGTGCATGTTCTGAGGTCAAGATTTTGAAAAATTTCTGGACACTTCTCCAAATGCATGAGAAGGGTTAAAATACTACTTCCTAATTCTAATAATAGTTAATTTACAAAATTTAGGATGCGGTTTTCAAATGACCGTCCTTTTTCTAATCTAATTTTAAAGAAAAAACAACATTCTAAATAAAATTACTTCTGAATCTGATCCTTAAAGCTGCATGCATTCATCATGGGTTTGAGGAGAGTCGGCTGGCTGAATTCTGCTTTGAGCTGGGCTGAGAAAACAGAATCTATGAGAGCTGGCACTACTTTCTCGGCCGCATTTATGATACATTTCACAGTCATTTGCTGACTATGCGGCTTTACCAAGTATGCCCAGTAACACTCCCAATTTAACCTGTCTAGTGCTTGGACCGCCTTTTCCTTTTCCTGTGCCTTCTGTTTCCATTCTGCTTCTAGTTGAAGTTTATTTGGCAAATACCCCGGGGTTGTCTCTTCGATCAAGTTTGCTCTGTGCAAATTTTCATTTACATAGTCAACAAGAATGCTTGCTGTCGTAGCCGCTGTTTCTGCTGCTTGTTCCGCTTCCCTGATTTGATCGTCCCATTTGTTGAAGAGCAAGTCTTTATGATTTTCATTTATCTTGGGTGCGCCTGCTCTTTTTCCCTCGTCTTCTTCCTACCAAGCCAAGTACTCCGTCACTCGTTTGTCAATCTGATCATAGTCACTTCGCAAGTCTACCACTTGATTGGTGATTTTATCACTGAGTTCGCAATAATAACTCCACTGTGATATCTTCTGTCCTAACTCCTCCTGTTGCTGCAGTAGTTGTTGGTTCAAGGCAACAGACTCTGAAATGAACTCTGTAATTTTGGGGTTGTCTCTGTGCATCTCCTGTACATCCTGCAATTGTTTTCCCTTTCATCCAAACTTCTTTGATAGCTTATTTGCATTTGCTGGAAGTCTTCCTGCAAATTTTCAAGTTGTTTGCGTACCTCATTATTGGCATTGGCTTGTTGCAATTGTAGTTGCAGTACCTGTATCTGATTTTCTTGCTCTTTCAGAAATTGTTGTACTTCTGACGCTTTGTCAATTTTCGCAGAGGCATACGCCCCTGCGATCTGAGACAGTTTGGTGAGATTTTCAGTTGGATTATTGACAAGATATTTCCACAGGACGTCTAAATGCTCAGCATCTTGAGCAAGTGTGTTTTCTAACTTTCTCTTTTTTCTTTGCCTTCTTACAACTGCTTTATGTTGGGGACTGTAAAATATGTCCAGTGGGGGAATTTCTTCTACATTCAGTAGAAGCTCAGAAGATGGAGCGATAGGAATATTCTCCGTTTCTGTGACATTGCTGACTATGGTTGAGCACACTTCTTGTGTCACCTGTGTATTGCTCACAGGTGTTTTTGGGGCCTGTCCTTCAAGATTGATCATTTCGTTGAAGGTTTCCCATTCTTTGTCTAATTCTGTTGTTACGGGTGGTGCTTCAATGATGAGAGGGGGAACATCTCTTGACAGGGAGGCAATAACTTGCTGCTGCGGAAATTCCATTGACTGAGCGGTGTCCTTAGCTGACTCTTCGCCTCTATCTTGGTCGTTTTTGGATTTTTTAGAATGCTCAGGCATCTCTTGTCCACTCTTAGATTTAGATCCAGCAGCGCTTGAATTCTCACTAAGGCTAATGCTTGGAGTAGGTTCTCTGGCAGGTAGTTGCAGCTTTTCTAGAGGAACAATGGCTAGTCTTCTTTCCTTGTATACCATGAATTTTTGGAGGTCATCTGGAGACAATTGCGATTGAGCTTCCCGCAAAATTTCCTGGAGTGAGCTTTTATTCTGAAATAAATCGTCAAATAAATCCTTCTTTCCAACGAATATTTTTATCTTGACGTTCGTTGTGAAATCTTGGGCAACTTTATTTGGGTCAAATGGCCTTGCCGGGAATTTAAATAATTGTAGACACGTCATATTCTCCACTTCGGTGAACGCGTGACCCACATCGAACAATGAAAAGGCCCCACAAGCTACAGGAAATTGGGGCCATATGGCCTTCTTTTTGTCTTTTAGGTCTTTGGTTAGGCCGCCTTCTGAACAGGTTTGGTATGCAATTTCTCGAGCCAGTGGTCTTTCAGGAATATATAAAGGTAGGACATGAGGAGGGACGGTGCTTCCAAATACTCTAATATAGGTGAACCATTCTTCCCCGAACCATCTTGCGATGGGGATGATATCTATCTGTGCCTCAGGTGAGCACCTCGGGGGTTCTTTATCATACATCATTCTATACATGGGTAAGATAAGCCCATGACAAATTTGGTAGAAATGCGGAATGAACTGAGAATCCCATAATATCTTATGATAAACATGGATGGGTAATGGGTCCTGAGTTGTCCATTTCCAACCCATAGAGGGAAATTTAGACACATAACAAATAGAATCCATAACATATGTGGATAGGTAAAAAGGAGGATAGATCCTTTGAGACATGGATCTGTTAGACCGTATTTGATAACAGCTTTGAACAGGTTATCAAAAAAGATCTTGGCCCAATCGTTTTTATCCTTTTTGAGCGGTTCATCTTTTCTAGACCAATGTTTAGTGGTCTCTGATAGGTTCGGGTTCTCCGCCACAAATTTTTTAATGAATTGTACATTGTAAGTCGCCTACGGTTCAGGAAGATGATACATGAGCTTTAAGTCTTGTGCAGCGAATGACCCGATGAGCCCATGTCCTTGAATCTTGAACTGTCTGTCGTTCATTTCTACATTGTCAAGTATCCACTTGATCATATCCGTATATGGGAGAATTTTAGGCCTTATTGCTATCCGATGAAGGAATGAGAACGCCAGTTCTTATAAGGATGCTTCGGCAGAGCCCTGTGGATCTACGATAGCGGTAAATTTCATTATTCTGGGGTTTTCTTCTTCAAGCAGTCTGTACATGCTTTCCCACGTCGATATCCCTGCGTCTCTATTACAAGCTGTGTCTGTGTATAAAGGTGCCATCCCCTTCACCTCAGAGCCCTGAGCCTTACTTTTCTTTCCCATTTCTTCCTGTGTATGGCTTGGTATCGCCTTTTGTTCTTCGTTCCTGCAGCTCACAAATGGAAATGATTGATCAAGAAAGGTGATGGGAGAGTCTTAAATGCAGCAGATATATCAAATATGCCACCTTGCGTGAAGTAATTCTTTGCAAAAGCACGTGTCTACATTTAATAGATGACAACTAATTCCTTTATTATCATTAAAAGCGCATGATCTAAAGTCAGATTATGGTAAGTGGCTTTTCTTGAATAACGTGTCCGCAAGGTTCGTGATGGGGTGATTTTGCGATTTGGTTCGCAATCGTCGCAGATCGCGACATCGCATTATCGCACCATCGCGCTATCGCATTATCGCACACATTGCATATCGCAGAAGTTTTATGCTTGCCATATTTTTGTTAGCCCATTCCTGTGATATGCAATCTTGCGATCGGGGTTATCGCAAATTGGAAAATTTTGAAGGCTTTCTCATTGGCGTTACTTTATGCGATGCGATATATCGCTTAGTACGAGAATCTTGCACATACCAGGATTATACCCAAATGGAGGAGTTTTTCTGTCATTTTATGATGCGACTTTTTAAATATTTTTCTTATCATAAACTTAGGTTTTAAAGTATTCAAAAGATCTTCCTAAGCTTACGATGGTGACCTTATTTTGAAGAAAGGAAACTCTTGTTTTTCCTAAAGTTTTAACTAAGGGTCCCCATTCATTTAGTATTTTGGACAACACTTAAATGAAAAAAGGGGGGGTTGTTTTTGGCCACAACAATTGGCGATTCACTTGGGAGAACCAGTTATCTCTGATTTTCTATTGAACTTTTCAAATTTCCAAAACATTTTTTTTTTTGGAAAATTAAACTTTATTATAAAAAGATAAAGTGCATTATACCCTAAACTGTCAACAACATTTCATTCCAACCTCTTTCTAATTTAATTATTTTCTTCCTCAGCTGGTCCTTGCATTTACATCAACCATTACTTGGTCTTGTAAAAAAAAAATAAGGTCTTCCCTGTGTACCAGTTTTTTTTTTTAAATGCTCATTTGTCGCAGGTAGAGCCTCTGCTGCCAGCAGGCGTTCATAGCCTCGACAGGGCTACATATTATCCAGTAATGATCCTTTATCTTGCTTAAGGTGATCTACAACTTTCAAAGAAAAACCCATATTGACACTTTTTTCCTTTTTTATTCTCAAAGAACAATGTCTTGGTTTGGTAGCCAAATTATGACACAGTCATTCACTTGATTTAAACTTTCGCTGAACAAGCTGGCTCGTGATGAGACCCCTTGTCTTTTGATTTCAACAATCTTGAGTCATTGCCCTGTTTTGGTGGACAGTGTTTGGCAAAGTCAGCAAAGTTTATAATATCTGTGATCATGATAAGCCGACTCGTGATGAGACCTCTTATTCTTTGAGATATAGTGTTTCTTGGATTGTCTCTCTGAATGCTGCGATTTTCTTTAATAGGGAGGATATCATCGCTTTCCTTAAGAAAGCTCTGGACGACAATAATAGAGTTTGAAAACAGCAGTTTTACAGAAAATCTTTATTTTGTTATTGATACCTTTCATTGTACTGATATAAAACAATTTCTTCACTAAGATTGCTTTCGTCAAATTTTGGAAGTTGAAACTAGTATCATATCTGGTTTAAAGTTTTTAACTGTATCTATTAATAATAAAGATCAAGTTTCCAAAAGATTTGATATTTATACGAGCAGAAGTTCAAAATCTGATAGAGAAATGGTGTCTTTAGTAAATGTCAAATGTTGTTAACCACAGGCAAATTTTATTAGGGAGGAGAATATTTAAAGAAATGAGAGGTAACTATTCCCTTGGATATATGCACATGATAGGGATAAGTTCTTTTCTTATTTTTCCTATCAATATTTAAAAACTAAATTATCCACTTAACAACCTAGCTAAAATATCCCTACTCCTATTCTAACTATAAACAGAAAAATTAACTAGGTAAAATGATATTTCCAGTGGAACCATCTTTTCATTTTTATTCCCACACGTATGTACCTTTTAAACATTACTGTTAAGAATAAAATCTTTCTTGGACTATGAATAGTGGATGTAGGATCAGAAAGTGTAACTTCAGTTGGAATTCCGCCTGAAATTTCTTTCTTATGATATCTTCTGTCCAATTGGATACCTATTGGATCATAAAAATCGGGATGAATTTCTGTTATGGATTGGTGATCACGTAACAGGAAAGATGACAAGCCAGATTGAAAATATGATTTTTTAGTTTTAATGGCCCGTAATCTACTATACGTTAAAGTTAAGCTTTTAGCAATTTCTCGTAAAAGGAAAGTTTCCACATATAAATCACTAAATAAATTAATGAAGAATAGATGGAAATTTTTGGAAATAGATTGATCAATTAACGCGAATTGCTGGTGAGTTTTGAAAAATACTTTTTTTTGTTGATGATGTTTTGGATGACACAAGAGTTTCTCTTGAAAGGATGATATTGATTGATCGTGGAATTGAAAAAGTTCTGTATTTCCTTGACACAATTTAGTTTTCCAAAATGGTAATACATCTTTCAAATGTTCTTTGATAAGGTGCTCAATATACCATAGTAATCTATCGAAAGTCTGAAAATTTAAAACACAATCTGATTTTGTACAAAATGAGTGCAAGCGAAAAAGAATGCAATGATTATCTGTACAGCTAGTGTTACAGCACAACTGGGATTGACTTGAAATATCTTCTTCTTCACAAGAACTGGCCAGAATTATGGGATCCGAGTAATTTCGAATTATGTCTTGTGAATCAGAAAACAAGTTATGATTGGGAACAGGCATAGGGGTTTGCTCATGATACGAATCATAGATCGGGATATTGTTTTGGATAGTAAAATCATGCAAATGATCTGTCACTCTGGAATGAGGATCGACTGATATGATTCTTGGATTGGAATATCTCTCATTATCTGAGCTCTGTTGAGTTACTTGAGATAAATCAATATCACCATCATCATCATAGTAGCTATCATAAATGATTTTACTGGTCTCTCTAGATTTTTCTTTTTCATCCAATATTTTCAGAAAAGGAAGGTCAAGTCGTTCTTGTTTATTAATGACCAAAGGATGTTCTATAGCTGCCTCTTTATTTTGAAAACCTAATGGTGATTTATTTGAATAATCCTCTGTACTTTTTGAGATATCATTAATACTGAGGGGGAAAAAATTATCATCACTAAATACATCAGGATAAAGAGAAAAATGCGATTATGGAACAATGCATTTGAAAATATCATCGTGAAAAAATTCTTGTTCATCACATTCACCGTAGACGTCGGGCTTTAGATCATACTTTTGCGTGTTTGTATTTTCTGAAAGAGAATTAATTTGTTGTTCTAACCTAGGCATTTGGCTTGCGATGATATTATCAAACCTTGTCTCTAAGTTGTCTTCTGGTTCCAAGGCAGGCTCTCTTTCAACATCTTCGCTTTTATCTTCTTGCGTTAGAGCAGGCATGTTTCCTAAGCTTTGGGAATTTTCTTCATCATGAGTGATTCACACATTTAAATTGGAATTTTCATTCCTATTAGAAGAAAATAAAGCAAGACTCGAACTAATTTCTGATGGATCAGACATAGGAGGTAGGGAATGTTCAGAATAATCTGAAGATTCTTCATTCATGAGCTCATTTTCAAGATCATATTTTAGACAATCAAGATGAAATCGCATATTAAAATCCCTAACAGATTCATCTTCTTTTCGTAGATACTCAATCTCATCATATACCTGATCATAATCATAGCAATCAAATTTACAGATGAAAGCTTTGAAAAATTGGTCCCAGCTGTGAATTGAGGCAACTGGGAGGGTTCTACACCATTTTCTAGCTTCCGCCGTGAATGTAAGAGTAAAAATTCTGCATAAAACGCTTTCAACATTTCTTTGAACGTTCGAACTTGAAACTCTTTGAATAAATTGAAGAGCATGATTAAAAGTAGAAGAATTATTCTTACCATTGAATTTTACCTGAGACAAGAGTCTTACCACTTCAGGTGGAGTGTTGGAATAGGCACGAACATGGATGCAACTCCAAATGGGAAGTTTGTGAGCAGCCATCCTAATTCAAATGATTACGATTTCAAACCATTCCAACAGACACTATGTTCAGGCCCTCCTTCTAGCGCCAAATATGTTGAAGCCCCGAAAATTGGGTCGACAACAAGGGGGATACCCACCCGGTCCGGACCTTGGTTGGCAGCTCCTTATCCATTTGGTATAGCGGGTCTGACTGGGGATAATGGGACCAGTTTCCCAATCTAAGGGTGTGTGTGTGCAGAGTTGGATGATGCTGATCTACAAGTTCTAATCTAAGCTACTTTAGTCTAATTCTATGATATTGTAATCTAATGAAAACAACACATCTAATCTATGCTAACTCGGGATGTATTTCTTCTATTATGCGATCTAAAGAGATTTCAGACAATAACTGGTAATAAAGATCATTCAGCTATCATAAGAATAGAAATCAATTAAGATGAACCAATTTGCATAAAAAGTTAGGCAAAACAGTTGTGAACAACATATTGCATAATAAGTTATTCATATATCAAACATAAATAAATGACTCCACCGTACAAAAGTGCCAAATGGTAACTCACACATTCATGCAATAACATATAAACAACTAAAAACTGTATATCACCTCAAGAATATAAGCAAAAATGGCCAAGAGATAAAAGTACCATTTATGACTAGTCCTACTCATAAGCTTCAAGCAAAAATGATTTATCTCTACTTGTTCTAACATCTACTAAGAGTACAGAAGTGCAACATCAGTAGCAGATATCAAATTCAAACATTAATAAACCTCGATCCATCCATTCATCAAAACCTCCTCTGAGGGTGCAGAAGTGCATGTTCTGAGGACAAGTTTTTGACAAATTTCTGGAACCTTCTCCAAATGCATGAGAAGGGTTAAAATACTACTTCCTAATTCTAATAATAGTTAATTTACAAAATTTAGGATAAGGTTTTCAAATGACCGTCCTTTTTCTAAACTAATTTTAAAGAAAAAACAACATTCTAAATAAAATTACTTCTGAATCTGATCCTTAAAGCTGCATGCATTCATCACGGGTTTGAGGAGAGTCGGCTGGCTGACTTCTGCTTTGAGCTGGGCTGAGAAAACATAATCTATGAGAGTTGGCACTACCTTCTCAGCCGCATTTATGATACATTTCACAGTCATTTGCTGACTATGCGGCTTTACCAAGTATGCCCAGTAACACTCCCAATTTAACCTGTCTAGTGCTTGGACCGCCTTTTCCTTTTCCTGCGCCTTCTGTTTCCATTCTGCTTCTAGTTGCAGTTATTTGGAAAATACCCTGGGGTGGTCTCTTTGATCAAGTTTGCTCTATGCAAATTTTCATTTACATAGTCGACAAGAATGCTTGCTGTCGTAGCTGCTGTTTCTGCTGCTTGTTCCGCTTCCCTGATTTGATCGTCCCATTTGTTGAAGAGCAAGTCTTTATGATTTTCATTTATCTTGGGTGCGCCTGCTCTTTTTCCCTCGTCTTCTTCCTGCCAAGCCAAGTACTTTGTCACTCGTTTGTCAATCTGATCATAGTCACTTCGCAAGTCTACCACCTGATTGGTGACTTTATCACTCAGTTCGCAATAATAACTCCACTGTGATATCTTCTATCCCAACTCCTCCTGTTGCTGCAGTAGTTGTTGGTTCAAGGCAATAGACTCTGAAATGAACTCTGTAATTTTGGGGTCATCTTTGTGCATCTCCTATACATCCTGCAGTTGTTTTCCCTTTTCATCCAAACTTCTTTGGTAGCTTATTTGCATTTGCTGGAAGTCTTCCTGCAACTTTTGAAGCTGTTTGCGTACCTCATTATTGGCATTGGCTTGTTGCAATTGTAGTTGCAATACCTGTATCTGATTTTCTTGCTCTTTCAACAATTGCTGTACTTCTGACGCTTTGTCAATTGTCGCAGAGGCATACGCCCCTGCGATCTGAGACAGTTTGGTGAGATTTTTAGTTGGATTATTGACAAGATCTTTCCACTGGACGTCTAAATGCTCAGCATCTTGAGCAAGTGTGTTTCCTAACTTTCTCTTTTTTCTTTGCCTTCTTAAAATTTCTTTATGTTGGGGACTGTAAAATATGTCCAGTGGGGGAATTTCTTCTACATTCAGTAGAAGCTCAGAAGATGGAGCAATAGGAATATGCTCCGTTTCTGTGACATTGCTGACTATGGTTGAGCACACTTCTTGTGTCACCTGTGTATTGCTCACAGGTGTTTTTGGGGCCTGTCCTTCAAGATTGATCAATTCGTTGAAGGTTTCCCATTCTTTGTCTAATTCGGTTGTGACGGGTGGTGCTTCAATGATGAGAGGGGGAACATCTCTTGACGGGGAGGCAATAACTTGCTGCTGCGGAAATTCCATTGACTGAGCGGTGTCCTTAGCTGACTCTTCGCCTCTATCTTGGTCGTTTTAGAATTTTTTAGAATGCTCAGGCATCTCTTGTCCACTCTTAGATTTAGATCCAGCAGCGCTTGAATTCTCACTAAGGCTAATGCTTGGGGTAGGTTCTCTGGCAGGTAGTTGCAGCTTTTCTAGAGGAATAGTGGCTAGTCTTCTTTCCTTGTATACCATGAATTTTTGGAGGTCATCTGGAGACAATTGCGATTGAGCTTCCCGCAAAATTTCCTGGAGTGAGCTTTTATTCTGAAATAAATCGTCAAATAAATCCTTCTTTCCAACAAATATTTTTATCTTGACGTTCGTTGTGAAACCTTGGGCAACTTTATTTGGGTCAAATGGCCTTGCCGGGAATTTAAATAATTGTAGACACGTCACTGATCCGGATTTAAACAGGAACGCAACAAATTACAGAGATAACCATATACATAAAGATGCAGCGGAAATAATACTTCATTTCATTAATGGAAAATACTGAAATATGCTTACAAACAGAAATGGAAATAAACTAGCTAGGGCGATGGTAGCTTATCTCTGAGAAGAGATGTGATGGCTACATGCCTCTGAACTGTGTTACAATGAGGCTCGAAGGCCTATTTATTGTTGAGAAACAATGGAAAACCCTTAACATTCGAAAACCTAACCCTAGGAGATGAACCGCCAAACTGTGGGCCCCGTTTGGGTAAATTGGTACATCAACTTCCCAGGGTCGTAACTTTGGCATACGATCTCCGTTTGACGCGTACAATAGCTCGTTAGAAAGATCTATCCGAGCACTACCACTTTGGGAAGGGAAACATCAGTCCATGGACCCATGTTGCCCCCAAATTTCCCAAAAAACGTCGTTTAGGGCCTCAAAACGGCTCCAGAAGTTCAGGACCCGAAAAACTGCTAAAAATAGTAAGTTGTGCTACAATTAAGGAAACTGAAAATGCTGAGAAAGACAATGGTGGGGGTCCAGGTGGACTTGGCAGGTGGCCACCAATATCCACCTGGATCATTCCTCCCCCCTTAGGAAGCAATGGTCCCCATTGCATTGAGCTCCTCCATGAGATGAGGAAACTTCTGCTGAACTTGTTCCCTGGTGAGCCACTTGCCCTGCTGAAGGAGTTGGCCCGCTTTGACAACTCGATACAGTTGGATATTCTGTTGGCGAGTTTTCTTGATCTGTGTGTCCATGATCCGATCAGTTGCAGCTTGTTCCATGCAATCTGGATTTAATTCTGTGGGTTTGAGCTGTTCTGCAATGTCGGATGTGTCTAGCAATGGTGGAAAGTATGGCCGAAGGCGGTCCACATTAAATACTGGGTGCAGGCCAAGGAATGGGGGAATGCTGAGCTCAAATGCATTGTCTCCCATAGCCTTAGTAATGGTGTAAGGACCATATCGGAGTGGTCTCAATTTTCGATAGGCTCCAGTAAGGCGTTCCTTTTGCAAATGCAACCAGACTTTGTCGCCCACCTGAAACTTGTGTGGCACCCGATGTTGATCATGTCGCTGCTTGTACTTGGCATTTGATTTCTCAAGAATGTCATGGACCTGCTGGCGAATATGTTGGATGCGCTCAATGAAGCTGGTGGCCTTATCTGTTTCGGACTGGACATGAGCTGAATTCATGTGAGTAGCTGCAAGTGGCATGGCCACATCAATGGGGCATAGTGGCTGGAATCCCAAACCCACCTGAAAAGGGCTATGGCCAGTGGAGCTGTGAAGAGCTCGGTTGTAGCTGTGCTGAACGTAGGGGAGGCTCTCGTCCCATGTGCGTGGATGCTTTGAGTTATACATGCGCAGAATGTGCACAATCATCCTATTGACAACCTCTGTCTGGCCATCAGTTTGAGGATGGAAGGCTGTGGACTTCGTGAGTTTGGTGTCCAGCATTGACCAGAGACTGGACCAAAAGGTGCTGAGAAACCGACTGTCCCGATCTGAGATGATAGACTGTGGGATCCCAAAGTGCACCCACACTCGTTCAAAGAAGAGTTTAGCAGTGGCTTCTGCTGTGATATTCTTCTTGCAGGCCATCATAATGGCCATCTTTGAGAACCTGTCGACGACCACAAAAACACAGTCATTTCCATGCTTAGTGGAAGGAAGGCCTGACATGTAATCCATGGAGATGGATTCCCAAGGTCGACTAGGGGTAGGCAACGGGGTATAGAGGCCTTGCTTCTTAATGGTCGGTTTGGCAATGGCACAGGCAGTACATGATCGGATGTACTTCCCAACATCCTGTCGAAGATTCGGCCAATAGAAATAGTTTTGCAGTACTGCCACTGTTTTCTCGACCCCGAAATGCCCAGCAGCCCGACTGTAGTGTGCTTCCCAAATCATCTTGGCACGCTCGCTTGAAGGAACAAAGAGGTGACCGAGGTGGCATAATAGGGCATCCTGGAGGTGAAAATCTGCAACCTGCCGACCCTCCAAGAGTGTCTGGTATGTGTGGCCGAATTCTGGGTCGCTTTTGTAGAGAAGTGGCCAATCAGAAGTCTCGTGCCCGCAAGAGTTGAGCACGGTGGTTAGCGCCATGATCGGTGGTCGACTGAGGCAATCTGCAACATTATTGGTGCTGCCCTTTTTATACTTGATATTCAAGTGAAACTGTTGCAGGTATGTAGACCACTTCTGATGGCGATCATTCTGCAATTTCCCTTGGGTCTGTATGAACTGCAGAGGTCGGTGGTCTGTGTGGATGACCGTTTCCTTCCCCAAAATGTAATGCTTCCATTGTCGGCAGGCCTGTACAATGGAATACATCTCTTTATCATAAGTGGGGTACTTCCGGACTGTGTCTGAAAGTGTTTCACTGTGATATGCCACTGGATGTCCATGTTGAGTAAGGACTGCCCCAATAGCATAGTCAGAGGCATCTGTCTCGACCTCAAATGGTTGTTGTAAATCTGGTAACGCGAGCACTGGTGCTGTGCAGAGGCGATCCTTCAACTCCCTGAATGCCTTCTGTTGAGATTCAGACCAAAAGAATTTTGCTTTCGCCCCGCCCTTGGTGACTTGACTCAAGGGCCAAGAAATATGAGAAAATCCCAACACAAACCTGCGGTAGAAGTTGGCAAGACCTAGAAAGCTGCGGAGCTCTGTTAGAGTGGTTGGAGAGGGCCAATCCCGAATGACTTGGACCTTGGCTGGATCGACATGCACCCCCTGTTCATCAATGATGTATCCCAGATACTGAACCTCGGTCATGCCAAAAGTGCATTTCTCCAAATTGGCACATAGCTTGTGTTGCCGCAGTGTTTGGAGAACCTGTCGGATGTGGTGGAGGTGCTCTTCCCAACTCTGGCTGAAGATCAGAATGTCATCCAAGTATACTACTACAAAGGAGTTGGTGAATGGCCGCAAGATGTCATCCATTAGCCTCATAAAGGTTGCAGGAGCATTCGTCAATCCGAAAGGCATGACCAACCATTCGAAGAGGCCCTCCTTGGATTTGAAGGCAGTCTTCCACACATCTGAGGGTTCAATTGGTACCTGGTGATATCCTGACTTCAGATCGATCTTGCTGAAATATTTCGCCCCCTTTAGTTGGTCTAGGAGGTCATCAATCCGGGGGATCGGGTACCTATTACAAGCAGTGATCTTGTTCAACGCCCGATAGTCAATACAGAGTCTCCACGTCCCATCCTTCTTCTGTACCAACACTATCGGGCTCCCACAGGGTGAAGAACTCGGACGGATGTGACCTTTCTGCAGGAGCTCCTGAATCTGCCTCTTGATTTCATTGTTCTCCAGAACGGAGCGCCGATAAATTGGTCCATTGGGTAGCGGCGCACCTGGGGTCAGATCGATGGAGTGCTTGACTTGACAGTGCAGAGGAACCCCTGCCGGGGAGGTGAAGATGTCTTCGTACTCCTCCACAATCTTGTCCATCTGTAGCTGCCGTGCAGAGGGACCCCGTTTGGAGGCCGCGGCCACTGTCTTCTTCTTCCCTTGAGGGCGTATCATCAGGAAAACAAATTTCCTGGTTTTGGAAATGATCTTACTGCATTGTTTTGCAGTAATCAAAGAGATGGCGGCAGGTGGTGCTACCTCTGGTATCCTGAACAACTTATTTCCCAATGTAATAATAACAGCACGGGGCCTTGATTCATACACAGCATGTCGCTTCCACAAGTATGGTTGTCCTAGTAATACATCACAAACTTCAAGGGGAGCAATGTCACACAATACCTCATCCGTGAAGGGCTTGATGTTGTATGGAAGGCGACACTGCTGGCTCACGCGAAGATCTCGCCCTTGGTGAAGCCACCCAATGGTGTATGGTTGTGGATGTGCTGTGGTCGGTAAGCCCAACCGCTTCACGACCTCTGCCGAAATGAGGTTCTTTTGACTCCCGCTATCAACAATGAACTGTATCGGGGAGCCCTTTACCCACATCTGGGAGTGGAAGAGATGCTCCTCCTCCTCTGGATCTTCGGGTTCATTTTTCTGGATCTTTGCGGTAGCAACAGTGGCGCTGGGATCCGCATCAATGATCTGCTTCCCTTTTTCATACCCCTTATCGGGTTCTGACTCAGAGTCGGAACATGCATCTGATTCTGAAACCTTTAGCTCAGCCACCAGTGACTGCTTGGCCCGACACTCACTTGTGTTGTGAGTGGAGCTCTTATGGAACTCGCACCATTTTCCAGTGTCCTTTCTCGGCTTCGCGGCGTTGCTCTTTGCTTGCAGCTTCGGCTGGTTGTCTTGGGTTGTCCCGCCTTGGCTTTGTCCTTTGTTCTGTGGTTTAGGGGCACCTTTCCCCTGCTTTGGATTCGCAGATCCAAAGTCTCGCTTCTTTTGTTTAAACTTCTGCTCGACCTTGACGGCATACCGGTATGCTGCGCCGAGCGAGGGGATGTTTAGGAACTGTATTTCTTCCTGGATGTACTTGTGCAGGCAGCCACGGTATTTGAGTATCAAATGTTGCTCCGAATCCTTGATACCCAACTTTGTGCGAAGGGTATGGAAAAGATTGGTGAACTCCGGCACGTCTTGGTCCCTTCCCTGCCGCAGCGTGGTCCACTTTATGTATTCATCCTCATAGCTTCCGACAGGGTAGTACTGCTCCTTGATGGCATCCCGGAATGAATCCCAGGTGGGTGCGGCTGAAAATAGTGAGCCAGTACTTTCATCCTTCTGCTCGCAGTAGGTTTCCCACCAGTCCTTGACGTGGGGGGCTGCTTTGAGAAGAGCAAAAACAATCTTTTCCCGACTCGAAAATTCATGAACAGAAAAATAACCCTCTAGCAGATTTAACCATTTATCTACAGCATCGGCGTCTATCTGACCCTCGAATATGGGGATTTCAAAATTAACTTGTACCTTAAAAGGTGTGGCGTTTCCATAGGAGCTGCTGGAAGCCGATGCGCCGCTTCTGGGTAGCCGCTGAAGGATCTGCGCAAAGCTGTCCATCATCGCGTTCCGTTGTCGCTCGAGTGCTTCTTCGAGCAAGATTTTGATGGGATCTCCTGCCCCCTCGTCTTTCTTCTCGTCCGCCATGGGAGGCCGTCAGGATTTGCGAGGCTGGTCTTGCAAAGGTTCAACCAGTTCAAGCCCTAACTCCTTATATCCCGACCTTGTTGGGGACATGCAAAGAAAAACAGAGAAAAAGCAGACCGCTCTGATACCACTGATCCGGATTTAAACAGGAACGCAACAAATTACAGAGATAACCATATACATAAAGATGCAGCGGAAATAATACTTCATTTCATTAATGGAAAATACTGAAATATGCTTACAAACAGAAATGGAAATAAACTAGCTAGGGCGATGGTAGCTTATCTCTGAGAAGAGATGTGATGGCTACATGCCTCTGAACTGTGTTACAATGAGGCTCGAAGGCCTATTTATTGTTGAGAAACAATGGAAAACCCTTAACATTCCAAAACCTAACCCTAGGAGATGAACCGCCAAACTATGGGCCCCGTTTGGGTAAATTGGTACATCAACTTCCCAGGGTCGTAACTTTGGCATACGATCTCCGTTTGACGCGTACAATAACTCGTTAGAAAGATCTATCCGAGCACTACCACTTTGGGAAGGGCAACATAGGTCCATGGACCCATGTTGCCCCCAGATTTCCCAAAAAACGTCGTTTAGGGCCTCAAAACGGCTCCAGAAGTTCAGGACCCGAAAAACTGCTAAAAATAGTAAGTTGTGCTACAATTAAGGAAACTGAAAATGCTGAGAAAGACAATGGTGGGGGTCCAGGTGGACTTGGCAGGTGGCCACCAATATCCACCTGGATCAGTCATATTCTCCACTTCGGTGAACGCGTGACCCACATCGAACAATGAAAAGGCCCCACAAGCTACAGGAAATTGGGGCCATATGGCCTTCTTTTTGTCTTTTAGGTCTTTGGTTAGGCCGCATTCTGAACAGGTTTGGTATGCAATTTCTTGAGCCAGTGGTTTTTCAGGAATATATAAAGGTAGGACATGAGGAGGGACGGTGCTTCCAAATACTCTAATATAGGTGAACCATTCTTCCCTGAACCATCTTGCGATGGGGATGATATCTATCTGTGCCTCAGGTGAGCACCTCGGGGGTTCTTTATCATACATCATTCTATACATGGGTAAGATAAGCCCATGACAAATTTGGTAGAAATGCGGAATGAACTGAGAATCCCATAATATCTTATGATAAACATGGATGGGTAATGGGTCTTGAGTTGTCCATTTCCAACCCATAGAGGGAAATTTAGACACATAACAAATAGAATCCATAACATATGCGGATAGGTAAAAAGGAGGATAGATCCTTTGAGACATGGATCTCTTAGACCAGTATTTGATAATAGCTGTGAATAGGTTATCAGAAAAGATCTTGGCCCAATATTTTTTATCCTTTTTGAGCGGTTCATCTTTTCTGGACCAATCTTTAGTGGTCTCTGATAGGTTCGGGTTCTCCGCCACAAATTTTTTAATGAATTGTGCATTGTAAGTCGCTTGCGGTTCAGGAAGATGATACATGAGCTTTAAGTCTTGTGCAGCGAATGACCCGATGAGCCCATGTCCTTGAATCTTGAATTGTCTGTCGTTCATTTCTACATTGTCAAGTATCCACTTGATCATATCCGTATATGGGAGAATTTTAGGCCTTGTTGCTATCCGATGAAGGAATGAGCACGCCAGTTCTACTAAGGATGCTTCAGAAGAGCCCTGTGAATCTGCGACAGTGGTAACTTTCATTATTCTGGGGTTTTCTTCTTCAAGCATTCTGTACATGCTTTCCCACGTCAATATCCTTGCGTCTCTGTTACAAGCTGTGTCTGTGTATAAAGGTGCCATCCCCTTCACCTCAGAGCCTTGAGCCTTACTTTTCTTTCCCATTTCTTCCTGCGTATGGCTTGGTATCGCCTTTCGTTCTTCGTTCCTGCAGCTCACAAATGGAAATGATTGATCAAGAAAGGTGATGGGAGAGTCTTAAATGCAGCAGATATATCAAATATGCCACATTACGTGAAGTAATTCTTTGCAAAAGCACGCGTCTACATTTAATAGATGACAATTAATTCCTTTATTATCATTAAAAGTGCATGATCTTATGTTAGATTATGGTAAGTGGCTTTTCTTGAATAACGCACCCGAAAGGTTCATGATGGGGTGATTTTGCGATTTGGTTCGCAATTGTCGCAGATCGCAACATCGCATTATCGCACCATCACGCTCTCGCATTATCGCACACATCGCAGATCGCAACAGTTTTATGCTTGCCATATTTTTGTTAGCCCATTCCTGCGACATGCGATCTTGTGATCGGGGTTATCGCAAATCGGAAAATCTTGAAGGCTTTCTCATTGGCGTTACTTTATTGCGATGCGATATATCTCTTAGTACGAGAATCTTGCACATACCAGGATTATACCCAAATGGAGGAGTTTTTCTGTTATTTTATGATGCGACATTTTAAAGATTTTTCTTATCATAAACTTAGGTTTTAAAGTATTCAAAAGATCTTCCTAAGCTTACGATGGTGACCTTATTTTGAAGAAAGGAAACTCTTGTTTTTCCTAAAGTTTTAACTAAGGGTCCCCATTCATTTAGTATTTTGGACAACACTTAAATGAAAAAAAGGGGGGGGGTTGTTGCTGGCCACAACACAACCTCACACTAGGCACAAAAAATCCACCCACTATCAACCTTAAGCTAATGGGTAGGTGGAGGTGACAAATAAAGCTTTGGAGAACATCTTAACCAAATTTTTCAACAGCAACAAAAAGGATTGGGAAGCTATACTTGTGGAAGCCACTTGGGCCTATAATACCACATGGAGAACCACTATTGGGTTCACTCCCTTTGAACTAGTTTATGGAAAAATGGTACTACTATCAATTGAATTTGAGCACAACACCCTAAGAATGGTAAGTGCAATTGGACCTAGACATGACCAAACCTCAGCAAGAGAGGATGCAACATCTGATTTCTCTTGATGAGCTTAGATAGCAGGCCCTCATTCACACTGAGGTTGCCCAATTGTAGAGGAAGGTTTGGCATGCCAAGAAAATTAGGGAAAGGACCTTTCAAGAGGGTGATTGGGCCCTTCTGTATGATTCCAAGTTCAATGAATTCAACGGAAATATGTTGAAAATATGGTTAGGTACTTGGAAAAGTATTATGAAAATGGCTCTGTCCAAATCATAATGATTGCTGAGGAGAAAGTTCCATTGTTAGTCAATGTTTACCGATTGAAGCTTTACAAGAGCCCTATGTGAAAAGAGGAGTTTACCAATTCAATAAGCAAGGAAATGAATGTTATTGGGAGCCTAAAATCTCCCAATAAATATAGCCTCTGATGAGAAGAAAAAAAAGAAAACAAGGATAATAATCTTGGGTGAAAGCCTCCATGAGGAACCTAAGGCAAGCTCTTGGATTGAAAATGTCCATAAGGCAGTCCAAGAGTCTAAAAAAAAGAAGAAAAAAATGATGAATATGAATAAAAGATCCCTAGGTGAAAACCTCCTTTGAGGCACCTGGGGTAGTCCTATAGGTTGAAAACCTCCTTTGAGGCAGTCTACAAGTCTAAAAGAAAAAGAAAAGGAAAAAAAACAAAGAAGAAAAGGGAACCCTTACATCATTCTGCTAACATTTTTTTTTGTAGTGTTCCAATGACAATCCAAGGGGGATAGTAGACAGAGAAGAAACTTCCCAAATCCACCTCCAAATCCTCCAAATTATCTCTCTAAATGCACTCCATCCCTGCATTGGTTCTCCCAAAGTTTTTTGATCATTACATGGCCTTCCTCGCTTGATTCTACTACAATCTTGAGTTTCTATAAGATTGTGATTTGAATAAAAAGAAGGACCGATTCATGTGTTTTTTTTCTCAGGAACAAGGGAGGGGGTCCAAAATAGCCTCAAATTCATTTTCCATACCATTTGACCTCTTCTCTATCCTCATTCCCACTTCTATCCATCACAAGCCATATCTTTTTTATCTATATCTTTTAAATTCAAGGATGCATATATAATTGCATATAAAAGAGTGTATAACCAAGTAACTTAAAACACATGAAAAAAGAAGAAATCATAAAGAAACCGTGATTTCAAAGGCACAAAAATGACTTGATTACAGAGTTCACCCAATGTGGGTTACGTCTCTGGGCCCTACTCAAAGTGGGGAGTCCCTCTTTCATTAAATGGAAATAAAGAGGTGAGTTACAATCAAATTTACATAAATGACCCTTATACCTCAGATCTTTGTCATGGAAGAAAAATGGAGACCTCAGCTAAAGAAACTAGCTGAATGATTGGATTCTTGGTGAGAAATCGTGCAAAAATGACTATAAAATTGTCCTTTTCTAACAATGGAACTTATGGGCTCCAAGGGAATCTTCTCAACATCAACAAATATTCCTTGTTCAAGGTTCCTCCCATCCTAGCCGCTTAAGATTCCATTGGTTGGATCCGCTCCGTTCTCCGCTGGTCAGTCGAATGGAAATGAGTGAGGTTAAATAGATTTCCATGGGCATAGTTTACCAAAATAAGTCATTGGCTTGTTCGTAAACGACGACAAGTTATGTGGGGGCAGGCCGGGTTCAAAACCCACCCACCCCATATTTGGTTCAAACTTGTTAATAGTACGTGACATCATTCTTTGGTTGGAGTGACAATTTTTGTTGACCATTGAATTAGTTTTTGCCACACCATTTGGGGCTGCCCGATTGGCAGGCCAGCGTCACTGTAACATACATTTAATCAGCATCATTTCCATATGATCGGGCAGGACCGGGTCTATCGGTGGACCGACACATATTATTTTAATATGACTATAGCCGTTAGGGGGTTGGAAGGTGTTGTGGTCACCAACAACCCCCCTCTTTGTTTGATATTAGTAATAACATCAAGCAAAGGGGGACCCTTAACCAAAAATCCAAAAAATATTTTTGTTTGAAAAATCTTTTGTATTAACTCCCTAAGAAGCTATATCGCGTCACAAAGGAACAAAGGAGTGCCTTCCCAAAGCGCATAAATACATTGAGGAGGAGCGACGCGAGAACTCATCGCATCGCGTGCATTAAAAGCGCTCAAAAAGGGAAAACCTAAAGAATTGCCGACGGCCGATATGCAACGTCGCTCGTCGCAATGTCGCATAAAGCAGCACAGAGTGACAAAGCGAAAAACTTGCGACCTTGCGATATTGCGATATGTGATCTACGACCATGCAAAGCTGCGACCTGCGATCTATGGTGTGTGACAAATGATACTATCAATTGCTGCGATGCCACCTATTTACATCGCAATCTTCGATGCTGCGATGCATATCGCAAGAAACCATTCGTCGCAGGCATTCCTCGGCATAATCTGTGAACCCAAAATTAGGCGTGCACCTTACGGGAAATTAATGATTGTATGCCTGTGTATCCAAAGATGATTATGTTGCACTTTTCGAAGAGTCAAGTCATAATGGGTGACATGATTATGCATTCATTAGAACTTAATTGCTTTCACGTCAATCTTTTCTTCTGTCTCTTTTCATTTACGTGAACCATAAGTCAGCAACTGATATAAATCTATATGCAAGAAACATCTAAGGAAAAGCGCCAGAGCTAGGAGAACAGAGAGGAGATGACTTCGCAGATGGATACCACATACAGCAGGACCGCGGATTCCAGAGTATCACTCAACAAATGCTGATGGGAATAGGCTATCTAGGACTCAGAGTCAAAGGCGCACAAAAGCAAAGCGTTTATGAAAGATCTTGAGTCCCAAATTGGGTAAAGAAAAAAGAAAAACGCTTAAGGGGAAAGACGTCTCAGAAAAGCCTGGAACAAAGAATGGAAACAAGTTTCAATTGAGAAAATCATTCAGGCAACAAAATCCCCAGCTCATTGAGTCATTCTCACGGCCGGAAACCGAAATAGCAACAGCACAATCAGTTTGAGAGAAATCTGAGTTGTACTAAGTATACACGCCGTGAAGACACTCCTCCAGAAGAACACTTTCAAAAATATCTTCTAGTTTGTCAGAAAGAAATGCCAGCTCTTGTTATTTCTAATTTTCAAGCTCGAACTAAAGGAAAGGACAAGCAACCGACTCTTTCACGGCGAACAGTGCATCGCTTACAGCACTAAGGAGCAGATACAGAAATGGTTAGAAATTAGATTCAGTTTTTAGAAATAAATTTGTTTTAGTAAAAGGGCGGTCATTTGAAGCCGTTCCCTAAATTTGTGTAATTAAAATTAGCCGGTTAGTAGTATTTAACCCTTCTCGTTGCATTGGAGAAGGGTCTGGAAATTTGTCATAAAACTTGTCCTCAGAACATGCACTTCTGCACCCTCGGAGGGGGTTTTTGATGAATGGACGGATCAAGATTTATTTATGTTTGTATTTTAATACCTGCTACTGATGTTGCACTTCTGTACTCTTAGTAGGCATTAGAAGTAAGTAGAAAAATATCATTATTGCTTAAGGTCTGTGAGTATAAAATCAGTCATAAATGGTACTTTTATCTCTTGACGAGTTTCTGCTTGCATTCTTAGAGTAATATAGAGCTGATGTTGTTTATATGTTAATGTATGAATGAGTGGACTACCATTTGGCACTTTTGTATGGTGGAGTCATTGATTTGTGCTTAATACATGAATAACTGATTATGCGATATGCTGTTCACAATCGTTTTGCTTAACTTTTTATGCAGGATGGTTCATCTTAATTGATTTATATTCTCATAATAGCTGAATAATATTCATTACCAGTTATTGTGTGAAATCTTTCTAGATCGCATAATGGAAAAAGTTCTATCCCGGGTTAGTGTAGATTAGATGTGTTGTTCTTGATAGAATAAAGTAGTATAAAATTCAATCTTAGAGTTTAGAATTAAATTAGCTTAGAAATAATTCCAGATTTTCATTATCATATTCTACACACACACACATCACCAAATTCTACACACACACAACCCCTTAGAACGGAAAGTTGGTCCCGTTATCCCCAGTCGAACCCGCTACACCAAACGGGCATGGAGCCGCCAACCAGGTTCCTGACCGGGTGGGTATCCCCCTTGTTGTTGACCTGATTTCAGGGCCCTCAACATATTTGGCGCTAGAAGGAGGGCACGAACTATGAATGGCACCTAAAGCAACATCTAAATACCATTCTAAGAGTAATACACCCTCATCAACTCCCTCGACTTCTCCAACACGCTTAAACCTGGAATTTGAAGTCGCTCGAGTATCTACCACTGCTACATATTCGAATATATCAGACCAATCTATCATTGAACCCCCTGAAATTCGAACTTTGATTCGTAAACTCCAGGGATTCTCTATTTTTAACCAGAAGTCTAATAAATCTAAAAGCAGCGTGACTTCGCAGTACAACCCTGCTCATCCCCTTACCAGATCAAAGAGTGAAAAATTTGGCATACAACCAAGTGAACTCCCTCTTCCTACCAGGAAAAGAGCAAGGAAAACTCCACCAGAGTCTGACAGTCAGACTCCTTCATCCACTTCTTCCATATCAACTCCCTCACCGCGAAGTCAACCACCCACTCTTTCTTTCCAACTCACTAACCCATCTTCTACAAACCTTCCTCTTCAAACATCAAAGATCTTAATATCTTCATCTTCTCAGCATCAGAGATCATCTTCTGCACTTCCATTAACTAGCAGCTCAACGATGGCCCAGTCTCCATGGAACAATCCTGGGGCGGTTTTAATGCCTCCACCCCTGAGCCCTATACTGGCCCATCCTAAGAAATGGCTGCCTAAATTCAATCGGGAAGCAGGCATGCTAGCCGAGGAACATATCAATAATTTCATGCTTTCTGTTAATCTCAACGGAGTCACTAACGAAGACACTGTTGTCCGGCTTTTCCCTTATACAATGCAAGGAACAACCATGTCATGGTACTTTTCGTTACCTTCCAGATCCATCACAAGCTGGGACATTTTTCAAAGTCAGTTCCTCACCAAGTTTGGTGATGACAGATCCACGACGACGTTGATCAATGACCTATCTAATCTTAAGGCTGAGGCTAGAGAACCCATTAAAGATTTTAACTTACGGTTCAATAAGATCCTCAACAAAATCCCCGCTGCCTCACAACCCAGCGAGGAAGTAAGATGTGAATGGTAAATCACGGCTTTACCTCCAAACTTGGCTATCTTTGTAGATAGGGCAAACAATACCACCTTGGTCGACAACTTGACAGAAGCATTAGCAGTGGAAAAACGCGTGGTAGCCCTAGAAAAGAGATCTGCTATAGAAGAATGCAAATCTAAGAAGATCTCTTTCAAAGAAGACACCAAGAAGAAGAAAACTAAAGATCCTTTCGATTTGGAAGGATTACAAAAAGTTTTGAAAGCCATGTCCAATGAGATGATTGATATTAAGAAACAAGTAGCAGAGACCTCTTCGAAAAATCCCTTTAGGACTTTTAAAAGAAATCCTCCCATGGAGGTAAGACCACCTAGTGTTGACTCGAACGTTGAATCTGAAGAAGACGAAGAAGAAGAGAATACCATTGAAGGGTAGACCGACGAGGAAGAGGTCGTAGAATTACAAGGAATGTGGGACTTCATCCTCCCGTAAGAAGAGGATCAAGAAGTATTTCCTGTTAGCACGAGAAGCAAAAATCAACTTGATCCTCCCCTAACTACCCCAAAACAAAAGGGCGCAGGCCCTGCAACAAAAGAAAAGGTCGCAACAAAAAAGACAACTGCTAAAGCGACCCAGCGTAGCCCAGTCCAACCTCATCAAACGCCTCCATAAAGAACACTAATAGTGTCGGATGAAATGGAATATAACATCATTGATGACATGAAGAAGACTAGGGCTAATATCACTATGTACGAATTGAGTAAATTGAAACACCAGCAGAAAATAATGATGAAATAATTACATGCTGTGCCTACTACATCTTTACCTACAGCTGTAGCTTCCCACAATTTGGGAAGAGCTCCAACCAACACGATCAATAAAATTGATCCAAATGACATCGCCTTGATTGGAGGAAGATCGAGATCTCATACTCCTTTTCTTCTCACATATGAAATCTTCAATAAAAACGTGCACAATTGCTTGGTCGATTCTGGTGCTTCAACGAATATTTTACCCAGGTCAATATGTGCCAAATTGAATGTGCAACCTCAAAAATCCACGGTACGTATAGTTCAACTTGATCGATCCCAAGTCGAAGTGATTGGTGAACTCAATCAGGTGACCATAAGATTGTCGTCTAACCCAAAAGTGTGTCAGGTTATCGACATTCTAGTAGCTGATATCACTGAGTTCTATGGTTTAATTCTTAGCAGGGATTGGTCGGAAAAACTCCATGGATATTTTTCAACCGACTGGTCGCACATGTGGTTACCATATAATGGTAAACCAAATCAGATAAAGGTTGAACGAGAGTTGCACCAAAAATACATAGTGACAGAACTGGAAGGAGAAAATGAAGCCATAACTTACAATAGCAGCATTGTAGGCAATTACGCAATAGATTCTTTCCTAGGTAATTTCAATGCTCATATTTCACCATACTTAGAGAATTCAGTTTTATCCCAAGTTGAAAATTTCTCCCAAATTGATGACTCAAAATGTTTTAGTTTTTTAGATAATTCTGTAAATACTTCTTTATTTTGGAAATTATATTTTGACGGATCTAAATCTAATGAGGGATCTGGAGCAGGATGCGTTCTGATTAACCTAGACGGGAACAAGATTATGCTCACATGCAGACTTGAGTTCGATTGCACGAAAAACACAGCAGAGTACGAAGCCTTGGTTCAAGGCCTATACAAAGCAATCAGATTAAACGTTAAGTATCTTCAAGTCTTTGGAGATTCGGAGATCGTCGTAAAACAGGTACGTAACACCATACATTGCCTGTCAAGTCATTTAAAGCATTATCAATCATTAGTCCAAGATCTCACTGCAAATTTCGTAGCATTCAACATCTCGTCAATTCCAAGAATTCAAAACGCGAGCGCAGACCTGTTAGCCAACGTAGCCTCTAGACTTATCCCTTCTGAAGATTTTAGTCTTGATAGGTTTTCAATAGAATTAATCTTTAGACCATCCATCCCTGACAATATCACCAATTGGAGAGTGTTCAATGACGATCCTGACATCGTAAATTTCCTTACTTCTGAAGGATCCTACTCAAATCAGATAATTGACGAAGACCATCATGATCATCAAATACAACAAAATGGCTCTGACAATGCTATACCGAAATCGGTGGTCAAGTTAGAAGATTTATATGATTTGAAAAGTTGGTTTAAAAGGTCTGCCAATTCTAAACTTTGCAGTTCTACCCTGAACTATGAATTAGTAAACCTAGGGACCGATCAGAAGCCACAAAACGTTAACCTAGGTCACGGCCTAGCCCCTGAAGAGAAATCAGCATATATCCGTCTTCTGAGACAATACAAAAACGTTTTTGCCTGGAATTACGATGAGTTAAAGACATACAACACTTCTATCATTCAACATGTTATCCCTATGATTGACAATGAAAAACCTGTCTAGCAGAAGCTCAGAAAAATACACCCTAACCTAGAAAATCATATAAAAACTGAGCTTAATAAGTTGTTGAGAGCCAGAATAATCTTCCTCGTAAGGCATTCTAAATGGGTATCCAATATGGTGCCCGTTAGGAAGAAAAACGGAGATATTAGAATCTGTATCGATTTCCGAAATCTCAACAAAGCCTGTCAGAAAGATAACTTTCCCCTCCCACCTATGGAGCAAATATTACAGGCAGTAGCAGGCTCAGAATTAATGTCATTCCTGGATGGATTTTCAGGATACAATCAAGTACTGGTGCATCCTGATGATCAGTTAAAGACTACGTTCCGAACCAAATGGGGCACTTATGCATATCGGAAGATGCCATTTGGTCTGATCAATGCCGGAGCTACCTTTCAGAGAGCCATGGACATCGCATTTAAAGGGTTAGTCAATAAATCAGTAGTGATTTACCTGGATGATATAACAGTGTACTCCAAAAAACGAAACAACCATCTCAAAGATTTGAAGCAAATCTTTCAAAGATGCTTGAGGTATGGGATTTCGCTCAACCCAAAGAAATATTTCTTTGCATTAAGCAAAGGGAAATTGCTTGGATTCATAGTGTCTAAATCTGGTATTCATATAGAACCCGATAGAATCAAGGAAATTTCCGAAATATCCATACCCCATAACAAGAAAGCCATGCAATCCTTCCTTGGACAAATCAATTTTGTCAAAAGATTTGTCCCAGATTTTTCACGTATTATTTCTCCCTTACAAAATATGATAAAAAAGAATTCAAATTTCAAATGGGGTCTAGATGAGCACGAAGCGTTCAACTTAATCAAACAAGCTATCATCGATGCTCCATCTTTGGCCACCCCAAATTTTTCGGAATCTTTTATCTTGTACACTTTTGCCTCAGAGAAATCCTATGCCGCGATTTTGACCCAAGCAAATCAAGAGAAAGCGGAAGCTCCAATCGCATTATTTAGCTCGAACTTACAAGGTGCTGAAATTAATTACTCAGACGTGGAGAAACAAGCATATGCTGTTTTCAAAGCGATCAAATATTTCAGACCTTTCTTGCTTAAAGCCCACACTAAAGTCGTAGTACCATTTCCGGCGGTAAGAAACCTTTTGGTGCAGAAAGACGTGGGCGAAAAGAGAGCTGATTGGAGTACCGCTTTACAAGAATATGATCTTGAGATCAAACCAGCAAACATCGTAAGATGTCAAGGCTTCTGCAAGATGTTAGCCAGAGCATCACAAATCCCGGAGAACTCATCTGAAGAGGTACAAGCGTATGAGGTAAGCCTAAACGATGCAGAATCATCATATGCTGACACCATTTATTTTCTTAAGAACGGGTATGCTCCATCGCGTCTGGATCATACCAAGAAAAGAGCTATGAGATTAAAAGCTAAACAATACCAGCTCATAAATGATGTCTTGTTTAAAAGGAATTACGATTCTGTGCTTCTTAGGTGTCTTGAGAAAACTGAAGCCGAAAAGGTTTTGCAGGAACTCCACGATGGACCAGCGGGCGGACACTATGACGGAGATATGACTGCACATAAAATCTTGCGTGCAGGATATTATTGGCCCACGATGTTCAAAGACTCATACAATCACGTAAGGAAATGCCAAGTCTGCCAGACCGCTGCAGGAAAACAAAGGAAACCGTCCATGCCGCTACAACCAGTCATCATCGACCAACCATTCAGTCAATGGGGCTTGGACATAATAGGTGAGATCGTTCCTCACTCTTCTAAGCAGCATAAGTATATCCTTACGGCAACTGATTATTTTACCAAATGGGTAGAAGCAGTTCCTCTCAAGACAGTTCATTCTGAAAATATTATTGAATTCATAGATCAATTTATCATCACTAGGTTTGGATTGCCAACAGCATTAATGTTTGATAACACTTCATATTTTTCTGGAAATGCTATGACTAAGTTTGTGCTTAAAAGAGGGTTCAAACTGAAATATTCTGCCAACTACTATCCGCAAGGTAATGGATTGGCTGAATCAACAAACAAGAACCTAATCAGAATTATCAAAAGAACAGTCGACCAAAACCAAAAGAATTGGCACAAAGCGCTGGTAAATGCTTTATGGGCTGATAGAATCACAAAGAAAGCTTCAATCGGCACTTCTCCCTTTAATTTAGTTTATGGGAGAGAAGTGGTTCTTTCGACTCACCTAGTCATTCCCTCTTTGTCTTTAGTGCAATATATCGATGAAGTATCTACTTCCTCTTTACAATTAAGACAAATGGAAATAATCAAACTAGAAGAACAAAGAGAACAAGCTAGGAAAACCCATGCTCATCACCAAGCGCTAATAAAATTTTCTTTTGACTCAAGCATCATAACCAAAAAAAACTTTCAGATGGGTGATTTAGTTTTGAAATGGGATAAGGCTCATGAAGAAAAGGGCAAACATACGAAATTTCAAAAGCTGTGGCTTGGCCCTTTTCAGATTGTAGAAGTCGTAGGCCCATCTACATTCGTGTTGCAGGAACTGGCAGGAAGGAGAGATTCTTTACCTGTCAACGGACTGATTCTTAAATTATACTTTCCATAGAAGAGAATTCTCTAATTTTTGTAGGATAGATTTAGTTTTTAGTTTTTATTTTGTTTTGTTTTTCTCTTTTTATGAATAGAACCCGTTGTAAATGATCATTTAAAAAGGATTCATGAAAGAGCACGCCAATTCTCTATCAGATTTTGATTTCGCTTGTACAAATAGCAAAATTTTTGAAAATCTGAATTTTATTATTGACAAATAGAGTTAACTTCACTTTTGATTACGATACTCGTTTCAACCTCTAAAAAACTTTGACAAAAGCAACCTCTGGTAAAAGAATTGTTTTGTATCAGCACCACGAAAGGTATCATCAATAATAAAATACGCATTCTCTGCAAAGCTGTTGTTTTCAAAAACTCTATTATTGTCGTCCAGAGCTTTCTTAAGGAAAAAAAATGACTTCCTCCCTACTAAAAGGAAATTACAGCATTCAGAGAAACAATCCAAGCAAAACACTATATCTCAAAGAATAAGAGGTCTCATCACGAGCCGGCTTATCATGATCACATATATTATAACTTGCTGACTTTGCCAATATTGTCTATCAAAACAGGGCAACGACTTAAGATTGTTGCAATCAAAAGACAAGAGGTCTCATCATGAGCTGACTTGTTCAGCAAACGTGTAAATCAAGTGAATGACTGTGCCATAATTTGGCCACCAAACCAAGACATTGTTCTTTAGAGAATTAAAAAAGGAAAAGTGTGTCAAAAAGGATTTTTCTCTGGAATGTTGCGAGTAACCTCAAACAGGAAAAAGGATCATTGCTAGATAACATGGTAACCCTGTCGAGGCTATGGACGCTTGCGGGGAGCAGAGGCTCTACCTACGACAAATGAGCATACTTTTAAGCCAGTACGCAGAGAAGACCTTATTTTATCTTTTATCAAGACCAAGTAATGTCTGATGCGAATGCAAGAAAAAGCCTGAGGAAGCAAGCAATTGGGATATGAAAAGGGTTGAGACAAAATATCGTCGACAAGGTGAGGGGTAATCTACTCTATCTGTCCATAACAAAATTTAGACATATAAAATTTTTGTTGTTTCGGAAGTGAACGGTCAATAGAAATGCAGAGATAATTGGTTCTTCACAGTGAATTGCCATTGTTGTGGTCACCAACAACCCCCCTCTTTGTTTGATATTAGTAATAACATCAAGCAAAGGGGGACCCTTAACCAAAAATCCAAAAAATATTTTTGTTTGAAAAATCTTTTGTATTAACTCCCTAAGAAGCTATATCGCGTCGCAAAGGAACAAAGGAGCGCCTTCCCAAAGCGCATAAATACACTGAGGAGGAGCGACGCGAGAACTCATCGCATCGCGTGCATTAAAAGCGCTCAAAAAGGGAAAACCTAAAGAATCGCCGACGACCGATATGCAATGTCGCTCGTCGCAATGTCGCATAAAGCAGCACAGAGTGACAAAGCGAAAAACTTGCGACCTTGCGATATTGCGATATGCGATCTGCGACCATGCAAAGCTGCGACCTGTGATCTATGGTGTGCGACAAATGATACTATCAATTGTTGCGATGCCACCTATTTACATCGCAATCTTCGATGCTGCGATGCAAATCGCAAGAAACCATTCGTCGCAGGCATTCCTCGGCATAATCTGTGAACCCAAAATTAGGCGCGCACCTTACGGGAAATTAATGATTGTACGCCTGTGTATCCAAAGATCATTATGTTGCGTTTTTTGAAGAGTCAAGTCATAATGGGTGACATGATTATGCATTCATTAGAACTTAATTGCTTTCACGTCAATCTTTTCTTCTGTCTCTTTTCATTTACGTGAACTATAAGTTAGCAACTGATATAAATATATATGCAGGAAACATCTAAGGAAAAGCACCAGAGCTAGGAGAACAGAGAGGAGATGACTTCGCAGATGGATACCGCATACAGAAGGACCGCGGATTCCAGAGTATCACTCAACAAATGCTGATGGGAATAGGCTATCTAGGACTCAGAGTCAAAGGCGCACAAAAGCAAAGCGTTTATGAAAGATCCTGAGTCCCAAATTGGGTAAAGCAAAAAGAAAAACGCTTAAGGGGAAAGACGTCTCAGAAAAGCCTGGAACAAAGAATGGAAACAAGTTTCAATTGAGAAAATCATTCAGGCAACAAAATCCCCAGCTCATTGAGTCATTCTCATGGCCGAAAACCGAAATAGCAACATCACAATCAGTTTGAGAGAAATCTGAGTTGTACTAAGTATACACGCCGTGAAGACACTCCTCCAGAAGAACACTTTCAAAAATATCTTCTAGTTTGTCAGAAAGAAATGCCAGCTCTTGTTATTTCTAATTTTCAAGCTCGAACTAAAGGAAAGGACAAGTAGCTGACTCTTTCACGGTGAACAGCGCATCGCTTACAGCACTAAGGAGCAGATACAGAAATGGTTAGAAATTAGATTCAGTTTTTAGAAATAAATTTGTTTTAGTAAAAGGGCGGTCATTTGAAGCTGTTCCCTAAATTTGTGTAATTAAAATTAGCCGGTTAGTAGTATTTAACCCTTCTCGTTGCATTGGAGAAGGGTCCGGAAATTAAAAAAAAAACGTGTCCTCAGAACATGCACTTTTGCACCCTCGGAGGGGGTTTTTGATAAATGGACGGATCAAGATTTATTTATGTTTGCATTTTAATACCTGCTACTGATGTTGCACTTCTGTACTCTTAGTAGGCATTAGAAGTAAGTAGAAATAGATCATTATTGCTTAAGGTCTGTGAGTATAAAATCAGTCATAAATGGTACTTTTATCTCTTGACGAGTTTTTGCTTGCATTCTTAGAGTAATATACAGCTGATGTTGTTTATATGTTAATGTATGAATGAGTGGACTACCATTTGGCACTTTTGTACGGTGGAGTCATTGATTTGTGCTTAATACATGAATAACTGATTATGTGATATGCTGTTCACAATCGTTTTGCTTAACTTTTTATGCAGGATGGTTCATATTAATTGATTTATATTCTCATAATAGCTGAATAATATTCATTACCAGTTATTGTGTGAAATATTTCTAGATCGCATAATGGAAAAAGTTCTATCCCGGGTTAGTGTAGATTAGATGTGTTGTTCTTGATAGATTAAAGTAGTATAAAATTCAGTCTTAGATTTTAGAATTAAATTAGCTTAGAAATAATTCCAGATTTTCATTATCATATTCTACACACACACACATCACCAAATTCTACACACACACACCCCCTTAGAATGGGAAGCTGGTCCCGTTATCCCCAGTCGGACCCGCTACACCAAACGGGCACGGAGCCGCCAACCAGGTTCCCGACCGGGTGGGTATCCCCCTTGTTGTTGACCCGATTTCAGGGCCCTCAACAGAAGGGTTGGTGGCTCACAACCTGATTTTATTTTTAATTTTATTATTATTATTATTATTTATTATTTTATTTATTTATATTTATTATTATTATTATTTTTTTTTCTATATATTTAGGCCCACCTATTTAAAAATTTTCCGCCGAGTTTTAAGGGTCACTAGGAAAATTAAAGAGGCAAAAAATTTGCCCGTTCCAATCGCCAGATTCAGTGCACCGGGACTCTGCCAAATTGTTGCCTTGTTAGTGACTCCCACTTGGCCTAGTTAGACTAGAACTTTGACCGACTATAACTTGAGCATATGAACTCGGATTTGAGTTTTGTTTGCACCATTGGAATTAGGAAGACGAGAACTACAATCTGGTTCTAGTTTAACTTTCATATGATGATTTTTTTTTTTTGAGCTATTTCAAGACAATTTTTATTTCTAGAGCCACACAAATCATTCCTCCCCACTAATGAGCTTTTGGATCACCAAAATCTTTATCATTCAATTGGAAAGTGAGGGAATTGCTTCCTCACTTTATCCTTTTCAATCCATTGGGCCTTACTTGGATGCATTCCTTTGAAACCAATATGAAGGTACTCCACCTCTCCCCGTCATGAAGTCCTGATATTTCTGTCAAGAATGACGTCCTTTGGTAGCTTGTTTAAGTATTTACATGAAAAATCATCCACTATAGGAAGCTGTCCAAACGCTTTGGTGTCCATGATCAAAGGAGGCTTGTAAAGCTTCAAATTTTCAATGTTTGCCACTAAGTACATCTGCTTGTATGTTGTCAAATCGAGACGAAAAGAATTGTCTCCAATCTTCTCTAATATGGTGAATGGGCCATGATGAGCTCCAATATTGCAACAAGGATTCTGAAACTCCTAGGGCTACCAAATTTATTTCATCAACCTGAGGTTCATACAAAATTGGAGCTGACAGTGTTGTATACACAGTAGATGTAATGGTCTACTCTTGTCACTTTTCAACTGGGGTGATATACCACTAGGTTTTTTCAAACCAGTCTTCTATTGACTAGAAGGAGTTTGACTACCAAATAGAAAAGAGAAAACCATTCTTAATGCAGAAGGAAATGTTGCCTACTCTAGGAAATGAAAGTGTTGAATTGGAAAGTGCTATAAAGTGACATGAAACCAGCTAGCTAAGAATATACACATATTGCTTGCAAAAGGGACCTAACTTAACCTTGCATATAACATCTAGTTATCTAGACTAAATAAGCATGGAAATTATCCAAAAATTACCATGACTGCTGCATTCATGTACTAACTAGAAATTGAAGAAAAGCCTTTTTGATTTTCAATTTTATGAATGTAAATGCTAATTTAACTAGTTTGATCCTTGGCAAGGGAGACAGGTATGGGGAAACAGGTCTGGAATGGTGTTGAGGGTATGGAAGCTAAGTGGAGGCCTAACCTAAGCTCGAATGACCATTTCTGCTCAATTCGGGCTTAAAATAGGCTACTATGGGGTTTCCTGTACTACTATAGGATGTCCTAGTTCTACTAGAAGACGCCCTGTTTTACTATAGGAAACAGGCCGAAAGCTATAGGGGGTAGGAAATGTAGAATGAAGTGTGGAAAAGGTGTATGATGAGGAAATAATGCACAAAGGAGGTGCACACTACCCAAGGCTCAGTGCAAGTCGTCAAGATGGTTGGAATTGCTCAAGGAAAATGTCCACTTTGCTACAAAACAGAAATTCAGATTAGGGTTTGGTGGAATTTGGCAGTGTAGGTGGAGAAGACGTGGATGAGGCTGGTGAGATTAGGTCTCCTTGCAAATTAGAAACTCCTGCAACAACATACATTCTTTTCTTCATTTGTGCACAACTTCATTTATATATGGAAAATATGAGTTTAATTTAGGAAAAACATAGTTATTAATGACTAATCTCTAAGTCTATGAATGGAAGTGCTTCTAAACCATAAAAAACTCAAGAAACCAAAATGACAATTGTAGGTGTTTCTAAGAGATTTAGAAACAATGATCTATGCAACAAGAAAGCCTAAGTTATGCAGTGATCAAACAATAAATTTGTTTTTGGGTTGTGAGAATGGAACCCTAAAACCATGATTCCATAAGGGAGATGAGGGAGAGGCCATGACCACAAGATTTTCTGAAGTGTTTAATTTTGCTATTGCACCACTAATCTATTTTTTCACAAATGGAAGCAAAATAAGTAATCATCAAAATACTTGCAGATTAAACAAAACATAAATCACTTCAACAACTAACTCTAAGTATAATATAAGCATACATATACAAAAAGAGGAACCTCTACTGCTAGGGTTGGGCCCTAACCCAAGAGCTTCAACCCTATGAGTCAACTTAGTGCTGGATCAAGGGAATTATTCTCATTCTCATCCAAATTTCAAAAATACATAAGAGTAATCCGTCACAATGTCTTAGCTCGAAAATGCCTCTTGGCTACAACAAAAAAGGTCGAATCCTAATGAAGCCCTAGGCCTTCTTATTTATACAACTGAAGCTACCAACGACTTCCTTAAAATTAGGGAGGTTTTGGTCCCAAAATCGAGATCAACTTGTCTTCAACTATCATTAACTTGGCTGCCAATGACCTCGGTGGGTTTGGTTGCTTGTAACTCTGAGCTGATGAGATCAAGTGGAGGAATCTTCGAGTGATTGAGGAGTTAAGGAGGGAGATCCAATCTCCTAAAATCCCTCTTTCTTGTCTACTTCGAGTTCCTGCACTTAAATTAGCCAAAATTTCTCAAAATCCTACAATTAATGCACATTAGGCCACATGACATAACATCTCATCTTTACCCTTCTCACTAAGCAAAATATAATAAAATATGTAAAGAAATGTGAGAAAAGTTGATTTTAATAAGCCGGAGAGTGGCATTAAGGTCCATATAATTTACCTATTGATGATCCTCATCAGGCCATATCAATTGGTCTCAACTTCTTTCCTTCCCATTTCATTATGTCTTTGTTGATGTGGAGCCACACTTTGTCTCGAACCTGGAATTAGTGATCGGCTTGATGCTTGTCATGTCGAGCTTTGTAGTGAGTTTGAATTTTCCCCAACTATTCCTGCATTAGCTGGTGAATCATCTGAATTTGCTGAATGAAATTTTGCTCTTTTTCCATGTCTTCTTGCCCAGTGGAATCTTCATCTCTCCCAAATACCATGTCTATGGGATCCTTTGGAAAATATCCAAAGCATGTCTTCAATTGTGAGCTCTGAGTGGATGAATGCACTTCCTGGTTGTATGCATGTTGTATATAGGGAAGCTGTTCATCCCACAACTTGGGATGCTTGCCACAATAGCCTTGGAGTAAGTGTATCACTGTATGATTAAAAACCTCTGTTTGTTCATCGGTCTCTGGATGAAATGTTGTGCTCCTTTTCAACTTGGTGTCCATCATTCTCCACAAAATTATCGAAAAATGGTCAAGAAAGTGAGGGTCTTGATTAGACACAATGGATGTGGGCAACCCAAAGTGGACCCATACAAATTGAAAGAAGAGATGACCAGTCTTCTCTGCAGTGAACTATTTTTTACAAGGCATTAAGACACACATTTTGTTAAATCGATCCACAACGACATACAAATAGTCATGACCTCTCCTATTCAAAGGAAAACCGCCTAGACAATCCATTGACACACTTTCCCATGGACAACTCAAAACAGGGAGTGGTGTGTAGAGCCCCAATTTTCTATTAGTGGGTTTTCTTAATGAACACAACACACATCCCTTTACATATTGAGTCACAACATTTTTCATGTGAGGCCAATAATACAACCTCTGAAAATGACAAAAAGTTTTCCCTACACCAAAATGACCTGACACAAGATAGGCATGTGCCTTTGTGATTACATGTATTCTTTCATTGGTGGGGATACAAAGTTTTCCAAGGTGGTATAAAAACTTTTCCTGCAAATGGTAATTATCCACCCACGATCCATGAGTCATATTTGCATAAACATCCTTAAAATCATCATCATCAAGATACTGTTCAACGTAACTTTCAAAAGTTAAATGAGCATTTTACAAAACTATAGATGAAAAAATAGGAGGGCGAGAAAGAATAGTTGCCACTTTGTTTCTAAAGCCCTTCTTGTATTTTATTACCAAGTGAAACTTCTGGAGGAATCCCATCCATATGAAATGATGTGCTTGTACTGCAAGGGCTGCTGATCGGTGTGAGTGATGGTCTCCTTGCCGATCAAATAGTGCTTCCACTTCTTCACGCTTTGAAACAAGGCATACGACTCCTTTTTGTACGTGGGATAGTTCACAATAGATTGGGAGAATGTATTTAAATGGTAACATACAGGTTTCCTGTATTGCATCAACAATTCTCCCATGGCATATCCACTGGCATCAGTCTCGATCTCAAAAGGCTGCTAGAGGTCAAGTAAGGCCAAAACTGGTATGGTAATTATCTTCTCTTTCAGTGTATCAAAGGCTTTCTTCTGCTTTCCTCCCCACTAAAAGGTTTGCTTCACACTTGTCAATGCATGTAAAGGGGATGAAATGCCAGAGAAGTTGGAAATGAACTTTCTCTAGTATTGTACTACACCTAAAAAACTGCAAACCTATGTAACATTGGTGGGTTTAGGCCTCTTTACAATCACATCAATTTTTAATTGTCCACCACCGACAATGTGACCCAAGTAAACCAAAGAGGTCTTTCCAAATTCAAACTTAGACATTTTGACATAAAAAATTTCTTTTTGCAAAACATCAAGCGCCTTTTTAACATGACTCACATGATCATCCCATGTCCTACTGAAATTAAGAATGTCATCAAGATACAAAAGTACAAAATTATTAAGAAAATGTTTGAAAATATCATTCATCACCCTCATGAATGTGGCCGGATAATTGCATAGTTTGAATGGCATCACCAACCATTCAAACAACCCATGTTTCATCTTGAATGCAGTCTTCCATACATCCTGTTTTGCAATCTTGACCTGATGATAACCACTGCGCAAGTCTAGTTTTTTGAAATAGACAACATTTTTCAATTGATCTAATAAATCATCAATGTGAGGGAAAGGGTATTGATTCTTCACCATTATTTTGTTGAGTGTCTTGTAGTCTACACACATCCTCCATGTGTCATCCTTTTTTGGCACCAACACGATAGATGAACCACATGGAGAAGAACTTGGCCTCATGACCCCTTGGTTCAACAATTCCTGTACCTACTTCTTTATCTCCTCCATCTCAATGGCTGAAAACCTGTACATACCAATGTTGGGTAAGGGAGCATCCTGCTACAAGTAAATCTCATGTTGGATCTCATGCTTTGGAGGAAACCCACTTGGTTCTTGAAAAATCCCATCTAGTTAGAAACAATTTCATACAATTCCTTTTTATGAGTGGGATCAAACCTTGGAAAGCTTCAGATGTTTCGGTAGCTTTTTCTCTCACAACCATGAGCATGCACCCTTTATTGGAATTAATCAATCTCTTCATATGACCCGCACTTAGAAGAATGGCATTGATTTTGGCATGATGAGCTATAAAAATGTATTCCACCTCATCTTTCGTGAGATGATACTTGTTTTCATGGTGAAATAAAATTGCTTTCTTGTCATACAAATATGGAATCCCTAATACAATACCATAGATATCCAAGGGTACAACATCAAGATCAACCTCATCTACCAGTTTGGATGCAATAAAAAGTCTAACTCTACACTGCTTTGTTACATGTAATTTTGCTTTATCACACACCTAGCCAAGAGGGTAGGTTTTCATATGAGGCTTGGTCTCTAATCCTAACTTTTTAACCAAGGATTCTTAAGTCAAATTTTCTTGTGAGCCGGGATCAAACAAGGTTTCCACATTAGTACATTTCATTATGATTCCAATATGGAACAATTCAATCCTATTTCATTCACTAACAATAGACTCATTCAAATCACTTGTACTTGCATGCGATTCAGAATTTTCATTAGCATGAAGAGAAAAAGTACCTTGTGTTCCCACTGTTGTGATCAGTGTCTCATCACTGGAGTTGGATCCAAGATCCTGCTGTGAAATTTCCACCATCTTCTGCTTGTTATTCCCACCAAATCTCTTTGGTTTCAACTCTGGATGAAACTTCCAACAATGTTCATCATCATGACCTTCCTTCTTGCAATGTGTGCAAGATGGATTTGCTCCTTCCTCCTTCTTGGTTGTAGCTGCCTTCTTGTCCTTTCCTTCGCCTTTTCCTTTGAACTTTCCATTGTGAGGTTTGAAAGATGATTTCTTCGATTTCTCTTTTTTATCATTCTTTCCCTTGCTTTCAAGGTGAATGGCCTTCACACTGGCCACATAAATAGTAGTAGGCTAAAATAATAACAAAGAATGTCTGATGTAACTATGTAAAGCACCAATATACTTTGTTACAGTTTCAGGTGAAATGCCCAAATTCAATGCTTGTTTTCTAATCTCTTCTATGAAGCTTTGTACATTTTGACCCTTTCCTTGTCTCAAATATTTCCATTCCATTAGATTCTTTTGTAGGTAACCCAAAGGATAAAATTGACCTTTTAATGAAAAAAAAAATGGACCAAGAAGAAAGGAGATTATCCAAAGTTTCGTTGCCTTTCTACAACTTTCTCTCCCACCAGACAAGAGCAGTGCCACTCAACCAAAGAGATGCTAATTAGATCTTGGCCCCATATTCCTTTATCTACTGAATTCAACAATAAACCTTGAACTATCTAATCCAATTGTTTAGTTTCTTTGCATTACATTCTCCATTATATGTGGGAAAATCAAACTTTACATCTAGCTTAAAAAATGGATTCTCTGATGTATTACTATGATGCCTCTTAGAGTGATGAGAAGAAGAAGAAGAAGAATTGTCCATAGGGGATGGAGAGGGTGGTTCTGGAGGCTCTCCTCTTCCACCTTCATGATTTACCGATGCATGGTCATTTGAACCTTTCTTCTCAGGGTTGATTGTTATCTCATACTCTGCCAACAAATTTTCAACTTTATTTGCCTTGGTGAAGAAGATCTTGAGATAATTTCACTCTTCCTCCATTTGAGCTTCCTCATCTTCCATGTTCCATCTTCATGGTGCATGCCCCACTTCAGGATCAAAGGATTTAAGTTCTCCTTATCCTCTTTGGAGCTTGTTCCTAGTTAGCATTCACTCATGTAACTCGCATCAAGAAGACCTACTCTAATACCAAACTTGATCCAAATATTTTAACTTCAACGATGTATACATAATTGCATGTAAACGAGTGTATAACCAAGTAACTTAAAACACATGAAAAGAAGCGGAAATCATAAAGAAACCATGAGATCAAAGGCACACAAACAATTTGATTATGGAGTTCACCCAATGTGGGTTATGTCTCCAGGCCCTGCTCAAAGTGGGGAGGCCTTCTTTCATTAAATGGTAGCAAATAAATGAATTACAATAAACTTTACATAAATGACCCTTATACCTCCAACCTCTATCATGGATGAAAAATGGAAACCTCGTTTGGAGAAATGGGCTATACGGTTTGATTCCTGGTGAGAAATCATGTAAAAATGACTATGAAATTGTCTCGTTCTGACACTGGCACTTCTCAACCCCAAGGGAATCTTCTCATCATCAACAAAGATTCCTCGTTCAAGGTTCTTCCCCTCCTATCCACTCAAGGTTCCGCTGGTCGGACCCGATCTGCTCTCTACCGATCGGACGAATTGCAATGAGTGAGGTTAAATATATTTTCGTGGGCGGAGTTTACCAAAACAAGTCATTGGCTTGTTGGTAAACGATGATGAGTTATGTGGGGGCAGGCCAAGTTCAAAATTTTCTCACCCCATATTTGGTTTGGACTTGTTAATATTACATGACATCATTCTTTGGTTGGAGTGACAATTTTTGTTGACCATTGAATTAGTTGTTACCACACCATTTGGGGCTACTTGATTGGCAGGCTGGCCCACCGACCTCGCTGTAACATATATTTAATCAACAACGCTGCCATATTATCAAGCGAGCCTAGGTCTCCCAGTGGCTCGACCCATATTATTTTAATATGGTTATAGTTGTTGGGGGGTTGGTGGTCTGCCACCCCATTTTTTTTTCATTATTATATTTAAGCCCACTTGTTTAAAAATTTTTTTGTCGGGTTTTAAGGGTCACCGGGCGAATTAAAGAGATGAAAAATTTTCCTGTTCTAGTGGCCGGATTTCGTGCGCCAGGTCTCTACCAAATTTTTACCTCATCAATGATTGTTACTTGGCCTAGTTTGACCAGAACTTTGACCGACTATAACTTGAGTATACGAACTCAGATTTGAGTGTCGTTCACAACATTAGAATTAGGATGACAAGCACTACAATCTGGCCCTAGTTTCACTTCCATCTAATGACTTTGAGTTTTGATCTATTTCAAGGCCACTCCTATTTCTAGAGCTACCCGGATCACTTTTACCCCTTCATCCACCTTTCCTGTCACCACAAAACGTTCTGAAACCCATCCCTAACTTTCTCATGAATTATCAAATTTTTTTGAAGTGATATCTACAGAAATTAGATGTCTTAGCAATGTATATGTGATAACTACAGGAGGACAAACAATCTTATGGAAATTCGCACAAGCCCTATAGGACCGTAGCTAGAGCACCACATTGAGAAGACAAGCATCATGGAAGCATTGGAGGACTAGCACTCTTATCATGGGAATCCAGAGGACCCTCTGCAAGCTGCTATAGCGTCCCTGTTCACCCACAAGTAGTAACCGTCCCTGTTCACCCACAAGTAGTAACATCTGATCCAAAATGGTATCTGCCTCCTCAAGAGCCTACATTATCTAGCATCAATCAACAAGGAAAATTTCAAAAAAATATATGTTTTCTCAAGAAATTGCAGGAAGCAAGCAAGGCAAAGAAATGACATCTCATAAGTGTTAGGACCTCATATGTCCCTTTTTGACCATACATTTTGCCATGATATCATCCTTTTCAACTTACATTTGAAAGTCCTTGTTAGTGTTTTAACCCAATTATCCCAAAGGTATGTAATGATTCTTCTCATCACTATACATTTAATTATTTAGCATATAATCACGATATCTTCATAGTTAATCTTTAAAATTGTTAAGTGATGAATAGTTAAAGAATGATGTGCAGTCCTCGTTGCTGAAACAGCTTGGAGTTTGCGAGACTATTTTTGCAGTTGTTGAAACAGTAGAAACGACATGCGAATCTTGAAGCTGAAACAGTTGAGATTTGCATTCTAAATTTGATAGCAACAAAGGAACCAGACTGATCACCGAGGAAGATGTTACACTGGATGAAATGCCTATAATCTAAAGACGGTATTACTGTAACAACATTTTGTTGATGGGAAATTGATTTCCCTATTTTTGTATAATGGGTTAAAATAATGTAAATATTTTGTAATAGATGTCTCCTCTTTATAAAGAGGAGACATCTACATTAGAGTGGGATAGATTGTGCAAAATAGGCTCAGTTGAAGGAACAAGACTAGAATTCTTTTTGTAATATGACATATTGATGGATGAATAAAATTTTGTTCTGAACATATTTTTCTAGTTCTTGTTTCCTGGGGAATCTTGTGAGAAGGACAGGGCCCACCTTCATCACAAGATTCACCCATTATATTTCTGCAGTTTGTCAAGTGTGTCTTTTATTCATGCCTTGTTAACAAGTACTATTTGCTGAATATTGTTTATAATACCTTTGTTGAAACTCTGTTTCTTTCTCAATTGATTATTGTATTATTCAAAGTTAATTCATGAGTGTTTCATCGGTGATTAAGTTACATAGTGAATTGGCAAGCTAGTTAATCAGAGGCAGGTGCTGGAGATTCCCGCTCTAGGGATAGGGTCCTGTTACACAAAAATATCGTCACCATGACTATTTGCAGTCAGTATGGGTCTATCATCACTTATACTGTCCTCCTAAGCAAGTCTCAGACCTCAAATCTTCATGTCAAGCTTTGAAAATGAGAGAAAGACATTAAAAATCAACAAAGCTCTGGTTCCGCACTTTCCCTCACTGTTGCCTGTGGTCCCGCACCCCCTGTTCACATTACCTGCGGACCTGCCCGCTCTGTCCCTAAAGGAGTGGGTGCAAACCCTTGTGAAAGTAAAAAATGTGCAAGTTTATTATAAAAAATTCACTTTGGGTTAATTCTAGATGATTCTAGAAGTAATTTTGACGTGGATTGTTCGCTCTTAAGTGGTTCATGCATCCCAAAAGAGAAGGAGTTAATCCCTTGATGAGAGGATCTATCCCTTTGAAGGAGGGTTTTATCCCTTTGAAGGTGGACCTAGTAACTTCCATCCATTGCACTATAAATTAAGGCATTGGGCTGGTTGCTAGGGAGGTTAGAAGCTGAACATTTTTTAGGGTAAATGCTTGTGGAATTAAGACTTCCTAGTTAAGCTTGAGAGGAGAGATCACATACCTTTTGGCTTCATTGGAAAGAGAGTGAAACTTGTCAAAGTAGAGGAGACTTCTTGTTGGACCCTGGGAGGAGCTTGTACAACATCAAGGCACATGTTGTAAAGTTCTTCTTTGATTTGAATTAATACAATCAGATTCATTTTTCTCAACAAATTGTCTTATGTCATTTGTTTCATGAATTCCTTGATCATCATGATAAGTATTCTTTATGATATTGGCTTTTCAGGTGCTATTTAATTTGTGTGCTTGTTTGTGTTTGCAGATTCACTACAAGGGAGCTCATTTGGATCAAAGGAGCGAGTCTTCCACAAACTTGCATTGGACCCAAGGTAGGCCTAAATCACTTGTTTGCCTTTGTTTATAAATTGCATATTTAGAGAAAGATAGTTTTTGATTGGCTTGCTTGTCACTAGATATCATTAGATTCTAGGGAGGTCGATCTTGTCCGTAAGAACGACTCATTCCGTGTGACAAAATGGCGACTCCACTGGGGACTTTCTTTATTTGCTTTATTTTGACTTGAGAAACTGTGTTTTTGTTTCTGTTTTTGGCTTGTTGTGTGTGGAATTGGGTAGATTTAGTAGATCTTGGATTATTTCTTGTTTTTCATAACTTTGGGAGAGGACCGCACCCTTGGCTTGCAACACACTGCAGACCTATCTGCACTTTTGCTTTTCGCACAGAGCGGTACCGCACCTATGTGAACTGTGGGCCTGCGGACCCTGTCAAAATTTTGGAAAACTTGAGATTTTCTCTTTTAGTCAACTTAGTTTTTGTTTAGCTGTCATTATCCCCTGCCCAAACTTGCATGTGACTTGCCAAGAACTTTTCTTAGGTTAATTCCATTGGTGTTAGTGTTTTAGGTGAAATTCCTAGAAGTTTTGGTTGCTGGGCTTGGTTTTCATTTTGGTCTTGTAGTAGCTCAGAGCTAAGAAGCTGCAGAAGCCTCAGATCACCTTGGTTTTTACTAGCCTTCTTATGAGTCTAACCATTTGCAAAATTTGCCTTTGTTGAGGAATCCACCTTGTGTTTTATCTTTGCGAAACTTCGAAAAGACTTGTGTTAAAAGTTTGGATTTCATTTTTAGAAAAGAAAACAAAAATTGGTTTTTTTTTTACAGATTTGTGATTCTGGACAAATTAGTCCTTAGTTTGCTTATAGCTAAGTAAAACATCCTTGAAAAGACATATTGTAAGCTTTTACTTCAAATAGTTTTTTATAGTTTATAGATTTCAAGATTAGAATTTTCCATCGTTTTGAGTGTTTTATAAAAATAAAAAAATCTCTTTTGGAAAAAGTTTGTTTTTGTAGTATTTGAGTGTTTGAAAGAAAAGGGAAATTTTTGTGAAAATAACTAGTTGTATCGTTTTGAGTGCATTGGAAAAGACAAAAAGCTCTTCTTTTGATTTGTTTGTTAAGAAAGATTTGTGTTTATAAGCATTTGCATTCTCAAACACTTTCCTAGCTAGAAATTCATTGAAGGGAAAAGATTGCTTAATCATCTTAAGTGCATTTTTTAGTGATTTCGAGTCGAGTCTTCACACCACAAGTTTCATCTTGGCAACTCTTGACTTAAAGAAAAACTAATAAAAATAATGCTTAAAGTAAAATCTATCTAGTAATCTTTTTATTTCTAGGGCTCTAGTACACCAATATAGCTTAGGCTAGTGTCTTGGAGTAGGGAGTAATTAACTCTCCAAGACAGTAAAACAAACAAGTAGCTGTATCTCGCGGTAGGAGAAAAATCCAATTGTTGCATCTATGCTCTGGGAAATCTCCTCTTAAAGGAGAAGCACGAGATCGTGTCCGAACTAGTGTGGGAATCAATCCTTCCTCATTGGGAACGACGTCAGATATTCACGTATTAAAAACGGTAAACCTTGGATTAACCATTGTCGAGGAGCCTGGGGTCACTTGTTGGTAAACCTTGGATTATGTCAAGGAGCCTTCAAGGGGATTGAGCTTGTTACTTTTCCCTTATCGGATCGTAGACTGTTGCCCTAGGTATATTTGTTTCCGTTGGTAACCATACTGACCATATTCTATAGGATTCTTCCTAAGGTGACGGTGGAGGGAAGATCCCACTGTATCTAGAGCAGACGTCGGCTAGACTCACTTGGATTTTCTGGGGGTTCTCTTCACTCGAGATCGTTTAGTGGAGGAACTTGTGCCAGTCTATTCATTAAGCAAGTTGCCGGGGTAACTGTTCCAATCGCCATTTCTGTATTGAACTCTGTGACGTTGGATTTCATCACCAACTAGTGTTTTCAGTACGCAAAGTTACTGTTTGTGTGTGGTTTTATCTCCTAGATTCTTTAGGCGTGTGATTCAAATTTGTTTGGTTCTTTAGAGGCTTTAGGTGGTTTTCGTTGAGATTTTACTTTGTTTTCGTGTGAAGTAGTTAAAATATTTAATCGTGGCTGAATTACCGAGGAAGTCCCGTAGACTTCGGGGCCAACCTCTTGAGTTTTTACTGAGCCAACCTGAAGGGTTAAAAGCCCTCGTAACTCCTAGAGACAGTAGAGTTGGGTCACCTGAAGAAGGAGAGTCTTCTTTGGTGGTACATCCTGATTTTCAAGCTTTAGTAGCAGATTATAATCCACATTCTGTGTTTGTTTCCAAAATTACTGGTAGCTTTTCATCTACGAGTGATTTAGGTGAGGAACCTAAAATATCTGAACCTGAAACGGAATTTTCTGCTACTCCAACATCGAGATTTACCTCTCCAACTTCTAGTGGTCCTGGTTCACCCAGGGTAGAAAGAATAATTACCCAAAATCTTCCTTCTGGACTTATCGCTATTGAAGAACTTGCTACTTCGGAAGAGGAAGGTATCCCTATCCCTGAAAATCAACTTGTTATAGAACTTAGGGAGCGTGAATCAATCTTTTATAGTCCTCCTAGGAGCAGTGCTTGGTATCTTTCATTGACCAATTTTTTGGAAAACCCGGGACTAAGTTTTTCGCCACCTCGTATTCCTTATCACCCAACACCTATGGGTTACTATCCTCCATTAAATATGTCAAGACAGTCGTCCATGTTTTCTCAATCTCCAGAAACCTTTTTGTACGGCGGTCCTTCTGTTCCCTCTGGGTATCAGTCACTTACTGGTACTTTTTCGGGGGCATCTCCTCAACCCATTGAACAAGGGTTATTAACTAGAAATAATGGGACTAAGCCGTTGAGTGTAGAAGAGATTCTCATGATGTTAGGTACTATTCCTAATCCTCAACCTCAAGGTGGCCAGTTACCGCCTGGGGGGCAGCTTCAAAGTCCTCAATTATCGCCTGGGGGGCAACCTCAAGGTACCCAATTTGCGCGTGGGGGGCAACCTCAAGGATAGTACATACCTGCGGGACAGTACGTTCCTCAAGGTCAACCCCAGACTCAATATGTACCTTAGGGTCAACCCCAGTATCAATATGTACCTCAAGGTCAACCCCAGTATCAGTACGTGCCTCAGGGTTATCAACCTCAAGGTCAGTACTCGAACCAAGGTTTCCAACCACCTTCCGGTTAATCATATGTTCAAGGAACTGGAAATGTACCTCTCAATTATCAACCCTACCCTCAACCCAGTTATGGTCCTGAATATTCTCAACCTGTTATGGGTCCGTACCCCAGAATGAACTTAGTGGGGGATCCATCTCAAACTCAATAGGTCTTGCAACCGAATGTACAGTTGTCATCTCAAACTGGACAACCCTTAGTTTCTGGTTCAACCCAGCAACCTGTCCAGTCTACTATTCAAACTTCTGTACCTTCTGTAGTTTCTCAGCCTGGGCCTAGTACGCCTCGTACTCCGCCTCAAACGGCTGCTGCAACTGCTGCAACATCTATTCAATCTACCCCACCTACTTCTGTAGTATCAACAACTTCGGTTTCTACTGTTCCTGTATCAACTCCTCAGACATCTTTACCTCAGTCTGGATCCACAATTCAAACTTTGGTTCAAATTCCTGTAGGACAACCTGGTTCAAGTACGGTTATCACAAGTCAACCTAAATTTAGTTATCAATCGTACCAGGGACAGTACCGATTTGGTCATGCTGTGCAACAGCCAGTCTATCAGTATCAACCGTACCCTGGGTATACATATCAACTACCTCAACAACCCTGGTACGGTCCGGTTAATCCTGGTTTTCCGGGAGGATATAATATCCCAAATGCAATTCCAATTCCTAGTTATCCTGGATATCCTCCTCCTGGGGCTGGTCTCATGACCCAGAGTTTTAGGGACCCTAATCGTTAGTTACCATTTATCACAACTTTGGACTTGCCTGACTTGTCGTGCCTTACGAACGATCCCATTAACTATCTTCCGTTTTGGCCGCCAATGCCGAATAAGTTGCCTACTGATATTCCTAAGTTTGAAGGAAAATTAGGAGAGGACCCGTAGAACCATGTGATGACTTATCACCTCTGGTGTGCGTCTAATTCCATTTCAGATGATTCAATCCGTTTAAGGCTTTTCCAGCGCACTCTAATTGGTCTTGCGGCCAAGTGGTACATTGAGTTACCACGAGCCACTTCTTATAATTTCAGTCAGCTAGCTACTTCATTTTTAACTCATTTTCAGTTGCATGTCAGATATGAAAATGGCACGAAATTACTAACTTCATTAAAGCAGTAAACATCCACTTACATTTCAGATCACATTCATGAATGGAGACGTCGACGACGTTTAGTGAAAGTTTTTATTTCGGATCAGATCTTAGCCGAATGGTTTGTAAAATATTTATTGCCAAAGATCACTGAGGATGTAGCTAAGGCCAGAGTCATTTCTGAGGAGCAAGTAATTGCTCAAGCACAGTACCTTGACTTAGTTTATACGCAGTCAGGTACGTTACACGAGAGAATCCCCGATCTTCCTAAGCAAAATCAAATCGCTGCAGCTCCTTCAGGGTCTCATGCCGCTGATGGTATGATTGGTACGGTTAATACCAATAGTCAGAAGAATTCTTCCAAGAATTCCTCTCCTATCATAACCTTGCCAGATTCCCTGACAGAAGATTCTTCCGCAGAAATTTCCGCCGATATTCATGTTGTAGAGCCATCTACAGCCAAATCAAAATCCGGTGGTAAGAAGAAAGGGAAGACGAAAAATAAAACAGATAAAAATTCAAAAGAGAAACCAGAAAAAGCGGAATCAAATGATGAGAAATGCAAACCTCATTATCCTTGTCTCATTTGTGATGAAAAACATTTTATAAGAGACTGCCCTCATCGAGCAGAGGTTGTGAAAATTGTCAAAGGTTCCCAAACGCCTGCTGTTTTGAAGGATCCTTTTCGAAGTCAAGACAGTAAGATGATAGGTTCTTCCTCAAATGCCAACGAAGAACCCATACTGATGATGTCCCATGTTAGGATTGCGACTCGATCGCATGATTATGGAAGTAAAAGTCCTGTTGATGGTAAAGAAGTAGAATCTTCTCATTCTAACCCATCAACCTCAGCTCCCAGTTCCGATCCGCTACAGATCGAGAAACCTAATCCAGACTTAGTAATCAAACCACCCGCCAAGGGTATACTTCGAAAGTTAGCTTTCAATCCACATGCGAGAGCGGCTCAAAACTATAACATTGTTGAAGATTTAGTTGTTTCACCTTCAGCAATGCCAGCTTTGGAAGTGCTGCAATCATGTCCTGCACAACGTAAATTACTATTGTCGGCTATAGGAGCTATTGACGTTCAGGACTCGAACCTTATAATTTTCGATCTAGAAAATAGTACACCGCGCTTACCTCATCAAATGGCTTTCCAGATCCTAGTGTTAGTAAAAAACAAACCTATTTATAGGATTGTGATTGATGAGGGAGCCTCAATGTGTATTATGTCAATACAGTGTTGGAGATCGCTTGGTTCTCCTTCACTAAATCAATCCCCGACGATTCTAAAGGCCTTTGATGGCCGTGGGTTTCATCCTTTTGGCATTCTACAGGATTTACCTATAGGGGTAGAAGGAAAAATTGTTAATCTAGATGTGGAGGTGGTTGATGCCCCTCTAGATTACAACCTTCTCTTGGGTCGTAGTTGGTCTTACGCTATGACAACTGTCATTTCATCGGTCTTTCGGCTTATAAAATTCCCTCATAATGGAAATATCGTAACTATAGACCAGCAGACTTACTTTTCATCCGACCCAGCCTCTTCTAAAAGTATTCAGCATGTCGGCAAAACAACTATCCCGTATAAGGATGTTGGAGTAGGACTAGTTAAAGATGTTGATTTACTGGGAACTTTTCCTTTTCCTCCTATCAACGCATTGTCTTCTACTGCAACCATTCATATGATTTCGTCAGACACCATTGTTTATGATGATCCTTGGATCGTACCTTCCGAATCTGAGATAGACTCATTTGGTGATGTTATTCCTTTGACTCCATATGAAATTGCATATCAGACCGTGTAGTCATTTTCTGACCCATCTTCAACCAAAATTGACTTAATGAATGTGGTCCATGAAGAATCACTTTCAATATCAAACCCGGATTCAAATACGTTTTCCGAACTTGTTCACACAGATGAGCAAATTCGTGAAATCCTATCTGTCGATGATTTACCATGGGAAGATCTTCATCATAGATCTTCATTTTTACCCGAGAGTGATCGTTTTGAAAATGATTTTTCATCAATTTTTACGACTGAATATGTCAAGGAACCTCAGAATCCAATGAAAAATCCCGATTCAGAGTTAAATTTGGGAAACATTTCTCGAACTATTCTTATTGATATTTCGGTTAACCCTGGAATTGTTGAAAAAATTCATATAGGTTCCTCGTGTACTGAAGATGAAATTCAAACATATAAGGCCCTATTTCAAGAATTCCGCAACGTGTTTGCCTGGTCATATGAGGAAATGCCAGGAATTGACCCTGCAATTGTTGTTCATGAAATCAAAACTTACTCAGATGCTAAACCCGTCTGGCAACGTTTGCGTCAGATCCACCCAAGAAGAGTTGCTGCTATTAAAGCAGAAGTTGAAAAATTACTCAAAGCAGGTTTCATTTATCCGATTCTGTTAACGGATTGGGTATCGAATATTGTTCTTGTTAACAAAAAGCAAGGGACAATAAGAATATGTATCGATTATAGGGACATTAATCGAGCCTGTCCAAAAGACAATTACCCAACTCCCTATATCGATCAAATCATTGATGATTGTGCTGGTAGCAAAATATTTTCCTTCATGGATGGTTTTTCCGGATACAATCAAATCAATTTTCTACTTACTAATCAACCAAAAACGGCTCTCATTTGTCCATGGGGGACATTTGCTTATTGCAAATTACCTTTTGGGCTCAAGAACACCGGGGCAACTTTTCAAAGGGCCATGTCTTATGCGTTTCATGATATCAAGCACATTGTGCAACCCTATCTCGATGATTTGCCTGCTCATTCATTACATCGAGCTTATCATCTCATCCATTTACGAGCAATCTTTATGAGGTGTAGGCATTATCGGATTAGGTTGAATCCACACAAGTGTGTTTTTTGTATAGAAATGGGTCGGTTACTGGAGTTTGTTGTTTCGAAATCCGGCATTCGCGTTGATCCCTCGAAGGTTGAAGCTATTATCAAATTTCCTCCTCTTTCGAGTCTTCACCAACTCCAAAGTTTGCAAGGGAAAGCAAACTTTTTACGTCGATTCATTCCTAACTATGCCAAGATCACAAAGGGTTTTACCCAGTTGTTGAAACAGAATACTCCATTCTTTTGGGATGAGATAGCTGAGAAATCTTTTGATGCACTAAAACACGTGTTGACCCATGCACTGTTATTGCATCCTCCCAACTACAACCAGGACTACTTCTTGTATCTTGCCGCCTCCCATTCCACCATTGGAATGGTGTTAGTTCATGAAGATGAATTCGGTACTGAACATGTGATATATTACCTTAGTCGAACTTTAAATCCAACTAATCTAAAATACTCACATGTGGAGAAATTGGTATTGGCAGCTGTTCAAGCTGTCCAACGTTTTTGTCATTACATTTTACTACGTAAAACTACAGTAATTTCTGGTTGCAACCCTATGATCTATATTTTGACCAAGCAATTGCTAGTGGACAAGTACTCCAAATGGATTGTCATCCTACAGGAGTTGGACTTGGAATTTGAAAAGTCTAAGTCAAAGAAATCTTTAGTTTTTGCGGAGTTAATGTGTGACTTCCCCTGTGCTGACACAGAAACTGTAGCGGAGGAGCCCATTGCGGACGAATCCTTGTTTCTAATCAGTATTTTAGATCCATGGTATGGGGATATCATCGTTTATCTCCAGACCCAATCCTTTCGGCCAGAAATATCAAGGTCAGAACGTTGAAAAATACGATTCCAGTCCCAACAATTCAAAATTATTGGAGATACTGGTTGAGGGGAAAGTACCCCTAGGGTCCTTTGGGTTGAGACTCTACCAGACTGAAAATTGCTTATTCAAAGAAACACACACACAGCCATTATCTTTACTGTAAGAAAATTCTAATGTTTAGGGTACGTACCTAAGGTCCTACGTTCGAGAAGGCCTTTAGGGTCCAAACCCTTCTTGGAGTTCCCTTCTTCTCCTTTGACCTGTAAAACAAACAAATCAAAGAACACAGCAGTACATGGAAAAATACTCATACATAAACCATCTTCGTGCTATAAAGTTAGTTATAAAAATCTTTAAGTAACTACTTGCATAAGAATTCAAGACAAGAATCTCATAAGCACAAAGAAAGATTGTTTCGGGAACCAAGACGTGTTTCTTTATATAAAGGCAAGTAAAGTACATATAACGGAAAGATTTCACCTGAAACACCTTCAGTAGGCTCCAAGCAAAGCTTCCTCCCGGATTCGTTCCAGCCTCAAGCCTCCAACAAGAGCTCCTTCCAAGTCTTACTCAATGGTGATATAAAAGATGAATGATCACCAATACACATGGAAACAAGGGTTTCCTATGCAAAATGGGGGAAGTGCAGAAGGCACCAAGGACTTCAGACCTGGTCTAAGGGGAAAAATCTCAGAATAATGATCTTGCTCTCTTTTCTCTCTCCCTTAGGCCTTCCCTTTGATGTCTTTTTATACCATCTCCAAAGTAGTTTTTTAGTTAGGAGTTGGTTGGGAACAGTTGGGCCACGGGCACTAACAGGTGATCAGTAGGTAAAACCCGCGATCTCCGCCCGAAAATAAGGAATTATTTATTTTTTGAAGTGTTTTAATACATACACGTAGGTTGGGTATACACAGACCCGCGTGTACACGCGTTTAACTCAGGGCAATGTCGCGTATAGGGGATAAAACACTGTTTTTTAAATTTTAGGACCAGGTCTGGAAGGAGGGGTTGCCCTAGGCCATGAGTGCAACATCACAAACCATAAGAGTGAGATTTGGAGCTATAACAGATGCCCCCTAATATATGAGGTTAGAAGGGGAACATGATGGCCGAAATATATTATGTAAGAACATGGAAAGGAAGTCTTGTCGAGAAACCGAGGAGGACTTCACCAGAATTCAGCCTGCCAAGCCACCAAAAGGAGATCAGAAAGAAACACTGTCTGAGGTGGGCATACCCATGCTCAGAAAAAGTAAAGCATGTCCGCATATCAAGTACAAGCGGATCCACTAAGTATACAAGTATAAATGACTGGAAGATACATAATGGATCATCTGATCATAAGGAGCAAGTACATGTCTAAATATCACATATAAGACTGTCAATGATGCTGAAAGATGCAACAGATCACTGATATCAAAGACTGATCCCAAAAGGTACCAACTGAACATGATGGAATAGGATGGTACTACACTGCAAACTCAGGTGCCAGCATATAGAATGTCGCCATGACTGACTGCAACATATAAGGTGGAGTGGTATAAACTAGCAGCAATAGGAGCAACTGTCAAGTGAACCAATGAATGCTGATACAACCTGAGGTCTTCACCGACTGCCGTGGTACATTTCTACAGCATGGGAATAAATGATCTGAAGTCGACCATGTGAGAAATCGTTTGATTACCGGTCATTGATGTATACCGTTAACAAACGCGAGACTACTCACCTATAATGATAATGAGCGTCAAGGTACCCAGTATAATCTGACAAGTGTGAATAGATGAGCTGAAGTCGAACACCTGTAAGAATCTATCGATTAGGAGACAATGATGGTTTCCCACTGTTGATAGCGAGGAATCTGCCACTAATGACTGCAAACCCCAAGGTACTGCCAAATGGACTCTAGATCTTTGCCCCAGAGCAATGAGTCAGAGTCGATAGGGAAAGATCCGCTAGAAGGAAGGCATTAAGGCATCCTCCATCAATCTAGCGCGAGTGTAACCCGTAGGCCAATAATGTGGAAGGAATCAGACGAAAAAGATTTAGTAACCCAACCGAAGTACGTTTCCGACGTACACAAGATGTGGCTAGTGCACGACAGAAACCCTCTGAACCAACCAATAATGAAAGCTGACACAGAGGCGAGGTATCCACCAATAGGGTCAAATGGAAACCAAGGTACTGCACAAATCCCAATGTGTGATAATGTATGCTGATGTCAAACACAAGGGAAACCACTCAGTCAAAGACCCATGATACTGATCGATGCTGAGCACAAGGTGACCTATCAATAATGAAAATAGGGCCAGGGTGCGGCTCTAGGCCTGTCCTCAGAGCAAGGTGTCGTCGTCGATAAGGACAAGACCCGCCAGCAAAAAGTTAATGGGGACCTTCTCAAACTGGCACGAGTAAAGGACCAATATAACTGATGTGATGATAGACATGATACTGACAACCAGGGATGGCCGACTGAAAATGAGTCAAGAGACACCGCAGAGAGCCAACTCAGGCTAACTTCCCTTGAACAAAAGCACGACTCAATGTGACTATGTGGTAGCATATGATGACTTTGTATAAGTTCACCATGCAGGAGTCACGAATGAACCCTCCATATGATTGGAAGAGATAACCAATCGAGGGAGAACTGACTCAATAACAAGGTTATGGCATACCTAAGTCAATCTAAATCCCACCCATGCGGAGGAGACTTTGTTTGGAGTGCTTTGTTCAAGGGCAACATGACTGACTCTAGCTGCCAACAATAAATGGAAATAATGTCCCTGTTCCCGCTCTTTTTGGAATATTTAATTTTTTTGTCTTTTTTCTGTTAAGCAGGAAAAAGAATAAAAGAATGCTATGGTACAGTGGAAAGAACGAGTGTCGGTGAAACAGATGATCTAGTTCCTGGGAAAGGAACGTTCCTATGCTCAATGCAGGGAGGTGAAAACTGGTCAGTGACACTCAGAGGTATGTTCCTTCCACAGATCAGGGTATGTCAAGCTGCAGAAGTCAAAGGTATGCAAGGTTGATTTTGCAGATGTCATGTTCAAAAGTTGGCTTAAACACGAGTCCAAGTGAAGCCGGCTCTAGGCCAAAAGGTGCAAATGGTCAACATGCAATGCAGAAGTACAACTCAACACACATAGGAGCCTCTAGGGTATAAGGCCAGAACGAAGCGAAGAAGAAAAGAAGAATGAGTCTTCAACGCATAAGTCATGGCGGGACTACAGAGGACTCCCGAGCCTACTCAGTAGCCCACGTGATCCACGCATGGGCCGGTGGGCTGACTTGATGAAACGTCTGGGGGGTGGGGAAGTCCCAAGGAATGCATTTGACGATGACTTCTTTGCCTGGTGGGAGCAGCAGATCATCGCCGTGTATGACTACCCCAATGCTGGGCTGGATTTCCGAGGAGATCCTGATCTAGTGTTACCACCAGATGCAACATGGGGCGAGATTGGTAAGAATTTTTATTATTTTATGATTTTTTGGATTTTTCAAATATAATGATGAATTTTGAAAAATATTTTTTGATGAGATTCAAATGACTAATATGATGATCATGTTCCAGACATTGGGCCTGTACGACCAGATGGATTCTTGCGGCATGGACGGCGTGGCCGAGGAGCCGAAGGGGCGGCTGCGGATACGGAACGGACCCTGAACAACGTCCAACGACACTTGGCGAGACTGAGCTGCCGAGTACCGATGGCCGAGATAGAGGACCTTCCTCCAGATATGCAGCGTCATATGGTTGGCATGCCACGTGACTGAGTTAGCGTCTTTCAGCGCGTGGCCAACGCTATAGTGACATACTTAGACGCTCATCCTGAGCCGAGGCGTTAGATATGCCTGACATGATTATGGGCGTTTGAGTCCCAATTTTGTATATTTTTGGACACACATATGTACACTCGAGGCATTTTATGATATATATATATATATATATATATATATATATACAGTTTGACTTTTTGATGTATGATTTTATGATGATGAATGATTGATATGCCAGTCTAATGCTTGATTAGCGATAGAATCAGCTAACCAATTTTGAGATCTTGGAATGTGCAAATAATTAATGTAAATGAATGATCTTTGCAACAACCTCACCCTTAAATATTGGCGATATAATAATGGATCCCTAACCCGATAAATGTTATTTAATTGAGACATTATCAATTGAGAATCAAGATATACTACCAATGAGTCGATCCCATAAGAGATTGCCTCGGATAATAAATTGATAACAGCTGTATACTCGGCCATATTGTTTGAAGCAGGACCGATACACACGCCTCTCAATACCATCAATTGACCAGTTGGATAATAAAGTACCCAAGCTGCGGAAGCAAGATTCCGAGTGTGTCGACTAGCACCATCGGCAAACCCAAAATAGACCAAATCATCCATCAGCACCTGCCACAGCAGACCAAAAAGCACTGATATCAGAAAACGCTCGACGATATATGTATAAATATATACATAAAATACAAAGAAGTCGTTGCCCAGCCTGAACTAAGCAAAGTACTTCTTTAGGTAGAGCCCATTTCGGGGCTCCGCCAGCTTGTTCCCTTCAAAGTCGATTAACTCATACGACCCTTTTTCTAAAACTCGTTTAACAATGAAAGGACCGTACCACATAGGCCTAAATTTGCCTGCCCCCAAGGTGTCTTTATCGTGGTCGTAGACCAAGACAAGGTCACCTTCAGAAAACTTGACTCGAGGACGGACAGACTTATCATACTGCGTTTTAACCCTTTTCTTATGAGCTTCGTTCATCGTGGCGGCGTCTCGACGCTGCTCATCGAGATGTTCCAAGTGAACTAGGCGCTCTTCGAGACTCGAAGTCTCTGGAAGGAGTTCGACAGCAAACTTAAGAGATGGAATTTCACATTCAACCAAGAAGATGGATTCCATCCCATAAACCAACTGAAAAGGTGTAAAACCAGTAGCCGTTTTGATGGAGGTTCGGTATGCCCATAGAGCCGGATACAACATAATGTGCCAATTGGATCGATTTTTATCGATTGTCCGTTGGAGTATCGTCTTAAGAGTTTTGTTAACTGCCTCGACCTGCCCATTGGCCTGAGGATAATAAGGGGACGAATGCTCCTGACGGAAGCCTAATTTACGAGCCAATTCGGACATCAGTTGGTTCTGGAAATGACTGCCATGGTCAGTGACAATCTCCTTTGGGATATCGAATCTTGAGATGATCTGATTGAAAAGAAACAAAGCTGTCGTGTCACTATCGTTCTTATAAGTAGGCATGGCCTCAGCCCACTTCGTGAAGTAGTCTACAGCCACGATAATGTACTTGTGATTCGCTGCTGAAGGCGGATTACAAGTCGTAAAGTCAATGCCCCACTTAGTAAAGGGACCGACAGTGACAACGGGGAAAAGAGGAGCTGGATGTGCACGCATCTTGCGAGTAAAAATTTGACATGGGTGGCAGCGTTTGACTGCTTCCACACAGTCCTTAAAAAGTGAAGGCCAAAAATAGCCGACACGTAAGATGCGTTGGGCTGTAGCAAGCCCTGATAGATGACCACCACAAGCTCCACTGTGGCAATCATTGAGCACGGAATCTGCTTCCTCTAAGGTTAAACAACGCCAGAGGATTGAGTCAACCCCTCGACGATATAATGTGTCACCAACAATAACATAGTTTTTTGCCAGGTGACGTAATTTGCGACGTTCATCCTTAGAGAAAGTAGAGGGGCACTTCGAAGTCTGGAGATAAACAATGATATCTCCATACCAAGGGTCTTGTGCAGAGATGAGGAATATATGTTCGTCGGGTAAACCTTCCTCATAAACAATATCATCTCCACAAGGTAGCTTCGAGATAAGTTCCGCAAAAACCATGGATTTCTTAGATTTGGCAGACAAGAACTCGAGATCGAATTCTTGCAAAATGACTATCCATCTATTATATTTGCCCCCAATCACTCGCCTACTGAGGACAAATTGAAATGGATTGACTGCCGCTAAGAAAAAAGTTTTACGTAGCAAAATATAATGACGGAGCCGTTGGACAGCATGGACAGCTGCCAAGGCCAACTTCTCAACCGGAGAATAGTGAAGCTCAGGGCCTATTAAGCCTCGGCTCAAATAATAAATGACGTGCTCGGCGAGAGCATCATCCTCCTGAACTAGAACCATACCAATGGTTGATTCTGCCGCAGCAAGATATAAAAGGAAGTCTCTACCATAATCCGGTGGACTCAAAAGCGGGGCAGAGACTAATGCTTTTTTCAAAGCATCAAACGACCACTGCACGAAGTCATCCCATATAAATGGAACTCCTTTCCGTAGTAGACGCATGAACCCTTTAGTGATCTCGGCGTAATTTGCTATAAACCGTCTTAAGAAGATAGCCTTCCCTTGAAGACTTTGAAGTTGTCGAAGTGAAGACGGGGGAGGCAACTGAATTATTGCCTCAACCTTGAAGGGATCAACCCGAATCCCTTCATTGGACACAATAAACCCTAATAGCCGACCGGATGTAACCGCGAAAACGCACTTGTTGGGATTCAACCGGATTTTATAAAAACGACATCGCTCAAAGACTAATCGAAGATGACTAGGGTGATCTGTTCTCTTTCGAGAACGAGCAGCGGGATCATCTAAGTATGCCTCGATGACATGTTTGATGTCGTGGAAAGCGTATGACATGGCCCGCTGAAATGTGGCTCCAGCATTTTTAAGACCAAAAGGCATCTTTCGATATGCAAAGGTACCCCAGGGACATATGAAGGTTGTCTTATGCTGATCCTTAGGACGGATAGAGATTTGATTATAACCTGAAAAACCATCCATGAAGGAGAAAATCTCGTTACCCGCACACTCATCAATAATTTGATCAATAAATGGCGTGGGGTAATTGTCTTTTGGACAAGCCTTATTTAGATCCCTAAAATCGATGCATACGCGGATTGTTCCTTGCTTTTTATCTATGGGGACTGGATTAGAAACCCAATCGGTAAGAGGAACAGGGTATATAAAACCCGCCTTTAGCAACTTCTGGACTTCAACTTTGATAGCTGTTGTTTTCCTAGGGTTAACCAGGTGAAGTCTTTGACGAACAGGTTTCGCATTTTCATATGTCTTGATCTCATGTTGAACTATAGAAGGATCAATGCCAGGCATTTCTTCATAAGACCAAGCAAATACGTCACGATATTCCTTAAAGAGGTCGGTGTAGATTTGAATTTCTTCAGGGGAACACTCGATCCCGATGAAGATATTCTCAATGATGTTAGGGTCCCTAGAGATGTTGATGGGTATCGTTTTTGAAATTACCGACATATTACCTTCGGCGCGAATGTTGTGCTGGAGCCAAAGGGTTCGACACCATATCAACATCACTAGTACAGAGCTCGGAAAACCTAGATTCCACTTCCTGCAAAGGAGGAAGAAAGTACGAACGATGGTGTAAGTCTTCCCACGGTTGATCTATACCCATCATTGCTTCAAGGATTGCTTCTTCAGAAGGTAAAATTGAATCCAAGCAATCCAAGGTAGAGATAGAGTCTAGGCTCCAGGCTGGGGCCACATGACCATCCAACTCTTCTTCAAAAGAAGGAGTGGAGTGGTTATCTGCAGAGTCTACGATAGACTGATATCTAAGCTCAGCTGCAGATATAGGAAACGCCATTCCATTTACTTGTCCTTCAACTAATGTGGTCGTAGGTGAAGGCAAGGTCCAAGGGTCGGAAAAATAATGAGTTTGGAAGAACTCTTCTCGAGGAGACTCCTTGGATGATGAAATAGCATTGATTTTTGCAAAAGGAGAGGGAAGATAAAATGCACCCATCAATGAGGAATACATCCCTACTCCTAAATTCTCAGTCGGCGGGCGAGGGTTATCCACCAAAGGAACAGTAGAGTCGGAGCTTGCTTGAGGATCGATTGGGGAATAGTCCAATTGATCAACCTTAACGATTTTCCCCTCATGAGGAAAGAAAATGACACGAAACAGAGTCGATACGACGGCTTCCATTTCGTATACCCAGTTCCTTCCTAATAGGAGATTATAGTCTAGGTTAGCATCTACGACTTCAACTTCGATATTAACGACCTTCCCTCCAACACATATAGGAAAGGCCGAGATAATCCCATGCGGCTTTTGAGAATGACCATCAAATTCAGTTAAGACGGTTGGTGAAGGAACAGCTGAAGGTGAGCCAATAGCCTTCCAACATGACATCGACATGACACATGTGGAATCTCCTTTATCTATAACGGTGCGGAAAATATTAATTTTCCGGTATGTAGACTTTATCTAAAAAGCCATATGATGAGGGAGTCGCTTTTTGACATTTAACATGTCAAAAGTGAGCACTAAAGAGTTAGCCAGATCAACTGCTCCAATTGCGGAGAGTAAAGCACTTCTCTGAGCCGGACACAACTGGAGAACCTCTAAAGCGGACATAGCACACGGGCTTTGAGCGAGATCCTCCACAATGGAGTAATTCTGGGTGGCCCTAGCATTAGGGTTAATCGTCGCGCGTTTGGCGGAACCTTTCGGTATCCGAGGTATAGTCTCAACAGGGGGTCGCTCAATATGAAGGTCAGTACCTCTGGGAACGGTTTTATCCTTGGATGTTTCAGCTTCACCATAATCACGTGACCGAGTAGTCACATGGACATTTGAACCCATCATAAAAACATTTGATGCTTTTTCCCCTTCCTGGTTGCCCCCTGAGGAGGTCCCAGGATTCGAACTCGCGCCATCAAGAAGTTGCTGCCCTTGGGGAAACGGGCTAGTTAACACAGCTTGCGAACTAGAAGTCCCTTGCTGTCCTAACAAGCGCTGAGCGTCTTCAATCCTAGGGCAAAGATGAGTTAGATGGTCTCCTTTGCATAACTTGCAAGGAAACTTAACTTTCTTTCTTGACTCACCTTTACCACCACCAGCGTTGTTACCGGATTTATTTGCATCGGGCTTCCCATCCAAGTTCTTCTTCTTACCACGTCCTTTCTTTTTCCCATTGGAATTTTGATTTCCTTTGGGGTTATTGGATTGGACGACATTAATTGAAGAAGTTTGGGAAGCGGGAGGATTAGACAATGTGACTTGGTTATTAGAAGCAGTTTGCAAAGACAACTGTTGCAATTGATTCAGCAAGTTCACTATAGTTGTGTCTACTGACCCAACGATACCATCCGCGTGCGGACCTGGCTTCGGCTTAGCTAAATCAGCCTTAGATCTAGGAGCATCTGGCAAGTACTTTTGTAGGATCCCAGACTGAGAGTAGATCAATTCTAATTGTTGGGCCCTAAAAATGGCTTGCTCCTCAGAATAGACCCCAGACATGGAGACATCCTTGGAGATCTCGGGTTGTAAAGACTTCAAAAACCACTCGAGACGGTATTTCGGAGGAATTTCGGCTTTAATGAGCCTCTTTCTCCGTCTCCATTCCTGAATGTGATCGGAAATGTGGGTAGCCTTATCCTAACGAAAGGTGGCCAGAAGTTCAGTTCCGGCGTCATAGTGGACAGGCAACTGAAAGTGATTTAAGAAAATATTGGCTAAGTCGGCGAACGATGTAAATTTGCCCCCTAACAACTCTATATACCACTTGGCCGCATTACCAGTCAAGGTGCGCTGAAAGAGTCTCAACCTAATCGAATCCTCGATGAGGGAGTTGGATGAGCACCATAGATGGAATGTGGTTACGTGGTTGCCCGGGTCCTCACCACTCTTCCCTTCGAATTTTGGAATGCCCGAAGGGAGTTTGGTTGGGACCGGAGGCCAGGCCGGATTATACTTGATTGGGTCATTTGTTAACTTTGTGAGATCTGGCAAGTTTAACGTTGCCAGAAATGGAAGCCTAGGAGGACCTAGGGGATTCCACCCAGACTGGGCAGAACTCCCAAAGCTCTGAAAAGATTGTCCTGGAATTTGGGAGGCACCAGGCTGCCCGAAGTGACCAGTAGAACTGGCTGAACCAAAAGGCAAGCCTTGTGGTCCAGAAAAATTCGGAGTTTGACCAAATCCTGCCGTATAACCTCCATAACCCGCAAAGTTTCCTCCTAAAGAATGGTAAGGAGTTGATAACCCCTGATATGGATTCCAAGCCGAAGCAAGGGGAGGAATACTTTGAAACGAACTAACCATGGTGTACAACCTATTCTCTTGTTGGCCGATAAACGGATTCCCAGTTCCTGCGCTACTAACCCCAGGGTTATTCCAACCTTGGAAAGGATTGTTGCTTTTTCCTACTGAAGAAAAAGGCATGGATCCTACCGTCGGGTTGGAATGTGGTATATGACCACTTCCGAAAGGAAAACCCTGGAATGAAGCCGATCCGCCCATCATGGATGTAACGACACTAAACGGAACCGATGGAATACCCTGTGATTGGGTGCCAAAAGAGAAGAGTCCAGTACCAAAAGCATTGGTTTGGGCATTTCCACTCGTGGACAGAATGGAGGTAGACCCAAGTAGAGATGTGCTCGCAAAAGATCCAAACAAGGAAGTGGAGGGGATGGAAATAGTTCCTCCCCCTTGCACTGATGTTGGGGTTTGCATAGTCGTAGCACTTGTAGAAGCCATGCTTCTAGTAGTGGTCATGAATGGTAAGCGCGTAACGTAACCTGGACTTGATGGTCTATGTGACGGAGTCCCAACGTATTGCAATACGTCTGGATGACTAAATGGTAGGGGAGAATTCGGATCCCCTAATGACTCTGAGAATTCTTCTACCTCTACGTTATTCTCCGCTTGAAAAATAACTCGAGAAAGGACTAGATTATCCCTCTCTTGTTCAGAAGTACCAGGTCTTGCTTGGGCAATAATGCCCCCGCTAGGAGGATCAATCTCTGATGCGTCAACCGGCGTAGGACGAAGCCCACCGGTGGTATTCCCTCTGCGCCTTCTCGGAGAAGGCTCTAAACTTGGCGGCGAAAGACCACGAAGTCTTCGAGACCGTCTGGGAGATCGGTCAGCCACTTTGAATTTTTTGTTATGATCTAACTAAAGACTCAAAAAATTGAAAGCTAGGCCAACTAGGAGCACAGAGCACACACTATAAAGTCCCTAAAGACACAGCCAGTCAAACAACTTCCAAGTATTTTCGCTCCGGGTGATTAGGACCGGACACCAAAATACGATAAAGTGAATCAAGGGGCCTTCCAAAGATAGTATGGGATGATGAGGGCCCAGTCCTATCAGCGAAGGTATCAGAGGAAGTTACGCTGACCTCCTAACAACAGCATGCGCCGGTGCAAGCCCCCAAGCTTCGCAAGGGTGCCCTCTAGTAGTAATGTCGAGAGTGATACAACGTCAACCTCAGGTGCCACGGGATTCCCCTCCACAGCCACCTGTGTAGATCCCTAGGAGAGGCAACTATGGGTACCAACTCGTCGCAAAAGCCAGGCGGAACAGTCGTGAGGTAAGTTTGGACAAGTAGGAGAGGGGGTATCTCTCTTCCCTATCTTCACAGACCCTCGTGCTTAACTCCCAGATCCAGAGCTTTCCTGGTCCTCCTAACGCTATTGGATTTTCTCTCGTTATTCAGACTCTTATGTTTGACGTTTTATGTGGCCTTGGAGAGTTAACTCTCCACTCGCCTAATCCAAGGCCCTAAAATCCTAAACTTGTTGGTGTAACTGACTAAAACAAAAAGTTCTAGTGGATTTTAATTAGCGCTTGATTTTATTAGGCTGTTCTTTAAGTCACAAGGTAATGGAGATGAAACTTGTGGTGTTTTTATGGATGCAAAAGAAATTAATAAAACTTAGCTACATGCACATGCACTTTTTGTTTTCGATGAAGAGCAATTTCTATGAGGTTCAGAGGTACTTCTAATATAAACAATTTTTCCTTTTCTTTTTAGACTCCACACTCACAAAAACTAAAAAAACTATATATGCCTAAAAAGAGATGCAAATCTATCCTAATGCAAGAACTATATGTGGATGCAAGGTTTAAAGACTACTCTAAAAACAAAGAAGGAAAGTTGTTACCTTATCAAATTTGTCTTGCCACTAAAATGCTTAGATAGAAGATGATGTGTTACCGATCATTTCGTCCAAACAATAAAAACAAGTTCTAAGATAAACACAAAGCAATTTCACTTCGCAAAAAAGGAAATCAAATGAAAAGCAAGTTTAAGAAAGCGAAACTCAAAAATTTCAAAAGATTTTCTTTCAATGAAGCCAAGAAGTCTTTTTTCAAAGAATGCTCTCAAAAATACTGACACCAATGATTGATGAATAGGCAACCAAACAATTTTGTGAATTGACACCTTTCAAATGATGAAAACCCAACAAAAATAAATGCGTTTGAAATCGCTCATGAAAATCAAAAGCAGCAATGAAAGTCCAAAAGATCAAAAGACAAGTTTCAAGAAAATGGTAACAAACAACTTTCCCGAAACGAAGGAGCAAATGGTCACAAAAATGGTTTCGTTAAGCAAACAAAAGGTCACCAAAACAAAATGAACACAAAGATTGAATCCAATCTTCCCACTCTGCCAAAACAGAGCAGTCAAGATTCTTAACCAGAAATCTTGTATGTCAGAAAACAATGACGCTTGCAATCAACGAAAACAAGACTAATACTCCTTATAACTAGAGAGAGTTCAGAACAAAATTCCCCCTGTTAAACAGAGGACTGTTACTGGAAAATGGCTGCTTCAAACTGACCCAAACCACCAGACAAACATTCAGCAAAAAGAAAATTTATAAATCTTGAAAATTAGATAATATACGCGCCTGCAGTGAGGTGCAGAGTGCGTGTACACGCTACTGTAACTGTGGAAACCTGCGTATACGTGGGTTCACTTAGTACAACTTGCGTATATACGCTTCTGTAATCCAGCAAAACAACGTATCTGAAGATTTTCAAGAAAAATAAAAAACACAGACTGAAAAAACTGGAAAAGCTTAAAGTTCAAGAACAGATCAGACAGTGAGAGCCAGCAAATAGAGGGGCTGAGCTTTGATTGGCTTGAAGACTACCCAAACTAGGAACAATAAGAGTGTTGTCCCCAGCGGAGTCGCCAATTCTGGTTGAGGGGAAAGTACCCCTAGGGTCCTTTGGGTTGAGACTCTACCAGACTGAAAATTGCTTATTCAAAGAAACACACACACATCCATTATCTTTACTGTAAGCAAATTCTAATGTTTAGGGTACGTACCTAAGGTCCTACGTTCGAGAAGGCCTTTAGGGTCCAAACCCTTCTTGGAGTTCCCTTCTTCTCCTTTGACCTGTAAAACAAACAAATCAAAGAACACAGCAGTACATGGACAAATACTTATACATAAACCATCTTCATGCTATAAAGTTAGTTATAAAAATCTTTAAGTAACTACTTGCATAAGAATTCAAGACAAGAATCTCATAAGCACAAAGAAAGATTGTTTCGGGAACCAAGACGTGTTTCTTTATATAAAGGCAAGTAAAGTACATATAACGGAAAGATTTCACCTGAAACACCTTCAGCCTGCTCCAAGCAAAGCTTCCTCCCGGATTCGTTCCAGCCTCAAGCCTCCAACAAGAGCTCCTTCCAAGTCTTACTCAATGGTGATATAAAAGATGAATGATCACCAATACACATGGAAACAAGGGTTTCCTATGCAAAATGGGGGAAGTGCAGAAGGCACCAAGGACTTCAGACCTGGTCTAAGGGGAAAAATCTCAGCATAATGATCTTGCTCTCTTTTCTCTCTCCCTTAGGCATTCCCTTTGATGTCTTTTTATACCATCTCCAAAGTAGTTTTTTAGTTAGGAGTTGGTTGGGAACAGTTGGGCCACGGGCACTAATAGGTGATCAGCAGGTAAAACCCACGATCTCCACCCGAAAATAAGGAATTATTTATTTTTCTAAGTGTTTTAATACATACACGTGGGTTGGGTATACACAGACCCGCGTGTACACGCGTTTAACTCAGGGCAATGTCGCATATAGGGGATAAAACACTGTTTTTTAAATTTTAGGACCAGGTCTGGAAGGAGGGGTTGCCCTAGGCCATGAGTGCAGCATCACAAACCATAAGAGTGAGATTTGGAGCTATAACAGATACTCTTTATCGCTGTGGGGTGGACTCTGTTTTTCGATGTTGTTTAACTCATGAGGAAGCTGAAAGGGTTCTGAATGACTGTCACTCTAGAGCGTGTGGCGGTCATATGTCTGGGAATGCCACAACCCAAAAGATATTGCGCGCTGGCTACTTCTGGCCGTCTTTGTTTAAAGATTGTATTAACATGGTCTAAAAATGCCAAAACTGCCAAATTTTTGATCGAAAGATGCATGTTCCACCTGCTCCTCTCCACCCTATAATTTCCGTCGGTCCGTTTGCAAAATGGGGTATCGATTTTATTACATGTAACCCTCACTCGGCTGGGGTGCATGCGTATATCATCCTTGCGGTAGATTATTTTACCAAGTGGGCCGAGGCGATGCCTAAATTTGAGGCAGACGGAAAAACAACTGCAATTTTTGTGTTCAATCATATAATTGCTAGGTTTGGTGTTCCACAAGCGATTATCACTGATCATGGGCATCATTTTCAAAACGTTATGATGACTGAACTTACAGGCCAGCTTGGCTTGCGTCACGGTAGTTCAACTCCATATTATCCACAAGCTAATGTTCTGGTTGAAGCCATCAACAAAGTTCTAGTCATCATGATCTGAAGAATCATTGGGATTCACAGGTCGAATTGGCATAACATGCTATTTTTAGTGCTTTTGGCGTATCGAACCTCAGTAAAAACGTCAACAGAGTTCACTTGTTTCCAACTAGTTTATGGTCTGGAAGCTGTGTTACCCATTGAATGCGAAATCCCGTCATTGCAAATGGCCATCGAGTTACTTCCAGCCACTTACGAAGAGGAAAAACATTTGTTATACTTGGCTCAGCTAGATGAGAATCAACGTGATGCTGCATTGGCAATCGAAACTCATGCAAAACGTATTAAAGCTCAGTATGATCAAAATGTGACCCCTCGAAATTTTTCAGAAGGAGACCTAGTCTTATTGTAGGATCAAGAAAATGATAAATTAGGTGCTGGAAAATTCGTGCCTATGTGGCATGGTCCTTATGTTTTCATGCGAAAGCTAGCAAAAGGGGCCTATGAATTGTTAGACTTTGACGGGGTGTCTTCAGGTAAACCCAGAAATGGTCTTTACCTGAAGAGGTATTATGCTTAAAAATGGGTGTGGATATTTTTTAGTTAGGTTAGTTTTCTTTCTAGCTGGTGTGTTTTAGTTTAAAAAGTGTGCTTAGCTTAGAGAGTGTTTTTCGTCATTATTCTTGCTTATCTTGGTTTTACTCTTGATATTGCAGATGTCGACGCCTCTCCCAACATACATTTGTTTTGCTGATGGTGTTTGTCGTAATACATGGAACATTTCTTCCGCAGCTTGGGTTATCTATTCGCCCTCTGACGAGTTGGTATCTATGCATGGGGTAAGCCTCGGTCAAACAACAAACAACATTGCAGAGTATAGTGCAGTGATTGAGTTATTATCTGAATCTATTTCATTTGGGATTCGGAGTTTGATAGTGAGGTTAGATTCTGAACTCGTTGTATTACAACTTAATAGAGTATATGCCATTAGAAATCCAGTGTTATTGAGATTATTTTTGAGAGTGCGTCTCTTGGAACGTGAATTTGATTATATTGAATATCAGCATATTCCAAGATCTTTAAATACATTAGCAAATGCAATTGCTTCTCGAATGTTAAGTAGACATTTGCAATAATCATACAAATAAATTTAAAAACATCCCATAACATGTTTTACAAGATAAGCCGGTAATAGTGATATAGTATAATATAGGAGTGTGTCAAAATATACATCGTCCTCGATCATACGTTGAAAAACACCTTATGATCGGAAAAAATGATAGTACAAAAAGCAAAAATGTCATATGTGTCTGCAATAGGCGATCATCCTATCATTGGTGATGATTTCGATAAGAAACCACTGTACGGGCCACCTTACAAAGGAACCTCCTGAAAGGTCCTGGGACCCCAATCACATAGCGCTGTAGTTGATGAGGAATGTCATCTATGCTGGTCTCCAAAATGTCTCTTGTCAAATGTTCTAGATGGCTCTCCAATTCGGCCAAGGTCTCTGCTGATTCGTCCTGTGGGGTTGGTGCCGCTGCAACTAGTTGTTTCCTCTCATAGGGCCGGAGAGTGGCTGGTCACTGTGGACCCACATCTACATTTGAAACTTTACTATCAATTTTGGGATGAGATAAAAAACAAATAATAATAAAATTAAATTAGGAAAATGTTGAAAATGATTTTACCTGAGTCATCCCATTGCTCTCCTGGTGGAAGAGCCATGTCTGGGTCACCGCGAAAATCTACTCCAGCGTAAGTAAAGTCCTGAATACCAAAAACCTGGTTTTCCAACCAATGGAAATACTCAGGTGTGAATCAAACGACCTTTGTCCCCTCCTCAAGATGACGGGCCATAACTGCAACCCATCGCATCAGTTTGGGCTCTCGAGGAAGTCCAACTCCAATAGTGAGGTGTTGTGGGACCAACATTAGGACCTTCTCTAGACCAAAGCTCACGACTAAAGCACCATATCCAAAGGTCTTCAGTGGTCCGTTCTTGGCTCTAGTCAGTTGGCCGTTTACATTAGCCAACACAGCAGCGCACTAGTTGAAGACGGTGCCACAAAAGTAGTCAACTGCCATCCGCATTTGGGATCCAGTGGCTATATGTAGTGCTGCACTCCCGCAAAGCCAGGTAATAGTAAACGCGATTACCATGAGTTCAAGAAGGGATATGGTTTTGATGTCTATCCCTTTGTCTCTATTCTGGTTGTTACAGAACTCTAGTTGGAGGCTATCGACAGACTGGCCACCTGGCCTAGTCCTGAATAGAGTCAAGTGTTCACCTCTCTTAGGCAAACCAGTCAAAAATTATATGTCTGCTGGCTCCATTTCGAGCTGGTGACCACTAATGAAGAAGCACTGGTCCTGTATGCTCCACCTATCTACCAGCCACTGCAAGAAGTCCACCTGGGCCCTCATGCCAGGTATGGCCCAGAATTTGTACAAGCCACATGCCTTCAATGCATCGATCGAAGGTTGATGATTTATCGCGGCAAGATCTACGTCCTCATGCTCCCGTTCTCGCGAATCAAGCACGATGTATACTCTACATCCAACAAAAAGGCGAATTAGAATATAAAAAATGGAATTTTTGCGATGAATTTTGAGAAATTTAGGGTTAAAAACCCTTGCTGCGGGGATTGCACCCTCTTTGTTAGAGATAGTGCGTGGGTCCGCACCTTGCCTTCACGGCAGGTGCAGACCCTTGACTTTTTCCCCATTGAGAAAAAGTCGGGGTCCGCAGGCTACCTATGTTGTGCCTGCGGGCCCCCGCGCGCGGGTTTCTAGCCTAAAAATCCTCTAAAAAATGAAATTAAAACCTTAAAACAAATTTGAAACAGATGAAATTGAAGAGTAGGATGATGTGGATTACCTGGAGGAGACGGTGTTTGATTCCAACGGACAGATTTTCCGCAATCTTCACGGGAAGTTTCTGACCAAAAGCTCTATTTTCTCACCCAAAACTCAAATGGTAAAAATGAATTGACGGAAGCCCGTTTTATAAGTTTTTTGAATAAATGAGTTGTTAATTTGTTTATGTTTCACTTTAGAAAGGTAACTTTTGCAGCATTTTTATCCATTTTAAATAGGTATGAGTAATGTTTGAGTTTTTGTTCAGGATAACAGATTTTTCAGGCGAAATCGGTCATCGACGAAAAAAACATTAGAGTCACCTTTAAGCTCTTTTCTGAGTCCTAAAACATGAAAAGATCGTCGAGTTTTTCTTTTTAAACTCCGTAAAATGGAACTAAAAAGACGGTCCACTTACAACTCTTTTTTTTATCATAAAAACATGAAAAGATTGTCGAATTTTTGTCGTTTCAAATTCGATATTGGTTATAAAACGACGTGTCATTGATCACTTTTTTACTTTTTCGTATCAGAGGCACTAATTACGAAAAGTACTCCTTGGTCGTAATGATCAAGCGGTTCTCTTAGGTATTATTTTATACTTTTTCGGGCTTGGGAGACACAAATTTACGAAAAAGGTCAACCATGGAGTCTTCTTAAGTTTTTCAGACTCTCTAAAATTGAAAAATGCCGAGTTTCTCCTATACTGGACTTGTTAAAATTTAACAGTAAAAGACCTGTTCAATTACAAATAGGAACGGACCACTCCTTCTTAGGGTTTCAATTTAAACTAAGTTGGACTCATCCGAAGGATGAGCTTATAATCAAGCAAATGTTATCCTCCTCAAGCTTGTCAAAAATAAAGAGGTACTTGCCAAAAATGGTGGGGGAAAAGAGAGAAAAATGAGCATGTTTGTCATAATTTGTAACCACTCTTGAACACGACACTTTTATTCACCTGGGTTGGGAAATCCTTTGCCTAACAGTTGATCAAACCACATTGAAAGTATTCAGCCAGTTTCTGGCTATTAACTTTGGGTAAATTGTCACCAAACCATCTGCTGTGTCATTATGTGTTTAAGAGGTTAGTGCAAATAAGCCATTCATCTGCAAAATATCTGTCATCCATCTTGACCATCCCTGAGTCAGTCCTTGCAACTAAATTTCTTCAAACTTGATCTATGATTTCGTGTTGTGGGCTTGCCTACGATAGATCGCTTTCTATCGACTTCAGCTCATTATCTAGAAAGATGATCTAGAAATCGTCAGTAGCTTGGGATCTACATGCCTCAATGGAAGGTTTCTCGCCTTTGACGATAGGTTGCATCATTGACCTTCGATCAAAGGATTCCGTGGCATGTTCGACATCAACACATCTATTCACATCTCATGGGTTGTACTGAGTACTTTGAGAGCCATTGACATTACTGGTGGTTTCTCTCACACTTGTTAACAATTTACATCCTTGACTGGTAATCAAGTGGTTTCTACCATGTTCGACTTCAACACATTCATTTGCATGGATAGAATCATATTGTTTCGGGAAGTAGAAATGAAGACCCTGGATCTAGTTTCTGCCATCCAGGCTGCGAGGAATTTTGTATTCATTATACTGTGGACTATTCATAAACAGATGGTTGCGTCCATACTGTGTCTACATGTGTCTATACTTGTGATGTATTACAAGATCATTCCTATATCAGAACAGTAGTTAGCTTTCGAGTTAGTTTTGATCTGAGTATGTGAATGCCTACCTCAGCGATGATATGATCTCATATATATATTTTGCATTGAATGTTTTTACAAGTTCCAACCAGGCTCTCCACAAGATGATCCTTGAAATGATAAAGTACTTCACTCTTCCTAGATGATAAATGAAATCCTCATCTACTACAAACTTCGCACTTTAGGGGGCAATCTGTTACACAAAAATATCGTCACCATGACTATTTGTAGTCAGTATGGGTCTATCATCACTTCTACTGTCCTCCTAAGCAAGTCTCAGACCTCAGCTCTTCATGTCAAGCTTTGAAAATGAGAGAAAGACATTCAAAATCAACAAAGCTCTGGTTCCACACTTTCTCTCACTGTTTCCTGCGGTCCCGCACCCCCTGTTCACATTACCTGCGGACCTGCCCGCTTTGTCGCTAAAGGAGTGGGTGTGGACCCCTGTGAAAGTAAAAAAGGTGCAAGTTTATTGTAAAAAACTCACTTTGGGTTAATTCTAGATAATTCTAGAAGGCATTTTGACATGGATTATTCACTCTTAGGTGGTTCATGCATCCCAAAAGAGAAGGAGCTAATCCCTTGATGAGAGGAGCTATCCCTTTGAAGGAGGGCTTTATCCCTTTGAAGGTGGACCTAGTAACTTCCATCCATTGCACTATAAATTAAGGCATTGGGCTGGTTGCTAGGGAGGTTAGAAGCTGAACATTTTTGAGGGTAAATGCTGGTGGAATTGAGACTTCCTAGTTAAGCTTGAGAGGAGAAATCACATACCTTTTGGCTTCATTGGGAAGAGAGTGAAACTTGTCAAAGTAGAGGAGACTTCTTGTTGGACCCTGGGAGGAGCTTGTACAACATCAAGGCACGGGTTGTAAAGTTCTTCTTTGATTTGAATTAATACAATCAGATTCATTTTTCTCAACAAATTGTCTTATGTCATTTGTTTCATGAATTCCTTGATCATCATGATAAGTATGCTTTATGATATTGGCTTTTCAGGTGTTATTTAATTTGTGTGCTTGTTTGTGTTTGCAGATTCACTATAAGGGAGCTCATTTGGATCAAAGGAGCGAGGCTTCCACAAACTTGCATTGGACCCAAGGTAGGCCTAAAATACTTGTTTGCCTTTGTTTATAAATTGCATATTTAGAGAAAGATAGTTTTTGATTGGCTTGCTTGTCACTAGATATCATTGGATTCTAGGGAGGTCGATCTTGTCCGCAAGAACGACTCATTCCGTGTGACAGGTCCTAACTCTCTGTTACAACGCAGCCATTGTTTTCCTTTGCAGATTGATTCTTTTCCGTTATATGACTCTTTGAATGAAATTAAGGCGTGATTTTTTTGTACTACAACTTTTGTTGCTTTTACAATCGAGTGCATATAGTACACAGTTGCCTTTGAAATAAAAAGACCTCCCTGGGTTGACAATTAATGTCGCACTTTATTGTTTAATTCAATAAGCAATTAAAGTGACCAACATTTTAGCGCCGTTGCCGGGGAAGGCAATTATAGATTTTAAAAGTACTGATGATTTTCTCGTAGATATGCAGGATGCATGAGAGGACACAAGAAAACTAATCCTATAGGTGGCAAGGGAAAAGGAAGAGGAGGAAGAAAAACTTTTATCAATGAGATTATTTCAAAAGCTGAGACATCCCAGAGGCTAAGCTCTCGGAGGCCACAGACTCAACACTCTCTCCAAACGGATTACCAAATAGAGGAAGTAGTGGGACCTGAAAGGGTTGTAGAAATAGCAGAACATACCGAGGAACCAGTGGAGGAAGTTGAAGAACCAATAAAAGATATTGAAATTGAAGAACCAATAGAAGATATTGAAATTGAGGAACCAGTTCAGGACATTGAGAGTCCAATGGAAAACAATGAAGACTGGGCAAGTGCATCAGGAAAGCAACCAATGGATGGAAACAATGAAGGAATATTTGGTGGAGGATGTAGAGGTGAAGGAAGAGGTGAGAATTCTCTCTCCACCTTGGAATTCCCTATTGAGGAACTTCCCAGAGGTACAACTCCTATGAAGAATATTCCACTCTCAGCCCTACTTAACTTCCATGGTTTATCCTCTGAAGACCTTAATGATTTTCTTTTTGAGTTTGATATATTGTGCAGAAGTTATGATTATGCTAATAATGCTCAAAAGTTAAAGTTGTTTCCAGAAACACTAAAAGGAAATGCACTAAGATGGTTTATGAGCTTGGGAGGTCATGTGATCACAACATGGGATCAAATGAAGGAGAAATTTCTGGCCAAATACCAAGACTATTGCTGGACAAGAGAAAAAAGGGAGGAATTATTCAAGATGGTTCAGAAGGAGGATGAGAATCTGGAGGACTTCGTGGAAAGACTCCAGTATAATATGCAGATATCTGAGCACCATGATGTAAGTAAAGATATTCTTAAAACAATATTATTGAAGGGGGTAAGGGATGATTGTTTAGATATGTTAAATATGCTTGGTAAAGGGGATATATCTAAAGAATCATATGATGAAATCGTTAACCTCGGCAAGAGGTGTTCAAGAGGAGCTGCAAATAAATCAAAGAGCAGGGATAGTACTTATTCAAGGGTCCAGAAATCAGCCAGTGGAAGAGCAACAAGAGCTGAAATAGGTAATCTACTTGAGGAATTCAAGACTGAAATGTTAAGTTCTTTTGCTTCACAGATTGATACCTTGCAGGTTAAAAAGAAGCAGGCAGAGGCAGAAGCTGCTTTGGCCATTTTCTGACCTAAATGCAGAGAAAAACACCCATTGAGGGAATGCCCATTGGACAAGGCACTAATCTGTACCATTTGTGAGAAGGACCATGAAACTCAACAATGCCCCTCTTTACCAGGGATAAAGGCAGCGTTACAACCAACTGAGGAGGAAGCTAAAGCAGTTTATCTGCTAACACAAAGGAGGAAATGGCAACCACGAGGACAAGATACGAACTCTAGTAAGCCATTTAATCATTGGAATAATTATCCTTCTTTTAATCAAGCAAATTACCCGCCCTTTAACCAAATTCAATACCCACCCTTTAATCAAATGAATTTCCCACCCATGCAGCAAAAAAACCCTCCCTTTATAGACCCTGCAATGTGGACTCCCTGGCTTCTACAACAATCCTATTTTAACCAATGGAACCCAAACTGGAGAGCTCAACAAGCTCCATTCACAAACCAATTTCCTCAGTTCTAGCAACAACTTTCTCTCCCATTAGGTACCCTACCGAATAATCAGACCATGAAACCTTAGTTGCTTGTACAACCGAACCTAACCCTAATAATAATAAAGATGTGCAAGTCATCGAAATTTATAACCTGCCTACATCTCCTGTGCAATGTAATGATATTCATTTACGATCTGGGAAAGTAGTTGAGCCGATTATAGATGATATTACCTCTTCCGACTCTGATAAAGAAGAGACAGAAAAGAATAAATCATTTAATAAGGATGCTAAAACAGTCAAGACATCCTCTGATAAGACTGCTGAAATAGTCAAGCCATCCTCTAATGAAACTACTGAAACAACAGAGCCACCATTCCCTGAGCGTCTAGCTCTCACTAAGACACATGAGCTGCCTGCTTTTAACCTTTTAGGGGAATTGCAGAATCTGTATGTTAAAATTCCACTTTTACAAGCACTCAGAGATGTGCCAATCTATGCCAGAACCATCAGAGACATTTGCATCAGGAAGCCTGGTAGGAAGGCTAAAGATCCCCTTATAGTTCATGTGATGGGTGATCTAGCTGCTTTAATGTTAGGAAAAGTCCCCCCTGTAAAATATGGTGATCCTGGTCACCCCATGGTCACAGTACAGGTCAGAAAAACTATTGTTTCACGAGTTCTGGTAGACCTAGGTGCTGCTATAAATATTATGACCCTTGAAATTGCACAACTGTTATAGTGAAAAATGTAATTAGAGAGACACCAACTATCCTGGAATTAGATGATCGTTCCACAATCAAACCAGAGGGGGTTATTGAAGACCTGATCATTTCATTTGAATCCTGGAATTACCCAGTTGACTTTGTTGTGTTACAGACTAAAGTAAAGTTGAGGAGGCATCCTCTAATCTTTGGGAGACCCTGACTGGCTACAGCAAATGCTTTTATCAGTGGTAGATCAGGTTCAATGACAATTTCTAATGGATGTGAAACTAAGTAGCTTATGATGTACCCTCATGCTACACCTGTGATTAGCAATGATGATTCTGTATGGTTAGACTAGGAGGATAATGATACTCAACCCGTTTTGACCATTGGACAAGCCTTAACTCTTAAAGATACCACAGAAGATGAAGTAATTAGTAATTTTATTTCCGAAACTTCCTCAGTTACTTCTGAAACATATAATCAGTTAACTGCAATTCTGGACCCTGAAATACAACAAAAGCTTAAATCTGAAAATTTACCTCAAACATCAACTGCTATCTCCTCTAAAAGCATAACAGTAGAAATTGAACCTGGCAAAACATTGAACATAAACCCCAATTTATCAGATGCTGAAACACAACAGCTAATGAAGTTTCTCCGTGAGAATAAGGAAGCATTCGCATGGGACTACACAGACATGAAGGGGATCTCTCCTGAATTATGTACTCATCGTATCTATATTAAGGAGGGGGCCTGACTAGTCTGTCAACCCCAGCGGCGAATGAATCCTAATTTGAGGGAAATTGTTAAGGAAGAACTTCAAAAGTTGCTTGATGCAGGGTTTATATACCCCATATCTGACAGTGAATGGGTTTCTCCGTTGGTAATAGTACCTAAGAAAAATGGGAAATGGAGAGTGTGTGTAGATTATAGAGCCTTAAATAAAGCTACTCAAAAGATCATTTCCCCTTGCCATTTATTGATCAGGTGTTGGACAGCTTGTCAGGAAAGAAATTCTTTTCCTTTTTATATGGTTTTAGTGGATATAACCAAATCATAATTGCACCTCAAGATCAAGACAAGACCACTTTTACTAGTCCTTGGGGTACTTTTTCTTATAGAGTTCTCCCATTTGGACTATGTAATGCTCCAACAAAGTTTCAAAGAGCAGTGATAGGAATATTTTCTGATATGCTTAATGATTCTTTGGAGATATTTATGGATGATTTCACTCCTTATGGTGTGAATTTTGAAGATGCGCTACAAAACCTTGAGAAAGTACTTAAACGATGCATACAAGCTAATCTTTCCTTGAGTACCGAAAAATGTCATATGATGATGAACGAAGGAATTGTACTAGGACACTTCATTTCATTCCTTGGGATTCAAGTGGATCCATCCAAAGTACAGGTAATTCAAATCCTTCCTATTCCTAAAACACAAACTGATGTAAGAAGTTTTTTAGGACATGCTGGATATTACAGAAGATTTATCAATTTTTTTTCTAAAATAGCTTCTCCTTTGTTTGTGTTACTTATGAAAAATGTTGAATTTAAGTGGACTGATGCCTATCAGAAATCATTTGATGAACTTAAGCATCAGTTGTCTACAGCTCCTATTCTGAGGGGACTTGATTGGGCACTTCCCTTTCATATATCCTCTGATGCTTCAGATACTGCAATTGGAGTTGTCTTGTGTCAAGAAGAAAACAATCTTCCTTATGCTATCTATTTCATTAGTAAGAATATGACACCTGCTGAGCTTAATTACACAGTTACCGAGAAAGAATTTTTAGCAGTTATTTATGCTATTAATAAATTTCGACATTACATTACTGGTTATCTTACTTTTGTTCACACTGACCACTCGGCTATCAAGTATTTAATGAATAAATCTCTTACAAATGCTCGAGTTACCGGGTGGTTATTGTTACTACAAGAATTTGATATTAAAATTGTAGATCGACGAGGTAAAGAAAATATAGTTGCTGATTTCATTTCTCAGGTAAAAACTGATGATAATACACCAGTATATGATTCCTTTCCTGATGAATACTTGTTTTCAGTATCTACTCACTCACCATGGTATGTAGACATTGCCAATTATCTGGTTGCAGGGAAGCTACCATCACACCTATCACATTGGGAGAAAAGAAATATCATTCAACAAAGTACTAGGTATAGATGGATAAGTGGGTGTCTTTTTCATACAGGACTTGATCAGGAAATCCAAAGATGCATTAGAGAAGATGAGATATTGAAGGCTTGTCATGATGGCCCTTGTGGTGGGCATTTTGCTGATAAGAGAATAGCACATAAAATTCTTAGGATGGGTTATTATTGGCCCTCACTTTTCAAGGATGCAAAGAAATATGTCAGGGCCTGTGACAGTTGTCAGAGAATGGGCCAACCTAATCATAGAGATGAAATTCCACTGAACCCTAAGGTAATACTTGAACCCTTTGAAAGATGGGCTCTAGATTTTGTAGGGCCCATCAATCCTCCATCCAACCAAAGAGTTTATATAATGGTTTGCACATATTATATGACTAAATGGGTGGAAGCTAAGGCACTTATTAAAGCTAATGAAGAATCTGTTTTAACCTTTTTATTTGAAGAAATCTTCGTTAGATTTGGGGTTCCTAGAGAACTAGTCACAGATGGAGGACCTCCTTTCAGTTCACATGGTTTTAAAGCTATGCCTCAAAAATATCATATCAATCATAAAATGACTACACCTTACCACCCCCAAACTAATGGTTAGGGGGAAAGTACAAATAAAGTCATAGAAGCTATTTTAACAAAAACAGTTAAGGATAATAGGAAGGATTGGTCTCAAAGATTGCTTGAGGCATTATGGGCTTACATAACTACTTGGAGAAACACTACAGGTTTTTCACCCTATGAATTGGTTTATGGTAAAAGTGTTGTTTTTCCTGTGGAATTTGAAATTAAAACCTTAAGAACTGCTTTAGCTGTTAACCTTGATTTGACTGATGCACAGATAGCTAGGTTGTAGCAGCTGCAGGAATTGGATGAAAAAAGGTTGGATGCCATCCATCAAACAACTATGATTTGGCAGCAAAGAACCAGGTGGCATGATAAAACTATTAAGCATAAGCAATTCCAAAAAGGCGATTGGGATTTATTATATGATTCCAGGTTTGAAAATTTTCAAGGGAAACTACGAACAAGGTGGCTGGGACCTTACGAGATAGATATTGTTTTTCCCAATGAAACAGTAAGGCTCCTAACAATTGATGGTTCTAGAACTCCATTGTTAGTAAATGGGTATCGACTTCGTCTATACCAAAAACCGATTTCTAAGGAAGATTTTAAGGCCACTTGCATGGCAGATTCACATTATACCTTTTTGGGGGAGCCTCTTGCCCCTCATTGCACTTAATCTCTGCATTATATATTCTTGTATTATTATTAGATTAGATTACTTAACTAATAATCCCTGTCAAGGGCTGCCATATTACAATTTATTTTGCAGGTCTTAGATTCAGAGGCTGGCTGAAGGAACAATTGCATTACAAGCAGGATCAGGTTTCAGTTTGGGAAACATTGCCATTCCACTTCAATTCATAATCCATCCCCTCATACTACCCTTCAACAACATTGTCCTATTCTTCTTTTTTCCATTGCTGAAACACCAGTTTCGACCGTTGCTGAAACACCAATCTTTGCCCATTTTCCCTGTTGCTGAAACACCAACTTTTCCCCATTCTCTCCATTGCTGAGACACTGATTTCTCCATTGCCGAAACACCAACTTTTTCCATCTTTCTGAAAAAGCATCAATTTTCCCATTTTTCCGTAATTGAGGCATCAACTCCTCTCAAAAACGACCAATACATATCACTTTCCATTGAGAGAATCAGCCATTCATCCTGATAATTGTGTTCCTTCACTATTACCTCCTGTGAATAGAGAAAGCCTTTTATATAAATACCCTCATATCTTACAACCCTTTCCCATAACCATTGGTGATCTATTAAACGATGAGATTATACTTTCAACACAATAATTGAAGGTAAAACGTGAGGTATGCATGTTTATGTGTAAATATTAAACTATAATTAATGAGAAGATTCTGATATGATTGCCAAAATCGTCGTACATTCAAAACTTATCATTTTAGCCGCAATTGGGGGGAATACCAAAATTTTGCAATCATTACTCGATATGCCAATCACCGTCGTTTTTATTACGACCATGTCTCGTCACCCCATCTTTGTCTTATTATGTCATAACCTCATTTGCAATATCTTACTCTGTCTCGGCTGCGGTAACTCGGCTCTGTATTGTGCATTTTATTGAACCGGTAACTATGGGAGGTAACGTTGTTCGAAATGAACCTAGTTCAACAGCTCTATTGGAACTACACCCAGAAGCATATCAAATTTTTCTGCAAGCAAGCTGGGTGGATTATTTCCGAAGGCTCCAGGAATTTAATTCTCAGCAAGTCCTGGAATTTGCACGTAATTTAAAGGAGGGATATTCTACTGTTCGGGGAGTGCGAATTCTAGTAACAGAGGAAGATATAGCGCAGGTTTCAGGATTACCAGCTGATGGCATCCGTTGGTTCAGCCGTAAACACATCATTTTGAACGCACAACAAGATTTTCTTCTACCTGGGGAGCGGGTCGAACCTAAAGGCAGGGGTGTTGCACTGCATTCAATACTACCTCCATGGCCAAAGGTTGCAAAGTTTTTCAAGCACTACCTCACCTACGAAGGACGTTACCAGGTAGTGTACCAGCATGACTTTGTGTTGTTGAATCATTTAAGATATGGTTGTTTATTAAATATGCCATACTATCTGCTTGGGTGTATAAAGAATATGTCACATTATTCCACCAATGCAAAGTACCCACTCCTCTCCCTCACTCACCATTGCTTGGTTCAACTTTTAATCTTGAGGGGCTTTGCCCTGCAGAAGCCTCCTCCCCTTAACAACCCACCCTAGGAAGCTGCTGAAATCCCTCAACCAACAACTAAAAACCCCCAGGACACTGCTGAAGTTACTCAACCAGTAGTCGAAAATCCTCAAGGAATTGCCGAAATTTCTCAAGCAATAGCCGAACTCCCCAAGTGAATGCTGAAAATCCCTAGCCACCCGTGATAGTTAGTCCAATTGACCCCGCCATTGCATCAACCCCACCCCATAATTTACCTGGATCATCCACTCCCACTGTCCATATCCCCAGTGATGATTTAGACGATGACATTCCCCTGGCCAAGCTGAAAAGGAAAAGGAAAAGGCAAGAAACGGCTATGCCCCCATCAAAAAGACGAACAAGGGCCTCAATTAAAGAAGCTATCACTTCTGATGTCCCTCCTACCCCAGAGAAGGCCATCCATAAAAGAAAAACCACTGTTTTTCCTGCCTCCTTACCTCGAAGACGAAGGAGGACGTCTTCTGAACCAGCAGTAGAGACCGCTACCCCAATTTCCCCATCCATTATTCTAAAACCCCAGACCCCGAATCCTTACCTTCCTCACCCTCGGGTACCGAAATGCAAAATGTTCAGGATTTTGTGACATCATTCCTTTTAGAAGACGCAGCTGCTCCACAAGAATCAGTTGTTGATTTATCAAAAGTAGACACCCAAGACGATGTACAACATGTAGCTATTACACAAGAACCAGCTACCGACTCAACAGGTGTTACACAAGAACCACCTGCTGAGGAGCAAAAGATAGATGACCTAGAGGTAGCTGCCCCACAAGAACCAGCTACTGACTCAACAGGTGTTACACAAGAACCACCTGCCGAGGAACAAAAGATAGATGACCTAGAGGTAGCTGCCCCACAAGAACCAGCTACTGACTTAACAGGTGTTGAGGAGCAAAAGTTAGATGACCTAGAGGTAGCTGCCCCACAAGAACCAACTACTAGTCTAGTAGGTGCTACACAAGAACCACCTACTGATGATCATGATCAGGAAACACATCAGGATGTAGCAGCTACTGACTCAGCAGGTGTTACACAAGAACCACCTGCTGATAAACAGGAAATAGATAATCAACATGTAGCTGAACCAGCTACTGGCTCAGCAAGTGTCACACAAGAACCACTTGCTGATGACCATGACCAGAAAATAGACCAAGAATTGGCTGCTACGGACTCAGCGGTTGATACACAAGAGCCACCTGCTGATGAGCAAGGTGTAAAAAACCAAGGCACTGCACAAACTATCGCTGTTACAGAAGAACTAGCCATTCAGTCGGCTGATATGCAAAATTTGCATGTTCAGGAGGATATAGTTGTTACAGAACTAGCTGATGACCCAGCAATTGTCACATAAGAACCACCTACTGGAGATACAATTAATGAAGCTGCCACCAAACAACCATCCTCCCATCCACTTGAACCAGCTACAGAGATTGCAACAGCTACAGAAGGCCCGGTCACGTTAGCTTCCCTTCAACAAGAAAATGAGTTTCTGAAAGCCGAGATTTAGGTTTATAAGCAGGAGTTAATAATGGCAAGGGAAGCTTATGAAAAATAACTTAATCTGTATACTTTAGCTCACGTAGCATCTGCAGCTGAGAAAAGTGTAGAAAAGGATCGATGCAATGAATACATGTGCAACCAATGTGGTGATCTCTATTATCGAGCGGGTTATAGGATAATCGAAGTCCCATTGCCTGGACCCACTCCTTCATTTACTCCTCTTATAGTTAAAAAGGAACGCCCTGCTGTTACACAAGAACCAGCAGGGCCTTCAAAGATTTCTGAAGAAGAAGAGAAATCTCAAGTACCTCGGCCTACCCTAGTTGTTAAAGTTGAAAATCCTGCACCAAAGTCTGCAAAGACGGTGTTTACCCAGACTGAACCTCCGTGTGCAGAGACTGTCTTCACTCAAAACTTAAGCATTCAAGAACTCAAGAATATATGGAAGAAAGAGTATGCCTTGTCGCAAGAAAAGGCATTGCAGGAACGTAAATCATTATGGCAGAATCATGTATATAGAAATTGGGAAGTCTTGGAACAGTTCCATGCACAGCAGAAGGAAAATAAGGAGTTGAAAACTAGACTGTCTCTTATCTTTGACTTAGTTCAAAGACTTCTGGCCACCAGGAAACCATCCTTTAACTATTCTGTGTTTCTAGTAGAACGCCTAGCATTCCTTCAGGTAAAAGCAGTCAGAGATGGACGACCTCATGAAGTGTCTACACCCCAACAATTTATTGAAACCTTTGCAGCAGCGTTAGTCAGTGAACATAATCTCTTATGTGAACTCTATCTCCATAATGAAGCCATGCCGGAGGATAGAACGCTTAATTTGATTCCTGTGGCTGGTGACATTCAGATTAGAGCCTTTGTCTCTTTTATGGCCAATCAAATCATGTGGCAAAACGCTTTCCTTTTAGCAAAACATAACGAACAAAATCACCTTCTATGGATCCGAGCTGAACCATAGAATGCTGCTATTTTCATTGCTAAACATCATCGGGTTATAAGAGAACTAGGAATGACTGAGCATATCAGAGAATTACAGGTAGCAGTGTTAGAGGAGTGTCAACAGTATTTCAAAAAGAAAGGACCTCTTGCCATACAGGCAAACAATCTGTTCTGGGAACATTGCCCTAAGGAGAGAAGGGCATACCATCTCTTTAACCCTCTTAATCTTCATGCAAAAATTTCACGAATGCCTAATTATGTTAAATGTGTTCAGCAGTGTGGCGAAAAAATGTTGGGTTATCATTTTCATTTCCCGCTTCTCTGGTTGCCAGTACAGCAATATAAGGCCTACTTCAAGGTGTCCAAAAAGGAGGAGCTTGTAGAATGGTAGAGATTACAGAGTGTCCAGGGCTTCAAAGATTCGACTGATAGCACCTTCTATACTTACTGTATAAGTAATTTGCACTATACATCCCATTACTCCGATTCAGACTCAGAGTAAATGTTGCATGGGGACATGCAACTGCTTCAGTTGGGGGGATGTTAGGACCTCATATTGTCCCTTTTTGACCATACATTTTGCCATGATATCATCCTTTTCAACTTACATTTAAAAGTCCTTGTTAGTGTTTTAACCCAATTATCCCAAAGGTATGTAATGATTCTTTTCATCACTATACGTTTAATTATTTAGCATATAATCACGATATCTTCATAGTTAATCTTCAAAATTGTTAAGTGCTGAACAGTTAAAGAATGATGTGCAGTCCACGTTGCTGAAACAACCTAGAGTTTGTGAGACTATTTTTGCAGTTGTTGAAATAGTAGACACGACATGCGAATCTCGAAGCTGAAATAGTTGAGATTTGCATTCTAAATTTGACAGCAACAAAGGAACCAAACTGATCACCGAGGAAGCTGTTACACTGGATGAAATGCCTATAATCTAAAGACGGTATTACTGTATCATCATTTTGTTGACGGGAAATTGATGTCCCTATTTTTGTATAATGGGTTAAAATAATGTAAATCTTTTGTAATAGATGTCTCCTCTTTATAAAGAGGAGACATCTACATTAGAGGGTGATAGACTGTGGAAAAGAGGCTCAGCTAAAGGAACAGGACTAGAATTCTTTTTGTAATATGACATATTGATGGATGAATAAAAATTTGTTTTGAACATCTTTTTCTAGTTCTTGTTTCCTGGGGAATCTTGTGAGAAGGACAGTGCCCACCTTCATCACAAGATTCACCCATTATATTTCTGCAGTTTGTCAAGTGTGTCTTTTATTCATGCCTTGTTAACAAGTACTATTTGCTGAATATTGTTTATAATACCTTTGCTGAAACTCTGTTTCTTTCTCAATTGATTATTGTATTATTCAAAGTTAATTCATGAGTGTATCATCGGTGATTAAGTTACAAAGTGAATTGGCAAGCTAGTTAATCATAGGTAGGTGCTGGAGATTCCTGCTCTGGGGATAGGGTCCTGACTCTCTATTACAGCATAGCCATTGTTTTCCTTTGCATATTGATTCTTTTCCATTATATGACTCTTTGAATGAAATTAAACATTCTTTTGATAGTTATCTGCAATAGAGTGTAATTGCTGTAATGCAGAGTGGAGCTTCAGTTTGTTAAAAGTAAGGCGTGATTTGTTTGTACTACAAATTTTGTTGCTTTTAAAATCGAGTGCATATAGTATGTAGTTGCCTTTGAAATAACAAGACCTCCCTGGGTTGACAATTAATGTCGCACTTTGTTGTTTAATTCAATAAGCAATTAAAGTGACCAATAATAAGATACTCAAAAGTAGCCTCACTCATGTCTAGAAATGCCATGCAAGAATCAAGTGATCAACAAGCACCACCAGGTAGGCACAGGTATACACAATTTCTCACCTCTACTATTGAGCACATTATAGTTAAAAAAATGTTGTAAGTGCACGAAAGACAATGTTTTGTAGGTTAGGAGTTGTTTAGTAGTTTCAAACACCCTTAAACAGTGAAGCTTGAGTTATATTTCTCTCTCATCACACGTGGAGAAAATACAAAGTCAAAAAGGGTGATGAATTCAATGGTGAGCCAATGGGCCTATGGTGGAAAAGCGAAGGTGGTAGGTGGGGGCCACCTCATACAATGTGTTGATCCTACCACCCAACCACTGAGGGCATAAAAAGAGGGTCCAAGCCTCATTTGGTACCAAAGTATAATTCTAAAAATGGTAAGGTGGCCCACTACCATCATCGAGAGTTGCGCTACCTACACCAGAGGTCTCAAAGACTACTACAAAGAGGCTATAGGACTAGAGGATAGTTTCTACTAGATACATACCGTGTGCTACAAGATACATACTTCATGCTACGGGATTGGCTCGAGAGGTGCAAAAGGAGCTAGTATTGCGTAAATTTCCCACAAAACCATAAAATCAACAAGGAACCTCCAAGGGAAGGGTAAGTAAACAATTTCCTCACCTCCTATGAATAAAAATCCTATGGAATTATTTATATTTTTCCATAAGAACATCTTGTATAAAACCCCTGAAAGTGATAAAATTAAAGTGTGAAATTTTCTTGTGAAATAAGCATAACGATAGGGGAATGGGCTTCATCTGAGTTGTGCATGTAAATTTTCTTTCCCCTAGCCAACAAAGAACTACTCTTATCTCTACTCTGAAACCCTAAAATACTCTAAAAATTGATAATTGGTAGTAGAGCTCCCTTGTAAAACTTTGGAGAAACTGCAATAGGGATCATGGGTTTAATAGAAAATATCCCATAGACTCATCAAGGATCCACCAACACCCTCCTATCATATATATCTTTGCAAACCACTAGTGGTTGGAGTTCTTTGAGAAGTTCAAAGGGTTTGAAGATAAAATTACTCATGAGTGGGATCATTATCCATATGAATGAAGAGGTTATTAGTAGACTGGCCACATTGCCCCTGGGAGTGATACAGACCAAGGAAGAAAGAACAAAGGCTATCACAACCAAGAAAAACTTCTTCCTCCCTAAGGAGCAACCAGTTAAATATAGAAATGGGGTTAGGAGGGAGAGTATAACCTACCCCTGGGATGGAGTTGTAGGTTTTAACCCCGTATAGAAATTACCTGCATACGAATTCTAAAACACATAAAATAAACAATGCAAGAACATAACACATAAAATACATATACACAAAGATTTTCATCTGGATCCCAAAACCGGGACTACCAGCTTGATTTTTCATTATGTTCCTTTCAATGTAACAATACATATTTATACATGCCGAAGCATCCAATACCATGGACTGAAAACCATCGTGTCCAAAACCATGGACTGAAAACCATCACGTCTAAAACCATGTGTGAAAGTCATGCACAAAACCATGGACTACATCATCAGTAATAGATAAAGAAGAATTTGAATAGAAAGAAGATGGACTACACCTTTTTGGATGCCTTCTTTCTCGAACTGATCTTCTCACACCCAATTTTTGTGGCTCTTCATCTTCTGATTCCTCCTCTGTTGTAGAGTCTGATTCTTCCTCCTTTAGATCAAACTCTATCTTCTCAGGTTCCTTTGGTTGGACTTCATGTTTAATAACATCTTTCACCTCTCCGAACACCACATCTCAACTGTACACAACCTTCCTTGTTACTGGGTTCCAAAGCTTATACCCTTTAAACCATCCTTATACCCAATAAAGATGCACTTTTTAGATTTACTATCCAACTTGGTTCGTTTCTCCTTTGGAACATGTACATATGCATCACATCCAAATACCCTTAGATGTGAAGGAGAGGTTTCTTACTCGTCCATACCTATTGTGGAGTCTTATTCTCCAACGCTGATGAAGGTGATCTATTGACCAGGTAACATGCTGTCTCCACCACCTCTGCCCAAAATTCCTGTCCTAACCCGGCACCACTAAGCATGCTTCTTGCCCTTTCATCAATGTCTTGTTCATTCTTTCTGCAACTCCATTTTGCTGAGGTGTATATGGAGTAGTATTCTATCATGCTATACCACACTTCTTACAGAATTCTTCAAATTCCTTACTGCAAAACTCTCCACCGTTATATGTCCTCAACACCTTTATCTTCTTCTCTGTCTAGTTTTCCACCAGAGCCTTAAATTCTTTAAATTTGTCAAAGACTTCAAATTTCTTCTTAAGGAAATATATCCATGTATTCCTTGAGAAGTCATCTATAAATGATACATAGTACACAAGCTTACCCAGTGATGGAACCTTCACAGGTCCACACATATCACTATGCACAAGCTTTAATATTTGTTTCGCCCTTACCACCAGAGGGGAAACTCACCCGATTCTCCTTCCCATATAAACAATTTTCACAGAAATCAAAATCCAGAGAGCTATTACTCATACCTTCTACCATACCTTTACCATGAAGTATTTGAAGGCCCTTCTCTCCAATATGTCCAAGCTTGTGATGCCACAACATGGCCTTCTCTCCAAAGACCACTTTCTGCTCCACTTTCAGGAACCACAGAACCATTACACCCATCAACAACAGTGCTACCTTGTAGCTTGTACGGAGTTCCAATCCGAACTCCCCACATAAACACCAGTGCTCCCTAAAACATCTTGCAGGTATCCTTCTCGAACACTATTTTTACACCTGCATCATCCATCTTGCTTACAAAAATCAGATTTCTAGCCAATGCAGGAATATGTAGGACACCCGGAAGTGTTCTAACCCTTCCACCTTGCAACTTCAACTTTACTTTTCTGCAACCAATGATTCTATCCTTCCTATCACCCCCTAACAAGACATCACCACCATCGTATTTATCATACTCACAGAGCCACTCTCTATGGGGAGTGAAGTGAAAGGATGCACCTGAGTCAATCAACCATGCCTCATGATCTACATGTGTACTTGAAGAAGCCAAGTACACATCCCCATCTTCATCTGAGGTGGTTTTCGCCTCTGCAGAAGGAGCATCATCAGATCCCTTTGCTTTGTCAGGAGCTTTAGATTTATAGTCCCTTTTGTAGTGCCCTCCCTTTCCGCATTTCCAAAACACCACCTTTACAGGTTTTCCTAGAGATTTAGATCTCCCTCTAGATTTAGATCTCCCACTCGATGAATTATTTTTGTTTCTGTTCTTGGACCGTCCTCGTAGAGACAAGGCATCACCATTCTGGCTCTCCATATTTTTCCATCTCATCTCCTTTGTCAGCAAGGATAAGACTATTTCATCAAACTGCAAGGTAGTCGCATTGCTACCTATTGCAATAACTAGACTATCCCACGAATTTGGTAGAAAACACAACAAACTAATGCACTTATCTTCATCTGAAATTTTGATATCAACAGACGATAACTGACTTACCACAGTATTAAATGCATTCAGATGCTCTATCACCGAGTCTCCATCTTTCATCCTCAGGTTATATAGCTTTTTCCGTAGGAAAAGTTTATTCACCAGAGACTTATATTGGTACAAAGTCCCTAACTTGTCCCACAAAGCCTTCGTCGTAGCTTCCCCTAATACATTTATCAATACTGAATCTGAGACACACATTCGTATTGTGCTCTTTTCATTCTGATCCAACTTCTTCCATTCTTCATTGGAAACTCCCGTTGGTTTAGTACCCGGATCTACTACGATCCATTGATCTTTATCCACCAACAGATCCTCCATCTTGAGTTTCCCCAACTCAAAACTCTAACCATTAAATTTCTCAATCTCTATCTTTCCACTTCTCGCCATCTTCTTTCACCACAAGAATCGATCCCGCAGATCTCCCACTGAACGGGGTCTACCACAGGCCCGAGCAAAACCCCTCAGCAACAAAGGCGTCCCCTTGAAGCCAAAACAACTCTGATACCAAATGTAGGTTTTAACCCCGTATAGAAATTATCTGCATACGAATTCTAAAACACATAAAATAAACAATGCGAGATCATAACACATAAAACACATATACACAAAGATTTTCCCCTGGATCCCAAAATCGAGATTACTAGCTTGATTTTTCATTATGTTCCTTTCAATGTTACAATACATATTTATACATGCCGAAGCATCCAATACCATGGACCGAAAACCATCGCGTCCAAAACCATGTGCAAAAATCATGCACAAAACCATAGGTAGGTCCACCCAACCTAACATAGGGTCCAAAACCTGCACCCCTCAAACCCCCTGTGACTCCCCTCACTACGCAATTGACAGAACGAAGGGGGGGCTCCGCCCCCCTTCTAACCCCCCAGTTAACTACGTGGGCTAGTCGTGGAAAGAATATAGCACAACCCATCATTGCCCCTGGGAGTGATATGGACCAAGGAAGAAAGAACAAAGGCTATCACAACCAAGAAAAAATTCTTCCTCCCTAAGGAGCAGCCAGTTAAATATAGAAATGGGGTTAGGAGGGAGAGTATAACCTACCCTTGGGATGAAGTAGCCTATCACATATTGAAATATATTTCTTTCTAGGGGAGGCTCAATGTTTTTCATGCCTATCAATTTAGATTAATGCATCGAATAAGATTCCAAATGGACTTTCCTATCACAAGACAAATTGAACATTCCCTATTTCCTTTTCAAGTCTATTGTAGAAATGAGGTAGAGGGTAGGAGGTGGGAAAAAATCAGTGTATATCCCATCATGGGCTCATAAGAATGGTTTTCATGGATTCCTTAGAACATGTTCAAAACCCTATATCATGGATATATTTTGTGGATATGAATAGGGAAAACTATCTGTAAACACAAGGAAAAATCTCATTGGAACTTGAAGAGACAACCAAGGATGGATCTCTAGTAGAATAAGAGGAATAATAAGAGAGTGATGAAGAAAGGAAGAGGTTGAAGCCAAAGAAAAAGTGCCAAAGGAAAAATCAGAGGAAAAGATAAAACAAGGAGAGAAAGGAGAACAAGGAACCCCAAAGGTCATTGATGTATCTTCTAGACTTGAGAAAAGGAGAAGAAAAAAGTAACAAGCCTGTGTTTAAGAAGGAAATACTAAGGAGGAAGTAGTTTCCACTCTGGTAGCCTTGGGAACAATAGTCAAGCCTAAAGCAAGGAAGCCTAGAAAACACCCTGTATATTTCAGAAAGAGGAAGAGCATTAGGGTTAAATGAGGAAAACCTCAACCTTCATTAACAAACCGCATCACCATTGAGGGGTTAGATAGTCACCAAGAGGGAGAATTGGAGAAAAATGAGAAACATATTGAAGTAATAAACTCCCTCAAAGCTGAAGGGAAGCAACCCCAAATCTCATAGAAGAAACCAAGCACAAGAGAACCAAGGCTAAACAACTGAAAGTGGAATATGCCATGTTATAGGAAGGAAAATAAGTGCTACAGGAAGGCAAAGAAGTGCCATAAGAGGGTAGAGAAGTGCTATAGGAAATTGTTGCACAAATTAAAGAAGGAGGTGAAGGGTCACAATAATTACAAGAACTTGATCCACAACCAGATATTGGGTCTTATTACAATTTTTTTGAGCAAGGTCAAATAATACCTACCAAGTTTTCAATCCAAATTCTCTTTGAGCTCGAAAAATAAAGAGGTAGAAACCACAAATGGATGCAAATTGAAACGTCCAAGGGAGTTAGGTATGTGGGCCTGATGGAAGAAAATATGAAGAAGATGGGTGAGGATATGGATAAATTGAGATTCATGAGGAAATCATGAGGGAGCAACTGCAAATAGAAAACCAAAGATTAAGGGACCAACTGAAAGAGAAATATGAACAACTTTCCACCATGACAAGCTTAACCAAGGAAGCCATTCAATGTAGACACCCATCCAAGACCTATGAAATGTTCCTCAAAGAGTAGTGGCTTCAATTTAGATGAAGAACCTAGTACAGTATAGTTCACTTCCTTTTGAGGTGATGCAGGAGCATTGGGACTTAGCCAGCAATGTGAAAACTTGTTCACATGTTGTGGCTAAATAGGTTGAAATTCATTGACTGATTGGTCAAAACCAGTTTTTACTGAGAGGGTTGGATCTCTCAAGAAATTAGTTATAATTCATTATTGTAATAAGTTAGAGACTATCTTATTTTAGGTTCAGAGATAGAGTTGTTAGCATAGGTGTGAAGAAGAGCTAGTAATTAGAAGATTGCTGTTAGATCTATTAAAAATAGAGATTTGCTGTTAGATATGGTTAGAGTGTTTATCGATTGATAAAAGGAAGGAAAATGTAATGAGCGAGAGGGGAGTGGAGTGAGAGCATAGAGCGAGTGTTTGGAATGCATTTTTTTTGGAGACAAAGGTCTTTTTCCCTGTGTAATCTAGCCTAAGGCCGAGACTTTGTTATTGATTATTGTGAATAAAACAATATTGTGTGCATCATTCTATAATCGGCCCGTGGAGGCCTTCAAATGCTTGTTTTTCTTTGAATTCAGATAATATTGATGCTGGCCTGTGTTTTTCATATGTTTTAATGGAGATCTAGTGTTAAAAGATCAATTGGTGAGCGTATTCCATTGTTGTGGTTTCACAAACAGAAAACCTAAATACACTAAGTATCGGGCGTAAAACGCAGTTGGATCGAGAATCCGGATCTCAAGTCCTTTAGACAAAGGTTTTGAATGCCCATCGGGTTCGTAGAACCCCAAATCACATCACCCTGTGTATTTCCTTGTCGCATCGCCGAAAGCCTTTTACAAAGGAAAATCATGCTAAACACTTAGCGGGTTTAAGAAAATGGACTTGAAATATTATGGAGTTTTGGATCCTATCGCGCCCGGGGCATATATGTCGCATCGACACTTCGGAGCAGGAGTGGTAAAGTGTTAAGCGATCATTGTAATCACCGATAGAAATTAGCGATATTGTGTCAGATCTCCGCCGAGGACTAGCACCTATAGTATGGACCACTAGAACCCTGATCACTGATATTGCGATTGGATCCTGACCATTCGATTGGTTGGATCTAGATCCACAACACTAATTCATATAATTAGTTTAAAAGGCATTAAAGTGTAGTTTTATCATTATTGAAGGTTTTTGGGTCCCAAAAGGGAAAAACCTCGTTTTTAAGATTTTTCAAAGGCTTTTCGATTCTGATAGGGAAAGAGCCTATATTTTGTGGAAAAGGGGTGTTTGGCGAGGTGATTGTTGGGTTTTATAAATCCATTTGTGGGTTTTATTAAGCCATTGTTTACACTGCACCATTTTTGGTATCAAAGCAAAAGAAAGAGTTGTTTGCGGTGAAGATGCTACTAAGGAGAGGAATTGGTTGAGGAAGACCAGATCTAAATGCAATTCTCTTGGAAGAGGTGTAGAGCTTGCGTGGACGAATAGAGATAATTGAGATTGCTCAGAGAAGAGCACCTGATGAATGAGATGAAAGTTCTTCAAAAGAATCTGTTGTGGAAGTGGAGGAAGTAGAGGAAGACAACGAGACAGCCAAGGTCATAAAGATGCTGTCAAAAGTAGGAGGAAAACCCAAGATGGAAATCCCTATGTACGAAGGGAGTCTGAATGCAGAGGAGCTTATTGATTGGATTCGATCCATAGACCAATACTTTGACTATGAAGAGGTTGAGGAGTATTATCACTCAGATTTTACTAGAAGTTGATTGGAAGAGGAAAGGGGTCCAAGGTAACCACAAACCAACTTTTAAGTACAGAATCTATCCAATCTGTACTCAGAGAGGGCTCTCTCTTTATGATTTAGCTTTGTTTTGAAAGATATTAGGATAGTTGTGAAGTTTGGGAGTTTTTTTTGAGTTTGGGTGGTGAGATTCAATAGCAGAGGGGTAAAACTGAGTAGTTTAGGCCATTGGGCTAATGGAGTCAAAGAGGATGGCTTAACTAGACTTGGTTTCTTAACAAAAGATGGTTTCACAGGGCAAGATGGTCAAATAGGGAACAAATGGCAACTTGAGATAAATGGAATGGGTTTAAAATGGGTGAAGGGCAGTTAAGAATCCTTCAACACATTTACAGAGGGAACTTGAATGATTACTCCAAAAGAGCAGTTAAGAATTCTTTAATAAATAATCAAAATGAAAGAACTAGAAAATAGGAGCAATCAAGATTTCACTGTTTATACTAATTCAGAAGAAAACATGGAGAATGATAACGATTGAAAACAGAGTGCAATCAAGCATATTCTGAATTATTATTTTTCGTTTATCATTTAGATGTGAAACATAGATGATATAATAAACAAGGAAAACTTTAAAACATAAGGTATAGAGGACTTATTGATCCGATGTTTGCTTCAAGAAATCTATGAGAAGTCCTTTGCTTCAATTCCTTATCCAGTAAGCCATACAAAATTTGGTCCAATCAACACTTTATTCCAAAATAGTCAATATTATAGCAATGTCTAAGAATCCACCCTCAATACTCCAATTGAGGGGGTATTTATACAAAAAATCTTTACAAAAAATATCTCATAACAGAGTGAGATATATTCTAGGGTGACTAAGAGTAGGTTACAAGAAAATAGAGACAACTAGTCTCGAAGATGGGAGAAAGGTAAACTGATGTTGTGCTATTCCTTTGTTTCCTGAGTGTGCTGGAGGCAGGCCCTATGATTTGGCATTGCTGCTGTCTTCTTTAGTAACTCTGTGCTGGCTGCTCTATTTTGACTGATACTCTTTACTTGTTCTGATACACTTCGACCTGTTTGACCTTTGTTCATCTTACCACAGTAAATAGCCCAAAATTTACATTTTACCAGGGATAAATTTACAAAATTTCCAACATGTCTTCCCACCATTTTTGCTCTGGAAATCTGTGTTTTTGAAGTTTCCTCAGGGTCTCATCAGTTTCTGTATATCTGAAAAAGTTAGGTTGGATTGGGAACAAGTGCTTTATCTCATGCTCAACATAGAATAAGTTCTCTAAGCTGTCATAGAGAACTCGGCCTGTGGGGAGTGCTTTTATTCCTGATGCACTTGTTGATGAACTAGCTAGATTTCCAACATACTTATTCAATTTTTTTACATAATCTATATGATTCATTAATCTATCATTAATCACCAAAGGACTTGTGATCCGGATTTAAACAGGAACGCAATAGATTACAGAGATAACCATAAATACAGAGATGCGATAACCATAAAAACAGAGATGCAGCGGAAATAATACTTCATTTCATTACTGTAAAATACTGAAATATGCTTACAAATAGAAATAACCCAGCTAGGGCGATGGTAGCTTATCTCTGAGAAGAGATGTGTCGGCTACATGCCTCTGAAATGTTTCGAACTCTATTACAATGAGGTTCGAAGGCCTATTTATTGTTGAGAAACAATGCCAAACCCTTCACATCCTGAAACCTAACCCTAGAAGATGAAACGCCAAATTGTGGGCCCCGTTTGGGTAAATTGGTACATCAATTTCCCGGGGTCGTAACTTTGGCATACGATCTCCGTTTGACGCGTACGATAGCTCGTTAGAAAGATCTATCCGAGTACTACCACTTTGGGAGGCAACATGGGTCCATGGACCCATGCTGCCCCAGAATCCCAAAAAAACGTCGTTTAGGGCCTCAAAACGGCTCCGGAAGTTCAGGACCCGAAAAACTGCTAAAAATAGTAAACTGTGCTACAATTTAGGAAACTGAAAAGACTGAAAGAGACAGTTGTGGGGGTCCAAATGGGTTGGTGGGTGGCCACCAACATCCACCTGGATCATTCCTCCCCCCTTAGGAAGCAATGGTCCCCATTGCGTTGAGTTCCTCCTTGAGATGAGGAAGCTTCTGCTGAGCTAGGTCTCTCGTGAGTTGTTCTGCACTCTCTGATGTGACCAGAAATGGTGGGAAGCATGGTCGATGATGGTCTACATTGAACACTCTGTGCAAGCCAAGGAATGGAGGAATACTGTGCTTCGAAGCATTGTTGCCCGTAGTCTTGGTACTGGTGTAAGGACCATGTCGGAGTTGCCTGAGTTTCTGATGGGTTTTGGTAAGGTGTTTTCTCTGCAGATGTAACCAAAATTTGTCACCCACCTGAAACTTATGTGGTACCCCTTTGGGTGAGGAGAAGTTGTTCCTATGTCTTGTCATGACTATATCCCTTTGCTGCTGCTGCTGCATGGAGGAACCCTTTGCAGGGGTCATGGATGTAGCAACGATCTTCCCCTTACTTTGGGAGTGAACCAGACAGATGAATTTCCTGGTTTGTGATATGAGCTTGCTGCCTTTCTTGGTAGTGATCAAAGAGGTGGCGATAGCTGGGGCTACCTCCGGTATCCTGTATAATGAATTATCCAAAGAAATAATGACAGCGCGAGGCCTTGACTCATACACAGCATGTCGCCTCCATAAGTATGGTTGGCCTAATAATACATCACAAACATCCAGAGGTGTAACATCACACAATACCTCGTCTGTGAAGGGTTTGATGCTGTAGGGAAGGCGACATTGCTGGCGAACTTTCAGATCTCGTCCTTCATGAAGCCACCCGATACTGTACAGCTGTGGGTGCGGTGTAGTCGGTAGGCCCAACCGCTTCACGACCTCTGCTAAAACGAGGTTCTTTTGGCTGCCACTGTCGACAATGAATTGCAGCGGCGAACCCTTCACCCACATCTGTGAGTGGAAAAGACGCTCCCCCTCTTCTGGATTTTCGGGCTCATCTTTCTGGATCTTGGCGGTGGCAACAGTGGTGCTGGGATCTGCATCGATGATCTGCTTCCCTTTTCCATTCCCCTTGTCAAGTTCTGTCTCAGGGTCAGAACATGCATCTGATTCAGAAGCCTTCAACTCGGCCACCAGCAACTGCTTGGTTCGACACTCACTTGTGTTATGAGTGGGACTCTTGTGGAACTCACACCACTTTCCTGTGTCCTTCTTCGGCTTCGTGGTATTGTTCTTTTCTTGCGGCTTCGATGGGTTGTCTTGGGTCACCCCGCCTTGGCTTTGTCCTTTGGGCTTTGGATTTGCAGATCCAAAGTCTCGCTTCTTCTGTTTGAACTTTTGCTCGATTTTGACAGCGTATCGGTATGCTGTGCCGAGTGAGGGGATGTTCAAGAACCCCATCTCTTCCTGGATGTACTTGTGCAGGCAGCCACGATATTTGAGTACCAGATGCAGCTCAGAATCTTTGATACCCAACTGTGTGCGAAGGGTATGAAAAATGTTTGTGAACTCCGGCACATCTTGGTCTCGTCCCTGCCGCAGTGTGGTCCATTTGATGTATTTGTCCTCATAGCTTCTGACAGGGTAGTACTGCTCCTTGATGGCATCCCGGAAGTCATTCCAAGTGGGTGCGGCCGAAAATAGTGAGCCTGTACTTTCATCCTTCTGCTCGCAGTAGGTTTTCCACCAGTCCTTGACGTGGGGGGCTGCTTTGAGAAGAGCGAAAACGATCTTTTCCCGACTCGAAAATTCATGAACAGAAAAATACCCATCTAGCAGATTTAACCATTTATCTACGGCATCTGTGTCTATTTGACCCTTGAAGATGGGGATTTCAAAATTAACTTGTACCTTAAACGGCGTGGCGTTTCCAGAGTCGCTGTTGGAAGCCGATGCGTCGCCTCTGGGTAGCCGCTGAAGGATCTGCGCAAAGCTATCCATCACCGCGTTCCTTTGCCGCTCGAGTGCTTCTTCGAGCAAGATTTTGATAGGATCTCCTGCTCCCTCGTCTTTCTTCTCATCCGCCATGGGAGGCCGTCGGGATTTGCGAGGCTGGTCTTGCAAAGGTTCGACCAGTTCAAGCCCTAACTCCTTATATCCCGACCTCGTTGGGGACATGAAAAGAAAAATAGAGAAAAAACAGACCGCTCTGATACCACTGATCCGGATTTAAACAGGAACGCAATAGATTACAGAGATAACCATAAATACAGAGATGCGATAACCATAAAAACAGAGATGCAGCGAAAATAATACTTCATTTCATTACTGTAAAATACTGAAATATGCTTACAAATAGAAATAACCCAGCTAGGGCGATGGTAGCTTATCTCTGAGAAGAGATGTGTCGGCTACATGCCTCTGAACTGTTTCGAACTCTATTACAATGAGGTTCGAAGGCCTATTTATTGTTGAGAAACAATGCCAAACCCTTCACATCCTGAAACCTAACCCTAGAAGATGAAACGCCAAATTGTGGGCCCCGTTTGGGTAAATTGGTACATCAATTTCCCGGGGTCGTAACTTTGGCATACGATCTCCGTTTGACACGTACGATAGCTCGTTAGAAAGATCTATCCGAGTACTACCACTTTGGGAAGCAACATGGGTCCATGGACCCATGTTGCCCCAGAATCCCAAAAAAACGTCGTTTAGGGCCTCAAAACGGCTCCGGAAGTTCGGGACCCGAAAAACTGCTAAAAATAGTAAACTATGCTACAATTTAGGAAACTAAAAAGACTGAAAGAGACAGTTGTGGGGGTCCAAATGGGTTGGTGGGTGGCCACCAACATCCACCTGGATCAACTTGGTAGCCCTTTATTTTGAAAAATAGTGAACTTTTCCATAAAAGAATTAATTTCTACTTGCATATCTTGACATCTTCTCTCCAAATTATGCATCAAAGTTTTCTTGGTTAGCACACTTTACTGTCTGCGATGCCAAGTTCTTCTAGTTGTTCCTTATTTATGTTATTCAAAATATGTATGAGCCATTTGGCTTGATTAGGCATTTGTCCTAACAGAGCTTTTGTTTTTTGAATTTCTCCTTGTGTTGCTTGCACTAGATCAATTTGTTTATAAATCACTTAGATGGATGGCCAAACATCATTTATGGATTGAGTGATGTTGGTACAAAGAATTCTTTTGATTTCTTTTAGAGGCTTGTCAAACGTATGTTATGCTCTTAACCTGCAAAATGATACCCAAATACAGAATATGCGAAGAAGAGATACCCAGAACATAGAATAGCAATGATTTTATTATTCAGAGAGTAATGTTCACTTGCCTCTTTGAGAGGGCAACCTCCAATAGAGCAGAGCTCGACTACAAAATAAGACATGATGCTCCTCGCAGGGAGTCTCTATCCTTTATATATGACTCATACATGCAATACCACGGGCCAATACTGTGGGTTTTATTAATACCATCTATCTAATACTACGGCCCATTTGCAACTAACTGTGGTTTCGTCATTAATTGCGGATTAACCACTTACAATTATTAATATGGGCTTTATTGACTCTTGACTATGACGTGATCCCATTACATAAATAAGGGGGTTAGGGTGGGACCCTAACAATGTAAGATCTTTTTCCAATGATTTTATTTTGTTTTCTAACATTTTAATCTCTCTCGTTTTTTCTGCAACATTTACCTTTGAGAGATCATAGCTTCATTCAATTTTAGTATATTGCTCCTTTAGTTTATTTAATTCTGAAACTTGTAGTTTCAGGTCTTACATTTCCTTTATCAGCTCTTCTATGCTCAAATTAGCACTGCTGCCCTGTGCTGTTCCTGCTGTTTTTGTACCAGTGATTGCCTCTGCTATGACTGCTAGAATATTTGGTGCCAATGCTGCTCCAAGAGTTGATGGGAATACTGTTGAGACTATGGGGATTACATCAGGAGGCTGAGAGGTTGACTCTCCTTGCCTGTCCTTCAGTGCTTTTTCTAATGCCTGCTCTATGTCATTCAATCTTTCATTGAGTTTCAAGAGGAGATCCATCATCTCTTCTTCATATTTCTGCTTTATAGCCTCAGCAGTTTGTGGATGCCTCAAAGGAGGCAGCATTAGCTGCTTCCTCAAGGCAGCAATGCCCTCTTCTTTCTTATTTATTAGTGCTTCTACACCTTTTACATCTTTGGGATCATGTCCCAATCCAATGATGATTTATTCTAATGATTTTATTCTGTTATCCTTAGCCAGGGAGGAGGCTTTTTCTAAGTTTAGCTGGGTAGTTGTATTATCCAAAGAATTTTGTAGCCTGTGAGCCATCAATGATTTACTTGTTAAGGTAAAATATACCATTTCTCCAGTTTTCTTGTGAAGTTCAATCTGATCTAAAGGATTAATATCCTTAGCCAAGACTTCCAAATTTGTCCTGATATAATTTGCTGTTGTTTGAGGTTGCTAAACCTTTGGCTTGAAGTAGCTCATTATCATCTTGCCCTCTTGAATGTCTTAGGTTGACATCAATCTCTGCTGGTTTGTGGGGGCCATTTTCAAATACTGATTGTAAATTTGAAGTCTTACTGGATCATTTTTGGCTTTTATTTCTATAAATGTCTTCTTGATATCTAAGGCCTCTTTACTTTGTGTCCTGGTGGATGATACTTTTGCACTGTGTTGTCTTTCTAGATCCTGCCTTTGTGAGCTAGTGGATGTTCCTCCCAATGAGAAAGTTCGCTGGCTAACTACCCTTTTTGCTCTTTGACTATCTGTAGTTTCTTCAATAATTTCCTCTTCTAAAAGAGGATTCAGTCTTTGTCTCTTTGTCCAGGCTGTCCTGTAGGTCCACTGGTGGGGGTAGTGGTTTCCCTGTCCTTCTTTTTATTTCTTTCCTCATTTAGAGGAGTTTGCAAAATTGGACTTTCTCCTACTTTGGTTTGAGATGGAGGAGTTGGTACTTGACCCAGTTCTTTAGAAATTCCAGGCTGATCTGTCATTGTAGGTTGTTCTGTGATCTCTACTTCCTTACCTTTGGATGTTCCTGTCACTGGTATGTTGACTTCCTGTGGGGGCTGTTGAGAAGTTCCAGAAGTGGATGTACTAATTGTTGATTTTTGAGACAACTTGAATGGTACCTACCCAAAATAATCCAAGTCAAGAGTTTTCTCAAGATCTCTCATAAAATTTTCCATATTGACCTGCTCATTAACCTCTTTTATTAGGGTCCCCTCTATCCATTCATCCAAGTTTGCAAACTGCTCAATTTCTGGGATCCTATGATGTATGTAAGATGATAACCTTTTTTTCATCCTCCTATCACATATGAAGTTATTGGGGTCATATGGCACCCACCTGAAACTCTTTCGTAATTTAAGGTTGTCTTCTAATATTTTGTCAGCTTCTTTCCATGCATCCTTAGTGTTGATGATAAAAGGGCCTTGCTGGTTCCTAATTATTAGCTGAGCTTTCTTCTTGGCACCACAAAAATGGACTAAATCTGTATTTATGATCTGTCTGAAATATTCCAATGCAAATAATCTCATGGGAACATACTTAGGTAACTTAAAAGGTCAAAGTTCACACCCATACATCCTGATTTCTATGTGATATTTATATAGGTACCAGTCACCTATCTTGTACTATTTAGAGAGCTGGAGAATTTTCTTCATGTCATCGTTGATCCTAGGAGGGGAAACTCCTATCAACAGAGTGGTTGCTATATGTACAAATAGGTCAATAAACTCGTTATAAGTGTAAGGGGACTCACTGGTATTATGAAAGATTGGACTCCAAAAGATAATAGACCTTGGATTTCCTTTGGTGTCAAGTTTCTTGATAGGGAAAGGAAAGTTATTAGATTGATAATATAACATAAGATGGTATATGAAAGAGGTGTATTTGAAAACTCCTTCCCTTTCCAAATTCAGGAATTGATCATGGATCTTGTTGGCAATATAGGTGGCATAGTTATATCTGATAGCAGGGGGCTGTCCTGAAGTAAATATTGATAATAAGACTAGGGTGATATCATCAACATATTCACTAGAGTTAAATCCCATAATCAGGGATATCATATCAACAATGAGTCTTCCAGTTTCAGTGAAGAAAGCCTGCAGATAAGGAGGTGGACCTTTGGGCTGGTGCTTTGGCAACATGAAGGTTTGAGCAATACGAGTCACTTTTGATTTGGATAACTGAGATGATTTTTCAAGTAAATATGCCATGGAAATAGGAGTGAGGGGCTGACTAGAGTGGAACTGCAACATTTCATTGATGGATTGAGCAGTTATGGGAAAAAAGACTTTATGGCTTGGGGACATAATAGCTTTGTGGTTGGAATCATAGTTAGCACAGCATTGATGAATTATGTCTGGGAAAACATAGATTGAGGGGAGGAAATACATGGGAAGGTTAGATTCCCACAGTCCAAAAATGTCAGACTTATTCAGATAACTATCTCTGGCTTGGCAGAAGACCTGAAGATGGTTTTTAACACTAGATAGATCTTTTATCTGAAAATCCTTATCGGCCAGAGGTAGATAATCTAAGTCTTTGTGAGGAGCGTTCATGGGTGCTACATTCAGGGCTATAGGGGTTTCCATTTTGGTTCTTGTGGATTCAAAATGGAATTTAGACTTTCTGTGAGAAAATAGACCAAACAACAGGTTTGGGAACTTTTTATGGCAACCACAGACTGTCCTAGAACTGAATTTGGCCCTTTCTTGTAAAATTTTCAGTATAAAACTGAAATTACAGGGCTTCAGGGTAGATCGGATAAATACCTATATAAAGGAAGTAATTAGTACAACAGTAGGTCTGATGATAGGCTGTAGGGTGCGTTGCTGTAAATTTTCTGATCAGGTGGTGGTTGGGAAACTAGAACAATTGACTTGGATTTTGTTTTGCATGGGAGCACTGGTCGCAGCGTATAATAGTGAAAATGACTCTTTTTTGTTTTATTTAACAAAACTGAGGTTGGCGGGGTTTTTTGGATTTATCGGGCGGGTGACGCAAGTGGAGATGGGATGTTTTTTCGTTTTATGGAGGGGCGGTAAGCGGTATGTGCTCGCACCGCTTTTGGGGCTAGGCAGTTTTGCATCGAGGACGAGCGAGCATATGCACTGCATGATGCATGGCAGAGGTACGGGTGGAAAAGCGCGGTCACCAGGGGGGAGCAATATCAGCGATGGCCATCGGATGAATGAGGAACGATCGGACGACGGATGGGGAGTGGGGTATGGCCGGACCTTAACTGCAGCGAGCCCGGTTTACTTAACAATAGTTTAATCATATCGGGTTCAATGTGATTGGTGGGGGGTGGTTGTTAATTAACTTGGAGAGTTAATTAATTCCATTTTGTGGGGCGGGGAACTTTGGTTATTAATGAATTTATGATAAATCCATTAATCCCTTTTGACTATACTTTATGGTTATAATTAACCGAGGCGGGGTATATAATGTTTCGGGGATTTGTATATAACTAAATAATACGGGAAAGGGAAATAAAGCGGGTTTTATATATTATGTATGTTAATAGTTAATATGACTATGAAGTGTAAAAGCGCCAGGTTAAAGCATTTCACGTATATATTTGAACTTAGGCTAAAGATAAAAACGGGTTGTTGTAATATTGTGTGATTTTCCTAAGTAAAATGAGATTTTACTTAGGAAAAACTTGTGAGAATGAATGAGTGATGATTTTTAAGTACTTTAGGCTTTTTAGATTATTGGGTCGAGGGTTCGGTCCCTCCAAAAGTCAGAGAAATGCTCTGAGCCCCTTTAATTTTTAAAGACCTTAGTACTTTTAGGGGGAATTAGTGAAATCTTTAGGGGAAATGTGAATGGAAGTTAGTTATTTGACCTTATTTTGCTTGAATTGCATCAAGTATATAATGTTTGCCTTGCACTTGTGATAAAATTAAAAGTTGACACATTTAGAGACATGATCCATCACAAGTAATTCTGCAACACCATCTACCTGCCCTACCTACTTTAGCCTGACATTTTTTCTTCTTTATTAGGGTGCACTTGAACTGACAAACCCTTATCACACTTTTTCTTTTACATATAGAAGTCTATCTAAATCTAACCTTATTACATCCAAGGGCTCAAATTAAACTATTGAGCTCCTTTTATTCACTCTACCTATCTTCTTATCTGCCAAGATTAAAAAGTTTGGTCAGATTTTATTCTCTATTTATACATCATGAAATTGAAAATGAATGAGCCAAGTTTAAACAGTTTGACTCATCATCAATTGTGGCATAAGTTTAACAAGCTGCACATAATTGCTTATTACAGAACATGAAATAGTAGTGGCATTTAGACTTGCACACTTTCCTTGGTCTTTCTTTGTTTGGGGTTCATTTCTTCTCATTTTTTGACCATTTTGTTCTTTTTACCCTTTGATTTTTCTTTTAGGGTATACCCTCTTTACATTTTTAAAATTTTTTGATTTTTCTGAAAATATGGAAAACCTTTGCAACAAGGAAAGGTATGAACATATTCATAGCTCATCAAGTCAATCATGAAATATGACACCTATTGGTATAGGAGCATAACACTGGCTCCACTTGGGGATGGATTTTCCTGGTGGAAAGTCAAGAACAGTAGGTCAGATGGCCTTCTGAATGACTTTGACTATGCTCTGAAATCTCCTTCTGCTGGTTGCTTTATTGTATGTATGATAGTAATCCTTCTGAAGCTTAGGGCCTTCTCTTCGGGCTTCAACTCCAACAAGTCACTATCCAATCCAAACTGTGACATTACCAAGGATATAGTATTTACATGTTAAAATTAGAATACATTAAAAAGTGGGATCATAGTAATGCTTCAGCATCCGACCATTAACTGGCCCTTCTTCTGTTTCTGTGTCATCCAAGTTTTTGAGATAGTAAGTATTGTTCCCTTGTAAAGCATGGATAACAAAAGGTCCTTTCCATAGGAAGTCAAACTTCCCATGTTTTCCCTTATCCTCTCTCCTGGAATCCCATCTTAAAACTTTGTCTCCAATGTAGAAGTCTTCTGCCTTGGTTCTTTTATCAAATATTTTCTTAAGTTTCTCTTGTACCACTTGTGATCTCTGATATACTTCCTCTCTGGTCTGCTGCAGATGGATGGTCTGGTTTATCCTCCTTTGAATATCATTGGGTTCCACTTGAGCTTCTTGAATTAATTTCATTACAGGAACACCTAAAGATGAAGGAAATACAGCCTCCATGCCATAGACTAATTCATAAGAACTAGTTCCAATAGTTTTCTTTGTAGTGAGTCTGTCTGCCCATAGTGCATTGGTAAGTTTCTTGTGCCAATTTTTCTTGTTCTCTTCCAATAATATCTTAATAATATTAATTAGGATTTTATTGGAAGACTCAGCTAGACCATTACCTTGAGGGTAATAGGTTGTGGAATGGCTTAAAATGATATGGTACTTATTCCATAAACTTATCATTTTCTTGGATTTAAAGGTAGTAGCATTATCAGTTATGATTTTTTCGGGACAACCGAATCTAGACAATATGTTGGTTTCTAAAACTCCTATAATCATTGTATCATTGGCTTGTCTAGAAGGAGTGGCTTCTACCCATTTGGTGAAATAATTTGTGGCAGTGAGAATCCATTTATGTTGGCTAGAAGAGGGAGGATGGATTTCTCCATTGAAGTCCAGGCCCCATTGTTGGAAGGGTTTTTCAGTGGAAATTGGTCTCAGGGGTAAAGGTAATAGTTTTCTTTTGTCTTCAAAAATTTGACATTTATGTTGAAAATGCAACAAGATGATGGAGCTTAGTGAAAAGAAGTCGCCTTCACTAAGTGGGCCCGCAAGCTATTTTTGGCGCAAAGTCTATTTTTGGACATATGAATCATGGTCTATGAGTTGCAAGATGCTATTTATGGATGATTGGTCATGTTGGTAAAAATAGATGGACCTCTAATTTTAGACATATTGGCGGAGTCTATTTTAGACTGCCAGTCTAAAAATAGAAGAGTCGAATATTATTAGCTCTTAATAATATTTGGACTATAAACATTATCTTATCCTCTTGCAGCACTTCAGTTCGAGCTACAGATGTGGCACATGCAACTTCCAGAAGGAAATACACTTTTCCTATGGGTTATTTGAGCTATTTCATGATGGACTTCAGTTAGAACTCAAGTGATTGAGTTTGGTGGAGTTGATTGAGGAGTTGATGGAGTTGTGTTCAGTTTGACTTAGTTGAACTAGTTGTATTTATTCTAACTACCAAATACACTAGTGATGAGTGATGTGAATTAATTATTAATTAATTCACTAATTATTAACTCATAAATCAACTAAAGAATACACCAGTTAACTCATTGCATGGACAGTTCAGTGGAGACAAGTGTTAGAGGTGGGTGAAAGGGTGAGACTACTATCAGTTGTGACTATAATTGTGCATGATATTTGCACAATCATTGATCGAGATTTCAAATGAGGATTGCGCAGTACAAGCCAAGGGAATTCAAACTTGGATCAGATCTATTCTCAACTTGGATTGCGCATTAGAGGCAGGAAAACAGTGGAGGAGATTTGAACCTGTGACTTGTTCAGATCTGAGCTAGTTTGTGTGTAGCAGGTGGAGATAGTACTGAGTACTCGTGAGGAGTATTGTACTATGTATTGTTACATGTTCTCTATCATTATAATATATAGATAGTTGGGGGTTTTCAGCTGTATGCTTTCCCCAGTACATACTGTGTTGATATGTGTGATTGATGTTTCAATGTGCGCATGCGATTGTTTCTTAATTCCGCAAATTGATGATCAATGGTAGAGGAGGTTATGTATTATGCATGCATTCCTCAAATAGTGTATAATCAGGATAATATCTATGAATAAGTGCTATATTATTCAAATTTCTACATGGTATTGGAGCGAAGTTGATCATCAGATCTATTATTCAGAAAGTGATTACATTTTATTTCTTCAGGCAGAGTCTATAATCGGGCCAGGTAGCCTCTAGATTCATCCTTCTTTTGGAAGGTGAGATATCCGGTAAATGCCCATACAGTCAATCTCTGTATGAGAAATACTTTGTTCTCACGAATTTTAGATCAGAAGCGGTTGAGTTTTGCACTGGTGGAATTCGAATTTGCAGTAATGTTTTCTTGGTGTCGAATTTGAAATGTCTTTCAACAGATTGCGATTGGAGTATGCCCCTGAAGGCAGCTCGAATTATATTGCATGGAAATACATGATGGAGGCGGTGTTAGATGAAAATGGGTTGAAGGAGTTCATAGAGGCTGAGGTCCCAAAGCCTATTGATGCTACTCAAGTTGAGGCTTGGCAAAAGAAGACAGCAAAGTGTCGAAGGATTCTGTTGGAGGTCATGAAGGATCACATTGTATCCAGCTTGCATGGAAATGCTTCTTCATACTTGATGTGGAAATCATTGATAGATTTATTCCAAAGCAAGAGAGACCAGAGGAAGTTGGCGCTCAAGGATAAACTTAGAAACATTAAGTGTGAGAAAGGAGATAGTATGCCCAAGTATCTCACGAAGTTATCCCAATGTTGGGATGAGCTGGGAAGTGTGGGGGTGATTGTCGATGATGAGGACTTGGTGAGCTTGGCTGTCCTTGGTCTTCCAAAGAGTTGGCATTCCTATCAGGACTCTGTCAATTGTCGGGAGAAATTGCCAGGATGGGAGAGACTTTGGTTTGATCTTGTGCAAGAGGAGATCAAGCAGAATACCAGGGACGGATCTTCATCAAAGGCATTTGATGAAGAAAATTACGCTTTGGCTGCCAAAGAAAAGAAGGGGAAGAATAAGAAAGCTTCTCATTCCGGTGCGAAAGGCAAGAAGAAGTACATGTCCAAGGTGAAGTGCTTTCAATGTCACCAGCACAGACATTATGCCACAAATTGTCCGTGGAAGAAGAAAAATAAGCAAGCTGTTGGATCTGCAGCGGGAGAGGCCTTAGCCTCGCAGTTTGAGATGGATTTTTCGTTAATCACATGCTTGGTATCAAGTGTGATGGGATCGATATGGTTCTTGGACAGTGGTGTGTCTTTTCACATGATAAGAGATCGAGATTTGTTTTATGATCTAGATGAGAAAGATCTTGGAGTGCACATCGAGATGGGCGATGATGGTAGATATAGTGCGATTGGTATTGGTACCATTTCCTTTGAGAGGGAGTCTGGTAAATCCTTCATATTGAAGGAAGTGATGCATGTTCCAGGATTGAAGAAGAATCTTATCGCTGTGGCGATGTTAGAAGACAAGGGATATGATGTTGTCTTCAGTGAGGGAAAGGCTTTCTTGTGCAGTAAGACAACTCGAGAAACCCAGAAGATAGGGGTTCGAGTCAAGAACCTTTATCAATTGCATGTAGATGGTTGCGAAAAAATGGCATGCAAGGTAGGAGGATTGGTGAGCCGGGATGATGGCGAGCTGTGGCACTGGAGGTTGGGTCACCTTCACCAAGGAGCCTTGAAGATACTGCAACAGATTTCTACTGGGCTTCCTAAAGGCACTCTTGCACAGTCAGATCAGTGCAAGGGGTGTACTTTGGGAAAATTTGTGAAAGACACCTTTCACGAGAAGGATAGTCGCGCCATGACAATCCTTGAGGGAATTCACACAGACGTGTGTGGACCTTTATCAGTAGCTTCGACAGCAAAGCACAAGTACTATGTGATCTTTGTTGATGATTTCTCTAGAAAGTGTTGGATCTTCTTCATGCAGAAGAAGAGCAAGACATACTCAAAGTTTTGTGAGTTCAAAGCACTGGTCGAGAAGGAATCGGGGAAGAAGGTGAAGGCTCTTAGGAGTGATAATGGTGGTGAATTCATCTATGGCAAGTTCAAGGACTTCTGCAGCGCAAAAGGGATTCGAAGAGAGCTCATAGCTCCCCATAACCCACAACAAAACGAGGTTGCTGAGCAGAAGAACAGAACGATCATGGGTGCTGCACGTGCGATGTTGCATGATCAGGGCCTACCCCTTCACTTGTGGGCGGAGGCATGCAATACTGCAGTATATGTGTAGAACCGTTGTCCTCACAAGATATTTGGCATGAGTACACCCGAGGAGGCTTATTCTGGTAAGAGGCCTAATATTTCCCATTTGAGGATTTTTGGATCTCCTATTTACATGCATGTGACGAAGGATGCCAGGAAGAAGCTGGAGCTGGCCACAGAGGTTGGGATATTTGTGGGGTACACTAATATGTCCCACAACTATCGTGTGTATTTTCCAGACAGTCGCAAGACTGTTGTGCGAAGGGATATCAAATTTTAGGAGGAGAAATCCATGAAGTGTTCGCTTGAGAGGGAGCCACACTTGCATGCAGATGAGGAGCTATTAGTTCCTAAGGATGAGCTTCAGGATATGGATCAGCCACAAGATGAAGTTCATGGAGTGGAAGAGACCACTCATGCAGTGCTAACCATTAGAGGGCGAAAGCACACTACAGAAGCTGAGCGACTGGCTCGAGATGCAGAGAAGGTTGTAGGACCACCTACAGCACAACGCAGACAGAGACAGCCACCTGATCGTTACACTGGATACATGGCTCTTGTGAGAAAATGTGTTGTGACTAAGCCATCCTCTTTTGAGGAAGCTGTGGAGGATCCTGCATGGGTAGATGCCATGGTGGAAGAGTATGATTCAATTGTCAGAAACAGTGCATGTGAGATTGTCCCAAGACCGAAGGGGAAATCAGTGGTGGGTTTGAGATGGATCTACAAAGTGAAGCAGGAAGCTGACGGGAGTGTGGAGAAGTACAAGGAAAGATTTGTTGCCCGAGGCTTCTCACAGGTAGAGGGGATCGATTATGAGGAGACCTTTGCACCTGTCGCAAGGTATTCTTCCATACGGACGATTCTTGCTCTCTCAGCGCAGATGGGGTGGCACATCAATTAGGTGGATGTGAAGACTGTGTTCCTCAACGGAGTCATTGAGGAGGAGGTGTACATAGAGTAGCCCAAAGGTTTCGAGATCTTCAGCAGCGATTCACATGTGTGCAGGCTCAAGAGAGTGCTCTATGGGTTGAAAGAAGCACCTCGTACTTGGTACACACGGATAGACATTTATTTCACTGGACTTGGATTCTCCAAGAGTGAGGCAGATCCTAACCTATACCAGATTGTGGTGGAGGGTAAGTTGCTCATAATTGTACTTTATGTAGATGATTTGATTTTGACGGGAGATGAGTTGTTGATACTTTCATGCAAGGAGGATCTTTCTAGAGAGTTTGAGATGAAGGACTTGGGCTTCCTTCATTATTTCTTGGGATTGGAAATTTGGCAGCGCAGTGATGGACTATTTGTTTCTCAGGGTAAGTATGCCTGGGAGATACTGGAGAAGTTCAACATGCATGGTTGCAAGCCTGTTGATACTCCTCTTACTGGAGGTTGGAGGAAGGAGGATGCTACTTCAACGGAGGTAGTGGATGCCACTGTTTATCGATAGTTGGTGGGGTTTCTTATGTATCTGGTCAATACACGACTCGATATATGCAAGGCTATTAACCAGCTTTCATAAGTTGTGGTTAAGTCAACCAAACTCTTCTGGAAGGCAGGAAAGCATGTATTGTGTTATCTTAGAGGCACATCAGGATATGGATTGTGGTACAGATAGGAGGATGAGGTGAAGCTATGTGGCTTCACGGATGCAGATTGGGCAGGGAGCCCAACGGACAGAAAGAACACATCTGGAGGGATCTTCAGTATCGGGTCGACAACAGTTTCTTGGTACAGCAGGAATCAGACATCCATGGCACTCAGTTCAGTAGAGGCCGAGTATATGGCAACAAGTTTGGCTGCATGTGAGGCTATATGGATGAGGAAGATCCTGGTCGGGTTTTTCGGGTCACACTTGGAGCCTACTGTGATATATTGTGATAACCAAAGTTGCATTAAACTCTCGATTAGTCCAGTATTTCATGATAGATCCAAGCACATCGACACCAGGTACCATCATATCAGAGATTGTGTGCAGCGGAGAATCATGTTATTTTCATACATTCCCACGGAGGATCAGGATGCTGATATCTTGACGAAGGCGCTCACTAGCAGCAAATTCGAATACCACAGAGGCAGGATAAGGGTTTCAGATAATCCATATCTTGTTGAGAGGGAGTGTTGAAAATGTAACAAGATGATGGAGCTTAGTGAAAAGAAGTCGCCTTCACTAAGTGAGCCCGCAGGCTATTTTTGGAGCAAAGTCTATTTTTAGACATATGGATCATGGTCTATGAGTTGCAGGATGCTATTTATGGATGATTGGTCATGTTGGTAAAAATATATGGACCTCTATTTTTAGACATATGGATGGAGTCTATTTTTAGACTGCCAGTCTAAAAATAAAACAGTCGAATTTTTTTAGCTCTTAATAATATTTGGACTATAAATATTATATTATCCTCTTGCAGCACTTCAGTTCGAGCTACAGATGTGGCACATGCAACTGCCAGAAGGAAATACGCTTTTCCTATGGGTTATTTGAGCTATTGCATGATGGACTTCAGTTAGAACTCAAGTGATTGAGTTTGGTGGAGTTGATTGAGGAGTTGATGGAGTTGTGTTCAGTTTGACTTAGTTGAACTAGTTGTATTTAGTCTAACTGCCAAATACACTAGTAATGAGTGATGTGAATTAATTATTAATTAATTCACTAATTATTAACTCATAAATCAAATAAAGAATACATCAATTAACTCAGTGCATGGACAGTTCAGTGGAGACAAGTGCTAGAGGTGGGTGAAAGGGTGAGACTACTATCAGTTGTGACTATAGCTGTGCATGAGATTTGCACAATCATTGATCGAGATTGCCAATGAGGATTGCACAGTACAAGCCAAGGGAATTCAAACTTGGATCAGATCTATTCTCAACTTGGATTGCGCATTAGAGGCAGGCAAACAATGGAGGAGATTTGAACCCGTGACTTGTTCAGATCTGAGCTAGTTTGTGTGTAGAAAGTGGAGATAGTACTGAGTACTTGTGAGGAGTATTTTACTATGTATTGTTACATGTTCTCTATCATTATAATATACTATTAGTTGGGGGTTTACAGCTGTATGCTTTCCCCAGTACATACTGTGTTGATATGTGTGATTGATGTTTCAATGTGCGCATGCGATTGTTTCTTAATTCCGCAAATTGATGATCAATGGTAGAGGAGGTTATGTATTATGCATGCATTCCACAAATAGTGTATAATCAGGAAAATCTCTTTGAATAAGCGTTATTATGTTATATTATTCAAAATTTCTACAATTTATGGCAGGCAATGACAAATTTCTTTACATTAGTGAACAAGGTTGGCCAATGACATCCAGCCCTCAGGATCTTGTCTGCGGTTGCCTTCTAGTAAAGGTGTCCACCACAGTCTCTTGCATGAAATTATTTGAGAACCTTGTTAGCTTCTATTAATAAACAATTCAATAGAATACCTTCATGATTTTTCCAAAAAAGAGCATTATCTAAACTACAAAATTTTGAAGATTTCGTCTTTAAAAACCTTTTCTTTGTTCTGGATAATCCTGGAGGAGCTTGCAGGTTTAATAATACATAAATTATGTCAGCATACCAAGGTGAATCTAAGAAGGCCTAGCTGATTTGTGGAGTCACCATCTCCTGTTCATTATCTAGTTCATTAATATCTAGGGCTTGACAATTTGTTTCAGTCATGAGTTTGGTCAATCCCTGCCCTTTTATAAGCTTTGTAGGTTTTATTTCAATATCATACTCCAATATAGCAGCAACCCATTTACCTCGTTTGCTCTCAATTTCATCCTGAGTTAAGATGTCTTTGACCACAACATTTGGTACATAAGCTATTACACGGGAATACAATATGTAGACTCTAAAGTCTTTAATAGCTTTTACCAGTGCAAAAGCTTGTTTTTCCATGATTTTGTATTTTAGTGGTGCATCCCTAAGTGCTTTACTAAAAAAGGATATGGGTTTTTCACATCCTTGATCATGCTTTTGTAGTAAAACAACAGGTATCATGTGTTCTGATGCAAGTGAAAATATTATGAAGTATCTATCAAACTTTGGACTTGTAAGGACCGGTGTTCTGGTTAAAGCCATTTTAATTTCTTCAAAGGCTTGCTTGGCTTCAACTGTCCATCTAATACTAGAATCCTTTTTCAACATATTATTAAGAAATCTAATTAATTTAGCTAAATTAGATACAAATCTTCTCAAAAAATGTATCTTTCCTAGGAAATCTTGAAGTTCTTTGACTTTTCTAGGGTGGGGTATTTGCAAAATAGCTTCTATTCTAGCAGGATCAATTTTGATGCCCTCTTTGGAGATAATGTGGCCTAAAATTTTGCCTTCCTCTAGAACAAATAAAGAATTTTTAGGATTTAAAGAAATACCATATTTTCTACATTTCAAGAATACATGTCTTAGATGATCCAAATGTTGCTGATCTGATTGAGAAAAAACAGTCAGGTCATTTAGCTAAATAACCAGAAAATCTTGAATTTCTTTTGCAAATTCTATGTCCATGGCTCTTTGGAAGGTTGCCCGTGCATTTTTAAGTCCAAATGGCATTTTAACATATTTGAATGTGCCCCATGGTGTTGGAAAAGCAGTGTTTTCCTGGTCATCGGGATGAACCAGAATCTGGTTATAGCCTGAGAACCCATCCAAGAGTGAAATCCTAGAAGCACCTCCCACCCTCTGTAAAATGTGATCCATCTTGGGTAAAGGGTGGTTGTCATTCAAAGAAACCTTATTAACATTCCTTAAGTCAACACATAATCTAATTTCTCCAGTTTTGTTCCTAGTAGGTACTAAATTAGACACCCACTCTGAAAACCTGTTAGGAGCAATTATCCATGTTTCATACATTCGTTTGATTTCTTTTGCAATTAATGGAAGTAATACAGGGTTAATTCTCTTGAGATTTTGCTTGAAAGGCTTCTGATTTTCCTTCAGAGGTATTGTATGTTGAATTATGGAGGTGTCATTAGATTTCAGGTCTTCATAACTCCAGGCAAAGACATCCTCGAACTCTCTCATTAGTTCAACATATTTTAGTTTTTGGTCATGGGGCAAAGATTTAGATAACTTTATCAATTTAGGATCATCCTCAGTTCCCAAATTATAGTCCTCAATATCTGCTTTCAAGGGCTCCATCTTAGGTTTCTTTGGAATATCATTGAAATCAAAAAGATCTTCCAAAGGAGTTAATCCCTGAGGCAAATGATTGTCTTTTAAATTGATTACTTCAGATTCTCCTTCAATAATTTCATCAATATCCATTTCTTGAAGATCCTGCATTTCTTTCTTGGTAAATTTTGTTGGATGGAGCATTTGAGTTGCACTTTCTGCTGAAATGTCTATTTCTATCTTATTTATTTGATCAAACTCACTAACTATATCTACATCTATGTTCATGTTACAAAATTCTTCATCTAAAGTCAAGAAATTGTTAATCTGCTTATCACTATCAAACACTTGCCAGTTCTTCAAATTGTCAGGTATAGCTGGCCTATGTCTAATCTCAGCTGTGAACTGATGATTAGGTTCGAATGGTAATTTGTAGGTGCTGGCAAACATTGCCAGACTATGAGCTTGCAAGTTATGTTTTCTTGGGATTTTGGCAAGCTTAGTTTCCAAAAATGTGTTGAGAATCTCTATCACTGTATCTCTATAATACTTCAGTCTTGGATCATTTGTTGAATACTATCCTTTAATCTGTTGAACTATTAACTCAGAATCCCCTAAGACAGACACCCTAATTGCTCCTAATTTCTTAATCAATTTAAGACCTAGCAACAGTGCTTCATATTCTGCCATATTGTTGGTGCATCTAAAGTTTAATTTGTAGGCATGGCCTTCAGTATGGTCGTTTTCAAGATTGTGCACCCAAACTCCTGCTCCTACTCCCAATTTGTTAATTGAACCATCAAATTCTAAGTGACAGATAATTTCATGTTCATAATTGGTGTCAGGAGTCTCAGGAATCTGTCTAATAGGGAGATTTGGTTTTTTAGTTTCTTTCGGTTTCTCTTGGATGTCTGATGTGTCATTGTTCTTAGAAATTTCTTGTATTTGAACACTATATTTTCCATTTGTAATTTCTTTTGGGTTTTCTGCTAAAACTTCCAATTCATTTGAGGAATCACTTTCAGCATTATAAAGAATGAAATAATCCATATCAGAGTGTACTGAGTAGATAGGGAAATTTTGGGGTTTCTCCTGACTACTTACAACATATTTCATTAAGGTTTCTCTGTATAGTTTCTTGGGTTGACCGAATACTGAAATAGTAGCATAAGACATGTCCAATTGTAGAGATCCTTGAAGTTTTTCACCCCAAGACCTGGACAACAACATGCCATACTTTGGTGGGATATCTGCTACTACTATGTCCATTAAGATTGTTTTGGCAGGATATTTAACTAGTGATACACACAAGTCTTTGATTAATCCTAAACATCTGACCTGACTTGAATCAAAGGAAAAGAGGTCCTTATACAGCCTGGTGATGTCTAGGTCCAATTTCTCCATTACAGATTTAGGCATTAAGTTATGAGATGCACCAGAATCAAACATGGCATTATGAAGTATTTTATCATGTATGTTCAAACTTACATAGAAAGGAGAGATTCCTCCGTCTACTGATTGCCCACTGACTTCAGGTCCAAAATTAATTCAAGCTGATCATCAAAAACATTTACTGAATCTTCATTAACTGAGATTTTGAGTGACTTGTTGATTTGGCTTCTGTAGACATCATGTTTAGCTAGTTCAGACAATGGAACAACTATCTTTAATTTTCCTACTTCAGCTTCCAGATTAAAAGGTTTTTCAGTCTGAGTTCTTGCATTTCGAACAGTTGGATTCTATTTTTCTTGTGTATTCTCTCTGTTTCTCTCCTTTTCAGGAGTGGGGCTATGGGCTAAAGTTGTTTCCACATCAACTTCTGGAGGTTCTTCCACGTTTCATTTAGAGGGAATAGAAGTGGAAAGTTGTCTATTATTGGGTTGATTATAGGATACAACTTCAATAATTGGATTAGCTAGATTAGGATCTGTTTTGGAAATAATATGTACAGGGGTGGTATTGGTCTTACCTTTGTTAGGTTACTTTGTGGCTTTTTGTTTATTGGTTTCAGGAATATCTATTCTTCTTCTCCTCAGGTTTTATTGTTTGTGGACTTCATAAATGGTTGTATCATATCCCTCCCTAAAGTTAAATGATTCAATTGACTGAGTTTGGAATTGTTTAAGAATATGAGCTTCTTGGTCCTCTTCGGTCAAGAAAACTTGTTGCTCATTGTTGAGTCCCATCAAATTGATTTGAGTATCTTCTGTTGGTTCATTAGAAGTTGAGGCTTCAGCATAATTTTCCTGGAATGGGGGCCTAAGGTTTTGATCAGGGCCGGTCTTTCCAGTATTTTGGTTCTGGTTCTTCCTGAAATTTGGATTTCTCCCAGTGTTTCTTGGTTGACCATCCCAAGGGGATTTCCTTTCGATTGTTTCTACTCTATCTCCTAGCCTATCCATACCTTTAATAATAGCATCCAGTTTTTGTTCAAAGGCTGAGGGTTCTTCTTTCAAAGGTATCCTCCTTTCAACTCTGGCTTTAGCTCGTTTGGATATCAGGTTGGCTTCAACACTGATAGCTATACTTTGCATTTCTTCTAAGGTCCTAGCAACTCTTTCCCTAAGTTGGTATGCCATATTTGAATCAAATCCATTAGGGAATTTGATCAATGCCAAATCTGGAGGAGGTCTGAGGTTTTGAGGGATGACGTTGTAAACATTATTGAACCTAGTACAGTAATCTTGTACAGTTTCTTGTGTTCCTCTCTTCAATTTTTCGTATTCTGATAAGATCTGGAGAGGATCTTTCTTCTTTTCCCATCTGTTCAAGAATGTTGTATAAAGGGCTTGTAGGTCATTGATACTATTTGCAAGGAGGGCTCTAAACCATGTTCCAACATCACCAGTTAGACTTTGAACAAATACCCTCATTCTAACATCATCAGCGTCAACCTCATATATCTCAAAGTAGTCTTCATCTTTTTAGTATGTTGTTGTGCAGTGTAAGTACTGATAGAGGGAAATGTTCCCCTAGGGCTTTTTGGGTTGAAACCCTAGCAGACTGAAAGTTATCTATTCAAAGAAACATGCATTCACACAGCCATTATGCTATTGTAAGCAAATTCTATGATAAGGGTACATACCTTTGGTCCTACGTTTGAGAAGGCCCTTAGGGTCCAAACCCTTCTTGGAGTTCCCTTCTTCTCTTTTGTCCTGCAAAACAAACAATTCAAAGAGCACAACAATACATGGACAAAAACATATAAAGAAACCATCTTCATGTTATAAAGAAATGTAGTTAGTTATGAAATCCAAACAACCTTTTACATATGAATTCCAAATATGAATATCATTAACATAAAGAAGATTCATTTCAGGAACCAAGACATGTGTTTCTTTTATTATAGACAAATAAAGTACATAAAAAGGAATATTTTCACCCGAGTCACCTTCAGCAGGCTCCAAGCAAAGCTTCCTTCCGGATCCGTTCCAGCCTCAAGCCTCTAACAGACTCCTTCCACGACTCTCTCCATGATGTCATAAATGGTGGATGAACATCAACACACAAGGAAACAAAGGTTTCCTGTACAAAATGGGGGAAGTGCAAAAGGCACAAGGGACTTCAGACCTGGTCAAGGGAAAAATCTCAGCATAACCTTTCTCTCTCTTCTCTCCTCCTTTAGGCCTTCCCTTTGAGGTATTTTTATACCAGCTCCAAAGTATTTTTTTAGTTAGGAGTTGGTTGGGAACAGTTGGGCCACGGGCACTAGCAGGTGATCAGCAGGTAAAACCCGCGATCTCCGCCCGAAAATAAGGAGTTTTATATTTTTTTAAGTGTTTTAATACATACACGCGGGTTGGATATACACAGACCCGCGTATACACGCGTTTAACTCAGGGAAATGTCGCGTATAAGGGATAAAACACTGTTTTTTAAATTTTAGGACCAGGTCTGGAAGGACGGATTGCCCTAGGCCATGAGTACAGCATCACAAACCATAAGAGTGAGATTTGGAGCTATAACAGATGCCCCCTAATATATGAGGTCATAATGGGTACATGATGGCCGAAATATATTATGCGAGTACATGGAAAGGAAGTCTGTCAAAAACCGAGGAGGACTTCACCAGAATTCAGCCTGCCAAGCCACCAAAGGAGATCAGAAAGAAAAATTGTCTTAGGCGGGCATACCCATGCTTAGAAAAAGTAAAGCATGTCCGCATATCAAGTACAAGCGGATCCACTAAGTATACAAGTATAAATGATTGAAAGATACATAATGGATCATTTGATCATAATGAACGAGTACATGTTTGAATGTCACATATAAGACTGTCAATGATGCTGAAAGATGCAACGGATCACTGTGTTGTGGTCACCAACAACCCCCCCTTTTCTCACTTGACATTAGCAATAACGTCAAGTGAAGAGGGGACCCTGAACGAAAATCCCCAAAATATATTTTTTCTAAAGTTTTTGTATTTCTCTCCCTAAGGCTCAAATCGCATCGCAAGGAAAAGCCAAAGCATAACTCGAGCGTGAAAAACAAATGCTGCGAAATTGCGATGTGAAGTTCATCGCATCGCATACTTCACACGCGCCCCTTAAAAGAAAAACCTTGGAGCAATGCGATCGCCGATATGCGATATCGCAAATCGCAAGCATTACGCTATACGATGTAACCATTAAACGAGAACTTGCGATATTTGCGATTTGCAATCTGCGATGGCAGCGATCTGCAATCTGCGACCTGCGATCTGAAAAGACTTACCACATGATAGACCCATGCATTAAGCGCGCGCCTTGAAAGAATTTAATGACCGCATGCTTAAGTATCTAGGAATGATTGCGTTACATTTATCGAAGAGTCAAGTGATGATGGATGTCAGAATTATGCATTCATTAGAGATTAATGCTTTCACGTCAAGTCTTTTCATTTCACTTCTCCTTTGCGTAGGCTGCAAGACACGCAACTGATATAAGTTTATATGCAGGAAACATCTGAAGGAAAGAGGAAAGCGCCAATCAGCAAAGAGAGAATGCTTTCGCAAAATGGATGCCGCATGCAGCAGAACCGCGTATTCCAGGCTATCAGCCAACTGGAACTGATGAAATTAGACTATCTGGGACTCGGAGTCAAAGGCGCACAAAAGCAGCATATTCAGAAAAGATCCTGAAGCTAAGACTAGTGAAGCAGAGAAAGAAGCGCATGAGAAGGAGAACGCTTCCGGGAAACCTGGAACAAAGAACGGAAGAAATTCTCGAAATAGGGAGTTGCCCATGCAGCACGACTCTTAACCCACTCAATCCACCGCACGACCGAAAACCGAAGACGGCAACAGCAAAATCAGTTCGAGAAGAAACTAGGACACGCTAAGTATACACGCGGCGAATACACCCAGCTAGAGAAAGGTTTTTGAAAATATCTTCTGGTCTGCCGGAAGGAAGTGCCAGCTCCTGCTATTTCCACTTTTATCTCCTGAGCGAAACAAGAAGGCAGCTAGCCGACTCTTCCCAGGAAAGCATTACACTGTTGACAACACTAAAAAGAATATACAGAAACGGTTAGAAATTAGATTTTAAGTTTAGAAATAAAGTTGCTTTTAGTAAAAGGGTGGTCATTTGAGGCCGATTCCCTAATTTCATGTAATTAATATTGATTAGTTAGTAGTATTTAACCCTTCTCATGGTTTTTGGAGAAGGGTCCGGAAATCTGTCAAAAAACTTATCCTCAGAACATGCACTTCTGCACCCTCAGAGGAGGTTTTTGATGAATGGATGGATCAAGATTTATTTATGTTTGCATTTTAATATCTGTTACTAATGTTGCACTTCTGTACTCTTAGCAGATGTTAGAACAAGTAGAAATAAATCATTGTTACTTGAAGTTTATTAGTGAACTTAGTCATAAATGGTACTTTTATCTCTTGGCTAGATTCTGCTAGTATTCCTAAAGTGATATGTGGCTGAGTTCTTTGTATGTTATTGCATGAATGTCTGTATCACCATTTGGCACTTCTGTACGGTGGGGTCATTTATTTATGTTTAACATATAGAAAACTGATTATGCGATATGCTGTTCACAACTACTCTGCCTAACTTCTTATGCAGGATGGTTCATCTTTATTGATTTATATTCTGATATCAGTTGAATGATCTTTATTACCGGCTGCTGTTAGAAATCTTTCTAGATCGCATAACAAAAGAAAAACACCCTGGGTTAGCGTAGATTAGATGTATTTTTCTTCATTAGATTACATTAGCATAGAGTTAATTTAGCAGTTAGAATTAAGACTAGATTAGAAGAATCCTTCCCCCCTTCCTTAGATTAATACCATCAGACTCTACACACACACACACACCCATCACATTGGGAAACTGGTCCCATTACCCCCAGTCGGACCCGCTACTCCAAACGGGCAAGGAGCCGCCAACCAGGTTCCGGACCGGGTGGGTATCCCCCTTGTTGTTGACCCGACCTCGGGGCCCTCAACACACTGATATCAAAGACTGATCCGAAAAGGTACCAACTGAACATGATGGAATAGGATGGTACTACACTGCAAACTCAGGTGCCAGCATATAGAATGTCGCCATGACTGACTGCAACATATAAAGTGGAGTGGTGTCAATTAGCAGCAACAAGAGCAACTGTCAAGTGAACCAATGAATGCTGATACAACTTGAGGTCTTCACCGACCGCCGTGGTACATTTCTACACCATGGGAACAAATGATCTGAAGTCGACCATGTGAGAAATCGTTTGATTATCGGTCATTGATGTATACCATTAAAAAACGCGAGACTACTCACCGATAATGATAATGAGCGTCAAGGTACCCATTGCAATCTAACAAGTGTGAATAGATGAGCTAGAGTCGAACACCTATAAGAATCCATTGATCAGGAGAAAATGATGGTTTCCCACTATCGATAGCAAAGGATCTGCCACTAATGACTGCAAACCCAAGGTACTGCCAAATGGACTCTGGATCTTTGCCCCAGAGCAATGAGTCGGAGTCGATAGGAAATGATCCGCTAGAAGGAAGGCATTAAGGCATCCTTCATCAATCTAGCGCGAGTTTAACCCATAGGCCAATAATGTGGAAGGAATCAGACGAAAAAGATGTAGTAACCCAACCGAAGTACGTTTACGACGTACACAAGATGTGGCTAGCGCACGGCAGAAACCCTCTGAACCAACCAATAATGAAAGCTGACACAGAGGCGAGGTATCCACCAATAGGGTCAAATGGAAACCAAGGTACTGCACGAATCCCAATGTGTGATAATGTAAGCTGATGTCGAACACAAGGGAAACCACTCAATCAAAGACCCATGATACTGATCGATGCTGAGCACAAGGTGACCTATCAATAATGAAAATAGGGCCAGGGTGCGGCTCTAGGCCTGTCCTCAGAGCAAGATGTCGTCATTGATAAGGACAAGAACCGCCAGCAAGAAGTCAATGGGGACCTTCTCAAACCGGCACGAGTAAAGGACCAATATAACTGATGTGATAATAGACATGACACTGACAACCAGGGATGGCCGACTGAAAAATGAGTCAAGAGACACTGCAGAGAGGCTGACTCAGGCTAACTTCCCTTGAACAAAAGTACGACTCAATGTGACTATATGGCATCATATGATGACTCTGTATAAGTTTACCATGCAGGAGGCACGAACGAACCCTCCATATGATTAGAAGAGATAACCAATCGAGGGAGAACTGACTCAATAACAAGTTTATGGCGTACCTAAGTCAAACTAAATCCCACCCATGCGGATGAGACTTTGTTTTTAGTGCTTTGTTCAAGGGCGACACGACTGACTCTAGTTTCCAACAATAAATGGAAATAATGTCCCGTTCCCGCTCTTTTTGGAATATTTAATTTTTTTGTCTTTTTCTATTAAGCTGGAAAAAGAATAAAAGAATGCTATGGTATAGTTGAAAGAACGAGTGTCGGTGAAACAGATGATCTAGTTCTTGGGAAAGGAACATTCCTATGCTCAATGTAGGGAGGTGAAAACTGGTCAGTGACACTCAAAGGTATGTTCCTTCCACGGGTCAAGGTGTGTCAAGCTGTAGAATTCAAAGGTATGCAAGGTTGATTTTGCAGACGTCATGGTCAAAAGTTGGCTTAAACACGAGTCCAAGTGAAGCCGGCTCTAGGCCAAAAGGTGCAAGTGGTCGACATCCAATGCAGTAGTACAACTCAACACCAAGGAGCCTCTAGGGTATAAGGCCAGAACAAAGCGGAGAAGCTAAGAGGAATGAGTCTTCAACGCTTAAGTCATGGCAGGACTACAGAAGACTCTCGAACCTACTCAAATCGGAGCAGCATGGGCAACAAATGTCAGTGAGGTGCTAACTAGGATGCCCATGTAAAGGATGGCTCTACCCTCATGTCATGATTTAAAGAATCGGCGAGTGAAGATGGCTTACGAATCATAACACGATGGAATCGACCCTATGGCAGATGTATCGGCAAATGGAGGCTAGTATGCATAATGCAACAGAGAAATTATGTCCCTAACCTATATGCCAGTGAGAAAACGATACCTGCCATGATGGGTCAACAGTCATGGAACCGTCTCGAAACTGTCGAAAAATGTCCAAAATGTCCTGAAAAATAAACCAATCTCGACATTCCAAGCTCCCAAGTTAAAAGGCACATGAGGCCAAACAAAATAAAATTTTGAAAAAATTTTACATTTTCAAAACTTATAAAAAGCATTTTTGACTCACCATTTTTACCATTTGAGTTTGAGAGCAAAGGTTTTGGAGCAAAAGGAGAAAAATTCCCACAGCCAGATTCAACCGTTCAAATTCGTCAAAAACCTCCAGGTAACCCTTATACTTAGCTTGCAATTGATTGTGACAAGTTTTAAGATTTTTTATTGATGTTTCACCATTGAACTTTTGTCAAAAATTTCCCTGCGGCGTATACGCAGGTTGGTAATATTGAACCCGTGTACACGCGGGCCCTATACGCGACTGTGTGCATAGGGACCCGTGTATATGCCGCGGACCATTTTTAAACAAAAACTAATGGTTTTGAATCAATTTTTCCTCAGGATGCCTGTCACATGGCGTGAAAGAGAGCACACAGTGGTAGATAATGAAGTTATGAACAGTCCAGAAGCATTAGATGCACTACGGGGATGCGGTTTGCTTAAATTTTTCAAATTTCCAAATATGAAAGCGAACACGCGTCTGCTTGAGATGCTCATTGATTATTGGGATGTCGATGAGGAAGCCTTTATGATTGATCAGATGCCGCTCAGGGTAGAAGTGGAGGATATCTATTTTATTACGGGCCTTTCCCGAAGGGGAGAGGTAGTATAGTCCTGGGGCAGGACACAGAGTAGCCTCTCGATAGAGGACTATGTACAGATATACTGCCCAGGACATCCCAAGAAGGTTGGGAGCCAGATTTCCATCACACATGTGGCGAGTTTATCACTTAGGATAATCCTGTTCACCATGGCTCGAGTGAACGGATCATCCTCTTTGCATCAGGCGTCACGACAAAACATGAGCGTGGCAGTTGACTGTCTCACTATTGTGTTCGACTGGTGTACTCCTCTTCTGGCCAACATGAAGAGCCAGCTCACTTCTATCAGGAGGGGACAGACCAAGAACTTTGGATATGGGTGCATCTTATGTACTTTCTTTTTCGAGAAGATTCCCGCACTCCGCCCCAGGGTAGCAGTTTCCATCAGCACCCCACGTGATCCACGCATGGGTCGATGGGCTGATTTGATGAAACGTCTGGGGGGTGGGGAGGTCCCAAGGACTGCCTTCGATGATGACTTCTTCACCTAGTGGGATCAACAGATCATTGTCGTGGATGACTACCCTTATGCTGGGTTGGATTTCCGAGTAGATCCTGATCTAGCGTTACCACCGAACGTAGCATGGGGCGAGATTGGAAAGATTTTTTGATTTTATGATTTTTTTTTAGATTTTTCAAATATAATGATGAATTTTGAAAAATATTTTTGATGAGATTCAAATGAATGATATGATGATCATGTTCTAGACATCGGGCCGGTACGACCAGATGGATTCTCGCGGCATGGACGGCGTGGCCGAGGAGCCGAAGAGGCGGCTGTTGATACAGAATGGACTCTAAACAACGTCCAGCGACACTCGGCGAGACTGAGCTATCGAGTACCGATGGTCGTCATAGAGGACCTTCCTAAGGATATGCATCATCATGTGGTTGGCATGCCACGTGACTGGGTTCGCATTTTTTGGCGTGTGGCCAATGCTATAGTTATATACTTAGACGCTCATCCTAAGCCAAGGCATTAGATATGCCGGACATGATTATGGGCATTTGAGTCCCAATTTTGTATATTTTTTGGACACACATATGTACACTCGAGACACTTTACGATATATATATATATATATATATATATATATATATATATATATATATATATATATATATATATATATATATATACAGTTTGACTTTTTGATGCTTGATTTTATTATGATGAATGATTGATGTGCCAGTCTAATGCCTGATTAGCGATAGAATCAGCTAACCAATTATGAGATCTTGGAATGTGCAAATAATTAATATAAGTAAATGATCTTTGCAACAACCTCACCCTTAAATACTGGCGATATAAAGATGGATCCCGTATCCGATAAATGTTATTTAATTGAGACACTATCAATTGAGAATCAAGGTACACTACCAACGAGTCGATCCCATGAGAGATTGCCTCGGATAATAAATTAATAACAACAGTATACTCGACCATATTGTTTGAAGCAGGACCGATACATACGCCTCTTGATGCCATCAATTGACTAGTTGGATAATAAAGTACCCAAGCTGCGGAAGCAAGATTCCAAGTGTGCCGACTAGCACCATCGACGAACCCAAAATAGACCAAATCATCCATCAACACCTGCCACAGCAGACCAAAAAGTTCTGATATCAGAAAAACTCTCGACGATATATGCACAAATATACATAAAGTACAAAGAAGCCATTGCCTGGCCAAAACTAAGCAAAGTACTTCTTTAGGTAGAGCCCGTCAGGGGGCTCCGCCGACTTACTCCTAGGGATGTTTGTAGGTATGACGATCGAACCAATCAATTTACTCCCTTTGGCAAATGAATGTGTTGGAGCCAAAGGGACCATACAAACATCGCTAGTCGAACTGGAGGACCGAGATTCAACTTCATGCACAGGGGAATGAAAGTGTAATCGACGATGTAAATCTTCCAAAGGTCAATCTACAGCCGTCATTGCTTCGAATATGGCTTCATCCGATGGAAAAAAAATATCCAAGCAATCCGATGCAGAGGTGGAATCGGGGGTCTGAAAATGAGCCACATCACCATCTATCTCTTTCCCAGAGGAAGAAGTAGAATGGTTATCTACAGAGTTATCGATAGATTCACATCTAAGCTCTACTGCAGACATAAGAGATCCTATTCCACCCACCTTGTCGTCACCTGATGTGGTCACAGATGAAGGTAAGGTTCCAGGTTTCGAAGAATAAGGAGTTTGAACAAACTCTCTCCGTAAAGGATCCCTGAAGGATGAAATTATATCTATACCTGCTGTAGGAGGGGGAAGATTAAACGTACCCATCAATGAAGAGTACATCCCGACTCTTAGACTCTCAGTAGGCGGACGGGGGTTACCCACTAAAGGAATGGTAGAGTCAGAGCTTGCTTGAGGATCAACTGGGAAATAGTCCAATTGATCAACCTTAACGATTTTCCCCTCATAAGGAAAGCAAATGACACGAAACAGAGTCGAAACAACGGCATCCATTTCGTAGACCCAGTTCCTTCCTAAGAGGAGATTATAGTCTAGGTTAGCATCTACGACCTCTACTTCAATATTAATGACCTTTCCTCCAACACATATAGGAAAGGCCGGGATAATCCCGTATGGCCTATGAGAATGACCATCAAACGATGTCAAGAGGGTAGGTGAAGGAACAACTGACGGTGATCCAATGGCCTTCTAGCATGACATAGACATGACACACGTGGAAGCTCCCTCATCTATAACCATCCGAAAAATATTCGTTTTCTGGTAGGTATACTTTATCTGGAAAGCCATGTGATGAGGAGGTCTCCTTCTGACATTACTCATATCAAAAGTGAGAGCTAAAGAATTACTTGGATCCACTGCCCCCATTGTCGATAGCAAGGCACTTCGTTGAGTAGGACACAATTGGAGAACCTCTAAAGCGGACATAGCACATGGACTCAAAGCCATATCCTCAACAATGGAGTAATTATGGGCTGCCCTAATATTAGGGTTGATAGTCGTGCGTTTTGCAGAACCTTTCAGTACCCGAGGTATAGTCTCAACAGAAGGTCGCTCAATATGAAGTGGGTTGTTAGTTTCGGGAATTGATTTACCCTTGGAAGTTTCACCTTCACCATAATCGCGTGACCGTGTGGCCACATTAGCGTGAGAACCCATCATGAAAACATTTGATGACTTTTCCCCTTCCTGGTTGCCCCTGCGGAGGTTCCAAGGTTTGAACTCACGCCAGCAAGAAGTTGCTGCCCTTGGGGAAACGGGTTGGTTAATACAGCTTGAGAACTAGAAGTCCCTTGCTGTCCTAATAAGCGCTGAGCGTCTTCAATCTTAGGGAAAAGATGAGTTAGATGGTCTCCACTGCACAACTTGCATGGAAACTTGACTTTCTTTCTCGACTCATTTCTACCACCACTCGCGTTGTTGCCGGATTTGTTTGCATCAGGCTTCCCATCCTGGTTCTTTTTCTTACCTCGTCCTTTCTTTTTCCCATTTGAATTTTGATTTCCTTTGGGGTTATCAGTTTGGATGACATTAATTGAAGAATTTTAGGAAGCGGGGGGATTAGACGATGTGACTTGGTTGTTAGAAGCAGTTTGCAAGGATAACTGCTGCAATTGATTCAACAAGTTCACTGTAGTTGTGTCTACTGACCCAACGATACCATTCGCGTGCGGACCTGGCTTCGACTTAGCTACGTCAACCTTAGATCCAGGAGCATCTGGCAAGTATTTTTGTAGGATCCCAGACTGAGAGTATATCAATTCTAATTGATGAGCCCTAAAAATGGCTTGCTCCTCAGAATAGACCCCAGACATGGAGACATCCTTGGAGATCTCAGGTTGTAATGATTTCAAAAACCACTCGAGACGGTACTCCGGAGGGATTTCGGCTTTAATGAGCCTCTTTCTCCATCTCCATTCTTGAATATGGTCAGAAATGTGAGTTGCCTTATCCTGACGAAAGGTGGCCAGAACTTCAGTTCCGGCATCATAGCGGACAGGCAACTGGAAAATATTGGCTAAGTCAGGGAAAGATGTAAAGCTGCCCCCTGGAAACTCTATATATCATTTGGCCGCATTACCGATCAAGGTGCGCTGAAAGAGTCTCAACCTAATCGAGTCATCGATAAGGGAGTTAGATGAGCACCACAAATGGAATGTGGTTACATGGTCGCCTGGGTCTTCACCACTCTTCCCTTCAAATTTTGGAATGTCCGAAGGGAGTTTGGTTGGGACCGGAGGCCAGGCTGGATTGTACTTGATTAGGTCATTTGTTAACTTAGTGAGATCTGGCAAGTTCAAAGTTGCCAGAAATGGAAGCCTAGGAGGACCTTGGGGATTCCACCCAGACTGGGTAGAACTCCCAAAGTCCTGAAAAGATTGTCTTGGAATTTGGGAGGCACCAGGCTGCCCGAAGTAACCAGTAGAACCGGCTGAACCAAAAGGCAAGCCTTGTGATCCAGCAAAATTTGGAGTTTGACCAACTCCGGCCGTATAACCTCCATAACCAGCAAAGTTTCCTCCTAAAGGATTGTAAGGAGTTGATAACCCCTGATACGGATTCCAAGCCGAAGCAAGGGGAGGAATACTTTGAAACGAACTAACTGTGGAGTACGGCCTATTCCCTTGTTGGCCGATAAACGGATTCCCAATTCCTGCACTACTAACCCCAGGGTTATTCCAACCTTGGAAAGGATTGCTGCTTTGTCCTACAAAAGAAAAAGGCATGGATCCTACCGTCGGGTTGGAATGTGGTATATGACCACTTCCGAAAGGAAAACCCTGGAATGAAGCCGATCCGCCCATCATGGACATAGCAGCACTAAACAGAACCGATGGAATACCCTGTGAGTGGGTGCCAAATGGGAAGAATCCAATACCAAAAGCATTGGTTTGGGCATTTCCACTCGTGGACAGAATGGAGGTAGACCCAACTAAAGATGTGCTAGCAAAAGATCCAAACAAGGAAGCAGAGGAGATGGAAATGGTTCCTCCCCCTTGCACCGATGTTGGGGTTTGCATAGTCGTAGCACTTGTAGAAGCCATGCTTCCAGTAGTGGTCATCGATGGTAAGCGCGTAGCGTAACCTAGACTTGACGGTCTATGCGTCGGAGGCCCAACGTATTGCAATACGTCTGGATGACTAGATGGTAGGGGAGAATTCAAAGCCACTAACGACTCTGAGAGTTCTTCTACCTCTATGTTATTCTCCGCTTGAAAGAGAATTCGAGAAAGGACTGGAGTGTCCCTCTCTTTTTCAGAAGTGCCCGGCCTTGCTTGGCCACTAATGCCCCCGAGAGGAGGATCAATCCCCGATGCGTCAACCAGCGTGGGACGGAACCCACCGGTAGTATTGCCTCTACGCCTTCTAGGAGAAGGCTCTAAACTTGGTGGCGAAAGACCATGAAGTCTTCGAGACCGTCTAGGAGATCGGTCAGCCACTTTGAATTTTTTGTTATGATCTAACTAAAGACTCAAAAAATTGAAAGCTAGGCCAACTAAGAGCACAGAGCACACACTATAAAGTCCCTAAAGATACAGCCAGCCAAACAACTTCCAAGTATTTCCGCTCCGGGTGATTAAGACCGGACACCAAAATATGAGAAAGTGAAATAAGGGGCCTTCCGAAGATAGTTTGGGATGATGAGGGCCCAGTCCTATCAGCGAAGGTATCAGAGGAAGTTACGCTGACCTCCTACCAACAGCCTGTGCTGGTGCAAGCCCCCGAGCTTCGCAAGGGTGCCCTCCAGTAGTACTGTTGAGAGTGATGCAACCGCAACCTCAGGTGCCACGGGATTCCCCTCCGCAGCCACCTGTGTAGTTCCCTAGGAATAGCAACTATGGATACCAACTCGTCGCAGAAGCCAAGCGGAACAGTCATGAGGTAAGTTTGGACAAGTAGGAGAGGGGGTATCTCTCTTCCCTGTCTTCACAGACCCTCGTGCTTAACTCCCAGATCCAGAGTTTTCCTGGTCTTCCTAACGCTATTAGATTTTCTCTCGTTATTCAGACTCCTATGTTTGACGTTTATATGGCCTTGGAGAGTTAACTCTCCACTCATCTAATCCAAGGTCCTAAAATCCTAATCTTGTTGGTGTAACTGACTAAAACAAAAAGTTATAGTGAATTTTAGTTAGCTCTTGATTTTATTAGGCTGTTCTTTAAGTCACAAGGTAACGGAAGTGAAACTAGTGGTGTTTTTTGATGCAAAAGAAATTAATAAAAACTTAACTACATGCACATGTACTTTTTCGTTTTTCGATGAAGAGCAATTTCTATAGGGTTTAGAGGTACTTCTAATAATTTTTTTTTTCTTTTCTTTCCGTTAATTCACACTTCGCACTCACAAAAACTATATGTGGATGCAAGATTTAAAACTACTCTAAAAACAAAAATGAAAGTTGCTTGCTTATCAATTTTTTATCTTGCCACTTACAATGTCTAGATGGAACATGAGATGCTACCATTCATTTCATCTAAACACTAAAAACAAGTTCTAAGACAAACATAAAGCACTTTCACTTCATAAAAGGAAACCAAATGAAAAGCAAGTTCAAGAAAGCAAAACTAAGATTTTCAAAAGATTTTCTTCAAAGCAACAAACAAAAGAGTCTTTTCAAAAAAAAAATGCTCTCAACAACAATGAAACTTGTGATTGAAGAATAGGCAATTAAACACTTTTGCGAATCGACACCACACAACGGATGAAAAATCAACAAAAATAAATGTGTTTGCAATCGCTCTTAACAATCAAAAGCAGCAATGAAAGCTTTGGCAATGAAAACCAAAAAGATCAAAAAGACAAATTCCAAGAAAGTGTCAATCAACAACTTTCGTGAAACAAAGAGGTGGATGGTCACAAAAAGCGATTTTGTCAAGCAAACAAAAGGTCACCAAAAGCAAGATTAACACAAAAATTGTGATCAATCTTCCTACCCTGATGAAACAGAGCAGCCAAGATTCCTAGCAAGAAATCTTGCGTGCTTTAGCAAAAAATGATGACGCTTGCAATCAACAAAAAATAAGACCAATACTCCTTATAATCAGAGATAATTGGGAACAAGATGCTCACTGTAAAACAAATAATTGATACTGGAAAATGATTGTTTCAGACTAACTCAAACCTCTAGAAAAACCTTCAGAGACTAAAAAGATTTATAAATCTTGAAAATTACAATATATACGTGACTGTACTAAAGTACAGATTGCATGTATATGCGACTGTATCTGAGGAAACCTGCGTATACGTAGGTTCACACAAAGAAACAAGCGTATATACGCCTCTGTATCTAAGAAAAACAGCGTATATGAAAAGTTTCAAGAAAAATAAAAAAAAAACAAATTGAAGAAACTGGCAAAGCTTAAAGTTCAAGAACAGACCAGACAGTAACAACAAGCAGACAAGGCAGCTAAGCCCAGATTGGCTTGAAAAACACCCAAACTAGGAACAACAAGAGTGTTGTCCCCAGTGGAGTTGCCAATTCTGATAGAGGGAATGTTTCCCTAGGGCTTTTTGGGTTGAAACCCTAGCAGACTGAAAGTTATCTATTCAAAGAAACATGCATTCACACAGCCATTATGCTATTGTAAGAAAATTCTATGATAAGGGTACATACCTTTGGTCCTACGTTTGAGAAGGCCCTTAGGGTCCAAACCCTTCTTGGAGTTCCCTTCTTCTCTTTTGTCCTGCAAAACAAACAATTCAAAGAGCACAACAGTACATGGACAAAAGCATATAAAGAAACCATCTTCATGTTCTAAAGAAAGGTAGTTAGTTATGAAATCCAAAAAACCTTTTACATATGAATTCTAAATATGAATATCATTAACATAAAGAAGATTCATTTCGGGAACCAAGACATGTGTTTCTTTTATTATAGACAAATAAAGTACATAAAAAGGAATATTTTCACCTGAGTCACCTTCAGCAGGCTCCAAGCAAAGCTTCCTTCCGGATCCGTTCTAGCCTCAAGCCTCTAACAAAATCCTTCCATGACTCTCTCCATGATGTCATAAATGGTGGATGAACATCAACACACAAGGAAACAAAGGTTTCCTGTACAAAATGGGGGAAGTGCAGAAGGCACAAGGGACTTCAAACCTGGTCAAGGGAAAAATCTCAGCATAACCTTTCTCTCTCTTCTCTCCTCCTTTAGGCCTTCCCTTCGAGGTCTTTTTATACCATCTCCAAAGTAGTTTTTTAGTTAGGAGTTGGTTGGGAACAGTTGGGCCACAGGCACTTGCAGGTGATCAGCAGGTAAAACCCGCGATCTCCGCTCGAAAATAAGGAGTTTATATTTTTTTAAGTGTTTTAATACATACACGCGGGTTGGATATACACAGACTCGCGTATACACGTGTTTAACTCAGGGCAATGTCGCGTATAAGGGATAAAACACTGTTTTTTAAATTTTAGGACCAGGTCTGGAAGGAGGGGTTGCCCTAGGCCATGAGTACAGCATCACAAACCATAAGAGTGAGATTTGGAGCTATAACAAGTACCAGAGCCATCGAAAGGAGTGATTTTACTTTGATAGTCCTGGGGCATAGCCCCTGGATTGGTAGGTAAATTGAGGGGAGTATACCTATTTTCCATTGCAGTAGGTTGGGTTGAAATAATAGTTGGGGTTGGTCCTAGAGTGGTGGATGGAGGGGTGGAAGGGGTGGTTTGGGGTTGGGATGTCTGAGGTGCTATTGATGAACTTGGAGAGGCTGAAGTGATTACAGAAAGGCTTGCTGTTCCTACAGAGTTAAGTTCAGATTGAATGGAATTCTGCAAATGTTTGTTAAGATGTGAAGTGACAATCTCAAGTTTTAAATCTTCGATAAATAATGGATCATGAACTGTGTGGGCTAACCTAGATTCAGAAAAAGTTACAAATAAAGAGGTCTCAAAAGACTCATCAAAGGGTTCATCCTCAAGGTAAATCCACTTCACTGGATAGGATCTTGATCTGTATAAAGGCCAAGAACTAGTAGAACTCTCTTGGCTTTCTTGTCTCCTAAGAATCCTAGGGATCAGATTAGGATTTTCAAACACAGGTGGTGGATTTGGATTAGGGTTAGCTCTGGTGTAATGAGTCCTTTCTAAAGCCAGGTTTCTAGGTATGTTTTGGTTTTTTCTTTTTTCTAAATGGGTTGGACAATACAACTTCTTACAGTTCTTTAAGAGGCTTAAGGTACGGGTTTTGAACTTTCTTAAAGACTTATTTGATAAGAGGAACTGATCAAGAATTTGAAACCATATGTTCAATCCATAAGCTAGACCGGAGATAGACTGAAGCAGCATTCATTTACTTATGCAATTGCAAAGCAAGAGCAGTTCAAAGGCTACTTGGCTAACTTTAGGCTCCGTCTGTAACTTATAAAGTAAACAATAGTAACAAACAAATTATTCAGGTCCCCAGCGGGGTCACCACTATGTTATCACTCAGATTTTCCTAGAAGTTGTTGGGAAGAGGAAAGGGGTCTGAGGTAACCACAAACCAAATTTTTAGTACAAAATCTAGCCAATCTGTACTCAGAGAGGTCTCTCTCTTTATGATTTAGCTTTGTTTTGAAAGATATTAGGCCAGTTGTGAAGTTTGCGAGTTTTGTTTGAGTTTGGGTGGTGAGATTCAATAGTAGAGGGGTAAAACTAAGTAGTTCAAGCCATTGGGCTAATGGAGTCAAAGAGGATGGCTTAACTGGACTTGGTTTCTTAACAAAAGATGGTTTCACAGGGCAAGATGGTCAAACAGGGAACAAATGGCAACTTGAGATAAATGGAATGGGTTTAAAATGGGTGAAGGGCAGTTAAGAATCCTTCAGCACATTTACAGAGGGAACTTGAATGATTACTACTAAAGAGCAGTTAAGAATTCTTTAATAAATAATCAAAATGAAAGAAATAGAAAACAGGAGCAATCAAGCATATTCAGAATTATTCTTTTTTGTTTATCATTCAGATGTGAAACATGGATGATATAATAAACAAGGAAAAATTTAAAACATAAGGTATCGAGGACTTATGATCCGGTGTTTGGTTCAAGAAATCTATGAAAAGTCCTTTGCTTCAATTCTTTATCCAGCAAGCCATACAAAATTTGGTCCAATCAACACTTTATTCCAAAATAGTCAATGTTACAGCAATGTCTAAGAATCCACCCTTAATACTCCAATTGGGGGGGTATTTATACAAAAAATATTTACAAAAATATATCATAACAGAGTGAGATATATTCTAGGGTGACTAAGAGTAGGTTACAAGAAAATAGAGACAACTAGTCTCGAAGATAGGAGAAAGGTAAACTGATGTTGTGCCGTTCCTTTCTTTGCTGAGTGTGTTGGAGGCAAGCCCTATGATTTGGCATTGCTGCTATCTTCTTTAGTAACTCCGTGCTGGCTGCTCTGTTTTGACTGATACTCTTTACCTGTTCTGATACACTTCGACCTATTTGACCTTTGTTCATCTTACCACAGTAAATAGCCCAAAATTTACATTTTAGCAGGGATAAATTTACAAAATTTCCAACATGTCTTCCCACCATTTTTTCTCTGGCAATCTGTGTTTTTGAAGTTTCCTCAGGGTCTCATCAGTTTCTGTATACCTGAAAAAAGTTAGGCTGGATTGGGAACAAGTGCTTTATTTCATGCTTAACATAGAATAAGTTCTCTAAGTTGTCATAGAGAACTCGGCCTGTGGGGAGTGCTTTTATTCCTGATGCACTTGTTGATGAACTAGCTTGATTGCCAACATACTTATTCAATTTGTTTACATAATCTATATGCTTCATTAATCTATCATTAATAACCAAAGGACTTGGTAGCCCTTTATTTTTCAAAATAATGAACTTCTCCATAAAAGAATTAATTTCTACCTCCATATCTTGACATCGTCTCTCCAAATTTTGCATTAAAGTTTTCTTGGTTAGCACCCTTTTTATTTCCAAAATAGTGTGTGTCCTGTCTGTGATGCCAAGTTCTTCCAGTTGTTCCTTATTTCTGTTATTCAAAAGATGTATGAGCCGGTTGGCTTGATTAGGCATTTGTCCTAACAGAGCTTTTTTTTTTTGAATTTCTCCTTGTGTTGCTTGCACTAGATCAATTTGTTCATAGATCACTTGGATGGATGGCCAAACATCATTTATGGATTGAGTGATGTTGGTCCAAAGAATTATTTTGATTTCTATTAGAGGCTTGTCAAATGTAAGATCTTTTTCCAATGATTTTATTTTGTTTTCTAACATTTTAATCTCTCTTGTTTTTTCTGCAACATTTACCTTTGAGAGATCATAGCTTCGTTCCATTTTAGCATACTTCTCCTTTAGTTTATTTAATTCTGAAACTTGTAGCTTCAAGTCTTCCATTGCCTTTATCAACTCTTCTGTACTCAAATTAGCACTGCTGCCCTGTGTTGTTCCTGTTGTTGTTGTACCTGTGACTGCCTCTACTGTGATTGCTTGAATATTTTGTGCCAATGCTGCTCCAAGAGTTTATGGGACTGTTGTTGAGAGTATGGGGATTATATCAGCAGGCTGACAGGTCGACTCTCCCTGCCTGTCCTTCAGTGATTTTTCTAATGCCTGCTCTGTGTCATTCAATCTTTCATTGAGTTTCAAGAGGAGATCCATCATCTCTTCTTCAGATTTCTGCTTTATAACCTCAGCAGTTTGTGGATGCCTTGAAGGAGGCAGCTTTAGTTGCTTCCTCAAGGCAACAATGTCCTCTTCTTGCTTCTTTATTAGTGCTTCTATACCTTTTACATCTTTGGGATCATGTCCCAATCCAATGATGATTTCTTCTAATGATTTTATTCTGTTATCCTTGGCCAGGGAAGAGGCTTTTTCTAAGTTCAGCTGGGCAGTTGTATTATCCAAAGAATTTTGTAGCCTGTGAGCCATCAATGCTTTACTAGTTAAGGTTGAATAGACCATTTCTCCAGTTTGCTTGTGAAGTTCAATCTGATCCAAAGGATTAATATCCTTAGCCAAGACTTCCAGATTTGTCCTGATATAATCTGTTGTTGTTTGACGTTGCTAAACCTTTGGCTTGAAGTAGCTCATTATCATCTTTCCCTCTTGAATGTCATAGGCTGACATCAATCTCTACTGGTTTGTGGGGGCCATTTTCAAATACTAATTGTAAATTTGAAGTCTTACTGGATCATTTTTGGCTTTTATTTCTGTAAATGTCTTCTTGATATCTAAGGCCTCTTTACTTTATGGCCCGGTGGATGATACTTTTGCACTGTGTTGTCTTTCTAGCTCCTGCCTCTGTGAGCTAGTGTATCTTCCTCCCAATGGGGAAGTTGGTTGGATAACTACCCTTTCTACTCTTTGACTATTTGTAGTTTCTTCAATAATTTACTCTTCTGAAAGAGGATTCAGTCTTTGTCTCTTTGTCCTAGGCTGTCCTGTAGGTCCACTGGTGGGGGTAGTGGTTTCCCTGTCCCTCTTTTTATTTCTTTCCTCATTTAGAGGAGTTTGCAAAATTGGACTTTCTGCTACTTTGGTTTGAGCTGGAGGAGTTGGTACTTGACCCTGTTCTTTGGAAATTCCAGGCTGATCTGTCATTGTAGGTTGTTCTGTGATCTCTACTTCCTTACCTTTGGATGTTCTTGTGGCTGGTATGTTGACTTCTTGTGGGGGCCGTTGAGAAGTTCCAACAGTGGATGTACTAATTGCTGATTTTTGAGACAACTTGAATGGTACCTGCCCAAAAGAATCCAAGTCAAGGGTTTTCTCAAGATCTCTCATAACATTTTCCATATTGACCTGCTCATTAACCTCTTCTACTAGGGTCCCCTCTATCCATTCATCCAAGTTTGCAAACTGCTCAATTTCTGGGATCCTATGATGTATATAAGGTGACAGCCTGTTTTTCATCCTTCTGTCACATATGAAGCTATTGGGGTCATATGGCACCCACCTAAAACTCTTTCGTAATTTAAGGTGGTCTTCTAATATTTTTTCAGCTTCTTTCCATGCATCCCTAGTGTTGATGACAAAAGGGCCTAGCTGGTTCCTAATTCTTAGCTGAGCTTTCTTCTTGGCACCACAAAAATGGACTAAATATGCATTTATGATCTACCTAAAATATTCCAATGCAAATAATCTCATGGGAACATACTTGGGTAGAAAAGTTCACACCCATACATCCTAATTTCTGTGTGATCTTTATATATGTACCAGTCACCTGTCTTGTACTGTTTAGAGAGCTGGAGAATTTTCTTCATGTCACCATTGATCCTAGGAGGGGAAACTCCTGTCAACAGAGTGGTTGCTGGATGTAAAAATAGGTCAATAAACTCACTATAAGTGTAAGGGGACTCACTGGTATTATGAAAGATTGGACTCCAAAAGATAATAGACCTTGGATTTCCTTTGGTGTCAAGTTTTTTGATAGGGAAAAGAAAGTTATCAAATTGATAATATAACATAAGATGGCATATGAAAGAGGTGTATTTGAAAACTCCTTTCCTTTCCAAATTCAGAATTGATCATGGATCTTGTTGGCAATATAGGTGGCATAGTCATATCTGACAGCAAGGGGTTGTCCTGGAGTAAAGATTGATAATAATACTAGGGTGATATCATCAACATATTCACTAGAGTTAAATCCCATAATCAAGGATATCATATCAACAATGAGTCTTCCAGTTTCAGTGAAGAAAGCCTGCAGATAAGGAGGTGGACCTTTGGGCTAGTGCTTTGGAAACATGAAGGTTTGAGCAATACGAGTCACTTCTGATTTGGATAACTGAGATGCTTTTTCAAGTAAATATGCCATGGAAATAGGAGTGAGGGGCTGACTGGAGTGGAACTGCAACATTTCATTGATGGATTGAGCAGTTATGGGAAAAAGGACTGTCTGGCTTGGGGACATAATAGCTCTATGGTTAGGATCATAATTAGCACAACATTGATGAATTATGTCTGGGAAAACATGGACTGAGGGGAGGAAATACATGGGAAGGTTAGATTCCCACAGTCCAAAAATGTCATACTTATTTAGATAACTATCTCTAGCTTGGCAGAAGACCTGAAGATGGTTTTTAACACTAGATAGATCTTTTATCTGAAAATTCTTATCGACCAGAGGTAGATAATCTAAGTCTTTGTGAGGAGCGTTCATGCGTGCTACATTCATGGCTATAGGGGTTTCCATTTTGGTTCTTGTGGATTAAAAATGGAATTTAGACTTTCCGTGAGAAAATAGACCAAACAATAGGTTTGGGAACTTTTTATGGCAACCACAGTCTATCCTAGAACTGAATTTGGTTTTTTCTTGTAAAATTTTCAGTACAAAACTGAATACAGGGTGTCAGGGTAGACCGGATAAATACTTGTATCAAGGAGGTAATTAGTACAACAACAGGTTGGATGACAGGCTGTGGAGTGCGTCGCTGTAGATTTTCTGATCAGGTGGCGGTTGGGAAATTGGAACAGTTGACTTGGACGTTGTTTTGCATGGGAGCACTGGTCGCAGCGTATAACAGTGAAAATGACTCTTTTTTGGTTTTATTTAACAAAACTGAGGTTGGCGGGGTTTTTTGGAGTTATCAGGCGGGTGACGCAAGCGAAGATGGGACGTTTTGTCATTTTATGGAGGGGCGATAAGCAGTATGTGCTTGCACCACTTTTGGGGCTAGGCGGTTTTAGATCGAGGGCGAGCGAGCATATGCACTGCATGATGCGTGACGGAGGTACGGGCGAAAAATTACCTGGTGATCGCACGTTAAAGTGCGGTCACCAGGGGGGAGCGATATCAACGATGGTTGTCAGATGAATGAGGAACGATCAGACGATGGACGGGGAGCGGGGTATTGTGGGACCTTAACTGTAGCGGGCCCGATTTACTTAACAATAGTTTAATCATATCAGGGTCAATGCGATTGGTTGGGGGGTGGTTGTTAATTAACTTGGAGAGTTAATTAATTCCATTTTGCGGGGCGGGGAACTTTGGTTATTAACGAATTTTTGATAAATCCATTAATCCCTTTTGACTATACTTTATGCTATAATTAACTGGGGTGGGGTATATAATGTTTCGGGGATTTGTATATAAATAAATAATACGGGAAAGGGAAATAGAGCGGGTTTTATATATTATGTATGTTAATAGTTAATAGGACTATGAAGTGTAAAAGCACCAAGTTAAAACATTTCACGTATATATTTGAACTTAGGCTAAAGATAAAAATGGGTTGTTGTAATATTGTGTGATTTTCCTAAGTAAAATGAGATTTTACTTAGGAAAAACTTGTGAGAATGAATGAGTGATGGTTTTTAAGTACTTTAGGCTTTTTAGATTATTGGGCTGAGGGTCCGGTCCCTCCAAAAGTTAGAGAAATGCTCTGAGATCCTTTAATTTTCAAAGACCTTAGTACTTTTAGGGGGAATTAGTGAAATCTTTAGGGGAAAATGTGAATGGAAGTTAGTTATTTGACCTTATTTTGCTTGAACTACATCAATTATATAATGTCTACCTGGCACTTGTGATAAAAGTAAAAGTTGACACATTTAGAGACATGATCCATCACAAGTAATTCTGCAGCACCATCTACCTACCCTATCTACTTTAGCCTGTCATTTTTTCTTCTTTATTAGGGTGCACTTGAACTGGCAAACCCTTATCACACTTTTTCTTTTACATATGGAAGCCTATATAAATCTAACCTTATTACATCCAAGGGCTCAAATTAAACTATTGAGCTCCTTTTATTCACTCTACCTATCTACTTATCTGCCAAGATTAAATAGTTTGGTCAAATTTTGTTCTCTATTTCTACAACATGAAATTGAAAATGAATGAGCCAAGTTTACACAGTTTGACTTATCATCAATTGTGGCATATGTTTAACAAGCTGCACACAATTGCTTATTACAGAAAATGAAATAGTAGTGGCATTTAGACTTGCACACTTTCCTTGGTCTTTCTTTGTTTGGGGTTCATTTCTTCTCATTTTTTGACCATTTTATTCTTTTTACCCTTTGATTTTTCTTTTAGGGTATACCCTCTTTACATTTTTTAAATTTTTTGTTTTTTCTGAAAATATGGAAAACCTTTGCAACAAGGAAAGGTATGAACATATTCATAGATCATCAATTCAATCATGAAATATGACACCTATTGGTATAGGAGCATAACAAGAAGAAGAAGATGGTGAAGTTTGCAGTCACCAGATTGAAGGGTCATGCAGCCATCTGGTGGGACGAGGTACATACATCAAGCACGAGGAAAGGGAAGTCCAAGATGAAGCAATGGGACAAAATGGTAAGTAAAATGAGAGCCAAGTTTTTTCCTAAAGACTATCATCTGAATCTTTTTAAGCAATTGCAAAATTTAAAACAAAAAGGAATGTCTGTAAGGAGTATACAAAAAAATTCTATAGATTTAGTATTAGAGCAGGGCATGTAGAAGATGACGTGGAAAAGATAGATAGATATATCAATGGTTTAAGGTATGATATACAAGATGAGATTAGCTTGTTAAATATGAAAACTGTTGAGGATGCCTATCAAGCAAGTTTGAAGGCAGAAGAGAAGATCTTGAGGAAACAGAGTCAAAGGAATAGAGGAAAAATCTCAGCGAGAGGTAGAGGAGCTACCAAATCCAGAGGAAAACAACATCAGCATGAAGCAAGAAGCTCAAGTAGCAGACCACCATAGAGGGGTGAAGCTAACAGAGGAAGATTCATGCCTAGAGGAAGAGGGTGAGGAAGAGATGTTCGATGTTATACATGTGGAGAATGGGGACATATGTCATGGGAGTGTCCTCATAACAAATCAGAAAATCAGAGGAATGCAAATTTGGCTGAGGAAAAGCCAGAACCACCTCGACTTGTGGAAAATGATGAACCCTCTGAAGAAGGTGAATCACTGTTATTAAGAATAACTTTGCTGAGAGCAGAGAAGGATACTAGAGAGTCTACGTAGAGGAAGAACTTGTTCAGAACCAGCTGTAAATCAAAAGGTAAGTGCTATAAGGTAATAATTGATAGTGGAAGCACTGACAATCTTGTGTCCACAAAGATGGTGGATAAGCTTGGGTTAGGAAAGATAGTACATCCTGCACCCTATAGAGTGTCTTGGTTGCAGAAGGGGCATCAAGTCATTGTGACAGAACAATGAAATGTTCAGATATAAATTGGTACATATAAATATGTGATTTTATGCGAAGTAATGCCCATGCATGTATGTCATATATTATTGGGGAGATCGTGGCAATTTGATCGGAAAGCAGTTCATGGCGGGAGGAGAAACACCTATACCATTGAGAAGGATGGAACTGAGCAGATGTTGTTGCCATTGAAGAATGATGCTGATAAAGGAATGCCTGGAAATAGTATTATGTTGATAAGTGGAAAATAATTGCTACAGGAGGTAGTGAAAAGCGAGGAGTTGCATTTTGCTATCGTAGGAAGGCCAAAGGTAATCTTAACCTCCACAAATTTAGATGATTTTCCTGAAGAAGTTAAAGTTTTGTTAGATGAATTTGCTGATATCATTGTGGATGAATTACCGAATGCCTTACCACCGATTAGAAGTATTAGCCATCATATCGATCTAATACCAGGGGCAAGTTTACCAAATAAAGCTGCGTATAGACTAACTCCTCAAGAAAATGTAGAAGTTGGAAGGAAAGTATAGGAACTGATGGATAAGGGGTTGATCAGAGAAAGTCTCAGTCCATGTGCTGTACCAACAATACTTAGTCTGAAGAAAGGAGGAGAATGGAACGTGTGCATAGATTCCAGAGCTATCAACAAGATCACAATCAGGTAAAGATTTCATTTGCCACACATGCACGATTTAATGGACTGTTTAAGTGGATCCAAATACTTTACTAAGATAGATTTGAAGAGCAGGCATCATCAGATAAGAATTTGAGAAGGCGATGAATGGAAAACTACCTTCAAAACAAATAGTGGACTGTATGAGTGGTTAGTGATGCCTTTTGGGCTCACTAATGCACCCAACACATTCATGAGGTTAATGAACGAAGTCTTGAAGGAGTATGCAGGTAAATTTGTCATTGTTTACCTTGATGATATTCTGGTTTTTAGCAAAAGTAAAGAGGAGCATTTAGAACATCTTAAGTTGGTCTTGAGAACTCTGCAGAAGGAGAAACTACTAATAAATTTGAAGAAGTGTAGTTTCATGAAGGAAGAGCTGGTGTACTTGGGATTTGTAGTTTCCAAAGAGGGCTTGAAGATGGATGCAGAAAAGGTCCAAGCAATCTGGAACTAGCCTACTCCCAAAAGTATATTTGAGGTACGAAGCTTCCATGGACTTGCATGTTTTTATAGAAAATTTATAAGAGGTTTTAATCAAATTTGTGCACCAACCCTTGATACAATCAAGGAGATCAATCAACCATTTCGATGGAAAAAAGCAGTAGACATAAACTTTAATTTTCTGAAGAAGAAGATAACAGAAGAGCCAATTTTAGCATTGCCTAATTTTGAGAAAGTCTTTCAAGTAGAAACAGATGCCAGTGGGGTAGAAGTTGGCACAGTTTTGAGTCAAGAGAAAAGGCCAATAACATATTTTAGTGAGAAACTGAATGATGCAAAGAAGAAATATTCTTCTTATGACAAGGAGTTTTATGCTATTGTGCAGGCTTTGCTAAAAGTGGAGACATTACTTGCTGCCAAAAGAATTCAGACAGTCATGCTTTACAATTTATCAATAACCAGACGAAGCTGAATCAGAAGCATGCCAAGTGGGTAGAATTTCTATAAAGTTTTACTTTTGTAATAAATCATAAGAGTGGTAAGTCTAATAAAGTAGCAGATGCATTGAGCAGGGTAAGTTTTATTATGCAAGAGTTCAAAGTGGGTGTTGTAGGGTTTGAGGAAATGATAGAAATGTACAAGGATGATGAAGATTTTAGAGATATCTACACAACAGTTTAGAATCCAATGAGCCATAAAAGAAGTCAGTGGATGGACTACGTCATCCAAGGAGGCCTATTATTTATAAGCAACAAATTATGTATTCCCAAATGTTCCATGAGGGAGAACATAATCAAGGACAAACATAGTGGAGGGTTATCTGGTCATTTTGGACAAGATAAAACCTTCGCTCAGGTGAATGCTTTTTATTGTTGGCTCAAAATGCAAACTAATGTTAAAAAGTTTGTTGAAAAATGCAGGATATGTCAGCATGCCAAAAGAAGGAGTCAGAATACAAGACTGTATCAGCCATTGCCCATACCAGACTGACTGTGGGATGCAGTCAGCATGGATTTTGTTCTGGGATTACCAAAAACTCAGAGAGGAAATGATTCTATTTATGTTGTAGTAGATAGATTTTCTAAAATGGCACATTTTATTGCTTGTAAGAAAACTAGTGATGCAACACACATAGCTAATTTATTCTTTTCAAAGATTATAAGATTGCATGGTTTACCTGTAAGTATTGTATTAGATTGAGATACCAAGTTTGTAGGGCATTTCTAGAGGACACTTTGGAAGAAACTAGGAGCTAACCTCAGTTTTAGTTCAGCATACCATCCTCAAACAAATGGACAAACTGAACTAGTGAACATGAGCTTGGGAAATATATCAAATAGTGGGATTTGGCACTAGCACAAGATGAGTTTGCTTGCAATGATGCACCAAATCGAAGCACTAGAATGAGTCCATTTTAGATTGTCTTTGGAACATGTTATGAAACCAGCTCACAAAAAGATATAAAAGATAGATCAACGCCTTAGAATTCAACCTCTTAGAGGGGGAAACCTCCTTTACATTACACAAATGAAAAATTCTTGGATCATACAAATGACAAGACCTCCTTTCTATATATAGGAGTCTAAGGGGTCATAATATAATTAGAGCCGACATAACAATAATAATTAAAGGGAACAATAATAAAAATAGTGGGCTTCTATGGGGCACAATAATAACAATATAGGGACTACATGGGTACAACAATATAATAAGGCGGTTGTACTAATAACAAAAAGGGGTTACACTAGTAGCATAGGGGCCTAACATGCCCCTCTCCTTAAAAAAGTGTTGTCCTCAACGCTTGAGTAGTTCTTGATGCTTCTGTATAAAATTATTGTCCTCCCATGTGGAATCTTCAGCGGGTAAGTTCTTCCACTTGATGAGATACTCTGAAATTGATTGATTTCGTAGCTGTCAGGTTCTTGTTTCAGTGACTGCTCCAGGTTCCAATGTGATTTTTCCTTCCTCTTCAAGTTCTGACAATATTGTTTGAATTGGAATATTCTGCAACTTTTGAATGAGTGGCCACACTTCTTTGTCCTTCTTCAATTCATCCCTTGCTTCGTTTATCCAATCTGGTTTGATAATAGAAATAGCACAAAACAATGCTTCCACGCCCTCATCCTTTCTTGAGAGTGCATCTGCAACAAAAATTTTCTTCCCTTTTCTGTAGATGATGTCAAAGTCATAACCCAACATATTTGCGACCCATTTTTTCTGTTCTTATAAAGATAATATTTGTTCTAAAAAGTATTTAAGCCTATCATGATCCATTCCTTGAAGTGTCTTCCCATTGGGTAAGGTCACCATTTCTTAAGTGCATGTAGTATTGCCAACATTTCCTTCTCATAAATAGCTTGCTTGATATGTAGCTGTAAAAATACCCAATCACCTAAATCAAAACCTTTTTCACTGCAATGTTGATCTACCTGTTGTTTCATTTTATTCTACACCAAAGTGGTGTTATCATTTAAAAGTTGGAGAACTTGTTGTTGATGCTTGATGTGATCTTTCACTACTTGAACCTTTTTCTTCTTGATATTTCCTTCTATCTTGAGAGTTTGAGGAGTGGTAATTTCTTCCAATGCTTTACAAGATATGGTCGGACTCATTTCTTGATGCTCAATGTGATCTTTCACTTCTTGAACATTTTTTTTCTTGATATGTCCTTCTATCTTGATAGTTTGAGGAGTGGTAATTCTGGCCAATGCATTACAAGATATGGTTGGATTTATTTCTTCTTTCTCGATGTGATCTTTCACTTTTTGAACCTTTTTATTCTTTATATGTCCTTCTATCTTAAGAGTTTGAGGAGTAGTAATTATTTCCAATGCTTTACAAGATGTGGTCAGATTCATTTCTTCTTTCTCCGGGTTGGTTCCTGGTGTATATACTATTTTTTTGATGTTTCTTGATCCTTTTCTTCCTGCTCTCCATAATCAATGTAAAATAATTTCTTCTCAGCACACTTATGACCTTTAATGTATTTGTTATCACAATTGTAACAAAGCCTCTTTTTTCTTCCAATTGTTGTGGTGTAACCCTTGTAGGTTGTGAAAGGCTAGGAGAAACAACACTTCCATCTTTATAGTTGTGAGGGGTAGACTTCCATGTTGCCATAATTTTGCTTTCCACTTTGTAACAAAGCCCTTTTTCTCTTTTTTCTTCCAATTGTTGTGGTGTTTCTCTAAAGAAGGTGTTGCTCTTTGTATCCTCATAGTGTGCTATCATTTCCTCTGTGAAAATTGACCACGTACCAAGTTGTTTACGAGAAAAAAGCCCTTTATACCATAAAAATTGATCCGGTTCTAAATATGAAGATGCAATACATACCTTTTGTAACAGTGGTACACCATGTAGATCAAAATATTGCTCCATCTGTAGTATCCAATATACCAGATCCTTGCCATCAAACTTCCTCATCTTGATTTTTCTTGATTTTAGGAGCTCGATCTTGAAACGATTGTAACTATGTAATTTCAGCTTGTAATAGCCCTCTGAGTCCTCTTTCTAACTCCGCAAGTCTAATCGCAATTGGATTCTCCAAGGTTATGTCAAATCTCCCATGGTGACCTAATTATAGGTCTTTTTAGAAGAGAAAACTTGTATGAAGTGCCACGTGTCAGTTTTTTGACCTTTGGATCTGAAAAATATACATAGGAAACTACAGTCCATGCTTTTTCTAAAAATTCTTACGAAATTTTAATCTGATGCTCAAAACCAAAGTTATGATGATTTTCCCTAGGTCACCTGTTTGGAATTTAATTTGGGAGTCTGCAAAAACCATAACTTCCTCATATCATATATCCGCAAATACAGTGAGATAAGCTTTGAAATTCGGAAGCGAGCTTCAGTGCGATTTTGGATCAAATGGGTTTTTTTTAGATTCTGAAATGTAGCAGAAAAAAAGATATAGCGAAAATGGCACGATGACCTGTTTGGAGTAGCTAAACCCTAGAATCCAAAGCTCTGATACCAAATGTTACGAAACCAACTCACAAAAATATAGAAAAGATAGATCAGCGCCTTAGAATTTAGCCTCTTCGAGGGGGCAACCTCCTTTACATTACACAAATGAACAATTCTTGGATCATACAAATGACAAGACCTCCTTTCTATATATAGGAGTCTAAGGGGTCCTAATATAATCAGATCCAACATAACAATAATAATGTAAGGGCAGAATGATAATAATAGTGGGCTTTTATGGGGCACAATAATAACAATATAAGGACTACATGGGTACAAAAATATAATAAGGGGGTGGTACTAATAATAATAAGGGGTTACACTAGTAGTATAGGGGCCTAACAGAATGCATCCGAGAGGTGTGTATGAGCTTAGGGATTTGAGAAAACAGGAAGCCAGGAGTGCAAGCACTGAAGAATTTGCAGAACAGATGCAAAGATTACAGGAAGAAGTCAAGAGCAAATTGCAGGAAAGCAGCAACAAATACAAGCAGAGGGCAGATCTGAAAAGAAGAGAGAAAGAGTTCCAAGTGGGAGACTTAGTGATGGTGCATTTGAGGAAAGAGAGATTTCCTACTAAAACTTACAACAAACTGAAAATGAAAAAGATAGGACCTTGTAAAATTATAATAAAATTTTCAGCCAATGCATATGAGATTGAGTTGCTATAAGGGATTGGAATATCCCCCATTTTTAATGTTGCATATTTATATCCATTCAAGGAGGAAGAAATAGAATTGCAGGAGGAAGCTATAGGAGATGAAGTTCAAACCGTGAACTAGGAGGAACAAGTACCAAAAGTAGTAAAGAAAGAAGTTGAAGCTATTTTGGATCAAAGAGTATCCAAGAAAACTAGAGGGCAGACTTATTTCCAGTATCTAGTCAAGTGGAAAGAACAACCAGTGGAATATTCCAGTTGGTTGACAACAGTAGAACTACAGAAGTATGGAGTAAGTCCTGAAAGCTTGAAGGGAAAATCTTTTCTTCCTCGGGAGTCTCATGTAGGAGCATTGGGACTTAGCCAAAAATGTGAAAACTTGTTCACATGTTGTGGCTAAACAGGTTGAAATTCATTGTCTGATTGGTCAAAACCGGATTTTACTGAGAGGGTTGGATCTCTCAAAAAAATAGTTATAATTCATTATTGTAATAAGCTAGAGACTATCTTATTTTAGGTTCAGAGATAGAGTTGTTAGCATAGGTGTGAAGAAGAGCTAGTAATTAGAAGATTGCTGTTAGATTTATTAAAAATAGAGATTTGTTGTTTGATATGGTTAGAGTGTTTATCGATTGATAAAAGGAAGGAAAATGTAATGAGCGAGAGGGGAGTGGAGCAAGAGCATAGAGCGAGTGTTTGGAATGCATTTTTTTTAAGATAGAGGTCTTTTTCCCTATGTAATCTGGCCTAAGGCCAAGACTCTATTATTGATTATTGTGAATAAAACAATATTGTGTGCATCATTCTATAACCAGCCCGTGGAGGCCTTCAAATGCTTGCTTTTCTCTAAATTTAGATAATATTGATGTTGGCCTATGTTTTTCATATGTTTTAATGGAGATCTGGTGTTAAAAGATCAATTGGTGAGCGTATTCCATTGTTCTAGTTTCACAAACAGAAAACCCAAATACACTAAGTGTCGGGCGTAAAACGCAGTTGGATTGAGAATCCAGATCTCAAGTTCTTTAGTTAGAGGTTTTGAATGCCCATCGGTCTGTATAACCCCAAATCACATCGCCCTATGTATTTCCTTGTCGCATCGCCAAAATCCTTTTACAAAGAAAAATCACGCTAAACACTTAGCAGCTTAAGAAAACGGACTTGAAATATTATGCATTGGAGTTTTGGATCCTATCGGGTCTGGGGCATATATGTCCCATCAGCACTTTGGAGTGAGAGTGGTAAAGTGTTAAGTGATCATTGTAATCGCCGATAGTGATTATCGATATCACATCAGATCTTCGCTGAGGACTAGTGGCGATAGTGTGGACCACTAGAACCCCGATTGCTGATATTGCGATTGGATCCTGACCGTCCGATCGGTCAGATCTAGATCCACAACGCTAATGCATATAATTGGTTGAAAAGGCATTAAAGCACAATTTTAACATTATTGAAGGCTTTTGGGTCCCAAAAGGGAAAAACCTCATTTTTAAGCTTTTTCAAAGGTTTTTCGGTTCTGATAGGGAAAGAGCCTATATTTTGTGGAAAAGGGGTGTTCGGCGGGGTGATTGTTGGGTTTTATAAATCCATTTGTGGGTTTTATTAAACCATTGTTTCCACTGCACCATGAGGACTACTAGAAGTTCATTGATTTTTGTCAAAAGGCCAGTGCTGAAGAAAAAGCTAGAATGGTTGAGTTCTATATGCATAATATGAGTTAAACTTATATGGAATTTTGGGATCCCAACTCAAGGATGGGGGCTGTACAATTAATGGCATTAGCCTCTTGGCTCTCTCATGAGGAAGCTAGGGATGAGTATATTAAGAGGTTCATGTATAGGGAGGAAAAGGAGCCTTTATGCATTCGAGAAAGACCGAAATGTCCTCATGCTATCATCAATAACCGTAAATTGATTTATGAGGATCCTAGATTGGCACCCCTTTACATGGAAAAAAAAAAGAAAAATCCATACTGCACTTTGAGGATATTTTTAGGTTACTAGGAACTGAGAGTTTGTAGACCTATCAAAGAAGATGGCACACTCTACCACATGGTCTAAAAATCAAAGAATACTATTCCCTGGAGATAGTAAGGAATGCCTTGGAAAGGACAAGGCCTATACAAATGAATAGTTCAAAGGATGAAGATGAGTTGGATTGGGATCAAACTCATCCATCCTTTGTTGTTTGGGTTGAAAGAAAGAAGATATCGAGTAGAAGAGTAGAGGGAATGGGAAGAGATAGATATGAATGTAGGCTTCTACATTGAAGAGGGCACTCCAACTAAGATACCTTGGAATGTGAGGGAGGAAATCAAGGCCATGAATGAGATGAAATTAGATGGTTGAGTTGCTCAAAGGATGAGAAAATTTTTCAGTAGGGTGTGATGATTGGCCTTTGAAATAGATATACCATAAGGCCCATCTGACCATCCTTCAACACATTTTTGTCTCTTTATCTCTCTACATTTGATGACATTTTTTTAAGCTATAATTTGTTCATTAGGAAAGGAAAATAATATTCTCATCTCCTGTAGCCTAACATGGTTGAATGTGCAGGAAAAAAAGAATTTAATGTGCAGGGATACATTGGAAACCAACTGGAGGGAATTTAAGAGGCTTTTCCCCTATATTTACTCACCTAAAAATCAACTTTCTCCTTGTATTTACTCACCTACAACTCGAGGATCTATTGGATAGTTGATGAACTAAATGCCTGCGAGGATCTCCAGGAGATAGATCCACATTTATAGGGATTTTGGAGGGAAGCATCCTTCCTTCTAAGCAATCTACCCCCTCAACCATATTTGTATAAATAAAGAAGCCCAATATCTAAATGGGATTCATATTTTTAGAGAGGGATAGAACTGTTAGAACTAGGAGCTTGTACTTGTCATTTTCAATTCTCTTATCACATACTTGAGCAATGTTTGATATCGCAGAAAAAAATTGTATCATTTTCAATCTAAGCATGTTCTAGAGGGATGAGTGCCCTTGGGTTAGGGCACAACCCAAACACTCTAGTCTTTCTCCTTTGCACATTTTTGTTATGAATCTTTCCTCTCTATACTTAGTTAATAACATTTCCTTTCTTGAAAATTTTGTTGATATAAACAAGTTTCCTTTTCATATTTTCTAATAATATCTCTTGGAAAGTGTGATTGTAGGTTCTGTATCAGAAAACACAAAAATATAGGTTTCCGATTTGATGCAGTAGTTATATCTTGAATACAATTCAACTCATCCTTCCATTTCTAGTTTCATTTTTTGCAACTAGTATTGTTAGCATGTTTTTGATGTTTTGCAAGTTAAGTAATCTACATGGTGGGAATATGATACTATTGGTTTGTAGGGATGAGAACTATCATTTTCACTCATAATTCTATCAACAACACCCTCCCTCCATTCTCAACAACTTCCTCAAGCAGACTATCAATAGTAAACTCATTTCAGATTCGTTAGAGGCCACTATTTTCATTACTCCTTGCGCAAGATGGTCTCCTAAGGGGTATTAAGCTTGGAAAGGACATCATATACACTTATTAAACCTTTTCCCACCTTTTATCACCTTTATATCAGCTTTCAAGCCCACGTAATGCTCTCGAATTCGATCCTCTAGCAAAATAGGGCAATCCTGTAACATCTTGTAGCAACCCTATAGAAACATATAACACTGCACAAAACCCCATAAAACTTGATAAAAATTGATCCTTAAGCTTTATTTTTTCCTGTTAGCTCTTCACAATGTTTCCTAGGCTTTGAAACCAAGATTGAGGAAGATCATATGCCACTTAAGATTTGTCTTTTCAACGCTGCAGTTTAGTTCTGCAATTAGGATTTGTGATTGAGTTTATGAATTTAATGGCACATAAATAGTTTACATTGTCACTTATTGAAGCAATTATTGATTTTTTTCATTAGCATAGAATCTACTTTGAATGCAATAGTTTAGAATTGATTTCATGCTATTATTTTGCGCACCTAGATTAGGTTTATTTTCTGCAATAGGTTAAGGTTTTCATTTCAAACATTTTCATTTCCTGCAATTAGACTAGAATTTCCTCCTATGCACATTTACATTCCTTGCAAAGTATATATATATATATATATATATATATATATATTTTACGTAAAATTTACATTTCTTGTATGCCTCATTGACATTTATTGCAAGTAGATTAGGATTTCCTTTCCTGCAAAATTTAGACTTAGTGTGCAAAATGGTCTTTGTACACCTCGACTTTATTCACTGCCTCAGAGTAGCTTAAGTAGAAGTTAGCCTACTATGCATACATCATTTCCACCTCTTAAATTTGTACAAATCTCGGATTGATAAATTGAATTTTGTAGCCTTGGGAGTTGCAACACTGTTTTTGCAATACTGAGGATCATTAACTTCTATACCTAGGTAACAATGTAGGAGGTCTATATCAATCATGTCAAAAGGTTTACTCATATTATATTTGATTTATTTAATAGCCTTTGATTCACTATCACCAATAACAATGCCATCTATATGTGACCAACAGAAAGCTGTCATCAGTAATGATTTTGACATACATATTGGAATCTAAAGGATTATATTAGAATTGATGTTCATCCAATTAGATATCAATTTTAGTGTATCATACCTTAGGTGCTTGCTTCAAGCCATATAGAGATTTGTTTAGTCTACACATAATATGCTTGTAATGTACCCATCCCATAAGTTGTGCCACATTATTGCTCTATGCAATCCAATTTCAAAATTTCTCTTTATCCTAGCTCAATTAAGCTCTAATACCACTTTATAACCAACCCTAGCCATCCCTAAGCTGGGTCATACTACTAAAATGCATCTTTGAATACTTAATTTTGAATTCTTTCATGTAACTTTAGGCACTACTGTTCTAGATCTCTCAACAACATGCCACCTCCAAGTTGGGGCCATCACACTATAAGGAATAATGATAGCACTCTAACTCTCATCCCCATACTCTTTGGTACACAATTACCCACTGGATCAAACAACCATACCAATTACCAACTCTTTTTTATCCCTCATCCCGCACGACCCTAAAGTGTATCCCTATTTTCTACCACTAGGATCCCTTAGGTTAACTCCCGCTTTTAGGGCTTTAGTGTAGGCTAGCTTGGAAAGTATCAATGCTAGACCAGTAGAAATGTTTCTATGGAAAATTTACACTACTTTAACATTAATTTCTCTGTCATTTTTCTCTCACTCATCCTTGATATACATATGAATTTAGTAGCCTTACATGGAAGAATGGAATGGATGGGACAATTAATGAGCAACCAACTCTCTTTTCCCAAAGTTAAGATATTTGCATGCATATAACTTACCACTTGGCACAAAAAAAGTCTTTTACTGATTACTTGGAATAACTACCCTAAGGTTGATATTTCTCTAAGGTTAATGTATTTTAGAATAAATAAAAATATTATTTTATCTATTGAATATAGCTTTTGCCCTTCTTAGCCCCACTTGTTCCCTTCTAATTGAGTCATATCCCCCCATACTCTTTTTGTCCCTTTTTTCATGCAATCGACAATGTTAGTTTGCATTACCTGCAATGCAAATATTTGGCCCTTGGCCATATGATCCTGCTCACCAACTTATATAGAGTTATGTACAATTAAATTACACGATTAAGGATATTACAATGCTTCTTCTCGATAATTTGAAAACCATGTGGTTGGTACATGTAGACTTTTTCCTTCATATATCTATTAAGGAAGGCACTTTTCACATCCCTCTAATGGTCCTTCCAATCAAATTGCATTGGAACATTTATAACTAATTAGATGGTGCTCATCTTTATTGTAGGAAATGAGATTCTCCTTGTAGGCAATGCCCTTTTTTTGTATGTTGGGAATGGGTCCCCTAAGGTCATTTTTTGGGTTAAAAGCCGAAGTTTTGGTGCTAAAGGCCCAATTTTTGTGTAAAGGAATGCAAATCTCCACATTTTGTGGTCGCAGAGTGTGAATATGTACAAATTCAATAAAGGGTTTCTGCCCTTCTTTTGTGTAAAAGCATGTCGGCTTTAGAGATATACACATGGTCCTCGGACCACAGGATTGTATAAAAAGGAGGTCTTAGAGGAGTCTAAGAGAGTTCAGTTCATAGTTGATACTTGATGTTAAGTAATGTAATGGGTTTGTGAGAGCTAAGAGCGAAGAGTATTAGCATAGGAAGAGGCTCTGCAACTGAGTGCCGAGAGGCCTAGGGTAGAAGTCCGCAACTGAGTGTGCAGACCCTTGCAACTGTATGCGCAGGGTAGTCAGAGTCTGTACTGGATATTTGGATCAATAATAAAGAGGAGTATTATGAAATTACCTGTGTATTTTACTTCTGTTCATTGCATGCGATTATGTTATATTAAATACTGGGTTTATGTTTTAATGCTACTATGATGCACAAATCTATATGTTTATCTGTTTTATATGACCGCAAGTAGAGATATATGTTTACACGAAGATAACCATAATTGCGTGTCAAAGTAACCAATACTTAAGCGAATTTGGGTAGATACAAAAGTAAGAGTAATTACAGGGGCACATAAATGCCTAATCTATCTATTTAGGGCCCGTGAAGGACAACCAAAGACTTTCACGGAGGCTTTGAGGACGAATAAGAGAAGTACTTTGATAAGACCTAAAGGGCTTATCGATCTGCGTGAAGGAAGGTTAGGGAAAATAACTGACATCACAACCATCTTAGGGTGTGGAAACTTGGTTCCTACATCCCCCCATACTGCTTCGGGTGAGACTTCAGTTCGCGCTCCGTGGATTGATGCCGAAAGGGCCAGTAGTGTAGGGATTTGCTTGGCTGCTTAATGTTGAACCTAGGTCAGGGCCCATCAAGCCAACAAATGGTTTCGTTCACTGATGAGGTCTTGGATAATTTTGGCATCCAGGAAGCATATTCGTTCACTGAGGGGTTCTCTGGGTACCATCAGGTCAAGATCGTGCCAGAGGATAGAAGTAAGATGACCTTCATGGCTGAATGGGGATGATTCTAGTATACGGTGATGCCTTTTGGGCTGAACAATGTGCCGATGATCTTTTCGTGTGTAGTCATCGCGATGTTCAAGGATTTCATTCATAAATTTCTGGAAGTATACTTTGACAATTGGACAATGTTTGGATTGGTGAAGTGCCATGTGGCAAGTCTGCACTTGATGCTAGATACATGCCGAAGGTACCAAATCATGCTCAATCTGAATAAATGTTTGTTTTGTGTCCCTTTTGGGATCTTACTGGGCCATGTGGTATGCAGACAAGGCTTGATGGTAGACCCTACAAAGATCGCAGTCATAATCAATTTGGAGGCGCCAAGGAGTGTGAAACAGCTGCACGCAACGTTGGGGCATATGGGATACTATAGGAAATTCATCAAGAGCTATGCCTAGATCACCGTGCTGATGGAAAAACTGTTAAAGAAGGATGTTATGTTCTGTTGGAATGAAGAATGCCAGAAGAGATTGGATGTGCTAAAGGAGAAAATGGTCACCGCATCGATCCTAGTCTTCCTGGATTGGAAGAAGGAATTTCACATGCATGTGGACACATCATGTATTGCATTGGGAGCAGTACTGACATAGGTAGGTGAAGGGGACTTGGATCACCCTATAGCATTCACAAGTAGGAAGCTGTCCAAAGCAGAGAAAAATTATTCTACAATAGAGCGCGAAGGACTAGCTATGGTGTACGTGCTCAAGAAGTTTAGGTATTATTTGTTGGGCAGACATTTTAAGATGTATATAGACGATTCAGCATTAAAATACCTGGTCAACAAGCCTGTGTTGGGGGAAGATATGCAGGTGGCTGTTGTTGTTCCAAGAGTATGATTTTGAAGTTATTGTGAAACCACGACGCTTGAATGCTGGAATGGATCATATGTCGCGCATTGAAACAGGAGAGGAACCTATGAATTTGGAGGAAGGACTACCCGATGCGTAGCGCTTTGCAGTACGCGTCATGGACAACCACTTTGAAGATATTATACACTTCCTGATGATAGGTATGGCTCTGGAAGGATATACAAGCCAACAAAAGAAGGAATTGGTGGTGCGCACGACAAACTTTTTTGTCATTGTATGTCACTTGTACAAAAAGGGATCAGATGAACTATTGTGACATTATGTGCCAGAGTTTTAACAAAACAACATCCTTGCTGAGACTCATGGCGGAGCCATAGGAGGGCATTATGCAAGAAAAGAAACATCGTAGAAGATTCTATGCGTTGGGTTATAGTGACCGACCTTACATAAGGATTCAAAAGCGTATTGTAGGATATGTGATGCATGCCAAAGGATGGGAAGACCCTCGCGCAGGGGTGAGCTACCACTGAATATGCAGATATCACTATAGCCCTTCAAAAAGTGGGTGATTGACTTTGTAGGACTAATTCAGCCTCCAAGGAAGAAGATGGGTGCGTGGTACATCATCACCGTGACTGAGTATTTAACCAAATGGGCAGAGGCGCAGCCTATGAAGGATTGTACAAGCATGACAACAACCAAATTTATATTTGAGTATGTACTGACACGGTTTGGTTGTCCAAAAATTCTAATGAGTGATCACGATACACACTTTCTCAATGAGATGATCAACGCGATGACAGAAGAGTTTCACGTTTACCATCAGAAGAGCACACCTTATCCCTCATAAGATAATGGGATGGTGGAAGCATTTAATAAAATATTAGAGAGCGTGCTCACAAAGGTTTGCAATGCTCAAAGGAATGACTGGGATGTGCGCGTACCTGCGGTACTATGGGCTTATAGAATGACTTGCAAGAAGTTGACTGGACAAACACTGTTCAGACTGGTTTATGGCATGGAAGCTGTGATGCCGATGGAGTACATTGTACCTAGTCTGCGCATAGTGGCATTCACAAGAATGGAAGATCGCGGAGCCCTGGAGGAGAGGCTTGTGTAGCTAACAAAGCTCAAAGAAGATAGATTTCTAGTTTGATTCCATCAACAGGTTCAAAAGGAGCGCGAAAAGGCATGGAATGATTAGCACATCAAATTGCACACCTTCAAGGTCAACGATTTAGTTCTATTATATGACAGCAAGTTTGATAAATTTCCAGGAAAATTTTGGATGCATTGGCTAGGGTCCTATGTCATCAAGGAGATTACCGATGGTGGAGTAGTTCAGTTGGTAAAGTTGAATGGAGAACCATTCCTAGGGTGGGTGAATGGCAGCTGATTGAAGCCATACATCGGCGATCCAGCTAGATGACTACATGGTGGAAGCATAGTCTTAGCACTCCAGGCAACTGAAAGGAGGCAGGAGACTATAAATTACACTGCTCGGGTTAGGGAACTTTGTGAAATGGAGGAATGTCATAGTGTCAGTAGAAACGCGTAGGAAGCTGTGCTATCCAAGAACGAACCATGCAGGGCAGCCGGAAAGTGACCATTATGGTCACCGTTCATGACTTAATAGTGGGAAAATAGCTAAATGAAGTGGGGGTGGGGGTGGGGCATTTAAGTCAGAATTTAAGGCCAAGATCTGTGAAAATCTGCTGCCAATCTAGCATTTATGAATGAATCTTGCGGGGAACAATCGAATTTGAATTCGAAAATGCCTATAAATTATAGGTGGCTACCCAACGAAAAAACTTGGCATTTTGAGAATTGAGGTGTTGAGCTCTGAGGCACGCATGAACCGTGATAAATTTGAAGCTTTGATAGCAAGTTCATTGTTTGAGAGGTTACCAAAAGAGACGTAGGAGTTGTTGTCTAGTATTATGTTGGCACCCGTAGAAACCATGAGTGTAAGAAAAGCAATGGTAGCTGATGGAACTGCCCCAGAAGTAACAATGGCAGCTGAGGGAGATGCCCCAGAAGTTGAGAGTGTCGAAGTACTAGCAGAAGTGCCTCAATCACCAAGGATGCCTAGGCCGAGGTATACGCTGACCCAAGAGGGTCCAAAATCAAAGAAAGATAAGCAGAAAGTGCCACAGCTGGTAAGTGCATCACTTAGAATACACCCACAGAAAGAAAAGTCGGCCATATAGGAGAAGGGAAAGATAACTGACCTTGAACCCGAAGAGGATGTTGAGGATATCCCTATGGACGAGGAAGACATTGACATGGGGGTGAAGGATGTTGATGTTGAGGGGTCTAACCCTATCTCTAAGTTGCCTAAGTACATTCCTCCATGCAGAGGCAAGAATAAGGTTCGAAAGGACATTGATGAAAACAAGGTCGCACTTCATATACCCTTGCTGCTAGACAAAATCACCTTTGAAGGACCGCGCTTGCACTGTGTACCCCTGTTAAAATTGGAGGATTGGGATTTAGATGATACTGAGCGCTTCCCCACTTAGCCACAAATCAACTCATGCATCATGTCTTCTACAAAGACTTTGGTGTGACCACACTGGAGCCAAGAAAGTGGGTAAAAGGGGTGGATAAGGATGGTCTGCTAAACATGATGTGGGTACCGCATTACAACCGCACACCCATAACCATGATAGTGATCAGGCAGCTACTGTGCTTGGTGCACGATGGGTGCTTATGGCTAGAGGAGCCGATAACGATCATTGACATGCTGATCCATAGGATCACTCGACTGTCGCACGCAGGAGAAAATATGGCCATTGAGTTTGGAGGAAAGGTAGGTGAGCACGACCTCGCCGATAAATTTAAGCTCGCAAAGAAGTCGCACGGCTACTACATCACTAGCATACCCAACCCCGCGGTCAAGGTAGCCGCTCAAATCTTGGCATGCAAGATTATGCGGATGTGTCGTGCAGGAGAAGTGTCGGCACCAGTAGTGTCTTTAACAACCCAGTGCGTGGAGAGCGTATAGATCAACTGGGTGTGCTACCTTTGCAGTGAGTTTCTTTCTAACTATAGAGAGGCGCAGGACCAAAGCAAGACATTTCACTATGCATGGCTACTGTTGTCCATAGTGCTAGTCGCGTGGGAGTTATCAGAGGGTAGTCAGTTTCCTCCAGTCCTGCAGGACCTACCAGAAGTGGCGAAGTTCGCTTCACTGTGGGCTACGAAGGACCCTCAAAGGGTGAATGATAGCAAGGTATTTTGGATCTTGATGGAGATGAATATCCACATGGCCATCAACAGCAAACCGCAGTTGTCACCGACCATTTATGATCAGTTGGCAGAGTATGTGCAGTTCAAGGCAGACTTCCACCGAGTCTCCATGCGTGCATGGAATGATCCTGAACAAAGTGGTATGACCTTCCATACTTGTCCACCAACAACGTGATCACAACAGTCCTTTACCACTGGTCGACAGATTGGCACACTGCTTCGGACTTGACATCTAGGTCTAGTAAGTCTGTAGCGCAGTGAAAGAAAGAAGAGAAGAAGTGGAAAACAACTAGCAGAAAAGAGGAAGAAGGAGGCTGAGGACAAAGTCAGGGCAAAGTGCGCTACCAAAAAATGGACAGAGGAAGAAGAGGAACGTGACTCTGATAGAAGTCAAAAGTCACCTTCCCCAGAAATAGAAGAGGAGGAACATCAAACAGGGCAGGGAGGAGCAGACCCGCAGACTACTTCGTTCCGGATTAAGCGCAACAAGGAATTAGAGAAAGTAGGGCCGCGGAAGAAGTCCAAGGCCAACAATACTTCCCTCGACCCAATCACCTTGACAGAAGGTGATCTGTATGACATTGGTGATGTGGTGAGGGATGCCACTGTGGAATTGCTACAACAATTTGAGTAGCAGCAAAAGTAGACCTTGGGCGCCATTCAGATGAGTCTATGCGAGCTACAAATCTAGGCGTCACAAGTGCAGACTAGTGTGGGTCAAAGTAGCGTGACGTCAACCATCTTGGCACCTGGGACAGTTGAAGCAACAGAAGTGGTTTGCCCCTTGGTCCCCTAGTTTATCGCGCTACCAGATGGAGCGCTGACTGCGGAAGCAGAAGATGACCAGGCCATTGTCTGCGCCCTCTAGAAGTTTGGGCTAGACTTGGCCACGCTTCCAAGAGAAGACCTTCACACCCTGCATGATGGTGTGATCATAGAACGTCGGGCTCGGGAACAATGAGCATTGAACGTCATTAGTGAGAAGAAGGTGAGCAACGCCCAAATGTTTCTCGAGAAGACTTCTACCATCGAGCTCTTTAAGGCTATAACTGCGAAGGATGAGCACACTACCAAGGTAGTGGAAAAGGCATGCAGGTCTGTCCCTGAGTTGGATATTCCTGAAGATGCGTCAGTGGATGAACGAATTTGGAAGATCGCTACCGGAGTGTGCGAAGCGAGATCAAATCTGGCCAAGGTTCAGTTGGAATTGAACCTTAAGATCATAGAACTTACATTGAGGGACCAACCCTCGACTCTGCTAGAGGTAAAGGAGCAGCGCGAGGCCATTGTCAGAGATGCAGTAGCCACTGTAGATAGCATAGTGAAGGAGTGCACAGCGCTCTTCGAGCAAGCGCTCGAAGTGGTTACCAATTTGTAGGAGGATCCCACCTTGCAAAGGCTGGAAATGGAGGTCCGGGAGCTACAACAAAGATATGATGAAGTTAAAGGGATGGTGCGCACCGTCGCCCTTACACACAGGCTAGAAAAACCGCAGGAGGCAAAGGTGCTAAAGGAACAGGTGGATGCAGCACAGCGCAAAGAGAGCATCCGCAAGACCAAAATAGGGTTGTGGCTTGATGAAGCCTATGTGCTCACAACCACCATTGAAGGAAAAATGGTTAGTTTGCAGGGAACGCAACAAAAGGTACAGGGAGATTGCTCAGGGCCAGCTGGTTGAACAGATGAAGCAGGTGGCAACACAGTGCACCACTGAAGTTACAATCGTATATGTGGAGCTGGGAGGTCTTCGTAACAAGATATTCCGCTAGCAAAGTGACTTGAGGGTGAGTCACTAGTTTTTTGTTGGGGGCCTATTGGGAACGGGTCCCCTAGGGTCAATTTTGGGGTTAAAAGCCCAAGTTTTGGGGCTAAAGGCCCAAGTTTTGTGTAAAGGAATGTAAAGTATCCACATTTTGTGGTCGTGGAGCACGAAGATGTCAAGAGTAAATAAAGGGTTTCCGCCCTTCTTTTGTGTCAAAAGCATGTCGGCTTTAGAGATCTACCCATGGTTTGCGGACCATGGGATAGCATAAAAAGGAGGTCTTAGAGGAGCCTAAGAGAGTTTAGTTCATAGTTGATACTTGATGTTAAGGAATGTAATGGGTATGTGAGAGCTAAGAGTGAAGAGTCTTAGTGTAGGAAGAGGCTCTGCAACTGAGTGTGCAGAGGCATAGGGTAGATGTCCGCAACTGAGTGCACGGACCCCTGCAGCTATGTGCACAGGGTAGTCAGAGTTTGTACTGGATATTTGGATGATTAATAAAGAGGAGTATTCTGAAATTACCTGTGTATTTTACTTCTATTCATTACATGTGATTATGTTATGTTGAATACTACATTTATGTTTTAATGCTACTCTGATGCACGAATCTATATGTTTCTCTATTTTATATGAACACAAGTAGATATATATGTTTACGTGAAGATAACCATAATTGCATGTCAAAGTAACCAATACTTAAGTGAATCTGGGTAGATACAGAAGTAAGAGTAACTACAAGGGCATGTAAGTTCCTGATCTATCTATTTAGGGCCCGCAAAGGATGACCAGAGACTTTCACGGAGGCTTCAAGGACAAATACGAGACGTACTTTGATAAGCCTTAAAGGGCTTATCGATCTGCGCGAATGAAGGTTAGGGCAAATAACTGACATCACAACCATCTCAGGGTGTGGAAATTTGGTTCCTACACCCCCCCCATACCACTTCGGGTTAGACTTCAGTCTGTGCTCCACTGATTGATGCCAAAAGGTCCAGTAGTGTAGGGATTTGCTTGGCTGCTTAACGTTGAACCTGGGTTAGGGCTCATCAAGCCAAAATTGTGAGAACCCTTTTGCAACTAGTTGTGCCTTGTACTTGTTGAGTGTGCCATCTACTTTGTACTTGACCTTTTACACCATTTGTAGCCAATGAGTCTTTCATAGTGGAATATTTGTAGCCAATGAGTCTTTCATAGATGTTCCATTATTATGGGCTTCTCCCATTTAGTTTTCCATGTTTCCTCCTTGAACACCTATGGCTTATAAAATACTTGAACACTAGTCATCAAAGTAAATTTGATCATGTTAGGCTCATATTTTCACTTCCCTCTGAATGATTGTCCCTTAATCATTCCATCCACCTGAACATCTCCAATGGTATTGTGCCACTAGCTTGGCCTCTTCTTAGTATCTTCCTTATCCAAATCAATGTTTTCATGATGACATGGTTTGGTTGTATTTGTATCATCTAGGTGATGATTTGTGCTATTTGCATCATTATTTGGAAATGGAGACTCATACTCAGAATCTCCCCCACTTTCAAGTGGAGTTGCATGAAGCTTGTCCATTGAATCTTAAACCACAATGGGTTTCTCTTTGAGGAAGTTTTGAAGGGTTGAGCTTCTTCATCAAATACTACATATTTGCTAAAAATCCATTGGTTTTTTGTGAACATCAACCAACGTATAATCTTTGGGATCGTCATGGTACCTTATGATAATCAATTTCATGCTCTCGGGGTCCAATTTGGTTAATTTATCATTTAGAATCTAGGTATAAGCAATGGAACCAGAGACCTTAAGATGATTTAATTTGTATTTCCACCAAGTATTTGTTAGTAATATTTTTAACAAAATTACCACCAAGTCATCCTCTTCCATCTTCCAACTATGGTCAACAACTACTTTCTAATATCCTTGATCTTGAGTAAATGCTCTTACAATGATGAATCTCATCATCATTACAAAAAAAAAACATATTATTTAGGAAGAAGTCTCTACCCTTGTTTGAAGTTTCATGCAAATTTCATAAATGCTTCCAAATTGTTATTGAAGTCTTTGTTTTATAGACTTCAAGAAGCATTTCAACTATTATGGACAACTTGATCAACATTAGTGCTTCTTTTTCTCATTCATCATACTTGTCTTGGTCTCTACCCACAACTATTAGCCAAGCATTTTTTCCAAGTATGATATCAACCAAGCATCTATACTCAAATATGGACAACATATGGTGCTTCCACATATTGTAGTTCGTAGTAGAGAATCTCTAGTTTCCTTCCATCAAGATGTTGGGTAAATATGCCTTTTGTACAAGTAAAAAATGCAGATATAAATATTAAATTAGAGTAAATTGCTAAAAGTACATTTTCTTCCCTCTCTCAATCTATAATCCTGAAGCAACAACACTTGGATATTAACTCTAAACACTTGTAGCAACAACATGTTATTGAAAATCATGTGGATTTATGATAGATTTTCCCAAAAACAACACCAAAACATACAAATTTTGAGAAATATGCTAAAAACCAATCCAAAACATTGATTTTGAGTAATCTACTAAGGAACAACACTAAAACACAAATCTCTATTTATTACTACTTGTATCTGATGAAAATCACCAAAACAACGAAATCTTCTACATTTACAAATCTAGGTAGCAATATAGGCATGAAGAACTTCAATATGCTTCCACATCATATGGATTATTAAGAAATTTGAGAAATTTCACCGATTGATTGTTTAATTAGATTATTCGATTAATGTTTTGGTTGGAGGGCTTCCTTGGTAGTGTTTGTTCAATCAATTTTTGCTTAGTAGCATTGGGTTTCTTTCTCAGTGGTTCCATACTACCTCACATGTAGTGTATAATATTATATGGTGGTTGGCACATACAAATACAAGTTTGATTTATCTTGGTGGCTCATCCATACATTGTTGTTAGCTCAATTTCTTCCCAAGTGACATTGTACAAATGTATGGAGCTCATGTGCAAGATAAATTTTCTTCTTAGCAATGATGTTTGGATGTTTTACCATCATACAATTTAGTTCATATGACCTTTTTTTTTTTTGGAACCACGATATGCAATGTTCCTAATTTTTTAAAGTCAAATTGATATGTAGTTTTAGCAAAACCATTTTGTCTCTTTAATATGCTATGCTAACAAACCATCGATTTATCTTTTCCAACCAATAATAGTCCCTAAGGCTTCATGCACTCAAGTTCTAACCAAATTCTAATACCATATCAAGACAAATAAAAATATAACACTTAAAAGAAAACATATTATAAAGAAAATCAAGATAACTTGGGAGATTTATGAGAAGTGAAACCTTTTTCATAAAAAAATATTTACTAATAGAAACAATCTACTTTATAAATGTGGAATAAAATATGTAATACATTAAAATAAAATAAAACATAAAAAACCATAATATAATTTAAAATGAATATAATTTTATCATAATGTATATTTAATATATAATTAAATTTTATTATAATTTCATATTTGATTTAAAACAATAATTATTCTATAATTAAGATATCGATATTCTTAAACTTTTGTCGAATAAATAGTTATTACAACATTAACCATCATCAATAAAATAGCATTAAATAAAGTAGAAAAAAACATTGCAATCCTTCATTTTACATAATGTATTAAGAGGCCCAATGCAAATAAAACCCAGAGTTAATTAGTAATCATGTCTAACCACTCGACATTTTGATTGCATTAAGGATGTTTAAAAGTATGGATAGCCAATAGAATGTGTGACTTCAAATATTCTCATTGTTCACATGTATCCATCGAGGTGTCATGTCCTTGACCTTATAGTCGATGTGGAAGCTTCTCAATGTTGACATAGAGTAAACATATATTTATGCATTGGGCCCATTGAAGTTTAGGTAACCTCCTTGGGACCCACTAAACAACCAGTTTAGGTAACCTCCTTGGGACCCACTAAACAACCACTTTTTAAGTATATGTACCTCTTTTATTCAATTGTTGTTTTCATTTCCTAACATGTATAATTATCATTTAAAAAAATGGATGGATTTATTATTATTATTTAAAAATTACACATACCAAATAAAATTGGTAATTAAAAAATATAAAATTGGTAATTAAAAAATATCTATTTGTGTATTGAGTTCTTAACTTACTTTTATATATTTAAGAAAAATAATTTATTATTTAATTAAAAATAATTTAAATTTTATTTTAATACTAAATATAAATATTCTAATACTACCTTTCATTATACTAATTCTATTTCATAAGTTAATAATAGAATTATATACTATTTTCAAGTTGTGATTTAGCTTTTTATGTGTGGGTTTTAATGTTGTAAGTTAATTGTTGCAAACATATTTTTAGTAAAAAATAGAATGGTGCAAACATATTAATGTAATGTAGGGATTTTACCTTGCCAAAACCCAAAACAAGAAGGATTTTTTTAGTATAATTTTCTTCATAGTGTTACAATATAATATGTATATCATGTAATGCTCAGAGCTTCAAACCTAAATTTTTTGATTTGGAAATAATTTTTGTAGATTTGATTCACGTAGACCTTATCTCTAATTTCTATAATGCATCTAACAAAACTAATGACATAACACATCGTTTTCTAGACTTCACATAGTAACATAGCAGCGATAATTTCACACTTGCATTGGTTTCTCCTTCACATTCACATATCTACAAAGTAAGTTACATACAACATCTACAGTAGATTGTGATCCTCTCTTTCATGGTTCAAGGCTTCAAGATGCTGCGAACACCACAGAACCCAAAACAAATCTAATCAAATCTAAAAAAAGCAAATAAATTCTCAAGCCTTAGGCTTTGATACGAAATCAAAAAAATAGATATAGCATAGAGATAGCAACACTATAAATTTTTGAAACCCACACCACACAAAACACATAATAAAGTCCCATTTAATAGCAATGAGATTGATCATTACATAATCACAACAACCTGGAAGATAAAGGCTCATGCTTAACTCTAACTCACTTTTACTTTGAGAAACCACACGTTCTAGAACATGACCTTGAAACTCACACAATCTAGAATCTTCATTTCTTTATTATCTCTAACATCAACATCCAAAAGTTGCCAATCTATTTTTCCCTATATTAGATACAATCGTAATTCCTTAACCAAAATTACAAAATCATAGCCTGAGACACCATGTGGCATAAAACCACTACAAATAAAAATGATGTGCTAAAAACTGCCAAATATGGATGCAAAAAATTGACTAAAATTTTATTTTCTAGCGCATTGCCCACGAAACCCGAAACCCTGCCCATGACTAAGGGGGCCTTTACCTCACTAAATAGGAGGGATTGTTGTCCCTCTGTGACCCGCATCACACTTGATGCAACATATGACAGGTGGAGATAGTTGTGTAAAGAATATAACACAAACTCAACATTCTTCCACTTGTTTTTTTTGCATAGGGAGGTCATAATAGTGCATGATCACTAATCAAAGGTAATAATACCATTATTTATCTACAATAAATAAACTTCATAATACTCATAGGTTTTGTTAATGAATCTCCTATATGTTTTGTTAATGAATCTCCTATATTCTTTATAGTGTCCACACTTTTATCAATAACACATTCCTTGTTTTCAATTACATCTCTTATAAAATAATATTAAACATCAATGTACTATATTTTTATTTTATTACTATTTCATATTATAAAATAAATATTTTATTATATTTATCAAACTTAAAAGATCAGTGTCATGTGTTTCTTCTTAATAGGTCACAGGTTCAAAACCAAAGGGGTACAATATATATGCCTTAGTAGACTTAGCAGTCAAATTGTTGGGCGGAGATGGTTCCCTTGTCCCACAAACAAGAGTTTCTCTTACACCAATTTGATATCTGAATTGGTCATGACCTTAAAATTAGATAATAATAATAATATATAATAATCCCAAAACTATATGCTTCATTAAACTTTTGAAATATAATTAATAAAATAATTGAGTTATCTAATCTTCCATTCAAATCCATACATATACCCAAAAAAAAAAAAAAAATTGGTTTTTTTAATAAAAAATTTACCCGTTTCCAACCTGAACGATGTGATATCTCTCAAAATTTAGAAATTTATGTATTTTGCTGGATGATCTTCAACCACACATATTTTTCACGTTTATTTAATAAGAAAATGTCAAAAAGTTGACCGTCATGGGTGACAGCCGGCCGGTGGGTTGCAGCCCCACCAGAGTTGAATTTTACACAAAGTTGGTAAAGAGGGTTGGATTGGCTTAGCCGTCAAGGTTGACCGTGTAAGCATTATCCCCACACTTATTAAAACAAATTCCTCCTGTGCACTCTTATTTTAATCTGTCAACAATACTCCGAGGATAATAGAAATACATTCAATAAATATATGAACGAGTCCGCGATTTGTTTCCAGTTGTGAATTTTTCATGCATGCAATTCAAACTAGTTGGTGCAGTGAATGAATTCCAGATGGGTACTGCCTTTTCAATAATCACATCCTTTTCTTTTCTGTTTTGTCAATGAATTTTTTGCTGCCTCTTCTCATTTTAACTAGACCATTCATGCTCTTTGTACCCATGATTGGGAACAATGGAGTCTATAATGTATGTTGCACACAGTAACTCTGAGAAATCCAGAGGTTCTAACTTTTCTCAGAGGCAGTAGCAGCAGCAATGTATGTTGATATACAGTCAGGATCAGCTCACCATCTCAATACAGGAAATCAATGCTTTTTGTTGCATGGCCAAGGTCAGTGTCTATACCTCAATGTAACCCTTCATTTTTAGGTTTTCTGGATGTTTAACCTGCAGGCCCAAAAAATATATCAGTCACCCACGAGTTAAGCCACTGTTTTATAACCACTTCTGTGCAATTCTAGGATAGATATTCCTTTTTATGTGGTCATGGCAGAAAATCAGCTCAGATTTTCTAAATAACTTCAATGCAATTTGCTTCTGGTTGTGGCCTTTAGGGTTGCAGTATGCATGTGGGAATTTTTTTTTATGCTTTCGGAGATTTAGATGTGTTTATGTTTATAATAGCTCTCTTCAATCACAAATTGCACTTGTTGAAAACAGGTGCTTATGCTTTAAGAACTCTCTGAGAAGTTTTAAAAGAATTATAAAACACAGTTCATACAACTAAATTGACTAGATGAGATGTCTTATTGGAAAATGATATTCTTCTGCAGATAGGCTATCGATGTCGATCAAGAGTGCGATCTCATTGGAAAAATTGATGTGGTCTGCCTGGTTCCCTGTATGCCATCTGAGAGCCTGTCAAAAAACTTGATATGCTGTATAGCTGGCATACAGGGAGCCATGCAGATCCCTAATTCTCTACTCTTCCTTAGCATTACCAGCCTATTCAGGTAATTTTGTTTTCTGTATTATCATGCAAATCGATAAGTAAATGGTGGATGGATTTAATATTCATAGCCTCATTTTGTCCTTAGCTCTTCATTTAATTTCATTAAGAAAGGTTTGCATTAGTACAATAACTCTGGTCATAACTTTGGTGATAGATAAATGTGAAGTGTATTGGATGTTGATGTTATAGCTAAATGTGAAGTGTATTGGATTTTAGTTAAAAGTGATGTTGATTATGATAAGTTTTGATGCTTCTTTTATAAGACTCTTGAATCTTGTAATGTTAGGTGAGATAGTTAGATTGTTACTTTAGGTTGGTAGGAATTTAAAAGGAAGAGTAAAAGATATAGTAAAACACAGAATTAACAAGATTGAAAAACTAATGGAGTTTTAAAGTTCTTTTTTACATTAAGATACCACTTTGTCACACCACATTAAAAATTGCTTGCATAGAGAATATATAAAACTATTTATTTAACTCAATCTAGCACCTTGTTTGATAGGGTCTAACTCATTATTGCAAACTGCTACTTGTGCATTGAATGCACTACACTGCCAAAACTATTGACTAAGTAAATTACCTAACAATTGGAAGATGTATTCAACAATTACATTCAACTCCCTCCCTTAATTTTGACTTCATCTTCATTACAATTTCCAACATAGAGAATTCCTAAGTGCTGTCTTTGAAATTCAAAACTTTCTTTTGCAATGGCTTTGTAAAGATGTCTACCACTTGATTTTTGGAATTGCAAAACTAAATATTGACTTTAGCATTATTGACTAGCTCTCGGATGAAGTGAAACGGGCATCAATGTGTTTACTTTTGTGGTGAAATACATGATTTCTAGAAAGTGCAATAGTTGAAATATTATCATAGAAAATAGGAGTTGACTCCTTCTCTTTAGGCTCAAGATCACCTATCAATCTTCTTCTCCAAACTTCTTGGCATGCTACTCCTATTGTTGCTACATTGCTTCTACTAATGAAGTGGAGACACTGGGCTGCTTCTTGGATGTCCATGAAATCAATCCTATACCAAGGTAAAATGCATATCTTGAGGTGCTCTTTCTCTCATCAAGACTTCCTACAAAATCACTATTTGTGTAACCAACAAGATGGCTATCTTTGGAGTTAGTGTACATAATTCTATACTGTTTTGTTCTCATAATATATCTTAAAATCCCTTTTCCTACTTTCCAACGGGTTTCTTTTGATGACTCCATAAACCCAGATATTGTTAATTTTTGCAACTACATTCAAATTCCACCTTGGACTGCTCAGATGACCTAGATGATGATTGCATTAGATTCCTCTTTTCGAGAGGACCAAAATCGACCTAAAGATCACCTTATTTAGACAAGCGAAAGTTGGTTTTTGAATTTATTTATTCATACATGTATTATGGAATGGGTTAGCCCTAAGCACATGTGTAATTACTTAGGTCGTCCTCAACCCCAAGTGGACACTCATGAAAGCCTATAAATATTAGAGACATCAAGCTCATTTGGACACATTCGAACAAGCTATCTTCTCTTTTCTTATTGTCTTGGTTAGCATAGGTCTGTCAGAGGAAAGTTTGCACGAGGGTATGAAATCTCAGGGTCGAAGCTCACATTGATCTAGGGTTTTCTGGATCTCGGACAATGGCATAGAATTGGAAATTTTAGTCCCTGGACGCTGACACAATTTGTTATGGGAGCGTCTAGGGAGCCTTGGACGCTAGCATAGTGGGTTATGGGAGCGTCCAGGGCTTCAAAGATAGATCGAGCTATATTATTCCCCAGACGCTTGTACAAAGTGGTCCTAAGATCGTCTGAGCTATTGTAGACGCTCACGCTGTAGCCTTATGAGAGCGTTCAGGGCTTGAAGCAAGTCTAGGTATGTTTTACCCCAGGAACCCTCATCCATTTCCCCTGGGAGCATCTAGATCTGTTGTGAACGTAGTCATCCAGTTATGCTAAGAGCACCCATATCTACTATAGATTCTCACATAGCTCCTCCTCCTTGCGTCCGGGACTCATGGATGATATTTTTGTATGCTAAAGATTTTGATCTCTGAAAACAGTATTCAGCAGTATCTAGCAGTTGATTACAACCAGTGACAACACACTACAACCATCAAAATAAGGATTTTGATTATAAGCATGATTATATTTGTTTGATGGATAACATAGTTGTTTTGTTTCATAGATAATGTTATGGATCATTGTACTCTCTTTTGTTGAATCATTTGATGACAATTTAATAAGAAGAATATTTTCAAGGGCTTTCCCCATATCTCAGACCAATCCTGGTGCCTTTATGTGTGTGTGTGCTTTTCTTCTATTGTTCCTTTATGTTCCGCTGCATTGATGATGTTGTTGTTATTTCTATATAATTGCATGTACTGATGAATAATGAAGAAATGCAATTATCAAAGCAAAGAACAATGTAGCCCTATGAAAAGTTAACATGGTACCAGAATTGAGTTGAAGAAAAGCCATGGAGATCACCCCGATGATGGAACCTTTGACGGAAGCTAGAAGTGGATGGTGGAGACCTAAAAGAATTCTAGGGTTTGAAGAAAACCCCGGGCAACTTGATTATTAGGGTTTGATGGATTCTATGAGGTTAGGGTTGGAGAGAAAACCCTGGTTTATGGAAACAACATGAGATATGGAACCTAGCTGGTCAATGTGAAGATGATTAAGTACTTGTGGGAGATTTGATAAAGCCCTAAATGGGATAATCCCTAGCAGGCCTGGTTGGATAACTGAAGACAACATTGATATATGGACCATGGACTTTGATGGCTCTTGAATATTGTTTCAAGAAGGAGAGTATCACCTCTCATTGAAGATAAGTATTTATTGACTTATGATGCCACTTACTTTTGTTTAGACCTATGGATCTGATAATTATTTTTATTGCTAATACTTCCTGCAGATGTATTTGAATATATGGACGTTTCTAACCTCCTTGATGAGATCTGAGGAGTGGATCCTTCTTAAGGATAATTTGAAATGTAGGAAGGATGATTAGAGCTGGAAAAGGTTAAGAGGAACTATATGAAAATATGTCAAAATGCTACAAGCTACCTATGAGAAGGTGCACTAGTATTTGAATACCACAAGGTATGCATGGTATTTTAGTTGTAAATTTTGATGGCTAGGTAAGCCCTAAGGTATGGTGAGAACGTCATTTTCTTTGATGGCTCATACATGCATATGAAAGCGACTTGGATCTATGTTTCCTATAATGAAATAATGCACCTGGTGTTGAGCATTTTGATCTTCCTGAATTCTATGAGGCTATCTAATGGTGATGCATTGGAATACTTTATGTTTGGCTAACATGTATCTATTGGATATCTTGATCCTATAAGGAAGCTAACACCTTGACTCTAGTAGATGTTACTCTTTATACTTGTCATGCATGGGTCATGTTGGATTTCACATAGAAGGATAGTTGATTGACTCCTATACATGAGTCTGCTGATAATGCTTGTGATAAGCATGATGAAAGCATATGAAAAGACAGATTGGCACTCTCATTGTTTTGATAAAACTTTTATTGAATGACTTTACTTGATCTTATTGATCATGATAAGCATGGTAACCTTGATGTTAGAGGTATATCTATGAGATTGATATTTTGGATCTATTACTTCTAGTGGTCATGACTTGATATCATATGGTAAGGTTGAATGCCATAGCTTAATGGAGTGACTTGATAGAAAGTGCTATTGTATTCATAATCTTTGAGATATGATGTTGCATTTGTATGCTACTTTGAGTTTAAGCTTTGATTAAAGATTGATGTCATGATACTAATAGCCAAGATAGGTATATGTTTATGATCTAGTATATCTGTTGTTGCATGACTCTAGTAGAGACAAGCTGATGACATGAATGAATATGAATAAAGTAGATCCCTAGTCAGAGGGAGAGTCTCTTCTCAAGTATCATACCCATATTAATATTTTCATTATGTGCTACTGAAGTATGATTTATGTGCATCTGACAGTATTGATTTGCAACAAAGTCTCAGATCTGAAGCCCGTACATAAATTAGGGTTTCTTCTCCGAATGCAGTCACAGAGCTAGGAGATATCGTCCTTGGATTCACGAATGCTAAGGCCCAAAGAGCATCCAGGTAGCTAAAGATGCTCCCATGCTAACCTGAAGGGAGCGTCCAAGGGTTTGACTACAATTGACCATCATCTGAAGCTTTCTGAAGCTGTCTGAACTCTGAATCAAGGTGTCTTTGACATATTCTGCCACTGTAATATAATTTTTGAAGTTGTTGGGTTAAATTGCTGATCACATAAAAATGAAGTATTGTGCATGAAATCATATGTTCACCTGGAAGATGTCAGTTCCACAGATGTGTTGAAGATTACAATATTTGGAAGGAGGAAAAGTTTGAATGTTTTCCATAATATGAACATGTAGACTGAACTTGTGTTTGCAGGTGACCGAGACATCCATATAGATATGTCACTATGTTTGTGCTACAAGAGGTTGGCATGATTTGGCTAATTGATATAGATGAACAATGTGTTGTCATGATTCTTGATAATAACTTTGAATTAATGATTGGGATATGTTTTGACTATAGATCTCTCTACGATAGAAAATTTGGACTTGACATTATGTCTAATAATCTGATTTAATGATTGTTGATTTTCCTTGATGTCTATGCTATGTGGGCATAATGACTTATGTGGTTATTCGGAAAAATGATTTTTTATTGGTCTCCTCGTTCCTAGCACAATGGTTGAGGTACTCATAGTTGTGATTCAACATGAAATTGGAACTTGTATGAATCATCCTTGGTGTATGCATCTGCACCTAGCGACATAAATGGCTTGATGAAGTTTCAGATTGATATTGCATGGTTGTTTACAACTTGTTGGCATGATAATAAATGAAGTCACGACTTGATATGAGATCTCTCAGTTGAAAGTATTGATACTGTGATAATTATGACTTTGATAATGGCCGTGATCTTGCTTCTAAAGTCTTATGAGTTGACCTTGTTGTTGTGATGGTACAACTTTGATTTATGTAAGGCTGATTATGCTAGCTTGGCAAGGCATTATGCTTAGAGAATTGCATGAAGCAAGCTCCTTGATCCGGATATGTCCATAGTTGACAGTTATATGATGAAGTCAGGATGATGAGTTCCAAGATATGGATTTGATATTGATTATGGTTTTGGTTTTACATACTGATGGTCTATTCTTGATAGGCGATGAGCCTCTGATGATCTAGGTAAGAGGGAGATGGCCTCTTAAGCTTGAAATTATGTATCACAACATGTTGAATTGAATTATGGAATTTGGGAAAGAAATTCCATATTGCAAAGCTATTGAAAAATGTTTTTGAATAATGAAAATGAAAATCCTTGGATACTCCGATTTGAAGTTCAAGATGCTTTTGAACTTGACATGGCACCCGAAAATTGATTGAAGCATTGATGTTCCATTTTGAACATCCATCTGTATACATATATGATGTACATGGAACATGAATAAATTCATGACTGAGCCACTTCATTCACAAAGAGTTTCCACCGAGCATCCTTTGAAATATCTGCATGAGGTATTCTATTTTTGAGACTGAGATAATTCTCCTATGATATGTGACTGCATGGATGCATTATTGTTGATAAAGTTTATTGTTAAGCACATTTGGATGTTTCTTTAGTATGAGATCTGCCATGGTATCTTGGACGAGAGGTCCATAGTACGATTGAGGGTGATTATGATGTTGCTAGCATGACTAGCTATGAGGAAGGATGAAGAAGCTCCTTATAGAGTTGTCTAAGCATTATTTGGATATGACATGGATATTATGATCTCATTGGTAGAAAATCCCATACACACACACACACATATATATATAGATATCTATATATCTATCTATATATATATATATATATATATATATATTATATATATATATATATATATATATATATATATATATATATATATATATATATATATATATATATATATATTTGGGACCAAGATACTCTCATGTATTGAGACAATGCAGTTATATGAGACAAGCTCAGGCTTGTGGTTGGTTCCTCCTTGAGAGGGAGGATGATTATGGTATCCTTTTGTGAATTATATGATTATATATGATCTGACATGATATTTGATTTGATGTTCTGTATGAATAGGAAACAACTGCTATTGAGACAAACTGATACCCGATTTGAATATGATGAGAGCAACACTCTTCAAGGATCTAAGCCAACTCTTCCTCCCTGTCTAAGCTCCCAGGGTGAGTGATTGAGATGGAGGGCTCCTAGGGTTGAGGGAAATCTAGACAATAGGGTATGACCCTTACCTATTACCCATAGGGTTGGAGAATTCTACTCCCATATCTTCATAGGGTCGGAGAATGCTACTCCCCTATTTTGGCTTTGCAGAGTATACCCCAGTTGGCATCATACCCACAAGAAAGTGGGCTTGTCGGGAATACCTCTCCTTGTTTTGCCAATGAGTTGAGAGTGTACTTAGGGTGTACGACCCAATTCGATTATGATGCAGGTGTTCTACCACATGAATAGTCAAAGTCATCGATGGGAAGATCAATAGGTAATAGGATGGGTTGAGATAACCCTACGCGATTCTAGGTTGAGATTGAGCTCCCTGATGTGATCCCAGGGTCAAGATGTGCTCCCTTGTGTGTTTGGATACTTATTGTTCGATATGGGGTTGTAAATGTATAGCTTCCCCATGAAATTTCGGGTTGATATGTGTTCCTCGATGTGGTTCCAGGTTGAGATGTTCTCCCTGATGATATGCTCTCCGATGATGATTGATGATGATCCAGGTAGTAGCCTGCTGACAAATATTCCAAATAGAAGCCTGATGGATAGAGGGTGGTAGCTTGAGCTCCCCTCTGGTAACAAATTCTTCTTTTAGATTCGAGAATGTTCAAGATATGAGCATGAATAATCAAGAGATAAGCAAGGACAAGTATGGGATAGATCAAGATGTACATTGATTATCTGTGATGGTGAGATACTTTAGACGGTCATGAGATGGTGACTACATGAAAAATATGATCAGTGATGATACATGATGACATTTGATTTCAAAATGACATATAGTTCGTTGGATAGATATTGGTAGGTGGAATTCTCCCTAGTTGAGAGGGAGTGTTAATTTTTGCAACTGCAGTCAAATTCCACCTTGGATGACCTAGATGATGATTTCATTAGATTCCTATTTTCGAGAGGACCAAGATCAACCTAAATATCACCTTATTTGGACAAGAAAAAGTTGGTTTTTAAATTTATTTATTCATACATGTATTATGGAATGGGTTGGCCCTAACCACATTTGTAACTGCTTAGGTTGTCCTCAACCCGAAGTGGACCCTCATGAAAGCTTATAAATAGAAGAGATCTCAATCTCATTTTGATACATTCGATCAAGCTATCTTCTCTTCTCTTATTGTCTTGGTTCGTACAGGTTTGCGGGAGGAAAGTTCGCACAAGGGTCTTAAATCTTAGGGTTGAAGCTCACATTGATCTAGGGTTTTCTATATCTCGGACGCTGGCATATAACTAGACATTTTAGTCCATAGATGCTGGCACAGAACTAGACATTTTAGTCGCTGGATGCTGGCATAGAAATGGAAATTTTAGTCCCTGGACGCTGACACATTATGTTATGGGAGTGTTCAGGGAGCCTTGGACGTTGGCATAGTGGGTTATGGGAGCATCCAGGGCTTTAGAGATAGAACTGGCTGTATTAGTCCCCAAACACTCACACAGAGTGGTCTTGAGAGCATCCAGGTTGCCATAGGCGATCACACAACAAACTTATGAGAGCGTCCAAGGCTTGAAGTAGGTCTGGATATGTTTGACCCTGGACGCCCTCATCTAGTTCACCTGGGAGCATATAGATCTCTTCCAAATGTGGTTATCCAGTTATGTTGAGAATGTCTAGATCTGCTATAGACGCTCGCACAACTCCTCCTCCCTATGTACATGACTCATGGATGAGATTTTTTTTATGCCAAAGGTTTCGCTCTGTGACAACAATGTTCAGCAGTTCACTACAGTTGATGAAATCACATTACAACCATCAGAATAAGGGTTTTAATTATAAGCATGATTAGATTTATTTCATGGATACCATAGTTGTTTTATTACATAGATAAAGTTATGGATCATTGTACTCCCTTTTGTTGAATCATTTGATGAAGATCTAAGAAGAAGAAGATTTGCAAGGGTTTTCCCCACAATGGATTTTGCCATTGTCTCAGACCAATCTTGGTGTCTCTATGTGTGTGCATGCTTTTTTTCTATTGTTCCTTTATGTTTCGTTGCATTGATGATGATTATGTTGTTCTTTCTATATAATTGCATGCACTGATGAATAATGGTGTAGATATGAATAATGTTATGATGATATGGGGTGAACTTAATGTATTAATGAAGAAATTCAATTATCAAAGCAAAGAACATTGTAGCCCTATGAAAAATTAATAGATATAATGCTTATTAAATACATTATTTCAGTCCTTTTTGTTGTGATATAAATTAGGCTGTGATCTAGGTGGATATTTGAGGCCACCCGCCTATTCCACCTGGACCCAAACATTGTTTCTTTCAGTTTCCTTAATTGTAGCACAATTTACTATTTTGGTAGTTTTTCACGTCAAACTTCCAGAGTCAATTTGACGCTCTAAACAATGTTTTTTGAAAAATGCGCCAATCCAAAAGCCCATGGGCTTGCCCATATTCTTTTTTCCTCGGATAGACATTTATAACGAGGTATCATGCACACCAAACATAGATCATATGGCCGAATTACGACCCGAGGAAGTTGGCATTCCAACTAATCCCAACAGGGCCTACAAAATTTTGGTGCTTCATCTCCTAGGGTTATCTTTTTGGATGTTTAGGATATCTCAATAATAAAAGGGCCTCTGAGCCTCATTATAACACAATTTAGAAGGCATGTAGCCGTCACATCTCTTCTCAAAGATAAGCTACCGTCTCCGGAGCTAGTTTATTTCCATTCTGCATGTAAACAATTTGAGTATTTTGTTATTAATGAATTGAAGTTCAGCTTTCGTTGTAGCTCTGTGTTTTGTTTAAGTCTATATTTCATTTCGTTCCTGCATAACTCTGGATCAAGATGCCTACTAGCTACTTGTACAAAGTGAAATTGACTATTAGACTATTATCATCTTTGCATAGCTTTGTTTCTAGGAAAATTGGTGTGTTTGTTGGCTTGCATTCACTTAACCTCAACCTTGTTAAAATGTATCTTGCATAATTTCTTTGACAAATGAGTATTCCCTTTTCAAACTATTCAAATTCCATTCCAAGAAAATATTTCATGTGACTAAGATTGGTCATCTCAAATTCCTTCTCCATAGTTATTTGAATATATTCAACTTGCAAATTTCTTGTGTAAATCATATCATTAACATAAATGTTGGAAATCAAAACATTACCTTGTATATCCATTTTTGTATAGAGAGTGGGTTCATTAATGTTGTGTTTGAATCCTTTGTTAAACATATAAGAATCAATTTTGCTATACCATGCTATGGGGCTTGTTTTAAGCCATACAAAGCCTTTTTGAACTTATAAACTTTTAGCACTTGACCCTTGACTTCATATCCTAGAGGCTAATTTACATAAACTTCTTCCTTCAAGATCCCATTTAAAAATGTTGATTTGACATCCATTTGGTAAACTAGCCAATGATTTTTTGCTGTTATTGTTAATATTGTTATGATAGTATCCAACCTTACTATTGTGGTGAATGCTTACTTGCAATATACTCCAAGTTGTTGTGCAAAGCCTTTTGCTACAAATATGGCTTTATGCTTTTCAATTTTCCCTTTTTCATTAAACTTGGTCTTATAGACCCATTTGACTCCAATGCTTGTTTTTCCTGTTGGTAGATCTACAAGACTCCATGTGTCATTCTTCTTTATTGCTGCAATTTCTTCATTCATAGCTTCAACCCATTCTTTCTTTTTGATTGCCTTTCCAAAATGTGTTGGCTAGTAAGACAACAAGGAAAATTGTACTTGTTCATTATCTAGCTATTCATAAATATATCTCAAATTTAATTATTATTTATTTATTTATTTATTTTAATGGTGGGATAAAATTCACTACTTAAGGATGGGTTGTGAGCATTTTGTCCTCCTTGGTTTGCCCCTTCAATTGGAACTTGTAGCCATGGCAGTCCTCCTCTTAATTGGTCTGTTTTTGTTGCTTCACTTGGTTCAAATGGATCTGTAGAAACTTGATTGTTATTTGTGTTGAATTTTTGTAGCTATGGTTGGTCTTCATAATTAATATTTTAGCCCTTGATGTATTTGTAATGATAAATACAAAGAATTTTCTTTATGTTATTGTTAGTTGAGAAATTTTAAGGCATGTTCTTCATGTCCTTTTCAAAAGAGAAAATTTAAATTTTGAAAATTAAATTTTTGGCTCCAAACAAGCCAAGTCGGCCCTCCTAGTCAAGTCGGCCCCAGTCAAAGAGGCACCCATTCATCCAACTAGACTTATATATATATAAGGCATTTTTTCCTCCTTCTCAAGCAATAATTCGATCATCTGAGATAAAAGAAAGGGTGGATCTAAGGCAAGGAACATGATGAATATGAGGCTTCTTGAAGAACAAATCTAAAGCTTAAGTGCAAGAATGAATTTGTGAGGATATCTAAATCTCTGAGGACCTGTTGTGGTATTCAACAACCCCCCAATTGTTAATGATAGTAGTTAATGTTACATTTATAAATGGGGACCCTTTAAAAAAATCTTTCATCTAAAAAGAAAAACTTAGCATTTAGTCATTTCTTTTATTTTTTGAATAAAGCAAAGATAACAATCAAAACCTTTCTGGGAACTATTAAAGACTTACCTTTTCATATATAGCATGTCTAAAACCCACCAAAGGACCTTTCTAAAAAACCTCAAAAATAAAGCAAAATGATTAAATAAGGGCTCCATGGTCTCAATTATCATAAAATCCGACAAAAACAAAAGTCCTTAAGCTTTTTAGGCTTAATTCTCACATCACATATCACAACTTATAAAGAAATCTCTCTTAAAAATTATATAGTGAAATTTGCGAGTTGCGAAACTGCGATGGTGCTTTGATGTTTATCGCATCGCATTTCGGGCATTCAAGCAAACACTTTGCACTTACCATCAACTGATATTGTGAAATGTGATTGGCACCCAGACCCACACCTTAGAATATTAAAAGTAAATATTTTGAGTCCGTCAAGTCTATTGCATAGGATAAACCTAGTGATTAACTATACGTGAAATAGCTAATGGACGGCTCACATCTCACATCTCGCAAACACACAGCAGAAGGTAAGAATGCTAAAAGGCACATCTTGCAATATTGCGATTTGCAATATTTTTTTGCAAATCGCACAATTGCTATCATTGTAATACAATGGCTCACCACCCTAGAAGCTTTCATCCTGTTTTACGATGCAAACATTTATGAGCAATAAAGCTAAGGGATAACGAATCATTAGTGGGCATTAGTGGGAAATAACTACATTTATGTGTGAAAATCCATTCAGCATGATACGATATCTTGTTACATGTGTTCAAATAATGCTACTTTTACCACCTTTACAAGCTATTTGCATTATTTCATTTTTACATTCATATTTGAGTGTCCGATAGCTATTGTTCTTCATTTAAGGAAAAACCCGCAGAGAAAAGCGTTGAGAATAATGGGGAAGAAAGGCAAGGCTGTAGCCTCTGAGAAGACAGAGATGACACCCCTATTCACAGATACCATATGCAGTAGAGAGGGAAGAACCTCTACATGGGAGGCTATGGACAACATACTGGAGGAGGAACAACCGAGGATTATGGAAACGAATGTTACAGTTGACGAACAAGATTCCTCAGATGCTTCCATGTTAGAGACAACTCACTCAATTTTGCACCGCATAGCCACTTGGCTGAAGATAATCCCTTATACCGACATGGTAAAATGGGTTATCGATGAAGCCGACATCTCAGACAGAGAATTCAAGATGAGGAGCCAAGAGGTCATCTGATCTTTTGCCCCAGACAACCTACGACTTACGTACCACCTACCAGAGCCATAGGTCATTTCCAATAGGCAATTCGTAGAGAAGTTTGCTAAAGATAACAACGACCCAGCGGATTGCACTTATGCTTGGTCGAATAATGAAAAGAAAATAAAGAAAGACAAAAATGGTATGTACACTACTGCGTCTATTTGTCCCCCTTATAGTTTTGTAGTGGCTATGTTATGTAGACTATTTGGTAGACCGGATAGTACTAAGTTCTCCCCAGAGTGGTTTTAGTTAATAGACGTAGTCATTAATGCAACTATAATGAATTGGGCCCAAATCTTGTCAGAAAATTTAGCAAAAACAATTATCGAGTATAGAAGGAGAAGAAGTATTTCTTCGAGGGTTTACCCTCCATTTTTTATGAGCGCCTATGTTATGGATGCTATTTATTTTAGTTCAAAGTTCCCCATCATGGGATGGAAATGGACTATTCGAAATCCACTTCCCATTCACATGTACCACAAGGTCACGTGGGAATCCAATTTTCAACCACATCTTTTCAATATTTTCCATGGAGTTATGCTCCCTATTCACAAGTGGCTTTATAATCGAGATGTCCCTAGGTTTTCCAAAGAAGTTGAAGTTGACATCCTCCCGGTGGCCAGATGGTTTGGGGAGGAAACATTTACATATATCAGAGCTTTTGGCAGCATCATCTCTCCCCATATCCTCCCATACTATGTTCCAGATAAAATGATGGCTAGGGAGATAGCCTATCAGACAACCAGTGAGGTAGGAATAAGCCATACAATGAAATAGTCAAAAAAGGCAATTTGGTCTACATTCCCTGTACAGTGCGGAGCATTTGCACTACACGACTTGGGCCACACGTTCAAAGAAGAAAATAACATGCTATCTTTGAAATTACCCAAATTCCATGGAAAATAGTATGATCCATTTGGCACTATCAAGAATTTCACCACTTTGGTGAAAATAAAAGTATTCACTAATGAGGAGGATGTTTTTGATGATATATTTTTGCAGAAAAACACCTTTACAGAGGTGAAACATATGGAACAACTACTTTTTGACCATCAAGATCTGGAAAAGTTTTACAGTTACAAAGACAGAAGCCTGGCAATGGTCCCATTGAACCAATTATTAATTGAACTAATAAGGGAGCCTACTCCCAGTGTGACTATAGAAGGTGACTCTAAAGAAAATTCCAAATCCGATTCTGGGGCAGATTCTCAAGAGAAATCTATCAGAGAATCACAACAGTCATCACAAAATGGAAGAAGTAGAAGCATCGAGTCAATAAAGGATATGGCCCAATCTACACAAAAGATAGTTGAAGAAGCTTCAGCCAGCAAGCAGGTTGAAATCCCTACTACCTCTACACAAACAATAAAACCCACGGTAATTTACTTAGAGGAAGAGTGGGATAATTTTAATAAAAGTCTCAATATAGAGGAACAGGTGCCAGAGTTACAAACTCCACAATAGAAAACAACTCTGGAAATTACAGTGGAAGAAACTACAAATGAACAAGAAGTAGAGCATATCCCTGTTACCGCAACCTCTGAAATCATTTTTAGAATTGAAGAAATACCCCCTCTGGATGTATTCTATAGCCCACAACATAAGGTCATAGTGAAAAGACACAGAAAGAAAAGAAAATTGGACTCTATAGCTATTACTACCCCTAAAAATGTACTAATGGATGTTCTATGGAAGGACTTGCCTGTCTATCCATCCACCAACCTAACTAGACTCTCGTAGTTTGCAAGTGCTTATGCTACAATGACCATAGACAAAACAACATAAGTCCAAATGTTGCTTAGAGAAATGGAAAATAAAATAACGTTGCTCAAGCAACAATTACAACAAGTCAAATCCGACCAGCAGGCAGAGATACAGTTAGCCAAGCTTCAACAGGTATTTGAACAGATGCAAATAGAACATCGAACTAGCTTAGCCAAGAAGGAATCACAGGTGCAGGAAATAACTAATCTACATAAAGATGATCCAAAAATTGATCAGTTTATTACCGAAGCACTTGAACTTAATTCTCAATTGACACATCAGAAAGAATTACTGTGCCAGAAGATTTCACACTGGAAATCTTATTGCAAAACAAGTGATAAACTGACAAGTCAAGTCGTAGAAATGCGACTTGAATATGATGAAATCTTTAAAAAGGTCTCTGATTTCATCGCCTGGAAAAATACAGAGGAGGGGAGAAAAGGCGACCTACCCAAGCTAGAAGAATCGCATAAGGAAATTCTGTTTGCAGGCTGGGATTCTTGCCTTAAAGAAGCAGAAAAGGCAATAGAAGACGCGGCGGAGACAACAAACATTATCATAGAAAATATCAATGAGAATTTTCATGGTGCCAATCTAGTGGTAGAATTCATTCTAGGGTTCCTTCTAGATGCAAAATAGCTCGAACAACAATGGAAACATGCAGCGTAAGAAAAAGCGGAAGTGATAAGGCAAACAACCAGGTTAGACTGGGATGCGTATTGGCAACATTTGGTCAAGCCTCACAGCCAATGGATGACACTGCAATGCCTGACCACTTCTGCCGAGAAACTGGCACCAACACTGACTGATTTTGTATTCAATGTACAGTCGAAAGTTGAAGCTGGCCAGCCTACACAACTAAAGCCTATGGTGGATATTTGCGATCCGAAGGATCAAATGTAACATAGTTAGTTTGCTCGGCTTGTTTACTTTAATTTTGATTTTGTTTTTGCATAAATTGAGGGAGGTCGTTTAAACCTTCTCAACTATTTTTGTAATAATCTATTTTTACTTTTATAGTTTTAGTATTTAAACCCCTCTCATGCATTTAGAGAGGGGTCCAAAATTTTATCAGAAACTCTCTTCAAAACCTGCACTTCTGTCCCTTTGAGGAAGTTCTGGTGAAATATATGGAACATGATTTACTTTTATCTTATTTAGCATCTTCTACTGAAATTGCACTTTTGTACTCTTAGATGATGTTGAATGGATTGAAGATAGATCAATATTGTTGAAACAAAGGAGTAGGACATATTATAAATGGTACTTTTATCTCGTAATTATTTTTACTTATGTATTAAGAAATCATTTCTTTTTCGAATTATTTATGCATGAAAGTCTAAATTTTGATTATCGTTATTGCACTTCTATATGTTGATGATCTTTATTTTATGCTGAATATATGAGTAACTCTTTATGCGATATATTTCTCACAATCGTTTCGGCTAACTTTTTATACAAAACGATTATTGTTAAAATGGATTCACTTCTAATCGTAATTGAATGATATTTATTACCAATTTATTTTAGAAATTATTGTAGATTGCATATATCAAGTTTATCCCGGGTATATTATGATTAGATAGTTTAAAAGAAAAATAGAGGTTAAATGCATTTGTGATTGATTAGTTTAGACTAGATTACCATTAATTTAAACGTTACTCAAAAAATATCACACGTGACTCCATTTAGCACAAGCATTAAATAGATTTGGAAATCGGTCCCATTATCCTAGTCGGAGCCACTACTCCAAACGGAAAAGGATTTGCCAACCAAGGTTTGGACCAAGTGGTTTTCCCTCATGTTGAGGCAATGATTTTCGAGGCTTCAACATTTTGGCGCTAGAAGGAGGGCATGAATTGTGAATGGCAAGTAAATCCAAATTAACAGGCCATTCTAAGAGTAAAAATCCCTCACCCTCACCTCCAACTTCTCGAAAGTCTTCTAAATCCCCTGATCCTAAGTGAGAAGTTGCACAGGATATTATGCAACCCATTGCTGAAAACCCAATTGATCCAGAGCATTCTTTTCTTATCGAAGCCCCTGAAGTTCAATATTTGATTTACATATTACTGGGGATTTCGCTATCACAAGAACAATATGAGATATCTCAGGATAATGTTACTTCTTAGTTCACTCCTTCTCGGCCATTAACTAGAGCACAGAGTGAAAATTTTGAAATACCTTTGTTTGAATTTCCTCTTCCAAGCCGGAAGAAATCTAATAAGACACCATCCGAATCTCACAATGAGGTTTTATCATCATCTTCATTTATCCCATCTATACCCTCATAAGATCAATCATCCATCCGACCACTCTAGATCGTGATTCACACAGGTACATGAGCTATATCTTCCTCTACCCAATCACCTTCAAACTCTACTGAAACACCTCCCCCTACCCATATACTAGCAATGACACATAATCTCCCAAAAAATCCTCCAAGGCCATGGACAAACCTAGGGGCTGTTAGGATGGCTAGTCCTTTACATAAATTACCAGCACATCTAGAAAAATGGTTGACCAAATTCAATCTTGATAATGGCCTATTGGCTGAGGAACATATAAATAATTTTATGTTGTCGATTAACTTGAATCAAGTAGAGGAGGAAGACGTAGTTGTAAGGATCTTCCCATATAATTTGCAAGGAGCAGTATGATCATGGTACTTTTCGTTACCATCACGTTCTATTAACAGTTGGGATGCTTTTCAAGAGCAATTTTTAACAAAGTTTGGAGATGATAGATCTACAACTACCTTAATTAATGATATCTCCAATTTGAAAGTTGAGCCAAGAGAACCCATCAAGGACTTCAACTCCCGCTTCAATAAACTATTGAATAAAATACCAGTGGCATCTAAGCCTAGCGATGAGGTCCAAAATGAGTGGTACATCTCTGCTCTGCCGTCAAACACAACTATCTTTGTTGATAGAGCTGCCAAACCAACCTTGGCAGAAAATATGAAAGAGGTAATAGCGGTAGAAAAACACATCCTAGCTGTCCAAAAGAGAAACAAATTAGAAGAATGGAAATTAATTTTTTTAATTAAATTTTTAATATGTATTAAACTTTACATATACGATTAATAAATAAAACCAAACTTTAAAAATTGATTAATGATTATATTTAATGTTAATAAATTATGAATGCATTTTCATAAACGAAATTAAGGTTTGAACAATGTTAAAAAAGTAAAGTTCAATATTTTAAAATTTCCATATTTTTTAGTTTAGGATTATTATCAAAATTTTAATTTTATATTTATTTTTGGGAGAATGTAAAGAATTGTTTTAAAGCAAAGTTACATTATTTAAATTCGATTAAAAATATATGTTATGGTTTTTTTGTTACCAAAAAAACCACACTAATTGTAAAATTATAATTATTTTACTATTCAAAAATTAAGGATGTTTAGAGATAATATAACTACAAAACCACTACTGTGAGGTTTGTTACTTTCTAAAACATTATGTGCATATGCAACCTAAAATCTAGAGAACCAGAAAAAAAGAAAATCATTGAAATATTGTATTGATGTCATCATCTAGTCTTGGGGGAGTTTGATTCTTCCATAATTGTTAGCTCTTTGTTGCTACCTGGTGAGTAAATTGGGCTAGGTGGAAGACCAAGATGTGTCTCAATTCACTGTAGTCGGTGATACATGCCTTTCACTGTGAGTTGGAGGTCGTCAAGCATGAATATAATTTCATCCTAGATTGCATTCTGATCCACTAATACATGTCTCAACAACATCTTGAGATGCCAATATATGTCAATGGTGTACATATATTGGTTGAGCCTCCCTCTAGTGTGACGAACATGTGGGACCCAAGCAATAATTTTGCTAACTAGCAACATCTCTCTCCCCTGCTTTTCTTGTCACCTATGTCACTTTCCTCCTACACCCGCAATGATATATTGGCCCTTTAGTTGTTGGCTAAGGTCTCGACCCTTTGTTAGGACCGAGAACTCTCCATCTATCTAGAGTAGGCATTATTGTGACATGCTTGAGCTCTTTGCCTTAGCATATTGACTCATACATCAAAATCCTTAACAATATGCAATGTTGAATCAATGGAGAATCTAATATAAGACGTAGAAGCAGGGAGAGAAAGTGTAAGAGTTAGAAGGTGGGGATTTCAAGGATGTTTGCAATGGAGCTAAGCACCCATAAGCTAGACAAGCCATTAGGGCGAAGCCTAGCAGAGGAAGTAGCAGGAGCAAGGAGGGGTCACCCATTTAAGGCGAACTATTAACAAAGAGTTGTCATGTGCACATGAAATGTGCCAAAACCTACCTCCAATCCATCATATCCAATGTAGGTAAGAGCTTGAGGCCATGAGATGCCATGACTCCCCACATTTTCAAGAATTGTAACTTGATCGGACCTCCATATTGTGCATAATCCCACTGGTATGCAAGCTCGACCTTCCCTAGATTTTGTAGTGAGCAATTAACATAAAATCCGATGCTTGTGCTAACTTCATTTCACTCGACTTCATACTGCCATTCTCCACATTAACAAGTGACATGATAATCCATCATAAATCCATTAAAACCCACTTATATTTGTGATAGCTAATGCCTAATAAATGGTGTGCCATCATGATTATAAGGATGATGTGCTAGATGGGGGAATCTAGCCATAAAGGGGGAATCTAGCCACATTATGCCCGCCACCCTATCACTCCATCCTAGGAGAGTATAATTCTTGGTGAATGTAGAAATGAATTCACCAGCATAGAAAAGACTCATAAAACATTTGGATTATAAAAAATCAACAACTCAAATCTGAGATTCTAACAAATTCTAACTTAAGCTAAGATAAAAGACTCATAAAACATTTGGATTATAAAAAATCAACAACTCAAATCTGAGATTCTAACAAACTCTAACTTAAGATAAAATTAACTTGTATCCCTGAAATAAAAATTAGTTTGACGCTCAAATAAATGAGTTTATCCGGAATGGTGGACAAGAATGATTATTATCTTTCTGAGCGCAATTCAATTCAATTCAATGGTTAAATGATTAGAGGCTAGTGCAAGTAAAAAAAAAGATAAAAGAAGGATTTAGATTGCTTCCCAATTTAGGTTGTCCCTCGATAGGGGTGCAACCCGAGAGAAGACACTGGATATGGAGTCGTGCTGACCACCCTAGAAATTCAAGGAGAGTAAATGCAGGGGATGGCAGCCCCCTTGAATGCAAAAGAATGCAGCTCTTAATTAGCATTAGTGATATATATTATGGTAGATTGACAATTACCGAGGTTTGAACGAGGTGGTTTGGGCATTCAGAGAGGTGGGGGGTCGTTTTCCTGTCTCAGGAGAGATTTTAGAATGACAACCTGCAAAAGAGATGGAGACATGGTCTTTGGTTTTGTTCCAGAGTAAAATATGGATGAAAATATTAGTGAGGGGTGCCGAACACACCAGTTTATGGGTTGTATGTTGGACTTGCATGAGAAATTCATGGGAGGCGAGAGTGGATGAAGTAGACAAAGGTGGACGTGAAGGGAGGAAAAACATGTTCGAGATTATACTTTGGAACGTAGCCGAGCCTACACGGAGTGCTATACATCACTTGACAAGGGTTTTTCTCCGCCATAATTGGGTAGTTATTATACCTTAAGGGAATCCTCTGTGTTTTATATGGTATATCTTCGGAAAGTTGTTCAATTGTCTAGAGATTCAGAGTAAACTCTATATTGGGTCAAAGAAATCTTGGTGGCTTAGCTGCGGGGTAGTTTACGTATGAGCTATAATAATTGATGCTCTTAGTGGTGGTGCCCCAAGCAACCGTCAACTTAATTATGCCTGGGACCCTCTATGTTATAAATTCTTTCTCATTTGTCAGGGTTATTAGTCTCTGGTGGTTTATGTCTGTGGTTTTTATCTGTTGATGGTATACCTGAACCGTGGCTGGTAGTTAGACACATTTGGAGGTTCACTGCGTATAGGGGTCGATTCATATTGTTGTGGTGTAGTCTGTATAACTTCCAGAATTGACTCTTAAGGCTGCCTTGATACCAGTGTCATTAAAACTCTCAAGTCTGTATTAGATGTAACAATTGATGCTCTTAATGATTGTGTCCCGAGAAATCAACAACTTAATTGGGCTTGGAACCTTCTGTGCTGCAAAGTTTTCCTCATTCCTTACGGTTTATTGGTCTCTGGTGGTCTGTGTCTGTGGTTTTATCTATTGATGGTATCCTTGAGCCGTGGCTGGAATCCAAACATGTTTGGTGGTTCATTGTGTATAGGGGTTGATTTATATTGCTATGGTGTTGTCTATACAACTTCTATATTGGTACTAAGGTGGGCTAGAAGCACTTCGAAATTATTTCGGGCTGGCTAGGGTTTCGATGTCGGCCCTGAAGCTCTCAGGAAGCAGATCTGGGTAGGCCCTGACAAGGTGCAGTCATTCGCAGGGTAGGAAGGACTCTGGGGGTGGCAGGCGGCCAAACCCAGCGGACTAACTAAGGGCTTTACGGTTTCCTCTGACGGTGTTTTATCAGAAAACTAAAGGCGGCGAGTCCTGAACGGAACCGATGGGAATGGAGCACGGGGGGGGGGGGGGAGAGATCCCCTCCTACAAAGAAGTTATAACAGGAGAAGCCCGAAAGGAGAGACATAAAGCGGAAGAACGAAAGAACGAGGGGGAATCATCAGCTGATGGAGCTCAACGGAGAACTGGCATACCAAGCAAATGTCTTCCGAGGGCGACGAACAGACCCAGGTTTGTAATTCCGTCGAACTCACTAGAAGAATATAGATGCTATATGAGAGATTATGCTCTGATCTGTAAGTTCATAGGATACTGGCCGGATGAGAAAAATCTCATGAGGTGGATCCAGCAGAAATGGAAACCGAAAGGACATGTAGATGTTAAGTTGGGGGCGAAAGGTTTTTTCACTGTCATATTTTCAAACTTAGAAGATAAGACTAGAATCTTTGAGGAGCAGCCTCACTTCATGAACAATGCTGGCCTGTTCATGAGAGACTGGGTAGAATGCTATAATCCAGACAAGGAAAAAATACTAGCGGCCCCGGTGTGGATCAGACTGTTTGGCCTTCCTTCAGAATTTTGGAAACCAGAGATCCTTCAAGGGATTGGAAACTCCATCGGTTCCTTTGTGAAAGTGGCGGAATCAACCAAGAGAGGAAAATACACCACATTCGCTAGAATCTGTGTGTACATGAATATAACTGAACCCTTGCCAGACTCAATAGAACTGGAGTATCATGATGAATTATGGAACCAGACTCTGGACTATGAACACATTCCATTCCGCTGCAGAAGATGCCATGAATATGGCCACCTACTCAGAGAATGCCCCATCACGTTAGCAGAAAAGGAAAGAGAAGCGGAAAATGATAGGAGAAGGGGAGTGAGAAATACAGAAAAGGAAGAAGAGACTTTCCAAGAGGTCCAACGAAGGACAAGAAGAGGAAATAATCAAGGGCAGAGGAGAACACCGAAAGGAACCCAGAATAAAGAATCCCCAAACAAGTTCAAAATTCTGCAGGAAGAAGGGCAGGAAACAGAAGTCAGTGAAGAAGAAGAAGTAGAAGAAATGGAGGTAGGAGAGGAAAACGCGGATAAAGAAACGGAAAAGATGGAAGGGGAACAGAGGGTCGAATCTGAAGAAGAAACTCAGGAAGAGTTAGGAGGAATGGAGATAGATCCCCAGAAGGCAAAAGGGGAAGAAGAAGAACAGATAATGGAAAAACTGTTACAAGAATGGAAAAGAATAGATGAAAGATTCATCCCAGAGGAACAAAAACAAAGGTATAAGGAAGCCTTTCAAAGGTATAAGGAAAAGAAAAAAGGAGTCACAGAAGAGAAAGAGAATCGAAATCCGGAAAAACAGGGGACACAGACAATAGGAGTGAGCAGCTCTGGCAAGGCCGGAAAAAAAAAGAGGTCGAAAAACGTTGGGTGAAGTGATACAAGAGGTGGGAGAAGGACTCGTCAGCTCTGGAAGAGTAATCCCCCTCTCGGAGGTATTCCTTTCCCCCACAAAATTGTTAAGATGATAATTACAACCTGGAACATAAGAGGCCTCAACAGCAGGGGAAAACAACGATATCTGAAGGAGAGACTGCAAAAAGAAAAGCCAAGTATAATGATCTTACAGGAGACAAAAATCAGTACTGAGAAGATGCAGGAAATTCTGAATAGAAATAAGAGTAGATATGAAATAATGGGCCAGGATGCCACCGGGAGCACAGGTGGCCTGGTCATTCTATGGAACCCAGAGGAAGTTCTGTTCAGTAATTGGATGAGCTTCCCCCGAATCCTAACAGGTAAAGCAAATATTATAGGAACGAAAGAGGAGGTCTTTATAACAGGTGTATATGGTCCTCACATACCAAATGAAAAGGAAAACTTTCTTCAAAATTTAAAGGCACTACGCAGCCTAATCCCAGGCAAGCAATGGATCATAGGAGGGGATTTCAATCTAATCAAAGAACCAGGAGAAAAAAGAGGAGGAATCAGGAGATTGGATAAGGAAGGAGAGCAATTTGGAGACATGATAAGAGAACAAAAGTTGATTGACATACAAACCAATAATGGAATGCACACTTGGAATAACAGAAGAGGTGGGGAGAATCAAATAGCCTCCCACCTTGATAGATTCTTAATCTCAGAACAAGTAATGATGAAGGATGTTTTTATTGAAGCAACCATTCTTCCGGTAGCAGGTTCCGATCACTGGCCGATCAAACTAGAAATCGATCTGAAACAAAGACCAAATAATAAGCCTTTCAGATTCGAGGCTTTCTAGCTAAGACATGAAGATCTGATAGAAAAATTAGAGGGATGGTGGAAAGACAGCATGGCAAGAGGAAAGAACAAGACCCATACTTTCCAACTAAAGCTGAAGGAAATAAAGAACAAGCTAAAGAAATGGAATAAAGAAGAATTTGGCAACATCATGGAGGAAAAGATCAGGTTAGAACAAAAAATGGAAGAACTGCAACAATTAGACATCCTAGATGGCATACAAGGGGAGAGATCAAAAGAAGAAGGCATGATACTATCCCAGCTAGAAGAAAGAAGAAAACAAGAAGAAATTCTATGGAAACAAAAATCAAGAGTACAATGGCTAAGGGAGGGAGAGCGGAATACCAAATTCTTCCATAGGGTAATGGTCCAACATAGACAGAGGAACAGAATCTTCTCCTTGAGAAATCAAGAAGGGGACAGAATTATCGAACATGAAGATATTGAGAAAGAATTGTTAAATCATTTTAAGACAATTATGAGAGAGCCACAATTAGACAGATCAGAAGCCATATCCAAGATAAGAAGGGAAATACCGAATATGGTGTCTAGAGACCAAAACTTGGCCCTAATGAGAAGAATAACAAAGGCAGAAGTGGAAGATATAGTAAAAAATATGAAAAAGAACAAAGCTCCTAGCCCGGATGGATTCACAGTGGAGTTTTTTCAAGCTGGGTGGCACTTCTTAGCTGAAGAAGTGGTGGAAGTGGTAGAGGAGACCAGAATAAATCAAAAAATCTGGCTAGGAGTTAACGCAACCCTATTGACCCTCATTCCCAAAACAACCAGGCGGAGCAGGCAGAAGGTTTCCGCCCTATAGCCCTATGTAATGTCATATACAAAATTATCGCCTCTGTTGTAGCGCAGAGATTGAAATCGATCCTGCCAAGCATCATCTCTCCAGAGCAAACCGGTTTTGTTGACGGGAGGCAGATCTTAGATGGTTTAATAGTCGCTCAGGAAGTAATTCACACTTTGAAAACAAAAAAAGAGAGAGGAATGCTCATCAAACTAGACCTTTCAAAAGCATATGATAGGCTTAGTTGGAAATATCTAGAAACGATACTCAAAGCTTTTGGTTTCAGTGATAGATGGGTGAACTGGGTCATGAGTATGGTCTCTACTCCAAATTTCTCTATCCTCCTGAACGGGGCGCCAACCTCAACTTTCAATGCCTCTAGAGGTCTCCGACAAGGGGATCCCCTATCCCCCTTCCTCTTTATAATTGCTGCAGAAGGACTAGGCAGACTCTTTAAAAAATAATTAGGAGCTGGGAAAATTCAAGGCCTCAAATTATGGGGAAACCAAACAATTGTTACCCACCAACAATTCGTTGATGATATAATGATCTACTGCAAAGCTACGTTGAAAGAGGTGAAAAGGATAAAGAAAATTCTTGAAATATTTATGGAGGGAGCAAGGATGGAGATTAACAAAGAAAAATCCAGAACTTTCTTTTTCAATACTATGGAGCCGATTAAAAATCACCTAACTCGGGTACTAGGATACAGGAAAGGAGATCTCCCTACCAAATACTTAGGAACAATGTTAGATTCTTCCTCAAGAAAACTAGGAAACTGGAAGCATATCTTGGAGAAGATATCAAAAAGGCTGGACAATTGGACCTTTCGCGCTCTAAATCTGGCTGCTCGGGTAGTGCTTTTGAAAGCCACCATCCAAGCAATCCCGATCTATTCTTTATCTGTGATGGCAGCTCCGAAGGGAATATGTAATAAACTGGTCGAGATCTACAGAAAATTCTTGTGGGGAGGCCCGAAGCAGCAGAGAAAATGGGCCCTGTGCTCCTGGAACAGCCTCACCCAGCCGAAGGAGAAAGGGGGCTTAGACCTAAGGGACCCATGGATCTTAAATCAGGTGCTCGCGGCCAAGCTAAGATGGAGGTGGATACAGGGGGGGTCAGACCTCTGGAAAGAAATTTGGTCATCCAAATACCATATGCCTCGCACTCCGGAAGAAATCCTTAGGAAGCAAGAGATGCCCCGAGGCTCAGATATCTGGAATTTAACCACTCAAAACAGGGATTTAATAGATAAGCATATCTTCTGGGAAATCAGAGGGGGGCAGGTAGCGAAATTTTGGAACGAAGCATGGCAGCAGAGGGAAAAGCTCATAAACAACCAAGAACTGCGAGAAATGTATAGAGAAGGAGTTGCGAGTAACCTCACTACAGTGAAAGATTATTGGGATGAAGAACGAGGAGATGGGGAGTGGCGAAGATGGAAAACGATGGAGGAATGGGCAGAGAACACCACAGAAGAACAAAGATCCAGCTTTAAAAAGGAAATAGACTCGAGGAGAATAAAAAGGAGAGAAGGCAGAGACATCCTCCGCTGGGGCAAAGAAACAAAAGGAATATTTAATATAAAAGAAGCCTACAAAATACAAACGCAGATGGAGCAAGAGGAGGAAAACCTACAATGGAAAAAGCTATGGAAAACAAAATGGTGGCCCAAAATAAAACTGTTTGCTTGGTTGATAGGGAGGAAACGGATATTAACCTGGGATAGAATTCAAAAACGAGGTTTCTCAGGACCTTCAAGATGCTGTCTTTGTAATGAGGGAGAGGAAGACCAGGAACATCTCCTCATTGGCTGTCAGGTAGCCCAATTCCAATGGGAAAATACAAGGAATCTTTTCTCGTCCTCAGAAAGGAACCAACGAGATATAATTCAAACCCTGATAGAAAGGGGGGAAGGCAAATTTAACAGCAAAATCGTGGGTAGAGCTTGGAGCATAGTTGCAGGGTTTAATGTCTGGAACCTGTGGAAGGAGAGAAACAACCGTATTTTCAAAGGGAAAGCTTCTAACCCTGAGGATTTATGGGAGATGACCTTAAAGCAAGTCAGGGAATCAATCTTAGCAGAGAAGTGGACAGAGGAAGATTGGAAAACCTCCGAAACTGAGATGATAGTTTTAAAGAGATTGAACTTAGAGCAAGGGATGATTTATCCGCAAACAAAACAACAACAACAACCTATGGCAACTCAGAGTCCAGTTAAGTACCAAAAACCTCCGGAGGGATTTATGAAACTAAATTTCGATGGGGCGGCTAAGGGAAACCCAGGTCCAGCGGGCTATGGCGGAATTTTTCGAAATGGACAGGGAGGAGCAGAATGGATATACGCGGAATATGGTGGCACAATGACCAACAACGAGGCCAAGTTTATGGCGGCTTACCAGGGGATTAAATTGCCAGAAGACTTGGATACAGGAAGCTAGAAATTGAAGGGGACTCCACCTTAGTAGTGGATACGTTAAGAAAACTAATCCAAGGGAAGAGTTGGGACAAGGTTGCCACAAGCTGGAGAAGTGCAAGCATAGTCCAGGATATAGCAGAACTACTAAAAGAAATTGACTATAAAATAGTATCGCATGTCAGAAGGGAGGGAAATCAACCTGCTGATTGCCTAGCGAACTGGGGGTGTAAAGAAACCACAAAACGCATAGATGACGGCTGGCACACTCAGGCTGAGCTGGTGAAATGGGACGGTCTCAAGCAGTTGATTGATACTGATAATCATCATGCAGAACAGAGGTAATTACATTCACGCGTGGAGAAGCAACAGGCGAGATAGGCTCGCTACGACGGCAAGTAGGAAAGGTCAGAAGCCCGATGATCGTAGTACCTTGTCTGTAGTAATTAATGTTTTGAATGTATGGCAAGGACGAGGCCCAAAGCAAAAATTGATTTCCCAATTAAATCGTATTTGTGGGAGGCGACGTGACAAGAGATGTGGAAGGTTTTCCCATCATCAAACCAAAGGCGCTGAGAGGGCTATAAGAGGATGCGGAGGAGGAATAACCCGGAGTAGAAAAGACGAGAGGGTAGAGCCAATTTGGCAAAGAACTAGGAATCAGAGATTTCGTTGTGCAAGCATGACAGAGAGCCGAGGCAAATCTGGCATTCAGGGGAAAGGGATAGTTGAAGACCGCAATCTGGCTCAAGGTAGAGTAGAAATTGAAATTGAGAGCTCTGAGGAAATGGATTACAGTCAGGGCAAGGGAAACAGAGGGAAACGCAGTGAAAAAGGGCAGTGTAGCCGTCACCTGCAGCAAGGAAGGGAGAACGAGAATCAGAAAAGGCAGAAGAAGCGGGGAAGAGGGAGGCCCAGAAAATCCGCTGACAATGCGGAAGGAACCAGAAGCCAGACGAGGAGGAAACGCAGACAGCGCACCATCAACTCGGCACTGAATGAAGCCGAGCAAGCTTACAACTATGACTCCAATCCGCACATTCGGAATATCATAGAAGCTATGGAGGATCAGGTTCGCGAGGAGCCGTCTGATCCCGAAATGAACGATTGGTCGTTACAGCTTCCTGACCCTGGGAACACGAGAGGGAGGCTCACCCTGTACCGCCGCGCTCTCCATACCTATTGGGTGTTGAAACATCTCCTGGCCAAGGCTATGGAGCAGGTGGCGGCAGAGATGGTGGAGATGGCTCAGGAGACGGCTGCGGCGAAGCAGGAGACATCCAATGTAGAAGATCTGGTTAAGCAGCAGAACATTCATCTCATGGAGATCAAGGAAATGCTGAAAGCGATGCAGTCCAACAAAGCTGACAACGCTGGCAAAGAAAATGCAGAAAAATGATAGTCCAGGTTCCTCTGTTACCTTTTGTTTTGTCTTGTTAGTTTTTGAAAGAATTAGTGAGACTTGTCCAAGGAAACACTACTCTTGGCGGTTAATAAATAGTACTGAGGAGATGCTAGCTGGGTGGAACAATTTTGGAAAAAACAGGGTGCTAAAGTATGTTAGTAAACTCTATTCAGACTGTTATGAATTTGGACTCGTGGATTACAGGAGTGAACAGATCTGGTTTCCCTCTGGGGCAGGTTGAGACTCCTGAGTTTTGTATTTGTACTTCTTGTTTGTAATTAATAGAATTACTGCAGCTTACAAAAAAAAAAAACTTCTATATTGGTACTCTTTGGGATGGCTTGATAGTTGATGCCATTATCTTTAAAATTCCCGAGTCTGTAATTTACGCCTCTGTTGAGTTGGTTTCAGGTCTTTAGAATTTGAAATTAAAAGTCAATTGGTTTTGAGGGATTATGGAGTGCGAAAGACTGCTCAATAGGTGTGGGGTAGGCGGTCGTAGCCCCAGGGCCATAATAGAGCACAATAGCAAGCCCAGGAGCCTGCTGATAGCTACCATGCAACAATGCCACTCAATACCCAGGCTATGGCTATGCAAGAAAGACATGTCCTCTCATATTCAAAGATCCTAGAAGACATAGCCTTTAAGATTCTTGAATTGGGGCACATCTGAGGATTGTGGGGTAGGCGGTCGTAGCCCCCAGGGCCATAATAGAGCACAATAGCAGGCCCAGGAGCCTGCTGATAGCTATCATGCAACAATGCCACACAATACCCAGGCTATGGCTATGCAAGAAAGACATGTCTTCTCATATTCAAAGATCCTAGAAGACATAGCCATTAAGATTCTTGAATTGGGGCACATCTGGGGATGAAGGAAGCACTATATTTATGGTGCTCTAACTATATATTGGAAGATGAAGACTTTGTTTAGCAAAATTTTAATGAATAAACATGAAAAGAGATATAAAATATTTGTCAGATTGAAAGATGTCAAAAGATACTAATGCAATTAGAACTACCATTTAGATATAATTGAGGAAATGATTACTCACATAGAACTTTATTTTCAATGAAAACCATGGTATGATACTCTTTTAGGATCAAATGACAAAGATGTTACTATAGTCTACTGCTCATATACTTGAGTTTCTGTTTTTATTTTCAATTTTTGTTTTTATAGTATTTTTATAGATAAATTTGTTATACTTGTGATGCTGAAACTTCCTGATGTTTGGACTAATTACTCTATAGATAAGTGGTCAAAATTATCTGGTTTCTCATTTGGGCAAATTGAGACCACCTACCAAAGACGTATTAAAGTGATGATGTTTGATGGATGTACACGTTTTTGCAGATTGAGAGCACCTACCAAGAAAATGTTAAACTCATGATGTTTGATGGATGTACATGCTTCTGCTTAACTTTTTGAGGTAACATCAACTTACAAAAAAAAAATTCAACACTCTCTAAGGGTCATCATACAATTATTTATAAAATATTTACATGTATTATTTACAATTCCATTAATTTAAAACTAGTGCAACCATATAAATTAAATGGAAGAGAAATGCTGAATCAAAATACTTATCTGGTGATACATCTCACATTTCAAAATTAATGAAAAAAATCTTAAAAATTAACAAAATATGGAGATTTACTTCACTTTATCATGGAGATTCTTAATCTATAAATAGTCTTTGTTACAATGTGAGGGGCCAATACCATGGTTTACTAATACCACATGCCCAAAAGCCATCACTCAAATCATATGCCACATGTTCAAATCACATTCTTTTTAATGAATCAATTTAAGTAAAAGGACAAAAAAAGCATAACTATTTTGGACATACATCTCAACCTTTGAAACCGTGTATATACTACTAAGACTATTCTAAGATATTCTATAAGGTTAAATCCCTACCACCCACCTGATAATTATTGATAATTAAATTAAAATTTTGGAAACTTATTTCAAAATAGACACACCTATTGACATAATATTTCTTTACTATATTTAAATTTAAAGTAACTATTTTTCTTTTATTATTTTGATAAGAAATCCCCAAAAAAACAATTAATAACATAAATAAGCATGGTAAAATAATATTTTTTATTATATTTTGAAATTGCAAATAAATAAAATCAATTTTTTTTTAGTAAATTTGTTTATACTATTATTACATTATTTAAAACTACGTTTATTTACTAAACTATTAAACCTATATTAGCCTAGATCTATCTTAACTCAGAATACATGTGTTGAGGGATACTTCTTTCTACTCTAAAAGATGTTTGCATCTGAAGAGATCTAGGGGTAAGGTGGATTTAGACTAGTTTTTAATTACTCTTTTTAAATAGACTATATTCCACGTGAATCTCATGGAAGCTCAAAAACCCTCCTAATAATTTATAGAAATGAATAATAATAATAATTTTTTAGTTTATTTGATTGGTTAAAATGTTTACCAGACATTCCATTACATTACAGCATTAATAATTTTTTATTTTATTTTATTCTATTTTAACGAATTAAAATGTTTACAAGACATTCCATTACTTACAACATCTCTACCATTGGGCTATAGAGGGCTTCTTTGCACAACCAACCTCCTGATCTACCAAGCATCGAGAGGGGTCAAGCATCGGGAGGTGTCAAATCTCTTCAGCTATAATTAAAATGGCTTTAGGATGGTTTAATTTTCCCTTTTAAATATGATATATTCCACATGAATACCATGTATTCTCATAAAAATTAGAGTTCAAAAATCACAAATAACTTCATCAGTTAAAATTACTTTAATCACTTAACGAAATATTAATAAAAATAAAAATAATAAAGTAGACTTATTATTTTAATATAAAGTTATTTTTATTTTTAATTTATTTTATTTCGACAAAGTGAATGTTTTTTTTTTTAAAATACTATATAATATCATACTACAAACTTCTAAAATTAATTAATAATAAAAATAATAACTTAAGCTTCATTGAAATTTATAAATAAGTTCAATAAAAAAATACCCTACTCTTTGTGACAACTCGACAATTTGAAATATTCTGGATTTCGCTAAATCGCTGGCCACCCATGTATTTTTGTCACGTTTATTGAACGAGTTGACCGGGTTAGTGACAGCCAGGCGGCAGGTTGCTTGTATATACCCATATTTGGGAACAATGGAGTCTATAATGTAGGTTGTACACAGCTCTAACTTTTCTCAGAGGCAGCAGCAGTAATGTAATGTGTGTTGGTATACAGTCAGGATCAGCTCGCCATCTCAATACAGCAAATCAGTACTTTGTGATTCATGGCCAAGGTCAGTGTCAATACTTCAATGTAACCTTTCATTTTTAGATTTTCTGGATGTTTAACCTGCAGGCCCAGAAAGTATATCAATCACCCACTAGTTAACCTACTGTTTTGGAACTACTTCTGTGCAATTCTAAGATCGATATTCCTATTTATGTGCCCTTTAAAATCATATCAATGGTCATGGCAGAAAACCAGCTCAGATTTTCTAAATAACTTGACCGCAATTTGCTTTGGGTTGTGGCCTTTAGGGTTGTAGTATGTATGTAGGATTTGGTTAGGCTTTCATAGACACATATGTGTTTATGTTTGTAATAGCTCTCTTCAATCACAAATTGCAATTGTTGAAAACAGATTCACATGCTTTAAGAACTCTCTGAGAAGTTTGAAATAACTTATAAAACACAGTTCATAGCTTCATACAACTAAACTGACTATATAGATTTAATAGGACTCACAAACTTGGAAATCTCGTCAGAAATCCCTGGGCACAGTCCTTTCATTTAAAGCTATATCCAATCCGAATTAGGTAATTTTCTGCACTTGTTCAGTTATTTGAAGTTGGTCATATCATATCAGTAGTTGTATTACATAATAAGTGATGCAGCATCTGGTTAGCTAGCATTCTGGAGCTTGATTTTGGTGAAGTCACCATCATCAATATATCATGAATTTGCTTTGGAATTTTGAAGGAATTAAGCTATATTCTAAAGTTTAATCTTTAGGATATGGTCTAATAATTGGGTAGGGATGTTTAAGCCTCACAAGTTTTGTGTTCTAATTCCAAGCAAGATTATATATACTTGAGAATTGTTCTAAATACTATTTCTTAGTTAATAAATAAATAAATAATATAATAACGTTTTAAAATAAAATTTTATTTTCCGTCAAAAGTGAGAAGATGGGATATTTTATTGGGAAAATGATATTATGCTACAGGTAAGCTGTCGATGTTGATCAAGAGTGTGAACTCAACGGAAAAATGGATGTAGTCTGCCTGGTTCCTGTATACCATCTCAAAGATGCGGTCTGCCTGGTTCCCTGTATGCCATCTCATAGTTTGTCAAAAAAAAACTTGATGTGTTGTATAGTTGGTATAAAGGGAGCCATGTAGATCCCTAAATTCTCCACTCTTCTTCAGACTTACCAACCTATTCAGGTAATTAAGTTTTCAGTATTATCTTGCAAATGAATAAGAAAACGGCGGTTTTATTTTTATATAAATAAAAGAGAATGGATTCAGCCTTATTTTGCCCTATAGTCTGGATTTTTAGTCTAAATATTTGGTTGGAAGTTTGACAACTAATTATGTAAAACTGATGAATACTCGAACTATTGTATGGAGAATCATTTATTGATCGAATAGAGATTCCAATCCCTTGCCCCCTGGATGTTTCCTTGACACCTTGTCAAGGTTTTACCACTTAACTCTTGTGTTATTACTTGTGTGTTTGCATTCAGTTTTCCTGTCAGTTGCCTTCTTTATTGGTTAATCTATAACTGTGAATGTCTTCTTTCTTTATCCTAACTCATTCACCTGTTTAAACTACAAATGGTATCAGAGGGAGGGACGTTAGTTGAGTTGTTGTGTGTTAAATATTGCCAAACGCTGAGGAGAGAAGCATGGAAGCGGTGCTGCGTGTTAAATATTGCCGAAGGCTGAGAAGCGTGGAACGATGAAGGAGGAGTCTGGAACAAACCCCCTGCGTGTCCGTTGAAGGGTCGCCTTGATTGCACGCTGCCAGAGTCTAGAACGGTGAAGGAGGAGTCACCCTCTGAGTGTCTGTTGAAGGGCTGCATTGACTGCACGCTGCCACGTTTGTGAGAAAAAAAATAAGGGTTACGTTGCTGGAACCATCAAAGAAGCACCTGCATTCTGCATATTGACATTCTACCAAACCAGAACCCATCGAGGAGGAAGCATCTGTGTTCTGCGCGCTGGCTTGAGGACGCACCTGCGTTCTGAGTGCTGGTGTTATGCCAAACTAGAACCCATCATGGAAGCACCTGCATTCTGTGCTGCCAGAGTCACTTTGCTCTTTGCATGTTGCTGGCCATAGACCTTGTTGGAAGAATCACCGCACCTCTATAGAATCCGTAATTTCCACCCTGGGGATCCTAGTTACTGTCTTGTAATGTTTACCAACACCTGCGGGTTTTGGTGTAACGGCAAACCTCCACATGGTATCAGAGCTTGGACCCAGGTTCGATTCCCCCAAGTTGCGTTTGAGGGGGGGTGTTGGAAGAATCACCGCACCTCTATAGAATCCGTAATTTCCACCCTGGGGATCCTAGTTACTGTCTTGTAATGTTTACCAACACCTGCGGGTTTTGGTGTAACGGCAAACCTCCAGGCGTTCTGCGTGGAAGAGAAGAGCCATCGAACCAGAGGTGAGTGTGTGTGGGGTCCAAACCAAAACCCATCAAAGAAGCTCCTGCCCCTGCGTGAAGGGCAACACTACTGCGGTGAAGGAGCCTGCGTGTTGTCAGAGGCCTAGTTTGCTTGTCGCTAGAGGAATTCGATCCGCAGATATGGTTCCAGGTAATTTTTTTTTAAATTTGAGAGAAATTTTTCCAAGAATTTTTTATTTTTTTCAGAAATTTGTACAAATTTGGAGGAAAGAAAACAAAGGTTTTTCATTATTTTGAAGGAAAAATCTATTGAAGGGTTGCTTGGAAAAATCTGTTGAAGGGTTGTTTTTTTGTTGAAAAAAGGGGAACCATTTTTTTGAATACAAAAAATTTTTGAAGAAAGGAAAAAAAATATAAACCCTAGTTGAAAGACTGAAGACTGAAACCCTAGGAGAAGAAAAAAATGGCCAAGAAAAAAATGGCCAAGATGTCGAATGCAAAATTTGAGCTGGAGAAATTCACCGTCAAGAGCAATTTTGCTCTTTGGAAACTAAAAGTTAGGGATCTGCTTGTGCAACAAGGGTTGCACAAGCCATTGGACGGGGCAACTAAGAAACCTTCAACTATGATTGATTCGAACTGGGAGGACTTGGATGCCCAAGCTCTCAGTACCATCAGGTTATGCCTAGCGGATGAAGTTCTCTTCAACATTGTTGAAGAGAGTATGGGAAAAAAAGGAAAAACTATATATGACAAAGTCATTAACCAATAGAATTTATTTGAAAATACAACTTTACAGTGTTCGAATGAAGAAGGGTTCAAAAGTTCCAGAACATTTGAATGTTTTTAATACACTTATATGTCAATTAACAGATATGGAAGTTAAAATTCAGGAAGAAGATAAAGCTATAACTTTGCTGTGTTCTTTGCCCGAATCATGGGATCACTTCGTAATTTCAATCAACTTGAGCACTGCTAATTCTTTGAAATTTGAATCAGTCATGGGAGCTCTCTTTTCTGAAGAAGTACGAAGGAAATTTAGTATTGAAACCGCTGCATCAGAAGCCATGATAGCTAGAGGAGGGTCAAAGGAAAGAGGAGAAAAAATAAGGGGGTCTTCCAGATCTAAATCAAAGGGAAAGATGTGTAAGGCAAAATTTTGGCACTGCAATAAAATTGGACACCTGAAGAAAGACTGTTGGAAACGAAAAGAATCTGATAACCCAAAGAAGGAAGCAAATCAGGTCGATTGAAGTATGATAGACGAAGTTTTATCTGCTGAAGAATTGTGTAAGATAGATGAAACTTCATCTGAATGTAATGTCTCTCAGGGTTTAGAAAGCTGGCTGTTAGACTCTGGTGCTTCTCATCACATGTCTCCACACAGAAATTGGTTTACTTCATATGAAAATGTAAATGGTAGTTCTGTGTTTATGGGTAATAATGTATCATGTCAGACTGTTGGGATGAGAAATATCAGGATTAAAATGTATGATAACACAGTTAGAACATTAACTAGTGTTAGACATGTACCTGATTTGAAAAAGAAATTGATTTCTTTGGGAGTGTTGGATTCGGATGGTTATAAGTTTACAGGTCAGAATGACATGCTGAAAGTATTTAAAGGCGCCCTAGTTGTTATGAAAGCAGAAAAGGTCGAAAATCTTTACAGACTCAAAGGAAGTACTCAGATCAATGAAGTAGCGGTTACATCAAAAAAAGAAGAAGCAGGTACTCGTCTATGGCATCAGGGATTAGGTCACATGAGCGAGAAAGGTCTTCAGATACTGATGAAACATAAATCTCTTCCCGATCTGAAATCTTTGAAGTTAGATTTTTGTAAACATTGTGTGTATGGAAAACAGTTTAAACAGAGATTTAAAACTAGAAATCATAATAGTAAATATATTTTAGACTATATTCTTTCTGACCTGTGGGGACCATCTCATGTTGTATCATATGGAGGTGCTCTATATTTTTTAATGTTTATTGATGATTTCTCCCATAAAGTTTGGGTTTTTATACTAAAAAAGAAAGTTGATGTATTCAATGTCTTTAAACAATTTAAAGCAATGGTAGAGAAAAGAACAGGCAAATCAATTTAATGTTTAAGAACTGACAATGGTGGTGAATTCACTTCAATAGAATTTGAACAATACTGTAAGAATGAAGGAATTATTAGACACAAAACTGTTTTTTATACTCCTCAGCAAAATGGTGTTGCTGAACGTATGAATTAGACTCTTATGGAAAGAGCCAGAAGCATGATCTGCAATGCTAACTTGCAAAAGGAGTTGTGGGTAGAAGCAGTATCCACTGCTTGTTATTTAGTTAACAGATCACCTTCAGTAGCAATTAATTGTAAAATTCCTAAAGAAGTTTGGACAGGTTAGTCTTGTGATTATGCACATTTAAGGATATTTGGTTGTGATGCTTATTCTCTTATACCTAAAAATCAGCTTTCAAAATTAGATCCAAAATCAAAATGTTATGTCTTTGTTGGGTATGACTATGCAGTGAAAGGATACAGGTTGTGGGATCCTACATCACGGAAGATAGTCATTAGTAGAGATGTAACATTTGATGAGTCTTCTCTTTTAAAATCAAATGTTGAAAGAATTAAACAGGAACAGGTATTGCCAAATCGACAAGTTTAGTTGGAGGCTAGATCTTTCAGTGACAGTCAAAAGGAAGAAGAGACTTCTGGAGAAAAAGGTGTTGAAGATACAAGGGAAGCTGTTGAAGTTTCTAAATCAGTTCAAGTTTCTGAACCAGTTCAACAACCAGTCACTCTAAGAAGGTCTACAAGGGAAAGAAAAACTCCCAAAAGGTAAGAAGATTCTGCTTCATCTTTTGCTTTGACTACTAAAGATGGGGAACCTTCTTGTTATCAGGAACCAGTAGATGATATAGATAGAAAAAAATGGAAAACGACTATGGAAGAAGAAATGGATTCCTTAGCCAAGAACAATACCTGGGATCTTGTAGAACTTCTTGAAGGGAGAAGTGTTGTTGGATGCAAGTGGGTCTTCAAACTAAAATGGAAAGTTGATGGAAGTATCGAAAGGTATAAGGCGAGACTGGTAGCAAAAGGATATTCTCAGGTTGAAGGTATCGACTTTCATGAGATTTTTTCACCAGTTGTAAAACTTGTTTCTATTCGTACTGTGTTGGCACTAACTGCATTACTTAACCTTGAGTTAGAATAGTTAGATGTTAAAATAGCTTTTCTACATGGTGATTTGAATGAAGAGTTATATATGGAACAACCAGAAGGTTTTGTACAAGGTCGCAACAGAAGATTAGTTTGCAAGCTCAAGAAATCATTGTATAGTTTGACGCAGTCTCACAGACAATGGTACAAGAAGTTTGATTCCTTCATGATGAGCTAGAACTTTATTAGAAGTGAGTATGATCATTGTGTATACTTCAAAAGTTTCAATGGCATATTCATTATCTTAGCTTTGTATGTTGATGAGCATTGAAGAGATCAACAGGTTAAAGGCTCAGCTCTCTAGGACGTTTGATATGAAGGATCTTGGAGCAGAAAAACATTTCTTGGGCATGGAGATACACAAAGACAAGAAAAATGGTAACCTTTGGTTATCACAGTAGAAGTATGTGGAGAAAGTACTTGAAAAGTTCTGTATGAACAATTTGAAACCTGTTAATGTTCCATTAACTTCCCCATTTAAGCTTTCTTCGGTTTTGAGTCCTAGAATTGATGAAGAAAAGCAATATATGTCTCATGTACCATATGAAAATGTTGTAGGCAACTTAATGTATGTGATGGTATCTACAAGACCTGGCATTTCACTTGCAATTGGAGTTGTCAGGAGGTTCATGGCAAATCCAGGTGAATAATATTGGTGAGCAGTGAAATGGGTGCTTTGATATCTAAGAGGCACAAGCGACCATTGTATCATTTTTAGTGGTAGTGAAGGATCAGTCTGCGGATATGTAGATGCTGATTATGCAGGCGATTTGGACAAAATAAAATCTACTATAGGTTATGTCTTTACTCTTGCAGGTGGAACAATTAGTTGGATGTCAAAGCTTCAATAAACAGTTGCATTGTCCACTACCGAAGCAAAATATATAGCTGCTTCAGATGCCAGTAAAGAAGCAATCTGGTTAAAGGGTCTGCTTGATGAGATTGGAAGGATGCAGGAGAAAGTGAATGTACTTTGTGACAGTCAAAGTGCTATTCACTTGGCTAAAAAGCCTGTTTATCACAACAAAACCAAGCACATTGATGTAAGGTATCATTTTTTGAGACATGTGATCGATGGCGGAAAAGTAGCTCTTCAAAAGGTCCATAAGTGAGAGAATTGTGCAGACATATTCACAAAGCCAGTTACAGTAGAGAAGCTACGATGGTGTTTAGCTTCTCTTGGCTTATAGAAAAGATGATGAATGGGCATGGGCAAGGGATTAGGAAAATTGTTGTCAAGGTGGAGCTTGTTGGAAGTTTGACAACTAATTATGTAAATTTGGGTAAAATGTATTAGTAATTAACAAGTTAGTTTTATACCGAAACATCAGTTATGTAACTGAGGAGGCTCATATAAAATTGATGAATGCCCGAACTATTATATGGAGAATCATTTATTGATCGAATAGAGATTCCAATCCCTTGCCCCGTGGATGTTTCCTTGACACATTGTCAAGGTTTTACCACGTAACTCCTATGTTGTTACTTGTGTGTTTGCATTCATTTTTCCTGTCAGATGCCTTCTTTCTTGGTTAATCTATAACTATAAATGTCTTCTTTCTTTCTTTATCAGTAACTCATTCACCTATTTAAATTACATTTATAACCTTATTTATTATACAAATACATTTCACATTTAAATTTTTAAATCTAAAATCACTTTATATATTTTATTTGACATTAATAATATATATAAATTAAAAAAACAAAATAAATAATAAAATAAATAAATTATATATATATATATATATATATATATATATAATTGGAAATCTATCTTTTCGAATCTTTGTTGAGAGTCAAGGTTAGTGAAGGTCTCTAGAAGCCTAGACAACCAAATGATTAAGAAAGTAATGAATACAAATTTTATGGGATTACTTTGAATAATAGTCAAATATTATTAAATTATGTAGAATAGCAAATTAATTAGCACTGAACTTTTTAATGAAATGAATATAAATCTAAATCAAACAAATCAATTTGAAAAATCTATAAAATCTATTTTTTGGGGTACTTTTCAAGATGTTTTTTATTATTAACAATACAATTTTAATTTTGGGAAATTTAAAAAAGGAAAAAAATAGAATAATAATAAATCTCCAAAGTTTTAGTTTACCTCCACATCGAATATGTGTTTTTCACATATTCGATGTGGAGGTAAACTAAAACTTTGGAGATTTATTATTATTCTTTTTTTTCCCTTTTTTAAATTTCCCAAAATTAAAATTGTATTGTTAATAATAAAAAACATCTTGAAAAGTACCCAAAAAAATAGATTTTATAGATTTTTCAAAATTGATTTGTTTATTTAGATTTATATTCATTTCATTAAAAAGTTCATTGCTAATTAATTTGCTATTCTACATAATTTAATAATATTCGACTATTACTCAAAATAATCCAATAAAAATTTTATTCATTACTTTCTTAATCATTTGGTTGTCTACGCTTCTAAAGACCTTCACCACCCTTGACTCTCAACAAAGATTTGAAAAGATAGATTTCCAATTATATATAATTATATATATATATATATATATATATTAATAAATATGTCTTTTCAGTTTATAAATATTTTTTCTTTTTATCTTTATGGAAATCATTTTAATAGTTAAACACTCTCTTATTTGTAATTTATTCATTAATTTCATAATAATATGTAAATATATTTTAAAGAAAAAAATAAATTATGAAAACAAATAATAATTACAAGCGAGTAGTGTATCCCTAAATTGTTCTACAAAAATATAATGTGCCAAATGTCAAAAGATAATAATAAAAGAAAGTTCACATCATGTTTGGATACACCTCACAAAAGAAGAAAGAAAGAAGGAAATTATTTTAATGTCCACTAGGTTAAAGATAGCCTATGGGTCAGATTGTTTCTTCATCTGCTTGATGTATTTGACCCTTTTTCTGTGAAGCTTCAAAATAAATGCTCCCAACTTATCGACAAACCCCTCGCTAAATAGATTATCCCAAGAGTTAGCTACCAGCATATCTGCATAACTTTCTTTGTTGTCTTTGTAGGCCTCACATTCTAAAATGAAATGTTTTTCTGTTTCCACTTTTCCGGAAGAACAAAAATTGCATACTCTTTCCTCTCACACTTCCTTTGGCCTTTTCAAGCACCCTGTTTCACAATGGAGTTTATGAGAATTAGTCCTTAACTGAGCAATAAGAATTTTGGCTCTCTAAGAGATAGTGGCCTCTATGTATGCTTTTGGTTGACAACAATGAGTGGGATTAAACACTTCAATATAGTATTTTTTCTTTCTTCCTAGCTCCTTATCCCAAGTACGCTTGTGAAACTTTTCAATAACAAAAGATTTTATCTCTTTGTTGTTTATGGGACTCACGTTCAAGCAAATACCTCATTTACTAAACCCTTCGTTATTTTACTTCATCCAAGTTTTTTTTCTCTTGCACAATCTATCATTAAAGACAACCTTAGGCCATCTACCCTTTTCCATTTGCTTAATTTTTTTTAAATACCTTATGACTCGCACCATAGCAATTGCTTCAATAGGAGTAGCCCCTGTTTCACTTAACAAGATAACATAAGGAACTGCACTTTTAATCTTAAATTTGTTTGTAATCAAACACTTCTAAATTTTCTCAAATTTTCTCCACTGCATGCATGTTAGATGTACCGCTGGCCCATAGTTCACAACCATAGAGAATCACCAGAATCACTGGAAGCCCAAAGAGAGTTTGAGTGGTTTTCGAACCTCTCTACACCTATTTTGAAAAGCATAAAATGCTTTCCAACCCCCCAAAGTTCTTTTCTTTCTACAACCATTCCAGCTTCTCTTGTGCTTTCTTCTTTTATATTGATTGAACCCAACTTTAAAGAAGTAAAGGTAGGCTTAGATGAGTTAGAACTAAGTTTGTTCACATGTATTTTCTCTTTGTCTTCCTTTAAGAAAGGAATGGGACATTTGGAAAGAAATCAAGAAAAATAAAAAGTATAAGAAATCATATGGTTAGGAGTAGACACAACAAGAGGTAGACTTAGAGGAGTTAGAACTAAGCTTGTTCATAAGACTTTTCTCTTTGTTTTCCTGGAAGCAAGGAATGGGATGTTTGGGAAGAGATCAAGGAAAAGAGGCACTAGAAGGAATCATATGGTCAGGAGTAGACACAACTAGAATTCTTATAGTCATAGGGGGCGAATTTACAACACTAGAGGGAGGTTGTATAGGTTTAGAGTTCCATCCATCATCAACAAGCTATCAAGGGGACTCAGGTATATCAACAATGCTAGAGTGTGGTTATAGTAAGTCATCACGTTGGGTTGGTAGAGGAGGTATGACTACTTGGTATCTGAACACTTTGCAAAATTTGGTTAAACTCATCAAAATTTGTGTCAAAATGTATGGAAAAGTTAATTCATTTGTTTCATCCTTCCTGCCAAACAACATTATGCCTTCTACCTTTCTCTTCTATATCCTTTCTTATTTTTGCCGAGGAAGTGTTGAAGGCTCGAAATTCTCTACCTCAACATCAGGGACAGCCACACAATCGGGAACTTAAGGTGGCTCCTTTTCCATTTGGAATGGTAGCTCTGACCCGGATTATGGGACTAGTTAAAAAAGATATAAAAATGGATAAGATATATAAGTGTGGGGCTAATGATGTAAATGAAACTAAGAAATAAGAATAAATAGACTTAAAATATCTATTTAGGGAAATATTTCTCTATATATGTGACTTTAGAAAGATCTCACATTTAACATGACAATATAGATCATCAAGTCCTTTATGAGGTTAAAATGAATGAAGATAACTAATTTAATTAAATAGTTAATTAAATTAGTTGATGAAACTCATTTCACATATAAGATATTGTTGTTCATGCATATACTTAAAAATTTCAATCAAACACATCAATAGTGATAAATTCTTAATTGATTGTAAAAATATATATGATAAACACAATTAAAATAACCATTCAACTCATAAACACAATATTAATACATGTATAGTAGTACTCGATATAAGTTGATTCTGCTCATAAGTGAAACAATAACGGTTTTGCTTTATATTAAGATCAATTCAAGTTATAGTAGTGCAAACCAAAAGATTTCTTGCCAAAATTCATAACCTCTTCTTCATATCAATGAAGGGGATTTATAATTTCTAGTGAAAATACAAATATAGTAAAGCACCATAAAAGACTAGAGTGGTTTCAATAAACCACACTTGAAATAAAGTAAAAAGACAATAATATATTTTAGTTGTAGCAACTACACTACCGAAGTTCACATATATATGTCATTGGCTTTAATTCAAGTGGATGATGAGGCTGTATGCGTATTCGTGTAGTGAATATCGCATCATTGAACACTGGAAGAAAATGGGTGATAGTGTTAGAGAGACATCTCAACATTAGCCACTGACTATGAGGTTTAACTAAGAAATGTCAATGGCATTCCAAGTCAACTTTTGACAAATTCTTGATTTTCTTAGTCTTCTCCTTCGATGATTTCTGCCATGTTTTAGTTAAAATTTCACATCGGGAAAAGTATCCTCAGGGAAGTTTGAAATTAGGTTGGTCTGTAATAAAATCTCACTCATTGATTCAGTGAGATTGTTTGAAATATCGATGGCACTGAAGATTGCCATTTCTGCATGTTTGAGTTTTATTTCCCACTCTTGGAAAACAATCTCTTTCTATGATTCTTCAATTTTAGGGAGATCAGTCGATCTTCCCTCAATACTATCTTGCCAGACTATATAATCTGAAATCTTCTCCTCAACTACCCTATAGTATGTCCTCAGATTGGACAGTTGATTCACTAATGAATCGCTTGATTGACATAAGTCATGAATAGTGTTATAACACCATTTACCACCCTTGGTATTTGTGATGCTTGGTTTATGGCCTAGGGAAACCCCTCCTTCCAGACTTGATCAAAATACTTTAAAAACAATGTTTTATTCCCTGTACGCTACTTTTCCTTGAGATAAAAGCGTGTACACGCGGGTTAGTTAATACCCAACCCACGTATATGTGTTAAAAGACTTAAAAAATTTAAATTTCCTTAATTATGGGTGGAGTTCATGGTTTTTCCCTGTTGATTACCTCCTATTGCTCGTGGCCCAACTGTTTCCCAACTAAAAAAGTAATTGGGAGAAGTATAAATAGACTTCTATGGGAAGGCCTTAAGGAGGAGAAGAGATAGAGTTATTATGTTGAGATTATCCCTGACTGAGTTTGAAGTATCCTTGTGCTTCAAGCACTTCCCCAAGTTTTAGGAAACCCTTGTTTCCTTGATTGTTGATATTCTCCCTCTTGCTTGAGATATCATGGTATTGGTTATGGAAGGAGGCTGTTGAAGACTAGGATTGGATGGATCTGGAGGATGGTTCCACTTGGAGCCGGAAGAAGAAGACTTAGGGTGAATTCTCTTCATGTTAGTTATGGCTTTCTACAATAAAAGAAGCGCTATCTTGTTCCTGAGATTAACTATGTTTATGCATCAGATAGTGTTGTAATTCATATATGAATGTTATTTTGATGTATAACTAATAATTTTCTTATATGATACAAAGTTAATTTCATTAAAATGATTTATCTATATGCTGCTATGTATGTTCGAATTGGTTGATTTACAGATTCGAAGATCATCAAGAGTTGCAGAGGGTTTGAACCCTGTTGGAACTACCCAAACAAAGGACATCTAGGTATGGTCGCTATCACATAGTTTCTTTATTTAAGCATTTTGCCTGAGTTGTATGCATGTTTCTTACTGTAGTTTGCTTTTTCTCTGTTGGGGTTCCAACCCAAAGCCCTAGGGTATTTATTCCCGTAACAGAATTGGTGACTCCACTGGGGATAACAATCTTGTTATTCCTAGTTTGGGTTGTTCAGTGTCAATCAGGGCTCAGTTCTTGGTTTGCTTGTTGTGACAGTATTATTTGGTCTAGTAGAATCTCAGACCTTAAGTCTGATCTTTTTGATCTAACTTTTGTTATTTATTTTTCTTGCAAATCTTTGTATACGCACTTTAGTCTGTTTATAGTAGCGTACACACGCTTGTTTTTGTGAAGTGAACCCACGTATACGTGAGTTTCCTTTATCAGAAGCGCGTGTACACGCCTCTGTGCTTGAACACAGTTGCGTATACCATTTTTTGCATTGTTTTTTCAAATCTCTTTGCCCAGAAAGATTTGTTTCTTGGTCTGTTTAGTCTTTGAGTGGTCAATTTCTATCTATAGAATTTTATTATTCTACGAGCTTACTGTTTTTAAATCTCTTCCGTTTTGAAAAGATTTGGTCTAGGTTTGCTTTTGAGTGAGTTTTATGATTTGTGCTTTGGGACACAAGACTTCGTACAAAGGCTCTTGATTGTTCTAGTCCTCCAGAATGGTAGATTATTTTCAATCTTAGTGTCAAGCTCAGTTATTGGTCTACTTTCTTTGCTTTCCGTCATTTTGTGGCCTTATACCTTTTCTTGCTTTTTGGAAGTTTCTTTTTTGATGAATTTGAAAGTATTTCTTTCTTGACTTCTTGGTCAGTTTGTCAAGCTCTTTGTTGTTGTTTGGGTTGTTTGGTACAAGTTGAAACCTTTTTGTTCAAGTTTTTATTCATTGTCAAATTTGTAACTTGCAAAGATTCTTTGTGCTCTTCTTGCTATCTTTGAGTCTTAAGTGGAATTTAGAGTGCTTTCGAAAGGTTGCTTTCGTTGTTTCTTGAAAAAGAAAAGATTTAAAAAAAAACATTGTTTTTGTTTTCTTTTGCCAAGTTTGATTTTGGTTTCTTTGGATTTTTTGAAAGTGAATTGTAATATTTTGGGATTTGTCCTTCTTGTTTGGAGAGGATTTTGTATTCTTTTCAAACACTTAAAGTTGGCTTATTAATAGTTATAAACAATTGCTTTCGTTCTTTTTTAGAGTAATTTAGGATCTTGCATCTTCATTTACACCTTGCATTAGGGTAGTTTTGAATTATTAAAGCATCAATAGTCCTTTTAGTTTTTGTATGTGTGAAGTGTGTTTTAAGAAAAGAAAAGAAAAAGTTTTTGCTTTATAGAAGTTTCGTAGAACCCACGTAGAGATCTCTTTTCATCGAAGAACAAACAATTGCATTCATATAAGTTAGTTTTTCATTGATTTCTACTGCATCATACAAACACCATTGGTTTCATTTCCGTTTATCCCTTTTACTTAAAAGAATAGCCATTAAAAATCAAGCGCTTAATAAAATAAACTAGAACTTTTGTATTGTCATCAAAATACACCAACAAGTTTAGGTTTATTAGGGCCTTGGATTAGGCGAGAGGAGAGTTAACTCTCCAAGGCCACTCTAAATTGTAAAACATAGAAGTTTGATTAAAGAGAGAAATCCAATAGCGTTAGGGAGACCGGGAAAGCTCCGTGACTGGGAGTAAAGCACGAGGGTTAGTGAAGATAAGGATGAGAGATACCCCCTCTCTTACTTGTCAAATCCTACCTCACGATTGTTCCACCCAACTTCTGATACGAGTTGGTGACCATAGTTGCCTATCCTAGGATCCACACAGGTGGCTACGAAGGGGAATCCCGTGGCACCTGAGGTTGATGTTGTATCACATTCAGCAGTACTTCTGGAGGGCACCCTTGCAAAGCTTGGGGGCTTGCACCGGCAAAGGCTGTTGTCTGGAGGTTAGTGTAACTACCTCTGATACCTTCACTAGTAGGCCTAGAGCGTAATTACCCCAGTCTATTTTCGGAAGGTCCTTATTATTAACTTTCTTGTATTTTGGTGTCTGGTCCTAATCACCCGGAGCGGAAATACTTGTAAGTTGTTTGATTGTTAGTATCTTTAGGGACATTTTAGAGAGTGTTCTGTGCTCCTAGTCAGCCTAGCTTTTTAATTTTCTTGAGTCTTTAAGTAGATTTTGTAAAATAATTCAAAGTGGCTGACCGACCATCTCGATGGTCTTGGAGACTTTGTGGGCTTTCACCTACAAGTCCAGAGCCTTCTCCTATAAGGTGTAGGAGTGATTCTGCTAGTGGTTTCCAACAAGTGGCAGCAGGTGCATCAAAGATTGATCCTTCGCTTGGGGGCATTAGTTCACAAGATAGACCTAGTACTAGTATAGAGTTAGAGAGGAACACACTAGTTCTTTCTCGAGTACTCTTCAAGTCGGAAGATAGTATTGAATTAGAAGAGCTTTCAGATTCTGTTCGGCTCTGAATTCTCCTCTCCCTACTGATCATCTAGATGTTTTGTTATATGTTGGAACTCTGACTCATAGGCCTTCAAGCCCAGGTCCACATACATCTATCCCTTCGATGACCACTGCTGGAAGCATGGCATCCATAACGAGTGTTGTGATCATGCAGACTCCCATATACGTATAAAGGGGAGGAACTATTTCCACCCCTTCTAACACTCCCAACACATCTATATTTGGGTCTACTTCTATTCCGTCGACGAGTGGAAGTTCTTAGCCTAATGCATCTAGTTTTAGATTTTTCCCTTTTGGAATGCCCTCTCAAGGTATTCCTTCGGTTCCTTTGAATATACCATCAACTGCCTCTACATCCATGATGAGTGGATCAACTTCTTTTCAGGGTTTCCCATTTGGAAGTGGTCATATACCACATTCCAATTCGACAGTAGGGTCAATGCCTTTTCCTTTTACAAGTCAAGGTAGTAACCCCTTTTAGAGTTGGACAAACCCTGTGGTTAGTGGGATAGGAGTTGGGAATAATTTTTTCAGCCAACAAGGGAATGTTTCGTATTCTTCGGTTAATTCATTTCAAAGTTTTTCACCCTTTGCTAACGCATGGAACCCTTATCAGGGGCTGTTAGCTCCTTTCAATACTTCGTTAGGGGGTAACTTCATCTATTACGGAGGATTTTCGACAGGAGTTGGTCTTTGCTGGCCCACAAGGATCACCCTTTGGTTCAGTAGGCTCTACGAGCTACTTCGGGAAACCTGGTGCCTTTCAAAATCCATTGCATTCTTTTCAAACCTGCGGGAACCTTGCCCATTCCGGATGGAATTCCCAAGGTCCTCCACGAATTCCTTTTCTGGCCACGCTTAATTTGCCAGACTTAAATAAATTGACGAATGATCCAATTAGGTACAATCCAGCTTGGCCTCCGGTCCCAACTAAACTTCCATCCGATATTCCAAAGTTCGAAAGGAAGAGTGGTGAATACCCAGGAGACCATGTGACCACATTCCACTTATGGTGCTCATCCAACTCCCTAATAGATGATTCGATCAGGTTGAGGTTATTTCAGTGCACCCTAACCGGGAATGTGACCAAATGGTATATAGAGTTGCCAAGGGCACCTATACTTCTTTCATTGATTCGACTAATATTTTCTTAAACCATTTTTAGTTGCTTGTCCGCTATGAAGCCGGAACTGAGCTTCTGGACAATTTTCATCAAGACACGGCAACTCACATTTCGGATCATATCTAGGAATGGAGATGGAGAAAGAGGCTTATCAAAGCCAAAATTCCACCAGAGTTTCATCTCGAATGGTTTCTCAAATCATTACAACCGGAGATCTTTAAGGATGTTTCTCTTTCCGGTGTTTATTCGAAAGAGCAGGCTATTTTTCGAGCCTAGCAATTAGAACTGATATATTCTCAGTTTGGGACTCTTCAGAAAATCCTACCTAACGCTCCTAGATCCAAGGTTGATTTAGCTAAACCGAAGCCAAGCCCTCATGTCGATGGTATAGTTGGATCAATTGACGCAAATACAGTGAACCTTTTGAACCAATTGTAGCAGTTGTCTCTACAAACTGCTTCTTCTAACCAGGCAGCACTGTCTACACCTTCACCTTCTCAACCTACCTCCATAAACGTCGTCCATGTTTCTAACCCCAAAGGAAATCAACAATCTGATGGGAAGAAGAAGGGACAAGGTAAGAAGAAGAACCAGGAAGTGAAGGGTAATGCAAACAAGCCCAACAACAGTGTCGGTGAGGGTAGAAAAGAGTCCAAGAAAAAAGGTTAAATTTCCGTGCAAGTTATGCAATGGAGATCATTTGACTCGCCTCTACCCTAAGATTCAAGATGCTCGCGCTTGTTAATGTAGCAATGGTCCTCTAACTCCCAAGTTGTTCTGACTAACCCTTTTTTCCAAGGACAGTAATTACTTGTTGGCATGAGCTCGAATGTTGGTACCTCCGCAGGGGGCAACCAGGAAGGGGAAAATTCCCCAAATGTTTATATGATGAACTCTCATGTCGATGTCGCCACACGAGAACTCGATTATGGTGAAATGAAAACATCTAAGGCCAAATCTGTTCCTGAAACCACAAACCCACTTCATATTGAGCGACCCTTTGTTGAGTCTATACCTCGAATATCGAAAGGTTCTGTAAAGCACTCAACTATTAACCCTAATGCTAGTGCAGCCAAGAACTACTCAATTATAGAAGATCTGGCTCAAAGTCCTTGTGTTATGTCTGCATTGGAGGTACTCCAGTCGTGTCCTACTCAGAGAAGTGTTTTTCTTTCGGAAATTGGGGCAGTGGATCCAAAGAATTCTTTAGTGCTCAATTTTGATATGCTGAATGTCAAAATGAGACTTCCTCACCATATGGCTTTCCAAATAAAGTCTACTTATCAAAAAACCAAAAAATTTTGGACAGTTATAGATGAGGGAGCTTCCACATGCATAATGTCTATGTCATGTTGGGAGGCCATTGGATCACCTTTAGCTATTCCTTCACTGACTCTCTTAACATCATTTGATGGACATTCTCATAGGCCACACAGAATTATCCCGACCTTTCCTATATGTGTTGGAGGAAAGGTCATTAATATTGAGGTAGAAATCATTGATGCCAACCTAGATTACAACCTCCTCTTAGGAAGGAATTGGATTTACGAGATGGATGTCATAGTTTCATCTTTATTTCTCATCCTCTGTTTTCCTCATGAGGGGAGAATTGTTAAAATTGATCAGTTATATTATTCTCCAGGTGACTCTAGTGCAACTTCGAATTCTACCATTCCATTGGTGGATAACCCCCGTCAACCTATAGAGAATTTAGGAGTTGGGATGTACTCTTCCTTGATGGGTATATTTGACCTCCCCCCTCCTACAACTAGAATCAATGCAATTTCATACTCCAAGGGGCCTTCACGGAAAGAGTTCTTTCAAACTCATTATTTTTCAGTCCCTTGGACCTTACCTTCATCTACGACCAAATTAGATGGAGGGAAGGTTGGTGGAGTGGCATTTCCCATGTTTGCAGCAGAACTTAGCTATCAATCTATCGTTAACTCTATAGACAACCATCTCACTCCTTTTTCAAAGGAGTTAAATGGTGATGTGGCTCCAGCTTGGACCCTTGACTCTAATTCTACTATGGATTGCTTAGATATAGTTTTACCATCTGACGAAGCAATTTTAGAAGCGATGATGGATGTAGATTGACCTTGGGAAGATTTAAATCATCGTTCATATTTTCTTTCTCCATTTCATGAAGTCGAATCTAGGTTCTCCAATCTGCTTACTAGCGATGTTTGTACAATTTCAAACCCTTTGGCTCCAGCACAATTATTTGCCGAAGGTAATATGTCGATTATCTCAAAAAATGTACCTATAAACATCTCTAGGAATCCTAAGATTATGGAAAATGTCTTCATCGGAGCCAATTGTTCCCTTGAAGAGATTCAAATTTACACCGACCTCTTTAAAGAGTTTCAGGTTGTGTTCACTTGGTCTTATGAGGAAATGCCTGGTATTGATCCATTTATAGTCTAGCATGAGATCAAGACATACGAAAACGCCAAGCCAATTCATTAGAAGCTTCGACCGATCAATCCTCAGAAAGCAGCAGCTATTAAAGCTAAAGTTGAAAAGCTGCTTAAGGCGGGTTTCATATACCCCGTTCCTCTAATGGAGTGGGTTTCCAATCCAGTCATGGTAGATAAAAAGCAAGGAACGATCCGAGTGTACATTAACTTTAGGGATTTGAATAAAGTTTGTCTAAAAGAGAATTACCCCACTCCTTTTATTGATCAAATAGTTGATGAATGTGTGGGTAATGAATTTTTTTCGTTCATGGACAAATTATCTGGTTATAATCAAATTTCTATCCATCCAGAGGACCTGCATAAGACAAATTTTATTTGTCCTTGGGGCATGTTCACATACAAAAAGATGCCTTTTGGTCTTAAAAATGTTGGAGCTACGTTTCAGTGGGCCATGTCTTATGCTTTCCATGACATCAAACATGTCATCGAAGAATACTTGGATGATTTCGCTGCTCGTTCTTGAAAGAGAATCGATCATCCTAGCCACCTTCGGTTAGTTTTTGAAAGATTTCGATTTTATAAAATCCGGTTGAATCCGAATAAGTGTGTTTTTGTGGTAACATCTGGTCAGTTGTTAGGATTTGTCATATCAACTGAAGGGATTCGAGTAGATCCCTTCAAGGTTGAGGCAATAATTCAGTTGCCTCCCCCGTCTTCAATCCGCCAACTTCAAAGTCTCCGAGGAAAGGCAAATTTCTTGAGAAGATTTATAGCAAATTATGTTGAGATTACCAAAGGATTTATGCATTTGCTTAAGAAACGAGTTCCATTTTTATGGGACGATTTTTTTTTATGGGACGATTTTGTGCAATGATCTTTTGATTCCTTGAAGTAGGCATTAATCTCTGCCCCATTGTTGTGTCCACCAGATTATGGCAGAGATTTCCTTTTGTATCTCTCAACGACAGAAAAAACCATAGGTATGGTTATGGTTCAGGAGGATGATGCTCTCACCGAGAATGTGATTTACTACTTGAGTTGAGGCTTAGTATATCCTCAATTACGCTATTCTCCTATCGAGAAATTAGCCTTGGCAGTTGTCCATGCTGTCCAGCAACTTCGTCATTATATTCTGCTAGGAAAAACATTCGTCTTAGCAGCTGTCAATCCTTTTCAGTTTATCCTCAGTAAGCAAGTGATTGGGGGCAAATACAATCGATGGATTGTTATTTTGAAAGAATTTGATCTCGAGTTCTTGTCAGCCAAGTCTAAGAAGTCATTGGTTTTTGCGGAATTAATTTCCAAGCTGCCTTGTGAAGAAGACATTGTTTATGAGAAAAAGTTCCCTAACGAACATTTATTCCTCATTTATTCACAAGATCCTTGGTACGGAGATATCATCATATATCTCCAGACTTCGAAGTTCCCACCTGCTTCCTCCAAGGATGAGCGTCAAAATTTACATCACCTTGCTAAAAACTATGTTATCATTGATGATACATTATACCATAGAGGGGTTGATTCAATCCTTAGGCATTGCTTAACTTTGGAGGAAGCAGAGTCTGTACTCAATGATTGCCATAGTGGAGCTTGTGGTGGTCATCTATCAGGGCTTGTAACAACCCAAAAAATTTTGCGTGCCGACTACTTTTGGCCTTCAATTTTCAAAGATTGTATTGAAGCGGTCGAACATTGCCACCCTTGTCAAATCTATACTCGAAATATGCACGCGCATCCAGCTCCGCTTTTTCCTGTTATCACTGTCGGTCCATTTATGAAGTGGGGCATTGACTTTACTACTTGCAATCTGCCTTCGGCGGTAAATCACAAGTATATCATAGTGGTCATAGACTATTTTACGAAGTGGGCTGAGGCCATGCCTACTTACAAAAATGATAGTGAAACAACAACATTGTTTCTCTTCAATTAGATTATTTCACGTTTTGGTATCCTGAGAGAGATTGTCATTGACCATGGCAGTCACTTCCAGTACCAATTGATGATCGAATTGGCTCTTAAGTTGGGCTTTCAATAGGAGCATTCGTCTTCGTATTATCCTCAAGCCAATGGGAAAGTTGAAGCCGTGAATAAGTCCCTCAAGACTATCCTGCAAAGGACAATTGACAAAAATCACTCCAATTGGCACATCATGTTGTACCCAGCTCTCTGGGCATACCGAACCTCGGTGAAGACTGCCATTGGTTTTACTCCTTTTAGTTAGTTTACACGCTGGAATCTATTTTTCCTATTGAATGTGAAATTTTATCCCTTAAGCTAGCTGTAGAACTTCTTCTAGAGACGTATAGTCTTGAAGAACACCTCATTCATTTGGAACATCTCGATGAGCAGAATCGAGATGCTGCCATAATAAATGAGGCCCATAAGAAAAGGGTTAAAACTCAGTATGATAAAGTTGTTCATCCTCGGGTCTTTTCTGAAGGCGACCTTGTCTTAGTCTATGACCAAGATAAAGACGCCTTGGGGGCAGGCAAATTCAAGTCTATGTGGTATGGTCCCTTTATAGTAAAATGAGTTTTGGGAAAAGGGGCTTATGAATTAGTTGATTTTGAAGGTAACAAGTTGGCGGAGCCCTGAAATGGGCTCTACCTAAAGAATTATTTTGCTTAGGTTCCAACTGAGCAATTGCTTGTTTGTATATATTTTATTTTTGTACATATTTTGTCGGGCGGTTTGTGATATCGACATTTTTTGATCTGCTTGGAAGGTGTTGATGGATGACTTGATATATTTCAGATTCACCGATGGTGCTAGTCGACACACTCGAAATCTTGCTTCCGCAACTTAGGTGATTTATTATCCATCTGGCCAGTTGATGATGTCAAGGGGAGTATGTATTGGTCCTGCTTCAAATAACATTGAAAAATATACTGTCGTTATTAATTTACTATCCGAAGAAATTTCTTATGGGATTGATTCGTTGGTAGTTTATCTTGACTCATAGTTGGCGGTGTTATAATTAAATAACATTTATCAGGTTCGTGATCCTTATTTATATCGCCAATTTTTTAGAGTGAGAGTGTTGCAACGATCATTTGTTTACATTACATATGTTCACATTCCACGATTTGAGAATTCATTAGCAGACTCTATTTTTAATCAAGCATTAGATTGGCATATCAATCATTCATCAAATTAAACAAACATAAAAAATTTGGATCTGTATATATATCATAAAACTGCCTATATATAGATAAACTGTTCAAAAAATAATATACAAAATTGGGACAAAATGCCCTTAACCTTGTCTAGTCTGTCTATTGACCCGGCTCAGGATGAGCGGCTGAAAAGTTAACTACTGCATTGGCTACATGTCGAAGTATGTGGACCCAGTCTCATGGTACTCCTACCACGTGGCGTTGCATCTCTTCAAGTAGATCCTCTATGTCTATCATCGGTACCTGGTGAGTCAATCTCACCAAGTTTCTCTGAACTGCATATAAGACTCTCTCCGTCTCAGCTGCTGCCTCTTTGGCACCTCTTTTGCGACGCCTGTGCCTCGGAAATCCATCTGGTCTCACTGGACCCACATCTAGAACATGGTCATTTTTTCAGTATTTTTCCCATCAAAAATATTTCTAAATTAATTTCATATTTAAAAAAGAAAAAGAAAAACTTAAAAATTTACAAAAACTTAAAAATTGTTACCTATGTCTCCCCATGCTGCATTTGGTGGCAGGACCAACTCTGGATCTCCTCGGAAATCCATACCAGCATACAGGTAGTCATCGACTGTAATGATTTGTTGGTTCCACCAGGTGAAAAAATCATGATTGAAAGCCGTCCTAGGCACGTCCCCGCCTCCAAGGCGTTTCATCAAGTCACCCCATATACCCATTTGAGGATCTCGCAGACTGCTGATGGAGACAAATACCTTGGGACGTAACCCAGGTACCTTCTCGAAGAAGAAGGAGCATAAAATAGTCCCAAATCCAAAGTTATTTATTTGACCCTTCTGAATAGAGGTTAGCTGGATCTTCATGTTGGTTAGAAGAGGTGTGCACCAATCGAAAATCATGTAATGCATTCCACTACCAAGCTCATGGACACTCATGAAGCCTGATGCAGTGAAGCTGATCCATTTACCCTCGCAATGGTAAACAACATAATCCTTAGAGATAAACTATACATGTGGTTGATTGGAATTTGACTTCCAATCTTTTCCGGATGCCCAGGAGAGTAGATATGGACATAGTCTTCTACTGAAAGACTACTTCTTGTCCTGCTAGTCAAATGCATAACCTCCCCTCTTCAGGAGAGACTTGTAATAAAGTAGATGTCTTCAACCTCAATCTTTAGAGGCATTTGATCTATCATGAAGGCATCATCCTCTACACTCTAGTAGTGGATTAGCAATTCGAGCAAGCATGTGTTGGCTTTCATGTTCGGCATTTTGAAGAATTTTAATAAGCCACACCCTCTCAATGCATATAGTGCATTTTGGTCGTTCATTACCTCATTGTAAATTGTGGTATGCTCTCTCTCTCTCCATGTGATGGTCATCCTGAAAAAATTTGAGTTTCCACCGTTATATTTTGTGTTTGAACTTCAACTCACGTACACGCGGGTTCCCTTTACATGCAGTCAGGTGCAGGGCTGTTGTATATGTGAATTGATCACATCCAACCCACATGTATGCAGATTTGGACTTTTTGGCATGAATTCCCACGGTCAAATCTTAATGAAAGCTTCTAAAAACTATCACAAAATATTGCAAGCATGATTTGAGGGTTATGTGATAACTTTGGTGCGATTTGAACGGTCCAATTCTTCAGAGGCAAGTTTGATCCTTTTTTATCCACAACTCTTTGCTCCAAACATAAATAAAAAATTTGTGAGTCCAAAAGTCATTATATAGCTTTGAAATTGCAATTTTTTTCTAAAAACTTGATTTTTCGTCTCATGAATTTTTGACTTGTGGGCTTGGATTGTCAAGAATGGGTTATTGTTTCAGGATATTTTGGAGGCTTCTTCGCAATATTATTTTAGTCCTATGACCGTTTACCCGTCATGGCAGGTAATTCACTCACTGGCATATAGGTTAGGGAAAACCATTTTTTCCTTTGCATCTTGCATACGAGCCTCCATTCAGTGATACATTAGCCATAGGGTCGACCCCATCGTGTCTTGGTTAGCAAACCATGTTCACTCGCCAATTTTTAAATCATGTTGCGATGGTAGAGCCATCCTTTACATGGGCATCTTAGTTAGAATCTCGTTGACATTGGTTGCCCATGTTGTTATATTGAGTAGGCTTAGGAGTCCTCTTTAGTCATGCCATGACTTGTGCATTGAAGACACATTCTCCTTGCTTCTATGCTTATTTTTGGCCTTATACCCTAGAGGCTCCTTTGTGTTGAGTTGTACTGCTGCATTGCATTTTGAATATTTGCACCATTTGGCCTTGAGTCGACTTCACTTGGACTCATGTTTAAGCCACTTATTTGACCATGTCTTCTGCAAAATCAACCATGCAATCACTTAGCTTCTGCAACTTGACACATCCTTTGACCAGTGGAAGGAACATCCCTTTGAGTGTCCTTAACCAGTTTTTCCTCCCTGCATTGAGCATAGGATTGTTCCCATCCCAAGAACTAGATCATATGTTTCTATGACACTTGTTCTTTCCACTGTACTATAGCATTCTTTTATTCTTTTTCTAGCTTAAAGAAAAAACAAAAATAATTTGTATATTCCAAAAAGAGCAGGAATGGGACAAAATTTCCATATATTGTTGGTAGTTAGAGTCAATCGTGTCACCCTTGAACAAAGCACTCGAAAGAAAGTCTCTCCTTCATTTTGGGTAGGATTTAGTTTGACTTAGGTATAGCTTAACCTTGTTTTTGAGTCATTTCTCCTCTGATTGGTTACCTCTTCCAATTATATGGATATTTCGCTCGTGCCTTCTGCATGACGAACTTATATAGAGTTATCATATGCACCATATAGTCATCATTGAGTTGTGCTTTTGTTCAAGAGAAGTAAGCCTAATTCGACCTCTCTGCAGTGTCTCTTGACCTATTTTTCAGTCGGTCATCCCTGGTTGTCAGTGTCATGTTTGTCATCACATTAGTTATATTGGTCCTTTTCTCATGCTGGTTTGAGAAGGTCTCCATTGACTTCTTGCTAGCAGGTCTTGTCCTTATCGATGACTACATATTGCTCTGAAAGACATGCCTAGAGCTGCACCCTGGCCCTATTTTCATTATTGATAGGTCACCTTATGCTCAGCATCGATCAATATCATGGGTCTTTGACTGAGTGGTTTCCCTTATGTTCAACATCATCTTTCATTATCACACATTGGGATTCATGCAGTGCCTTGGTTTCCATTTAACCCTATTGGTGGATTCCTCACCTTTGTGTCAGCTTTCATTATTGGTTGGTTTAGAGGGTTTGTATCATGCGCTAGCTACATCTTGTGTATGCCGGAAACATGCTTCGGTTGGGTTACTACATCTTTTTCATCTGATTCCTTCCACATTATTGGCCTACGGGTTACACTCGTGCTAGATTGATGAAGGATTCCTTAATTCCTTCCTTCTAGCGGATCTTTTCCTATCGACTACAGTTCATTGCTTTGTGACAAAGATCTAGAGTCCATTTGGCAGTACCTTGGGGTTTGCAGTCATCAGTGGCAGATTCCTTCACTATCGACAGTGGGAAACCATCATTGTCCCCTGATTGATAGATTCTTCCAAGTGTTCGACTTCAGCTCATTCATTCACACTTGTTAGATTGTACTGGGTACCTTGACTCTCATTATCATTATCGGTGAGTAGTCTTGCAATTGTTAATAGTATACATCAATGATCGGTAATCAAATGATTTCTCACGTGGTCGACTTCAAATCATTTATTCCCTATGTGTAGTAATGTACCACGGCAGTCGGTGAATACCTCGATTTGCATCAGTATATTTTGGTTCACTTGTCAGTTGCTCTTGTTATTGCTAGTTGACACCATCCACCGTATATGTTGCAGTTCTTCATAGCGACATCGGATATGCTGGCATCCGAGTTGCATCATTTTATTCCATCATCTTCATTTGGTACTATTGGGATCAGTTTTTGAGATCAGTGATCAACTTCATCTTTCAGCTTCATTGATCATCTTCTTATATGTGATATTCAGACATGTACTTTTTCGATCACGATCAGATGATTCATTATGTACTTTCAGTTCTTTTTACTTGTATACATATTGGATCCACTTGTACTTGATATGTGGACATGCTTTACTTTTGTTATAGCTCCAAATATCACCCTACGTATTTGTGATGCTTGCTTTGTGGCCTAGGGCAACCCCTCCTTCCAGACTTGGTCCAAATATTTTAAAAACAGTGTTTTACTCCCTGTATGCTACTTTTCTCTGTGTTAAAAGCGTGTACATGTGGTTCAGTCAATACCCAACTTGCGTATATGTGTTAGAACACTTAAAAAAAAAAAAAAATTTCCTTAACTATGGGAGGAGATCATGGGTTTTACCTGTTGATTACCTATTAGTGCCTATAGCCCAACTGTTCCCAACTATTTCCCAACTAAAAAACTAATTTGGTAGAAGTATAAAAAGACTTCAATGGGAAGGCCTTAAGGGGGAGAGAAATGATAGAATTACTATACTGATATTATCCCCTGATCAAGTTTGAAGAATCCTTGTGCTTCAAGCACTTCCCCAAGTTCAGGAAACCCTTGTTTCCTTGAGTTTTGATGTTCTCTCATATGCTTGGAGATATCATGGTATTGGTTATGGAAGGAGGCTATTGAAGACTGGGACTGGATGGACCTGGAGGATGGTTCCACTTGGAGCCAGAAGAGGAAGACTCAGGTGAACTCTTTCCATGTTTTTATTATAGTTTTCTACAATAAAAAGAAACGTTGTCTTGTTCCTGATATCAACTTTGTTTATGCATCTGATGTTATTGTTATGGTTTATATATGAATGACTATTTCAATGTATAACTAACCATCTACTTATATGATATAAAGTTGATTTCACTACAATGCTTTATCTATATGCTGCTATGTGTATTCGAATTGGCTGATTTGTAGGTTCGAAGATCATTAGGAGTTGCAGAGGGTTTGAACCCTGGCTGGAACTACCCAAATGAAGGACATCCGGGTATGTTCATCCTCGCATAGTTAGTTTGTTTAAGCATGTTGCTTGAGTTGAATGCTTGTTTCTTGTTGTAGATTACTCCTGCTCTGCTAGGGTTCTAACCCAAAGCCCTAGGGGACTTATTCCCTCAACAGAATTGGTGACTCCGTTGTGGATAACAATCTTGTTATTCCTAGTTTGGGTTATTTAGTGCCAATCAGGGCTCAGTTCTTAGTTTGCTTACTGTCACTGTACTGCCTGCTCCTGTAGGAACTCAGACTTCAAGTCTGATCTTTTGCATCAGGTCTCATTTTTTATTTTTCTTATAAAACTTCATATATGCACCTTTGTCTATTTATAGAAGCGTACACATGCTTGTTTCTGTGAACTAAAACTGCGTATATGTGAGTTTCTTTTGGCAGAAGTGCGTGTACATGCGGCTGTGTAGGGACATAGTCACATATACAATTTTTGCATGATTTTTTCAAATATTTCTGCCTGGAAATATTTGTTTCTATGTCTATGGGGTTTCTGAGTGGTCAGTTTCTGTTTTCAGAATTTAATTTTTCAGTGAGCTTACTGTTACAAATTCTCTCCTGCTTTGAAAAGTTTTTGACCTTGGTTTGATTTACAGTGAGTTTTATGATATGTGTTTGAACACACAAGGCTTCTTATAGAGGTTCTGGATTGTTCTGGTCTTCCGAAACAGAAGATTGTTTGCGATATTTGTGTCAAACTTCATTTTTATGGTTTTCTTACTTCGCTTCTTGTCAATTTTGTGGCCATTCACTTTTTCTTGCTTTACGAAAGTTTCTTGTTGAGGAATTTGAAAGTGTGTCTTTCCTAATTTCTTGATCAATTTTCTCAAAACTCTTTTTGTTTCTTTTGGATCGTTTAGTGCAAGTTGAAACACCTATTTTGTTCAAGTTTTCATTCGTATTGAATTGATAACTTGCAAAGTTTCCTTGTGATTTTCTTTCATTCTTTAAGTCTTTTGTGGCATTTGGAGTACTTTTGAAAAGTTTTTTTTATTGTTCCTTAAAAAAGAATCCTTCAAAAACATTCTTTTTTCTTTCTTTTGCCGAATTTGAGTTCGGTTTCTTTTGGTTTTTGAGAATGATTTGGGATCTTTTTTATTAGCCCTTCTTGTTTGGGAAAGATTTTGTGTTCAAAATTCATATTCCTTTCAAAAATTTAAATTGTCTTATAAACAAATTGCTTTCATTTCTTGTTAGAGTAATCTAAAATTTTTGCATTATCATGTACACCTTGCATTAGGGTAGTTTTGCATCATTAGAGCATCAATAGTCTTTTAGTTTTTGTGAGTGTGAAGTTTGCTATAAGAAAAGAAAAGGAAAAAGTTTTTGCTTTGTAGAAGTTTCTTAGAACCTAAGTAGAAGTTGCTTTTTAGCGAAGAACAAACAAGTGCATTGCATATAAGTTAGTTTTTCATTAATTTCTTTTGTGTCATAACGAACACTATCACTTCCATATTGTCCCTTTGACTTAAAAAGAAAAGCCACTTAAAATCAAGTGCTTGGTTTAATTAGGCCCTTGGATTAGGCGAGAGGAGAGTAAACTCTCCAAGGTCACTCTAAATTGTGAAACATAGAAGTCTGAATAAAGAGTGAAATCCAATAGCGTTAGGGAGACCGAGAAAGCTCCGTGACTGGGAGTTAAGCACGAGGATTTGTGAAGATAAGGACGAGAGATACCCCCTCTTTTACTTGTCATATTTTACCTCATGACTGTTCCGCCCGGCTTCTAATACGAGTTGGTGTCTTTACTTTCCAATACTAGGGATCTACACAGGTGACTACGGAGGGGAATCACGTGGCACCTAAGGTTGACATTGCATCACTTTCAATGGTAGTTTTGAAGGGCACCCTTGTGAAGCTTGGGGGCTTGCACTAGCAAAGGCTGTTGTTTGGAGTTTAGCGTAACTACCTCTAATACCTTCACTAGTAGACCTGGGGTGTAATTAAACCAGTCTCTTTTCAGAAGGCCCTTTATATTCACTTTCTTGTATTTTGGTGTCCAATCCTAATCACCCGGAGTGGAAACACTTGGAAGTTGTTTGACTGCTGAATTATTTAGGGACATTTTGAGTGTGTGTTCTGTGCTTCTAGTCGGCCTAGCTTTCAAATTCTCTTGAGTCTTTAAGTAGATCTTATTTAAATAATTAAAAGTGGCTGACCAAACACTTAGACAGTCCCATAGACTTTGTGGGCTTTCACCTGCAAGTCCAGAGCCTTCTCCTAGAAGGCATAGGAGTGATTCTGCTAGTGGTTTCCAACCAGTGGTAGCTGGCGCATCAGAGATTGATCCTCCCCTTGGGGGCATTAATTTACAAGGTAGACCTGGTACTACCACAAAGTTAGAGAGGAACACGCCGGTTCTTTCTCGAGTACTCTTCCAGTTGGAAGATAATATTGAGGTAGAAGAGCTCTCAGAGTCAATTGCCGCTCTGAATTATCCTCTCCCATCTGATCATCCAAACATATTGTTATACGTTGGAACTTCGACACACAGGCCTTCAAGCCCAGGTACACACACAAACATCCCTTCGATGACCACCACTGGAAGCATGGAATCCACCACGAGTGCTGCAAGTATGCAGACTCCTATATCAGTACAAGGGGAGGAACTATTTCCATCCCCTCTACATCATTATTTGGGTCTGCTGCCAACACATCCTTGTTTGGGTCTATTTCCATTCCGTCGACGAGTGGAAGTTCCCAAGCTCATGCGTCCAATTTTGGATTCTTCCCTTTTGGAATGCCCTCTCAAGGTATTCCTTTTGTTCCATTAAGTGTACCATTAACCGCCTCCACATCCATGATGAGTGGATCGGCTTCTTTTTAGGGTCTCCCTTTTGGAAGTGGTCATATACCACATTCCACTCCGACTGTAGGGTCTATGCCTTTTCCTTTCAAAGGTCAAGGTACTAATTCTTTTCAGCGCTGGACAAACCCTGCAGTTAGTGGGATAGTAATTGGGAATCAGTTTTTCAGCCAACAAGGGAATGTACCATACTCCTCGGTCAATTCATTTCGAAGTTTTCCACCCTTAGCTAATGCTTGGAACCCTTACCTAGGGGTATCAGCTCCTTACAATAATTTGTTAGGGGGAAACTTTGCCAGTTACGGAGGTTTTTCGGTTGGAGTTGGTCAAACTCCAAGTTTTGCTGGACCACAAGGTTCACCTTTTGGTTCAGTAGGTTCTACCAATTACTTCGAGCAACCTGGTGCCTTTCAAAATCCAGGCCATTCTTTTCAGACTTTTGGGAATCCCGCCCAATCTGGGTGGAATCCCCAAGGTCCTCCAAGACTTCATTTTCTGGCCACGCTTAATCTGCCAGACTTGACTAAGTTGACAAACAATCCAATCAGATACAATCTGGCTTGGCCTCTGGTCCCAACCAAACTTCCATTGGATATTCCAAAATTCAAAGGGAAGAGTGGTGAAGACCCGGGTGACCATGTAACCATGTTCCATTTATGGTGCTCATCTAACTCCCTAATTGATGATTCGATTAGGTTGAGACTATTTCAGCACACCTTAACTGGGAATGCGGTTAAGTGGTATATAGAGTTTCCAGGGGGTACCTTTACGTCTTTCGCCGATTTGGCTAACATTTTCTTAAACCATTTTTAGTTGCCTATCCGTTACGAAGCCGAAACTGAACTTCTGGCCAATTTTCATCAGGACACAACTACTCACATTTCGGATCATATCCAGGAATGGAGATGGAGAAAGAGGCTCATTAAAGCCGAAATTCCACTTGAATTTTGTCTCTAATGGTTTTTAAAATCATTACAACTGAGATCTCTAAGGATGTTTCTACGTCTGGAGTTTATTCCGAAGAGCAGGCTATCTTTCACACCTAGCAGGTAGAACTGATATATTCTCAGTTTGTGACTCTTCAGAAGATCTTGCCTGATGCTCCTAGATCCATGATTGATATAGCCAAACTGAAGCCAGGCCCACATGTTGATGGTATTGTTGGATCGATTGATGCAAATGTGGTGAACCTTCTGAGCCAATTGCAGTAGTTGTGTATACAAACATCTTCTTCCAATCAGGTTGCATCGTCTACTACGCTACCCTCCCAACCTTCTTCCATAAATGTCATTCAAGCTTCTAACCCCAAAGGAAATCAAAATTCTGATGGGAAGAAGAAGGGACGAGGTAAAAATAAGAATCAATATGGGAAGGGTAATGCGAACAAACTCGACAATAATGCTGGTGAGGGTGGAAAAGAGTCTAAAAAGAAAATTAAATTTCCATGCAAGTTATGCAATGGAGATCATTTGACTCATCTCTGCCCGAAAATTCAAGATGCTCAGCGTTTGTTAGTGCAGCAAGGGTCTTCTAGCTCGCAAGCTGTCTTAACTAACCCTTTCCCCCAAGGGCATTAGTTGCTTGTTGGCACAAATTCAAACCCTGGTACCTCTGCAGGAGGAAACTAGAAGGGGGACAATTCCTCAAATGTTTTCATGATGGGTTCTCACGTCAATGTGGCCACATGATCACATGATTATGGTGAAGCTGAAACATCCAAGGATAAATCTGTTCCTGGAACTATGGATCCACTTCATATTGAGCGACCCTCTATCGAGTCTATACCTCGGATACCGAAAGGTTCTACCAAACACGTGACTATCAACCCTAATGCTAGGGCAGCCCAGAACTACTCCATTGTAGAAGATCTGGCTCAAAGTCCATGCGCTATGTCTACTTTAGAGGTACTCCAAGCATGTCCAACTCAATGAAGTGCTTTGCTTTTAGCGATAGGGGCAGTTGATCCAAACAATTCTTTAGTGCTCACTTTTGACATGCTCAATGTTAAAAAGAGACTCCCTTATCATATGGCTTTTCAAATAAAGTCTACTTACCGGAAAATTATCATTTTTCGAATAGTTATGGATGAGGAAGCTTCCACGTGCGTAATGTCTATGTCATGTTGGAAGGCCATTGGATCGCCTTCGGTTGTTCCTTCACCCACACTCTTGACAGCATTTGACAGACATTCCCATAGGCCACAAAAGATTATCTCAACCTTTCCTATATGTTTTGGAGGAAATGTCGTTAATATCAAAGTAGAAATCATTGATGCCAACCTAGATTACAATCTCCTCTTAGGACGAAATTGGATTTATGAAATGGATGTCGTCGTTTCGACTCAGTTTCGAGTCCTTTGTTTTCCTCGTGAGGGAAAAATTGTTAAGGTTGATCAATTAAATTATTCTCCAGTTGACCCTCGTGCAACTTCGGATTCTACTGTTCCATTGGTGGATAACCCCTGTCAACCTATCGAGAATCTAGGAGTTGGGACGTATTCTTCATTGATGGGTACATTTGATCTTACCACTCCTATAGCTAGAATCAATGTAATTTCATCCTCCAAAGAGTCCTCACGAGAAGAGTTCTTGTAGACTCATTATTTTTCAGACCCTTGGACCTTACCTTCGCCTACAACCACATTAGATGAAGGACAAGTTGGTGGAATGGCATTCGCTATGTCTATAGCAGAGCTTAGATATTAGTCTATCGTTAACTCTACAGACGACCATCCTACTCCTTTTTAAGAGGAAAAGTTAGATGGTGATGTTGCCCTAGCTTGGACCCTTGACTCTACTTCTGCTATGGATTACTTAGATACGTTTTTACCATCTAAGGAAGCAATCTTAGAAGCAGTGATGGGTGTAGATCGACCTTGGGAAGACTTACACCATCGTTCATATTTTCTTCCCCCATTGCAAGAAGTCAAATCTAGGTTCTCCAATATGCTTACTAGCGATGTTTGTATGGTTTCAATTCCTTTGGCTCCAACACACAACCGTGCCGAAGGTAACATGTTGGTCATTTCAAAAAACGTACCCATAAACATCTCTAGGAACCCTAATGTGATAGAAAATGTCTTCATGAGAGCCGAGTGTTCCCCTGAAGAGATTCAAATTTATATTGACCTCTTTAAAGAGTTTCAGGATGTATTTGCTTGGTCTTATGAAGAAATGCCTGATATTGATCCATCCAACATTCAACATGAGATCAAGATGTATGGAAACACTAAGCCGATTCGTCAGAAGCTTCAGCCAGTCAATCCTAGGAAAGCAACAACTATTAAAGTTGAAGTAGAAACGTTTTTCAAGGCGGGTTTCATATACCCTATTCCTCTAATGGATTGGGTTTCTAATCCAGTCCCGGTTGATAAAAAATAAGAAATGATCCAAGTGTGCATTGACTTTAGGGATTTGAACAAATCTTGTCTAAAAGATAATTACCCCACACCATTTATTGATCAAATAGTTGATGAATGTGTGGGTAATGAGATTTTTTCCTTCATGGATGGACTCTCCGGTTATAATCAAATATCTATCCGTCCAGAAGACCAGCATAAGACAATTTTCATATGTCCCTGGGTAGCTTTGCGTACAGAAAGATGCTTTTTGGTCTTAAAAATGTTGGAACTACATTTTAGTGGGCCATGTCATATGCTTTCCTGATGCAGGAGCATCAAGACCATCTTTTCATTTGTGAATATGTGATAAAGGGGGTGTGACAATTTTAATATTTTATTAATTAATTTGTTATTAAAATAGGAGAAGGTGAGGATTTTGTAAATATCCTTTTATTAATTAAGAGGATATGAGAGAATTTGGTTAAGGATATGAAGGGATAAGATTCTAGATATTAGGGTTTGTTGAGATATTCTAGTGGTGTTGAGATATTAAGGGGATTGAGCATTTAATTAGTTCATTTTTAAAAATTGTATAAATAGGAAGGGGTTTTGAGAGAAAAAGACATTGAGATTGTGAGTGAGTGTGAGTAGAGAGTGTGAGGTTTTCCGCTTTGAAGCCTTCGGGTAGTTTGTAGATGGCCTAAATGTTGAATATTTGGCAAAGACCAACGTTGTAAGTGTTTGCATTTGTTTTTTTTTACAAGATCGTCTACTCATATATTATAAAAACTGCACTAAGCAGGAGGTGTTACATAAGATGCAAGAAGGGGAGTAAGAGAAGAAGTCCAAAAAATGGGCGCAACCCTTGACTTCTGTGAGTTTAGCTTGAGGAAAATATGTTGGAAAAGATATCTACTATATTGTCTAACGAACAGGCCATCTATAAGGTATACTTTGCTGGTCATAAGATTAACACCAAAATTGGTTCACCGTGTCTTCCATCTGGTCATCCTTCTGCTGCTCCTTTTGGCTGTCCCTTGTAGAAGCCTCTGCCTGCATGCTCTCCGTGAGGTTCTTTATATGGTTGATGGCCTCCTCTAGATGCTGGCACTTATCCTTGAGGCCCTCGATTTCCTTCTTATGTTTTTCAAGCTTTTTGCGCTTGGATCTGCTGTCAGCAATGAAATCCTCTCGAAGTTCGTTGTGGTGCTTAACGAACCGGGCAATCATAAAACAGTGTTCTTTGCAAAGGGTGCAGGTGTCATTTCCTAACACTCTGTCAAGCGGATTCGCACGCTGCGCCTCTCCTCCCTGTGCCTCTGGCTGCTGTCTATTCTCTGCCATGACTGAGGAAAAGCGACTTAGTGAACTAATGACTTGATGGGAACTTGTTTTATACCTGAGCGCTGAGTGGGGAGCCGGGAGATCGCTAATGCTCTGGTGACTGCCTCACTGATTGTTGTTGAGATGGTCGAGAGGGAGAGACAACCGGGTTTTTTGAGTGCACTGATTACTTCCGCTGAGTGAGCTGCCTCGCTCAGGAAACACCGCTTGACAAATCTGATTCTGAAGAAACAAGGAAGTTCTGAGAAGAGAAGGGATGTGAGGGGAGATATAAAGATGCGAGAGAGGCCTGTCATGATGAGAAAGCAAGATATTTTTGACTGAGGGAGCTGAGAGCGGATCCAGCTGCAGATTTGTTAGGCAGACTTCGAGAGTGCGAAAGAGACATTTACCAGAAAAGTCAGAGGTGAGATCACGAGAAGATTGGGAGTGCATTGCTTTGGGATCGGGGTAAGAGGGGAACGACGGCGAAGTGAAGGATAAGGGCAAATCGAGGGAAGGGGAACAGGTGAGGTGATTGATATTATAACAAATTCTGAAGGGGCTATTCTGATGAGCTGTCTGACAATTTGATCCCTTATGGGATTGCCCTTTCGTAGATTCTGTCATTCTCGCAGACTTGTCCTTGTTGCCTATTGACTGCCCTGCTCGCTAAGGAGTCTGCCTCTGCGTTATTCTCTCTTAGCACGTGCAAAAAGGTTACTTCCCCCAAATGTCTGAGATTGTCTGTTATCCTCGTCCTGATGTTGTTGAGGCCTGCTTTGATGAACTCTTTACCTGTGATCATGGTTGCGATGACGATGGCCGAGTCCCCAAGGATTATGGCATTCCTTAAACCTAACCTGTGCAAAATTGAGGTGCCTAGAAACAAGCTATAGGCTTCGGCGGCGTTGTTAGAGGCGTTCCCGAGTCCCCATTCATAGCTGCAAATGGGATTCCCATTATGGTCTTTAATTATGCCTCCTGCTCCTGCTTTCCCGGGGTTGTTCTTTGATGCTCCATCAAAGAGGAGAAGGGGACGCTTCTGAGCTAGGGTCCATTGGCTTATCTCTTCTTTAGCTCCCCTGAGTTTCCAGTTGTGTTGCTTCTGCTGTGCTTTGAGCTGAGGGGAAGGACTTTGAGAGTGGCTAATGTTGAAATTATTATACCAGTCTCTCTCATCTTGAGTCCATCTTTGTTGGTCTGGGAGGGCTATGTGATTTGCGCTGATAGCTTCTGAGATACCAGCAATTGTCTTGGCAATGATCTTGTCTGTTTTAGGCTGCCCATTGTTGAAGACATGGTTATTCCTAGCTAACCAGAGGTTCCAACATAAAGTGGCAGGGATGCATTTCCATATTCTAATAAGATGATTCTTGCCTTTCCTAGAAAAAGGGTAATCTTTCTTCTAGTTTTTCTGAAGGTTGTGCACCTGATCATAGCTTCCTTTGACTTCCAAGGGGCTTACTAACTGTTTCCAACATCTTTGAGCGAAGGGGCAACGAAGGAAGGAGTGATGAATGGACTCCTCCTCTGCTCGGCAGAAACAACAAATCGAGGGGCCTTGTATTCCTCTCTTTCTCAAGTTCTCAGCTGTGAGAATTTTCCCCTTTAAGAGAGCCCAGTTAAAGTGTTTCACCTTTGGGAGGCAATCAGTCTTCCAGGCAGCCGTGTGGAGATTCCAATTTGCTGTGGGGGTTATGTTTTGCACAGATTTATAACCTTCTTTCACTGTGAAGCTTCCTCCACAAGTGTCCCAGATGTATCTGTCATTAGTCTCCTTATTGGTTGGGGCGGAGCCAGAGAGAGAGAGCCTCAAGTTGTGCCATAGGTCTCTGAGCTCCAGAGGAAGATTTAGATCCTTCCAGTCGAGCCATCTATTTTGGGTCCAAGAGGATATGTCAAACAGAGTGATTATCTTTCGTTCCTCCATCCAATCTTGTAAAGGCCTGAGCTCTTGTTGCGAGTTTCTTGGGTTGGAGCCCATTATTCTGTCAGACCATATCTTGATATTCTTTCCGCTGCCTGGAATTTTGGAGGCATTTTCTCTGAAATGAGGTAAAACTTTTTTAATAAGTCTCCACATCGGGGTGCAAGGCCTGTCTGCAATTGGATCGTTGAGAATGTTGGAGTTCGGACCGCTGAGGTATTTTCTTTTTATTGTCTCCACCCACCACGAGCCATTTCCTGAAAGGATCTTCCAAATCAGCTTGAGCCCCAGGGCCTGGTTGGATAGACTTGGGATTTTTATGGATAGGCCTCCTTTTTCATAAGGAAGAGTGACTTGGTCCCAATTGACGAGGTTGAATTTCTTTGAGTCCTGTTTTCCTCCCTGCCAGAGAAAACTTCTCATAATGAGTTCCATATGTTTATGAGTGCTGGCGGGTGCCATGATTACCGCATATTGATAAATTGGGAGACCTGAAAGGACAGCCTTTATGAGAATGGTTCTGCCCGCAAGGTTTAGCCAGGAAGCACCCCAGCTCTGAAGGAGGCCTCTCATCTTTTCTATATGTTTTGTCCAAACCTCTGCTTTGATGTGTTCTTTTGCCAAGGGAAAACCCAAATAAGAAAATGAGCTCCAGTTTCTTTTTAGAGGAATGTCTAGAATCTGTGAAATTCTTTGTTGGATCTGGAGGGGGACATTCCATGTATAAATTTTACATTTTCTGTTGTTCAATTTGCCCCCAGTGACTAGGAGGAAGGCATCCAGAACTCTTTTGAACCTTCTAGCCATCAGACTAGAGGCTCCCCCAATTAGCAAAGTGTCATCCGCGAAGAGCGAATGGTTTATCTCCTTTATTCCTCTTTCAATGCGTATGCCCGTGATTTCTTTTTTGCTGCGGAGATTTTCTAGATGTGCGCTCAGGGTCTCGGCCATGAGAATGAAGAGGAAGGGGGAGAGGGGGCAGCCCTGCCTTAGACCCCTGGAAATTTTGAAATATTTGTTGGGGCGACCATTGATCAGGGGAGCGGTCCAAGGATTGGAGATACACCCGTTGATGATGCTGACAAAGTTGGAGGAGAAACCGAATTTTTTAAGAACTGCTCTTAAGAAGGAGTGGTCCACCCGGTCGAATGCATTGGCCATATCCAATTTGATGATCATTCCACGCTCTCCTCTATTGAGGTTGTTGTGGATTGCTTCCTGAATTAGAATAACGTTGTCTATGATCTGCCTGCTTGGGACGAAGCCGCCCTGGTTCTCAGAGATTAAAAGGGGAAGGAATTTCTTTAATCTGTTGGCGAGTATTTTTGTTATAATCTTATAAGAGACATTGCAGAGCGAAATGGGGCGAAATCTGTCAAAGGATTTTGGATTTGCTTCCTTGGGGATCAAAGCTATGTGTGAGGACTTTGTATTTTCCCCCAGCTTATGATTTCTAAAGAAATTCTTTATCATTCTCACAAAATCCTTCTTGATAGTTTCCCAATGTTGCCTGTAGAATGCAACCGTGAAGCCGTCCGGCCCCGGAGCCTTGTCTTGCTGCATGCTGAAGGTAGCCTCTCTGATTTCTTCTACTGTGGGATCTTGTTCCAGCTCATTATTGTGATCCTCTGTTATTTTGCTCTCTATTATACTGAGGAATGCCTCGCTGTTTTTTTGTTGGGGGTCTGCTGTTAGGAGATCCTTAAAGTGATTAAAGGCTGCACTTTTTATTTCTTCTTGTTCCTTCAGCTCGCTCCCTTCAACTTCGATTTTGTCTATTTGGCTACTGGCTCTTCTGATCTTGATGTTATTGTGGAAGAAAGAAGTGTTTTTATCCCCAGCCTTCAGCCATAGGCAGCGGGATCTTACTCTTTGTTCCTCTTCCTCTATGCGATTTTGCCGGTAAAGCTCCTTGAACATATTTTTTTCCTTCTCGAGATCCTCAGCTGTGTATTGAGTTTGCTCTTTTTCTTTGTGCCAACGTTCCATCTCTGCTAGCAGTTCAGTTTTCTTTTTCCTATCAAAGATTGCCTTCTCCCTCGCCCACTGCTTTATAACTGTCCGGAGCTGTTTCAGCTTTGTTTCCCATACGAAGTAAGGCGACCCTGTTACTTCTTTAGCCCATTGGTTTTGTATAAGGGTGTGAAAATCTTCATTGAGATCCCAATTTTTGTTGTATTTGAAGGGAAGGGGGCCTAGGTTTGTTCCTTTGTCCAGAATGAGGGCCACAGGCTTATGATCCGAAGCTGTGCCATGGATTATATGACTCCTGATTGATTGGAAGTTGCCTGCAACACCTTCCTGGATTAGGAACCTGTCCAACCTCTCCTTGATATTGTATGGACCTGTTCTTTTGTTGGACCATGTGTATTTGCCATTTGACAGAGGGGTGTCGATCAAATTGAAGAGCTGGATAATGGATTCTAACTTTTCTCTTGAGGGATCCGCGTGGTAGCTTCCCCCATATTTTTCTTCCACATGCCTTATAAGATTCATGTCTCCCCCAAGAATTAACCTGCTGCTTTGGAGGGCGGTGATATCCTCTTCTATGGTATTCCAACAACTAGCTTTGTCCCTGTAATGATTGGGTGCATATATATTGTATATATGGTAAACTTCCTGCGAGCTTTTACTCTTTAGATCTGTTCTAATCCACCAAGTGCATTGATGTGAGTTGGTGTTTTCCCACTTGTTTTTGTTCCATAATGTTCCTATTCCTCTTGATGCCCCATCTGCACCTTTGGATAGACCTGTAAAAATTTTGAATCGTTGGGTTTGATGAAGAAAGTCCTGCTCGGTGGTTTTGGTCTCCTGAATTAGAAGGATGTCTGGCTGTTCCTGGTTTAGTAGGTCCTTGATTGCTTTCAACTTTAAGGAAGAGCCCATCCCCCTACAATTCCAAGAGACCAAGTTCATTATTTACCGGCTGTGGGGTGGGATCCGGACTTCTCCTTTGCCTTTTCGCCACTTCCTTTTAACCTGCCTAAATATGAGTCCAAGGGTTGCTGAGTTCCAGTTGCCATCTCCTTTGCTGCTGTTTCATCCCTGAGTTCTTTGTTTGTTTTCCTGCCAACTTTTCTCGGAGGATCGGACGGCTGGTTGGCTTCTTTAGCTTTGTTTCGGGTGAGGATTCTTTCAATGGTGGGGGGGGGAGAGGGAGGAGGGTTTGAACGGGGAGAGGCTGGGCGAGGGGATTGAGGGGGGGAGGACTCCTAAAGATTCGAAGGGGTTGGAGGATGAAGGGAAGGCTGAGGAAGGAGGAGGAGGAGGAGGGGAGAGAGGGTTTGAGGCCGGAGGGGCTATGTTACTGAGGCCCTGACTGGAGGAGGACTTTTTCCTTTTGACTTGTTCCCATGATCCCTCTGCGGTTTCCTCATTCTTTTCTATTTCCTTTGCTTTTAACTTGCTACATCTATTTGCAAAATGACCATACTCGTGACATACCTTGCATTTGAAGGGTAGTTGTTCGTAGTCCAGCTGCTGGATGTGCATCCATTGATCCACCTTTATCTTGATGGCTTCAGGCAGTCCTTTCCCTAGGCCGACTTCAACGCAGATCCTTGCGCACGCGTGCATGTTCTCTCTTGGTTCGGATCTGTCAATGTATTTTCCAACTGCGTTGCCGATGGCTTTAATAGATTCGTCCCCCCAATAGTGAAGCGGCAAATGAGGGAGGCGCACCCAAACAGGGACTACGTTTGGGATATCCATTTCCGGATCGAAGTCCGGGGTCCATCTGTTCAAATAGAGGCCTCTTGTATCCATGAAATAGGGACCATTGCGGAAGATGAGATTCTTGTCTTCTTTTGACTCGAACAGGAAGGTAAAATATCCGCGACCGCAGAATCTAATAGCGATCTTTCCCTGTATCATTGTGCTCCAGTTGCGCTCCACCCATTTTTGAACAGTTCTTGGTGATGGCCAGAGCCCAGTAAACTGACCTACAAGACCTCTTTCTGCTAGAGCTATTGCCGATTTCCTTGGAAGTGATGGAGGGAGATTCACCTCAGGTATTTCATCCAGCTTTTTTATAAACTTTGTTTGTGAGGGGCGAGGTTTGGCATCTGATGGTTCTGACAAGAGGGAGGCAAAAATTTCCTCTTGATTCTCTGAAGCTGGGGGAGGGGAAGCGGATCCTGCCATTGCAGGCCCGCTGAGAGCGGCAACGGGACAAACCGTCAAGCAGCAGGGGCCCCGAGTGGGTCCGCGCTAAACGACAGTCTCCGGGAGGCGATGCGCAGAGGCCCGACCAGGCAGAGCCTGGGGGCGAGGGCAGAAGCGCGCGGGAAGTTCAAACGGGGGCAGAGAGCCAGCTACAACGGATTCCTTTCTTCTCTCATGGGTTCTCGGCTTAAAACAAGAAACAACCGTAAGTGTTTGCATTTGTTAATAATAAAAAAAACAGTGTGTTTTCAGAATTGTGTGGTTCCATTTATGGAGTGGTTTTCTGTAACTAATTTTTAAATTGAGAGGGCACGTTTTATAATATTCGGTGTTGTGAAATCATTGTTTATGAGTTAAATGCAAAACTGTTGAAGATAGAATAGTTTGAATCGAGCACTGAATCTTGGTGTGAATGAGTGTTTGATCTATGATTTTGATGGATCATTGGGTAAACAGTAAGGCTGAAAACTGTTTGATGTGTGGAACTGAATATACCTCAAATTGGACAAGGTTCGATTCAGAAATAGTTTTGCGAGCAGTAGAGTCTTAATTTCTGCAATAGTTGTAGCATTGGTGTGACAATTTGGGCACAGAATAACATTGAAATTAAATGATATAGAAATTGTGTTAAATTCCCACTTGAATGGTTTTTAATGTATGTAAAAAGCGTTGTCTAGAATCAATAGCTGACAGAGGTTGATGAGCAAGTGAGTGAGTGGTAAGCTGGATGATATAAGGTTGCGTTGAGTTTTGTTTTGCAGGAGTGGATACAAGCAATTAAAATCTGAGTAATTATGGTGCGTTGGTGCGTTGTTAAATCAGTTGTTTATAATTAAATCGGGGAGCCAATCCAAAACATCAGGAAAGGCGTGGTTCCAAAGGTCGATTGTCATCGTGTTATTAAAACAAACGTAGAGCAGAAGGGTTGATGGAAGAAATCCTTGAATTTGACGGAATGGTAAGTGAAATTCAATTGAGTTTAGAAGCAACACTATAAATAGAACTATGAAATTGGGTTAACACGGAGGTCTGCGCTCTTTCAGTGAAACGGAAGGTACGTAAATTGTCTGAGCAGATCGTGGAACTTTAATTTTCTTTTAATCAAAATAAAATATGGTTGAAACGTTAACTGTGAGCCCCGACACCTTTTTTTTTAAGCCTGAGTTATGTAGGTCGGATGGAGAATGGGAAACACTCTGGCCTTGTTGGCAAAATCCACTATTGTTAAGTCGATAGATGTGTCGAATGAATTGATATTGACTTTAATCAAACTCTGTGTACATATGAAATGGGCAGACCGAAAGTTGAGATGGAGGTGTGAGAGCGTTGGAGAGGGCGCACTCGAGTTTGCATAGATATTCATGGTAAGCATATCTGTATTTACTGTAGGTAGATCTATTGTAATATTGAAAAGAATGATCAATTGCAGAGGCGGAATCCTCCGACTAAGAATTGCCTTTGCAGAAGTGATGAAAATCGATGCAGCGTTCTGAAATAGAGAGGGGTATTAATTTGCCAGTTTAAGGCGCATTTTGTTTTATTGTATTCTGAGATGATGGGCGCATTGTGCCAACTAAAGTATGTGTTTAAATGAATGAAAAGGTTGATTACTGGGTTATGGAGCTGAAACATATGTTGAAGATAGTTTCCGCAATGATAATGGCAGGGGGTGAATTTGCATGGTATTAAAATTTTTATGCTGAGATGCATGTTGATGTGCAGGATAGAAAAAGATTCTGGGTATTGTAGGTTGGTCCTGCGTCATTTTTGGTATCAGAGCCTAGCTCTGTATGAAAGTTTCTTGAGAAGTGTTGAAGAATGAATTTGAATTTATATTAAATCCTGTATGGGGAAATAATTCTTAGTTATGCATTCGAACAGAATAGAATTCTGTTTTGATTGGTAAAATTCGATATGGGTTGTATGAGTGATTGACAAATTGCAGGCGATAAGTGCAGAGATAAATTATGACAGCAGATGTGCATGCAGACAAGGGATATCAGATTTTAATTTGACAATCAAGCAAATTAGAGTATAGCTGGGAGAATGGAGAATTGTGCAGGTATTGTGTTTGTTTAAATTTTGAATTGGGTTTTACTGACAAGAAATGGAATGAGGATTGATGGTTGCAGCAATGAAGAAACTCAGCAAAGAAGGAATTATTGCTGACAGTTGAAGTTTGCCAGATAAAACCGGAAGATTGGAAGAAAGGATCAGATTCTAAAATCTGATTGACAGTGAATTTGTGCAGAGGAAGCATACAGATTGCTGGAATAGATTTGCAGAAATGGTGAGAGTATGATTTGGTTGTAAATGCTAATTGAGGTGTGGTTTTAAATGCAAGTAAATTGATTATTGGGTTTTTGGTTTATGAACCATATGTTAAGGAGGAGCTTACGCAATTGATAATAATAGTGTATGTAGTTGTCCAGAATTGAAGTTTTATTTGGGAAAATTTTTTGAGATGCATTTTGTATATGGTAAGGTGTTGTTTGCAGCAATTTATAGGAATAGGTTGTCAGAGATTGGTTCAAAAACAAACAGAAGCCAAGCGCAGGAGTTGAACTTGTGGGAAGGATTGCTGAGAAGTGGATTAAATGAAGTCCATACATGAACAGATGCAGTTCACAAAGGAGGGGAAGATGATTGTTGATAGTCATTTTCAGAAATCTGATGAAGAGTATGAGTGGGAGAAGGCCAAAATAGCAATTCAGCTTGAATTGTTAATGGAGTTGTTGCAGGAAAATGTGAGAAACCAGACACATGGTTGGACCATGAGAAAGAAGGTAAAGTGGCAGAAGTTGCATGCAAGAAGAGAAAAGCAAGTAAACATACAGTTGATGGAGGAGCTGAGGAAGCTCGAGCAGATGTTGAGTTGTAAAGAACTCAGAGAGGCTGAGTTGAAAATGGATGTTTCCATTTGTGGCCCAGAACATGGCGAAATTCTGGGTGAAGAGATCAATGAGGAAGATCTCATGAACTATTGGGATAGTTCAGAAGCATATGAAGAGGTAATGATGAGAGAAACAGGTAAGGCTATGAAGCCTTGTAAATTTTCTCACAATTCATGTATGTTTGCAGGATGTGCGATAGATGGTGAACAGTCTGATGGAACTGTCACAAAGGACAATGAAGTTCTTGAGGTAAAGTCTGGTAGAGGATTCCTTTCAGAGAAGGAATGTGATGATTGGTCAATAGCAAATGAAGGTATGGAAAGTTGTGTAAAATTTCCGAGTTCTACTCCAGTTGAGATTATTCAGTTGTATCGGAAGTTAGATCTTCAGAAGAGAGAGTTGGAAAAGCAGAGGATCTATGTTCAGGGAAAGTTGCTGAAATACACAGAACAGGGGAAGATTTTCCAAATAGATGATGTGGAAGAGGGACTAACTGATAGTCTCACAGAGAAATTGAATCAGCATACTGATGTGCTGATGGATGAAGGAATTTCAGAGCAGCATACTGAAATGTTGCCAGCAACAGCAGAAGAGGCACTAAAGCCTTATGTTGTTTATTCTAACAATTGTTTTGTGAATGCAGGTATTGGTACTGAAGAACATTTGACTCCGTTGAGTAGTCAAATGAAGGGAGAAGAAGTTCTTTGTTCCAGAAGACAAGAGGGTGAGGATGATCGGGTGGTAGTCAGAACAGAAACAAGCATAGAAGCAAGAAGTCAGCAAGTGACAATACTGATAGAGAGAGTAAAAACTGAGCAAGCCGTCTTAGCTCAGCAGACAGCAAGAAATCAACAGCTGGCCGATTTATTGGACCGAGAGATTGAAAGCATCAGAAGACTGATGATGAAAGTATCCCGGAAGAGGCCAGCAGCAGTGAAACAAAGAAGCAGCAGCAAAAGAAATACAACAAAAGATTGTGAAAGCACAGCTAGTGGAGCGATGCAACATAAAGTGTGGAAACTAGGAGAAGAATATCATAAAAAAGCAACGAAAAGTAGAAAGTTACAACACAAGATATGGGATCCAGGCATACACAGATCCGAACACATGATCAGGCGATCATGTTTAATTTCAACGTTGGGAGTCTGATGCAGGAGCATCAAGACCATCTTTTCATTTGTAAATATCAGGTAAAGGGGGTGGACAATTTTAATATTTTATTAATTATTTGTTATTAAAATAGGAGAAGGTGAGGATTTTGTAAATATCCTTTTATTAATTAAGAGGATATGAGAGAATTTGGTTAAGGATATGAAGGGATAAGATTCTAGATAATAGGGTTTGTTGAGATATTCTAGTGGTGTTGAGATATTAAGGGGATTGAGCATTTAATTAGTTCATTTTTAAAAATTGTATAAATAGGAAGGGGTTTTGAGAGAAAAAGACATTGAGATTGTGAGTGAGTGTGAGTAGAGAGTGTGAGGTTTTCTGCTTTGAAGCCTTCGGGCAGTTTGTATATGGCCTAAATGTTGAATATTCGGCAAAGACCAGCGCTGTAAGTATTTGCATTTGTTAATAATAATAAAAAAACAGTGTGTTTTCAGAATTGTGTGGTTCCATTTATGGAGTGGTTTTCTGTAACTGAGTTTTAAATTGAGAGTGCACGTTTTATAATATTCGGTGTTGTGAAATCATTGTTTATGAGTTAAATGCAAAACTGTTGAAGACATAATACTTTGAATTGAGCGCTGAATCTTGGTGTGAATGAGTGTTTGATTTATATGTAATTGAATCTATGATTTTGATGGATCGTTGGGTAAACAGTAAGGCTGAAAACTGTTTGATGTGTGGAACTGAATATACCTCAAATTGGACAAGGTTCGATTCAGAAATAGTTCTGCGAGCAGTAGAGTATTAATTTCTGCAATAGCTGTAGCATTGGTGTGACAATTTGGGCACGGAATAACGTTGAAATCAAATGATATAGAAATCGTGTTAAATTCCCACTTGAATGGTTTTTAATGTATGTAAAAAGCGTTGTCTGGAATCAATAGCTGACAGAGGTCGATGAGCAAGTGAGTGAGTGGTAAGCTGGATGATATAAGGTTGCGTTGAGTTTTGTTTTGCAGGAGTGGATACAAGCAATTAAAATCTGAGTAATTATGGTGCGTTGGTGCATTGTTAAATCAGTTGTTTATAATTAAAATCGTGGAGCCAATCCACAACATCAGGAAAGGCATGGTTCCAAAGGTCGATTGTCATCGTGTTATTAAAACAAACATAGAGCAGAAGGGTCGATGGAAGAAATCCTTGAATTTGACGGAATGGTAAGTGAAATGCAATTGAGTTGAGAAGCAACACTGTAAATAGAACTATGAAATTGGGTTAACGCGGAGGTATGCGCTCTTTCAGTGAAACAGAAGGTATGTAAATTGTCTGAGCAGATTGTGGAACTTTGATTTTCTTTTAATCAAAATAAAATATGGTTGAAACGTTAACTGTGAGCCCTGGTACTTGTTGTTTTTAAGCCTGAGTTATGTAGGCCGGATGGAGAATGGGAAACACTCTGGCCTTGTTGGAAAAATCCACTATTGTTAAGTTGATAGATGTGTCGAATGAATTGATATTGACTTTAATCAAACTCTGTGTACATATGAAATGGGCAGACCGAAAGTTGAGATGGAGGTGTGAGAGCGTTGGAGAGAGCGCACTCGAGTTTGCATAGATATTCATGGTAAGCATATCTATATTTACTGTAGGCAGATCTATTGTAATATTGAAAAGAATGATCAATTGCAGAGGCAGAATCCTCCGACTAAGAATTTCCTTTGCAAAAGTGATGAAAATCGATGCAGCGTTCTGAAATAGAGAGGGGTATTAATTTTCCATTTTAAGGCGCATTTTGTTTTATTATATTCTGAGATGATGGGCACATTGTGCGAACTAAAGTATGTGTTTAAATGAATGAAAAGGTTGATTACTGGGTTATGGAGCTGAAACATATGTTGAAGATAGTTTCCGCAATGATAATGGCAGGGGGTGAATTTGCATGGTATTAAAATTTTTATGCTGAGATGCATGTTGATGTGCAGGATAGAAAAAGATTCTGGGTATTGCAGGTTGGTCCTGCATCATTTCCATGACATCAACCATGTCATCGAAGCATACTTGGATGATTTAGCTACTCGTTCTTGAAAGATAATTGATCATCCTAGTCACCTTCAGTTGGTTTTTGAGAGATGTCGATTTTACAAGATCCGGTTGAACCCAAATAAATGTGTTTTCACGGTATGGTTCTAGTTCAGGAAGATGATGCTCTCAAGGAGCATGTGATTTACTATGTGAGTCGAGACTTGGTAGGCCCTGAAATACGCTATTTTCCAGTTGAGAAATTAGCCTTGGTAGCTATTCGTGCTATCCAGCAACTTTACCATTATATTCTACTACGCAAAACATTTGTCTTAGCGGCAGCCAATCCTTTCCAATTTGTCCTCAATAGGTGAGTGATTGGGGGCAAATACAATCGATGGATTGTTATTTTATAAGAATTCGATATCAAGTTCTTGTCGGCCGAGTCTAAGAAATCACTGGTTTTTGTGGAATTAATTTTCGAACTGCCTTGTGGAGAAGATATTGTTTATGAGGAAATTTTCCCCGATGAACATCTGTTCCTCATATCTTCACAAGATCCCTAGTATGGAGACATCATAATCTATCTCCAGACTTCGAAGTTTCCTCCCGCTTTCTCCAAGGATGAACTTCGAAAATTACGTCACCTGGCTAAGAACTATGTCATCATTGGTGATACATTATATCGTCGAGGGGTTGATTCAATCCTTAGGCGTTGTTTAACCTTAGAGGAAGTAGAGTCTGTGCTTAATGATTGCCACAGTGGAGCTTGTGGTGGTCATCTTTCAGGGCTTGCTACAGCACAAAAAATCTTGCGTGTTGGCTACTTTTGGCCTTCGCTTTTCAAAGATTGTATTGAAGTGGTCAAACGTTGCGCATATAATTCTTCTCTTCCCTGTTATCATTGTCGTTCCTTTTACAAAGTGGGCTATTGACTTTACTACTTGTAATCCGCCTTCACCAGCGAATCAAAAGTAGATTATAGTGGCTATAGACTACTTTACGAAGTGGGCTGAGGCCATGTCCACTTATAAAAATGATAGTGAAGCAACGACATTTTTCCTCTTCAATCAGATTATTTCATGGTTCGTTATCTTGAGAGAGATTGTCACTGATGATGGAAGTCATTTCTAGAACCAACTAATGTCCAAATTGGCTCTTAAATTGGGCTTCTGATAGGAGCATTCGTCTTCGTATTATCCTCAGGCCAATGGGCAAGTCGAAGCCATGAATAAGTCCCTCAAGACGATCCTGCAAAGGAAAATTGACAAAAATCGCTCCAATTGGCATCTCATGTTGTATCTGGCTCTCTGGGCGTACCGAACCTCGGTAAAGACTGCCACCGGTTTTACACCTTTTCAGTTAGTCTATGGGCTAGAATCTATCTTTCCTATTGAGTGAAAAATTCCATTTCTTAAGCTACTTGTTGAGCTCCTTCTAGAGACCTCTAGTCTCGAAGAGTGCCTCCTTCATTTGGAACATCTCGATGAGCAGCGTTGAGATGCAACCACAATCAATGAGGCTCATAAGAAAAGGGTTAAAACTTAGTACGATAAAGTTGTCCGTCCTCGAGTCTTTTTTGAAGGCAACCTTGTCTTGGTCTATGACCAAGATAAAGACGCCTTGGGGGCAGGAAAATTCAAGTCTATGTGGTATGGTCCCTTTATAGTGAAATGAGTTTTAGAAAAAGGGGCTTATGAATTAGTCAATTTTGAAGGGAACAAGTTGGCGGAGCCTCGAAATGGGCTCTACCTCAAGAAGTACTTTGCTTAGGTTACGGCTGAGCAATGGCTTCTTTGTATATTTTGTATTTTTGTACATATTTCTATCGGGAGTTTTTGTGATATCGACACTTTTTTTATCTACTTTGGCAGGTGTTGATGGATGACTTGGTCTATTTCAGATTCATCGATGGTTCTAGTTGGCACACTCAGAATCTTGCTTCCGCAACTTGGGTGATTTATTATCCAACTGGATAGTTGATGGTGTCAAGGGGAGTATATATTGGTTCTGCGTCAAATAATATTGCCAAATATACTGTCGTCATTAATTTACTATTTGAAGCTATTTCTTATGGAATTGATTGCTTGGTAGTGTATCTTGACTCACAGCTGGTAGTGTCACAATTGAATAACATTTATTAGGTTTGGCATCCTTATTTATATCGCCAATTTTTTAGAGTGAGGGTGTTGCAAAGATCATTTGTTTTTATTACTTATTTTCACATTCCACGATCTGACAATTCATTAGTGAATTCTATTGCTAATCAAGCATTAGATTGGCATATCATTCATTCATCAAGATAAAACAAACATAAAAAATTTGGAACTGTATATATATGTGTATATACATACATACATGCATACATACATACATATATATATATATATTATAAAATCGCCTGTGTGTACATAAAGTGTTTCAAAAATAATATACAAAATTGGGACTAAAATGCCCATAATCATGTCCAGTATATCTAATGACCCGCTTAGGATGAGCGGCTAAGTAGGTGACTACTGCTTTGGTCACATGCTAAAAAAGGTGAACCCAGTCGCATGGCACTCCTACCGCACGGTACTGCATATCCTCAGGAAGATCTTCTATGGCCTCCATCGGTACTCGGTGAGTCAATCTCACCAAGTTTCATTGGACTGCATATAGGATCTTCTCTGTCTCTAAAGCCGCCTCTTCAGCACCTCTTCCATGATGCCTGTGCCACGGAAATCCGTCTGGTCATACCAGACCCACATTTGGAACATGGTCATTATGTTAGAATTTTAATCCCATCAAAAATATCTTTAAGTTTAATTTCATATTTAAAAAAATAAAAAATAAAAATCTTAAAATTGATAAAACTTAAAAAAATGGTTACCTATCTCTCCCCATGCAGCATTTGGTGGCAGCACCAAGTCTGGATCTCCTCTGAAATCCATGCCAGCATAGGGATAGTCCTCCATAGCGATGATTTTTTGTTCCCACTAGGAGAAGAACTCATCATTGAAAGCTGTCCTCGGCACGTCTCCACCTCCAAAACATTTCATCAAGTCGGCCCATCTGAGGATCTCAAGGGATACTAATAGAAACTGATACTCTAGGATGTAGCCCTGGAACTTTCTTGAAGAAGAAGGAGAACAAAATGGTCCCATATCTAAAATTCTTGGTTTGTCCTTTCCGAATGGAGGAAAACTGGCTCTTCATGTTAGTGAGAAGACGTGTATATCAATCAAAAATTGTAGTGAGACACTCCACGACCAAGCTCATGGATAGTCGTGACACTTGGTGCAATGAGGCTGATCCGTTTATCCTGGATATGGTGAACATTAAGATCCTCAGAGACAAGCTCTCTACATGTTTGATTGGAATCTAGCTTCCAATATTCTCTAGATGCCCCAGACAGTATATATGAACATAGTCTTCCACTGAAGACTACCTCATTTTCGACCAGTTGAATGTACAATTTCTCCTCTCTGGGAGAGACCAGTGATAAATTAAATATCTTCTACCTGTATCCTCAAAGGAATTTGATCAATCATAAAAGCATCATCTTCGATACTCCAGTAGTGGATCAACATTTCAAGCAAGTGGGTGTTGGCCTTCATATTTGGCATTTTGAAAATTTTTAATAAACTGCATCCCCTCAAAGCATCTAAGGCCTGCTGATCATTCATAACTTCATTATCAATGGTAGTATGCTCCCTCTCTCTCTAGGTGATTGTCATCCTGAAAGAAAATTGATTTCCAACTGTTAGTTTTTTGTGTTTAAATTTCAAACCACGTATATGTGGGTCCCTTTCATACACAGTCGCATGTAGGGCCTACGTGTACGTGGGTTTATAATATCCAACCTGCGTATACGCCACGTTGAAATTTTGAACATAAATTCCTACGATAAAATCCCAATAAAAATTTCTAAAAACAATCATAAATTAATGCAAGCTAGAATTGGGGGTTACCTAATGATTTTGATCCAAATTGAGCAATCCAATTCTTTGGGGGGCAAGTTTTCTCTTTTTTCTCCACAGCTTTTTCTCTCAACACAAGTGGTACAAATGGTGAGTCAAAAAGTCATTTTATAAGCTTTGAAAATGTTAATTTTTTTTAAAATTTGATTTTTTTTCATCTCATGAATCTTTTAACTTGTGAGCTTGGATTATCAGGAATAGGTTGTTTTTCAGGACATTTTGGATGCTTCTTCAGAAATTTCACATTGGTTCCATGACTGCTAACCCGTCATGGTAGGTATCATTTATTCACTAGTATATAGGTTAGGGAAACCATTTTTCTATTGCATTGTGCATACTAGCCTCCATTTGTTGATATGCTTTCCATAGGTTCGATCCCATCATTTTATGGTTAGTAAACCATGTTCACTTTCCAATCTTTAAATCATGACACGATGGTAGAGCCATCCTTTACATGGGCATTGTAGTTAGCACCTCACTAACGTTGGTTGCCCATGTTGTTTCAATGATTAGGCTCGGGAATCCTCTCTAGTCCCACCATGACTTGTGCATTGAAGACTCATTCCTCTTTTCTTCTTTTCTTTGTTCTGGCCTTATACCCTAGAGGCTCCTTTGTGTTGAGTTGTACTACTGCATTGCATTTTGACCATTTGCACCTTTTGGCCTTGAGCCGGCTTCACTTGGACTCGTGTTTAAGCCACTTTTTGACCATGTCTTCTGCAAAAATCAAACTTGAAATCCCTTAGCTTCTACAACTTGACACACCCTCAGACCCATGGAAGGAACATCCCTTTAAGTGTCCTTGACCAACTTCGCCTCCCTACATTGAGCATAGGAATGTTCCCATCCCATGAACTAGATCATCTGTTTCAGTGACGCTCATTCTTTCCACTATACTATAACATTTTTTATTATTTTTCCAGCTTAAAGAAAAAGACAAAAAAATTACATATTCCAAAAAAGAGTGGGAACAAGACAACATTTCCATATATTGTTGGTAGCTAGAGTCAGTTGTGTCGCCCTTGAACAAAGCACTCAAAAGAAAGTCTCTCCTCCATTTGGGTGGGATTTAGTTTGACTTAGGTATGCCTTAACCTTGTTATTGAGCCAGTTCTCCTCCGATTGGTTATCTCTTCCAATTATATGGAGAGTTCGTTCGTGCCTCCTGCATGAAGAGCTTATACAGAGTCATCATATGCTGCCACATAGTCATCATTGAGTCGTGCTTTTGTTTAAGGGAAGTAAGCCTGAGTTGACCTCTCTGCGGTGTCTCTTGACCTATTTTTCAGTCAGCCATCCTTGGTTGTCAGTGTCTTGTCTATCATCACATCAGTTATATTGGTCCTTTACTCGTGTCGGTTTGAGAAGGTCTCCACTGACTTCTTGCTAGCGGGTCTTGTCCTTATCGACGACGACATATTGCTCTGAGGACAGGCCTAGAGCCACACCTTGGCCCTATTTCCATTATTGATAGGTCACCTTATGCTCAACATCGATCAGTATCATGGGTCTTTGACTAAGTGGTTTCCCTTGTGTTTGACATCAGCTTTCATTATCACACATTGGGATTCATGCAGTTCCTTGGTTTCCATTTGACCCTATTAGTGGATTCCTTGCCTCTATGTCAGCTTTCGTTATTGGTTGGTTTAGAGGGTTTCTATCGTACGCCAGCTACATCTTGTGTACACCGGAAACGTGCTTTGGTCGGGTTACTACATATTATTTCGTCCGATTCCTTCCACATTATTGGCCTATGGGTTACACTTGCACTAGATTGATGAAGGATTCCTTAATGCCTTCCTTCTAGCGGATCTTTCCCTATCAACTACGAATCATTGCTCTAGGGCAAAGGTCTAGAGTCCATTTGGCAGTACCTTGGGGTTTGCAGTCATCAGTGGCAGATCCTTCGCTATCGACAGTGGGAAACCATCATTGTCTCCTGATTGATAGATTCTTCCAAGTGTTTGACTTCAGCTCATCTATTCGCACTTGTTAGATTGTATTGGGTACCTTGACTCTCATTATCATTATTGGTGAGTAGTCTCGCGTTTGTTAACGGTATACATCAATGACCGGTAATCAAACGATTTCTCACATGGTCGACTTTAGATCATTTATTCCCATTGTGTATAAATGTACCACGGCGGTCGGTGAAGACCTTGAGTTGCATCAGCATTCTTTGGTTCACTTGTTAGTTACTCTTATTGCTGCTAGTTGACACCATTCCACATTATATGTTGCAGTCCTTCATAGCAACATCCTATATGCTGGCATCCGAGTTACGATGTAGTATCATATTATTCCATCATGTTCATTTGGTACTATTGGGATGAGTTTTGACATCAGTGATCAACTTCATGTTTCAGATTAATTGATCATCTTCTTATATGTGATATTCAAACATGTACTTGTTTGATCAGATGATCCATTATGTACTTTCTGTTCATTATACTTGTATACATAGTGGATGCACTTGTAATTGATATGCGGACATGATTTACTTTCTTTGGGCATGGGTATGCCCACCTTAGGCAGTTGTTTCTTTCTGATCTTATTTTGTTGGCTTGGCAGGCTGAAATTCGGTGAAGCCCTTCTCAGTTTTTGACAGGTTTCCTTTCCATAGACTTAATACGTTTCAACCATCATGTTCCCCTTCTGACCTCATATATTAGGGGGCATATGTTATAGCTCCAAATATCACCCTGTGTATTTGTGATGCTTGCTTTATGGCCTAGGGCAACCCCTCCTTCCAGACTTGGTCCAAATATTTTAAAATTAGTGTTTTACTCCCTGTATGCTACTTTGCCTTGTGTTAAAAGAGTGTACGCACGTGTCAGTCAATACCCAACCCACATATATGTGTTAAAAAACTTACAAAATATTAAATTTCCTTAACTATGGGTGGAGATCACAGGTTTTACCTGTTGATTACCTATTAGTGCCAGTGGCCCAACTGTTTCCCAACTAAAAAACCAATTTTGGAGAAGTATAAAAAGACTTCAATGGGAAGGCCTTAAGGGGGAGAGAAATGATAGAATTACTATACTGAGATTATCTTCTGGTCAAGTCTGAAGAATCCCTGTGATTCAGGGACTTCCCCAAGTTCAGGAAACCCTTGTTTCCTTGAGTTTTGATGTTCTCTCATATTCTTGGAGATATCATGGTATTGGTTATGGAAGGAGGTTGTTGAAGACTGGGACTGGACGGACCTGGAGGATAGTTCCGCTTGGAGTCGTAAGAGGAAGACTCAGGTGAACTCTTTCCAAGTTTTTATTATAGTTTTCTAAAATAAAAATAAATGTTGTCTTGTTCCTGATATCAACTTTGTTTATGCATATGATGTTATTGTTATGGCTTATATATGAATGACTATTTCAATGTATAACTAACCATCTACTTATATTATATAAAGTTGATTTCACTACAATGCTTTATCTATATGTTGCTATGTGTATTTGACTTGTCTGATTTGTAGGTTCGAAGATCATTAGGAGTTGCAAAGGTTTTGAACTCTAGCTAGAACTACCCAAACGAAGGACATCTGGGTATGTTCATCCTCACATAGTTAGTTTGTTTAATCATGTTGCCTAAGTTGAATGCTTGTTTCTTGTTGTAGATTACTCTTGCTCTGCTAGGGTTCTGACCCAAAGCCCTAGGAGACTTATTCCCTCAAAAAATTTCTATGAGCATGGGTATGCCCGCCTCAGACAAAAGTTTCTTTCTGATCTCTTTATGATGGCTTGGCAGGCTGAATTCTGGTGAAGTCCTTCTTAGTATCAATAGGATTCTTTCTATATACTTAATACATTTCACCATCATGTACCCCTTCTGACCTCATATATTAGGGGGCATCTATTATAGCACCATTTACCACCCTTGGTATTTGTGATGCTTGGTTTATGGCCTAAGGCATACCCTCCTTCCATACTTGGTCCAAATATTTTAAAAACAATGTTTTATTCCCTGACCGCTACTTTGCCCTGAGATAAAAGTGTGTACATGCAGGTTAGTTAATACCCAACCCACGTATATGTGTTAAAACACTTAAAAAAATTAAATTTCCTTAATTATGGGTGAAGTTCATGGTTTTTACCTGTTGATTACCTCCTATTGCCCGTGGCCCAACTGTTTCCCAACTAAAAAACTAATTGGGAGAAGTATAAATAGACTTCTATGGGAAGGCCTTAAGGAGGAGAAGAGATAGAGTTATTATACTGAGATTATCCCTGACTGAGTCTGAAGTATCCATGTGCTTCAAGCACTTCCCCAAGTTTCAGGAAACCCTTGTTTCCTTGATTGTTGATATTCTCCCTCTTGCTTGAGATATCATGGTATTGGTTATGGAAGGAGGTTGTTGAAGACTAGGACTGGACGGATCTGGAGGACAGTTCCACTTGGAGCTGGAAGAAGAAGACTCAGGTGAATTCTCTCCATGTTAGTTATAGCTTTCTACAATAAAAAGAAGCGTTGTCTTGTTCCTGAGATTAACTGTGTTTATGCATCAGATAGTGTTGTAATTCATATATGAATGTTATTTTGATGTATAACTAATCATTTGCTTATATGATACAAAGTTAATTTCATTAAAATGCTTTATCTATATGCTGCTATGTATGTTCGAATTGGTTGATTTGCAGATTCAAAGATCATCAGGAGTTGTAGAGGATATGAACCCTGCTAGAACTACCGAAACGAAGGACATCCAGGTATGGTCATTATCGCATAGTTTGTTTATTTAAGCATTTTTCTTGAGTTGTATGAGTGTTTCTTACTGTAGTATTCTCTTGATCTATTGGGGTTCCAACCCAAAGCCCTAGAGTATTTATTCTTGTAACAGATAGTGGCTAATTTATGACAAAAAACAACCTGTTGTTGAGCAAGGAGATTGTTTAGTTCTCCTTCTTCCTTGTTGAATTTAGCTATCTCGAGATTAACCTTTAATTTCTCAACCTTTTGTTGAAGTTCTTGGATTTGAGTATCCTTTCCTTTTAGATCAGGTTCATGTTGAGTCTTTAAGTCATTGAAGTTATTTTGTAGTTATGCCAGCTGTGCTTTCCACTGTTGAGCAATTACTTGTTTTTCATTCTCAAAACCCTGTTTTAGCTGCATAATCCTTTCATTTTTCTCCCTTAGGAGTTGATGTACTTTAGAGGTTTTATCAATAGTAGCACTAGCATATGTTCATGCAAATTGCGAAGGCCTTCTGAGATCCTTAGCAAGAGTAGCTTGAGCATCTTTCCAAATTACTTCAAAGGAAGCATTACTAGGGACTAAGGCCTAGGTTTTTTCGATTCTCTTTCTAGTTTTGTGTCTGCTAACCACAAATTTATTATTTTGGACTATAAAACACATAAAGATGAGGAATTTCTTCAATTTTCAAAACGACCTCAAAGGTCGAGAATTCCGGGAAGACTTCTAAATCATTAGTGTCCATAGCTTTATTGGAAGCCTCAATAGTAAGCGAGGTCTTCCCTGTAACTTCAGGGGTCTGTGTAATATTCATCTAGAATGGAGTCTTCAGATTTTTAGGATCTATTTCTTTTGTGAACTTCTCCCATATTGCATCTAGATTTTTGTTTGTTAGAGTTTCTTATTCTTGAGAAGAAGAAGAAGTACCTGTCTCTTTTATCTGAGATACATTAGGGACCCGTGCTGTACTAGCTAAGACTTTATCCTGCTCTGTATTTTTTTGATGAAGCATCAATAAATCCATAGGCAAGTGGGCTATCCTTTTATTCTTGTATTGTTTAAATTGAATCAATTCCTCAGGACTTAACTGTGCTACTACTTGTTTCTCAACCTCTGAATAGATAGAAATTGATTCAAATAAATCATCAAACTTGTCTGTCTCATTCATGAATTGCCTAAGTTTTTCTTGTATAGTGACATTCTTGGCAGTATCATTAGGATCATATTGTCTATTGGGAATAGTTGGGAAATTTAAACATTGAATTTATTCAATATCAATAGTAGCATGCCTGAAATTTTCAAGAGCATAGACACCACATTGAATAGGAAAGGTAGGCCACATTGTCTTTTTAGCATCTTTCATAACCTTTGAAAGGCCATTCCCTATAGTTTGGTAGGCTATCTCTTGGGCTAGGAGTTTATCAAGAACATAAAGGGGCAACACATGAGGGTTTGCAAGACTACCGAAGATCTGGATATAAGTGAAGGTTTCTTCTCCAAACCATCTTCCAATTGATAATAAATCATTGTTGGCTTTAGGTGAAAGTCTAGGAGCCCTCTCATTAAAGACATTTAGGTGGATGGGCAACATAACTCCATGACAAATTTTACAGAGATGAGGCTGCTATTTGGATTCCCAGTATGTTATGATAGATATGGATAGGCATAGGGTCTTCTATGGTCCATTTCCATCCCATAGATGAAAAATCATAGGTGAAATAGATATCATCCATTATATATGCCCTCGTATAGAAAGGGGGAACAATGTTCTCAAAGAAAGTGAATTTTTTCCTATAATTCAGGATTTGGGTGCCTATAGTATAAGAAAATATAGTTCCACAATCCATAATATATAAATCTAAGGCAACATCAATTAGGGGTACCCACTGGTTTGAGAATTTCTAGGTATTAGGGTAACCATAGATTCTACACATCATATCAGTTATATAACATAATGGTCCAACAAGGGAAGCAATAGAATACATACCCTTATCCTCATGCTTGTGTTTGTTGGGATCCCTTCTCTATCCTTTGATGACCTCTCACTAATCCTAATTTTCTTTCATGAATTTTTCTATAAATTTCTTGACGTATTTTTTTTGGGGTGGCAGTGGTTGATACATCTTGCTCAAATCACTGCTGGTAAATGACATAATAACCATGTTCCTCTTAGTCATGAAATTCTTATCTACAATACTCATATGATAGATAACCCATTTAACCATATATGTATAGGGCATGATGTTGGGTTGTGATCCAGGTGGCTCCAAACACAGGCAGAAGTCCCAGAGGACTCAGAAAGGGTCAAAATTCAAAGTGGTTAGATTTCTCCCAAACTAGAACTAGATCAAAGTGCTCATCGCCCTGATTCCAACAGTGCAAATGAAACCCAAATCCAAGCTTGTATGAGGGCGAACGATCCAGTCAAAGTTTTGGTCAAAGTTGCCATGTGGGCCAGGTTTAATGGTCCTACAAATTGAATGAGGCTGGGACATGGAATCTGGTTCCCGAGAGCGAGTGAGTTTGTTGGATGCATAATTTGTCTAATAATCCTTATATTAGAAAAAATAAAATAAAAAATGCCTTATTGTTATAAAAATAAAAAATATAAATGAGGTGGTGGGCCATGACCCCCGCCACCATCCCAAACTATATATTAAACAAAAAATTGTTATTAAACATGGGCCGATAGGCCATGAACCCTACCAGCCCCCCAACCACTGCCACAAATATTATGTTATAACCAACATAACATTGCGGTGGGCGGGTCACCTTCGGTGGACCCGAACCACACCCCCACCATTGCCATTTGTTATGTGAACTCTGAGGGCGGCGGGGCTTGTACCCGCCTAGCCGGTGTGGCCAGCCCACCTCTCTGGCACCCTCACACCACCACCCATGTGGCACCACGTCGTAACCAACCATGTATAATGGTAAAACCAAAAATATAACGGTGCCATATTAAAACGCGCCAACAACACCAACGGTTACGCCAAAACGATAACTGCGCACCCAAAATATTTAAATGGTCACAACATTTTAACAACCATGGGTTATTATTGGGAGGCGGGGGGATTCGAACCCCAACCATCGCTCAGATAAGCCGACTCCGCCACCATTGTACCATGAGCCCGGTGCTTTGAATACTCCGCCGACGAAATGATATTTAAACTCTCTTGCACAGTGCAGACAGGGGAGGACGGACCCAACATGGAGATCGAGGATTATAATATTTTAATTGTGATAGGCAGAACCATGCTTTGTCTAGATGGAACTAGGAGCAGAACATGATTTTCGAGACAATTTTTTAATGAATTGTGGGTAGAACCATGAGCCTGGAAAAGAGGTAGGCAGAACCATGATAGAGCCAACTTTCAGGAGGGCGAAATTTTTCCAGTGTCCAAATTGGACAAACTTTATGTCGATCTTACACCTGTTAGTGACACGAAATTGATGGCACAGAAAAAATTTTGATATGAGCAGCAGCGCTTCAGATGAACCAGAGGAGGGAATCTTTGAATAATATAGGGGGAATATAAAATATTCCTGTAGCCCCAGATTTTCACTTTGTCAAAATTCAAAAATTTGATAGTCGATTTTACACTATTCGATGCCACAACTCTGATGGTGTAATAAGATTTTCCATTTGATCATTCCATTTTTGAGCCACTTTACAATGTGAAATGCAGTGGTCAACATTCAATGTGTGAGCAATTATTTCCATGAGATTTGACACCATGAGATTGATGGTACAACCAAATCCAACAGTTTATCATCCTCTTCTTTAGATAACTCCTTGATGTGAGGTATATGCCATGTAATCATGTACTTCTTTGTCTCTTTGCTTGAGATGCATTATGCTATATAGATCCCTGTTTGATGTTTGATGTGGGATCTTGTTTTGTTAGTGATGTGAGATGTACTTATTATCATGTTTTGGTTGATACCCCTTTGTCGCCATGTTGACGGGATATTCATGTGTCACCATGTATGTTTGAATTGAGATCCCTTTGATGCCATGTTGACGGGATGCTCATTATTGTCATATGTGAAATTATGTCATGCTGATAGGAGTCATTTTGTGAATGAGAGTTCCTATAGGGAAACATCTCATGGAGCCACTCCTGCATGAGGGCATATTCCTTGCATGATAGAGAAAACACATTCATGGACATCATCACTCTTTCCAACACTTAATGCAGCGGCCTACACCATCTTGAGACCGGGGCTCAGAGACCTAGTCCCTCTTGGACGAACTCCGTTATCAATGTCTTGTGTTTTATGTTGCTGATTATTGTCATGTTCCTTATTATTTACAACATGCATATATGTTCCTTTACGTTCTTTTAAATGAAATTATAATTACATCATGAAAGCAAAAGATCTTGGTTAAATTTGGGAGTTGAGTTGACTCGGATCAAGTTTGGTATCAGAGCGGTCTTTGCGTGGATGTGAATTGCGAGAGTGAACAATGGCATGTGCAGAGACGGAGGATGACAAAGAAATATGCGAGACCATGCTCAGAATTTCCCAAAAGGTGGAAATAATGTATGAATCTCTACAAAAAAAGATAAAGGAAAAGTAGCGAGTGTAGCTTCAGTTGCAATCCACGGAAGGGGCCCTGGAAGAATTGAAGCATAGCAGCGGGAGTCTTCAAGAAGAGAACATTGAATTGAAGATGTTTCTACATGAAGAGAAAGAGGAGAAACAAAGTTTTCTACAACAACTGCAAGCTAACGATGAGGCCTTGGAAAAGCTGCAGTGTGACCCCTGTGAGGTAAAAAGTGATTCTCCGTCTTCATGTTTGTCTCCTAATGATGATTACGTTGTTTTTGAAAATCATACCACAGGAATTGGCTCCAAATTGTTGAGGAAAATGGGGTATGAATGGAAAGGCTTGGGCATCAATGGCCAAGGCATTGTCAACCCCGTCAAAGTAGAGGAATTACCCCATTAGGCAGGACTTGGGTATGTCGGAAAGGAAGTTGGGGAATGCATTACGACAACTAGCAAACCGCCCACTATAGATGATGAGAAGCCCTCATCAGTTCTTTCCAACTCGATAGTGGAGGTAAAAGATGATGATTTCCCTTCAGTTTCATCTTCACATAGTATGATTTCTATTGGAAATGTGGAGATACCAATTATAGGGACAAACATGAGGCTCCTTACCAGGATGAGGAACAAGGAGGAAGAAGAACTTGGTGTTAATAGTCAAGGAATAACTCAACCATTGGAGGTTGTGTAGAGACCTCAATTTTCAAGCTTGGGATACACCGAAGGATAATGCTCGAAGGTGTCAGATTCTTATGAGACATCGTCGAAATCATTGAGGAAAGAGAATGATGGGAACACATCATCATCATCCCATGGCAGTATCCATTGCAGGGAAAGAGCTAAGGCAAACTCTCATCACCATACTTGCACCAGAGATGGCAAGAAAAGGTATAACCAGTCTCAATATTCGAATGATCATTTTGATTACAATCATGTTGTTAATAATGGACATAAATCAAGGCATTGAAAAACATGTACTTTTGTCGATTGCATAACCATACATTTGCTAAGTGTTGGAAAAGAATAGTAGCACACAAAAGGAGGCGGCATGAAAGACCCTCTCAACAGTAGTAAAGAAACATGTTAAGCAAATTTGGAGGAAGAAGATGTATTGCAGTCATTGCAATAGAGGTGGCCATCAAAGAGTTACTTGTTGGAGGCTCCATCCAGAGCAGCGCCTTAAAGACAAAGAGTCGAGCATGAACCAGATGAAACGGTTGTTCAACCAACAAATGCACCATGAGGAAACAACCCATTCACATTGATAAATGAGAAATGGTTCTTCTAGGCGTGATAATATCATGGTCTTATTTTTTTCCAATCATGTGTCGCATTTTAAAATGTAAAAGTGATGACGTGTTTTCCATCACTTGTTAAGCAACAATAATGTCTAGTCTTATTTTGTGTTGCACTTTACACCCTGAAAGTGGTATTGTGTTTACATCACTTTTCAAAACAAAAATAGTGTTTGACCTTATTTTTGTAAATCATGTGTTGCAGTGATGATGTGTTTTCCATCACTTATTAAAGCAACAATGATATGCTGGCCTTGTTTTCGTTGTTGGGGTATTGTTTCCATTTTGATGTAAACTTGACCACCTAGTATGTGTTATATACTTGTGGCAAGTATGGGATGCTTGAGTCATTAGTTGTTCATGTAAGTCAAGCATGTAGTTTGCAGAATTGTACTACAGGTTTGCAGAGGTTGTAGGTGTCAGCTCATCGCTTATGGCTATAAAGGACAAAGGTGAGGGAGAAGTAAGGGTGACATATCAGATACTTGTAAGTGCAGACAGGGTACAAAGAAGTGGCATATTATTTTCATGCTTTTAGAGGACCAAAAGCTCATCAGTGGGGAGGATTGGTCCAAGTGGATCCAGACACAAGCAGAAGTCCCAAAGGACTTAGAAAGGGTCAAAATTCAAAGTGGTCAGGTTTCTCCCAAACGAACACCATATTGAAGTGCTCATCACCCTAATTTCAAAGGTGCAAACGACACCCAAATCTGAGCTCGTATGAGCGAGAAAGAGCCAGTCAATTTTTTGGTCAAAGTTGCCATGTGGGCCAGGTTTAATTGTCCTACAAATTAACCGAGGCCGGGACATGGAATCTGGCTCCCAAGAGTGGGTGAATTTGTTGGATGCATAATTTGTCTAATAACCCTTATAGTAGACAAAATCGAAAAAAATACCTTATTGTTATAAAAATAAAAAAATATAAATGATGTGGTGGGCCATGAAGCCCGCCACCATCCCAAACTATATATTAAACAAAAATTTTCTATTAAACATGGGTCGACGGGCCATGACGTAGCCGGTCCCCCAACTATCGCCACAAATATTACGTTATAACCAACATAACATTGGGGTGGGTGGGCCACCTCCGGTGGACCCGACCCACACCCCCACCATGGCCATTTGTTACGTGAACTCTGAGGGCGACAGGGCTTGAACCCGTCCGACCGGTGTGGCCGTCCCGCCTCCTGGCCACCCTCACACCACCACCCATGTGGCACCATGTCGTAACGAACCATGTATAACATTCAAACCAAAAATATAACCGCGCCATATTAAAATGTGCCAACAACACCAACGGTTACGCCAAAACGATAATTGTGCACCCAAAATATTTAAACGGGCACAACATTTTAACAACCATGGGTTATTATTGGGATGCGGGGGTATTCATACCCTTTCTCCACCATTGCACCATGAGCCCAATGCTTTGAATACTATGCTGACGAAAGATATTTAAACTCTCTTGCACAGTGCGGATGGGGGAGGACGAACTCGGCACAAAGATCGAGGATTATAATATTTTAATTGGGACAGGTGGAACCATGCATTGTCCAGATGGAACCAAGAGTGTAACATGCTTTTTGAGACAATTTTTTAATGAATTGCAAGTGGAACGATAAGCCTGGAAAAGAGGTAGGCAAAACCATGATTGAGTCAACTTTCAAGAGGGCGAAATTTTGCCAGTGTCCAAATTGGACAAACTTTATGTCAATCCTACACCTCTCAACGACACAAACCTGATGGTGTGGACATAATTTTGATCTAAGCAGAAAATCTTCAGATGACCCGGAGTAGGGAATATTTGAGGAATCTAGGGGGAATTTAAAAGATTCCTGAAGCCCTAGATTTTCATTTTGTCAAAATTCAGAAATTTGACAGTCGATTTTACACTATTCGATGCCACGAATTTGATGATGTAATCAGATTTTCCATTTGATTATTCCATTTTTCGCCCACTTTTCAAAGTGGAGTGCAGGTGTTATCATTTAATGTGCGAGCAGTCATTTACATGAGATTCGATGCCATGAGATTGATGGTATAGCCAGATCCAACAGTTTATCATCCTCTTCTTCAGATAACTCCTTGATGTGAGGTATATGTGTTATAGCTCAAAATCTCACTCTTATGGTTTTTGATGCTGCACTCATGGCCTAGGGCAACCCCTCCTTCCAGACCTGGTCCTGAAATTTAAAAAACAGTGTTTTATCCCTTATACGTGACATTTCCCGAGTTAAACGCGTGTATATGCGGGTCTGTGTATACCCAACCTGCGTATATGTATTAAAACACTTAAAAAAAATATAAACTCCTTATTTTTGGGAGGAGATCGCGGGTTTTACCTGTTGATCACCTGTTAGTGCCCGTGGCCCAACTGTTCCCAACCAACTCCCAACTAAAAAACTACTTTGGGAGAGGTATAAAAAGAGCTCAAAGGGAAGGCCTAAAGGAGGAGAGAAGAGAGAGAAAGGTTATTATGCTGAGATTTTTCCCCTGACTAGGTCTAAAGTCCCTTGTGCCTTCTGCACTTCCCCCATTTGTATACGAAACCCTTGTTTCGTTGTGTGTTGATGTTCATCCACCATTTATGACATCATGGAGTGAGTCATGGAAGGAGTTTGTTAGAGGCTTGAGTCTGGAATGGATTCGGAAGGAAGCTTTGCTTGGAGCTTGCTGAAGGTGACTCAGGTGAAATTATTCCTTTTTATGTACTTTATTTGTCTATAATAAAAGAAACACATGTCTCGGTTCCCGATATAAATCTTCTTTATGTTTATGATATTCATGTTTAGAATTCATATGTAAATGGTTATTTGGATTTCATAACTAACTACCTTTATTTATAACATGAAGATGGTTTCTTTATAAGGTTTTGTCCATATACTGCTGTGTTCTTTGGAATTGGTTGTTTTGCAGGACAAAAGAGAAGAAGGGAACTCCAAGAAGGGTTTGGACCCTAAGGGCCTTCTCAAACGTAGGACCTAAGGTACGTACCCTTTACAATAGAATTTGCTTATAATAGCATAATGGCTGTGTGAATGGGTGTTTCTTTGAATAGATAACTTTCAGTCTGCTAGGGTTTCAACCCAAAAAGCCCTAGGGGAGCAATTCCCTCCAACAGAATTGGCGACTCCGCTGGGGACAACATACTTGTTGTTCCTAGTTTGGGTGTTTTCAAGCCAATCAGGGCTCAGCTGCCTTGTCTGCTTGCTGTTACTGTCTGGTCTGTTCTTGAATTTGAAGTTTTTCCAGTTTCTTCAGTTTGTTTTTTATTTTTCTTGAAACCTTTTATATACGCTATTTTTCTTAGTTACAGAAGCGTATGTACGCATGTTTCTTTAAGTGAACCCGCGTATACACAGGTTTCCTTAGTTACAGTAGCGTATACACGCAATCTGTACATAAGTACAGTCGCGTATATCTCGTAATTTTCAAGATTGGTAAATCTTTTTGCCTCTGAAGGTCTGTCTGGTAGTTTGAGTCAGTCTGAAACAGTCACTTTCCAGTATCAATTTTTGTTTTCACAGCGAGCATCTTGTTCGGAATTCTCTCTAATTATAAGGAGTATTGGTCTTGTTTTTTTTGTTGCAAGCGTCATCTTTTCTTGTTCAAGCATGCAAGATTTCTTGTTTGGAATCTTGGCTGCTCTGATTCATCAGGATAGAGAGATTGTTTTCAATCTTCGTGTCAAATCTTGCTTTTGGTGACTTTTTGTTTGCTTGACAAAACCGCTTTTTGTGACCATCTGCTTCTTTGTTTCATGAAAGTTGTTGATTGACACTTTCTTGAAATTTGTCTTTTTTGATATTTTTGGTTATTGTTTCCAAAGCTTTCATTACTACTTTTGATTGTTAAGAGCATCCTTAAACACATCTCTTTTTGTCGAGTTTTCATCCATTGTGTGGTGTCAATTTGCAAAAGTGTTTGTTGCCTATTCTTCAATCACAAGTTTCAGTGTTGTTGAGAGCATTTTTGAAAAGACTTTTTTGTTGTTGCGTTTGAAGAAAATCTTTTGAAAAACTTAGTTTTGCTTTCTTGAACTTGGTTTTCATTTGGTTTCCTTTTAGTGAATGAAAGTGCTTTATGTTTGTCTTAGAACTTGTTTTTAGTGTTTAGACGAAATGAATGGTAGCATCTCATATTCCATCTAGACATATTAAGTGGCAAGATAAAGATTGATAAGAAAGCAACTTTCATTTTTTGTTTTTAGAGTAGTTTCGAATCTTGCATACCTTTTTAGGCATACATAGTTTTGCTAACTTTTGTGAATGTGAAGCGTGAATTAACAAAAAGAAAAGAAAAAATTGTTTCATTAGAAGTTCCTCTGAACCCTACAAAAATTGCTCTTCATCGAAAAACGAAAAAGGTGCATGTGCATGTAGTTAAGTTTTTATTAATTTCTTTTGCGTCAAAAAAACCACTAGTTTCAGCCTATTTTAAAATCAAGCGCTAACTAAAATTCACTAAAACTTTTTTGTTTAAGTCAGTTACACCAACAAGTTTAGGATTTTAGGGCCTTGGATTAGGCGAGTGGAGAGTTAACTCTCCAAGGCCATTTAAACGTCAAACATAGGAGTCTGAATAACGAGAGAAAATCCAATAGCGTTAGGAAGACCAGGAAAGCTCCGAATCTGGGAGTTAGCACGAGGGTCTGTGAAGACAGGGAAGAGAGATACCCCCTCTCCTACTTGTCCGAACTTACCTCACGACTGTTCCGCCTGGCTTCTGCGACGAGTTGGTATCCATAGTTGCTACTCCTAGGGATCTACACAGGTGGCTGCGGAGGGGAATCCCATGGCACATGAGGTCGATGTTGCATCACTCTCGACAATACTACTGGAGGGCACCCTTGCGAAGCTTGGGGGCTTGCACCAGCGCAGGCTGTTGTTAGGAGGTCGGCGTAACTTCCTCTGATACCTTCACTGATAGAACTGGGCCCTCATCATCCCAGACTATCTTCGGAAGGCCCCTTAATACACTTTCTTGTATTTTGGTGTCTGGTCCTAATCACCCAGAGCGGAAATACTTGGAAGTTGTTTGACTAGCTGTTATCTTTAGGGACTTTATAGTGTGTGCTCTGTGCTCTTAGTTGGCCTAGCTTTCAATTTTTTGAGTCTTTAGTTAGATCATAACAAAAAATTCAAAGTGGTTGACCAATCTCCCAGACGGTCTCGAAGACTTCGTGGTCTTTCACCACCAAGTTTAGAGCCTTCTCCTAGAAGACGCAGAGGTAATACTATTGGTGTATTTTGTCCCACGGCAGTTGACGCATCGGGGATTGATCCTCCTCTCGGGGACATTAGTGTTCAAGCAAGGCCTGGCACTTCTGAACAAGAGAGGGACACCCCAGTCCTTTCTCGAGTTCTCTTTCAATCGGAGAATAACATAGAAGTAGAAGAACTCTCAGAGTTGTTAGCGGCTCCGAATTCTCCACTACCATCTAATCATCTAGACGTATTACAATACGTTGGGACTCTAACGCATAGACTGTCAAGTCCAGGTTACGCTACGCGCTTACCATCGATGACCATTACTAGAAGCATGGCTTCTACAAGTGCTACAACTATGCAAACTCCAACATCGGTGCAAGGAGGAGGAACGATTTCCATCTCCTCTGCTTCCTTGTTTGGATCTTTTGCTAGCACATCTTTAGTTGGGTCTACCTCCATTTCGTCCATGAGTGGAAATGCCCAAACCAATGCTTTTGGTACTGGATTCTTCCCATTTGGCACCCACTCACAAGGTGTTTCATCGGTTCTGTTTAGTGCCGCTACGTCCATGATGGGCGGATCGGCTTCATTCCAGGGTTTTCCTTTCGGAAGTGGTCATATACCACATTCCAACTCGACGATAGGATCCATGCCTTTTTCTTCTGTAGGACAAAGTAGTAATCCTTTCCAAGGTTGGACTAACCCTAGGGTTAGTGACGTGGGAACTGGGAATCCATTTATCGGCCAACAAGGGAATAGGTCGTACTCCACGGTTAGTTCATTCCAAAGTATTCCTCCCTTAGCTTCGGCTTGGAATCCGTATCAGGGGTTATCAACTCCTTATAATCCTTTAGGAGGAAACTTTGCTGGTTATGGGGGCTTTGCGGCCAGAGTTGGTCAAACTTTGAATTTTGTTGGATCACAAAGCTTGCCTTTTGGTTCAACCGGTTCTACCGGTTACTTCGGGTAGCCTGGTGCCTTCCAAAACCCAGGACAATCTTTTCATAACTTTGGGAGTTCTGCCCAGTCTGGGTGGAATCCCCAAGGTCCTCCTAGGCTTCCATTTCTGGCAACGTTGAACTTGCTAGATCTCACTAAGTTAACAAATGAACCAATCAAATACAATCTGACCTGGCCTCCGGTCCCAACCAAACTCCCTTCGGACATTTCAAAATTCGAAGGGAAGAGCGGTGAAGACCCAGGCGACCATGTAACCACATTCCATTTGTGGTGCTCATCTAACTCCCTTATCGATGACTCAATTAGGTTGAGACTCTTTCAACGCACCTTGACTGGTAATGTGGCCAAATGGTATATAGAGTTGCCAGGGGGCAGCTTTACATCTTTCACTGACTTAGCCAATATTTTCTTGAATCATTTTCAGTTGCCTGTCCGTTATGATGCCAGAACTGAACTTCTGGCCACTTTTCGTCAGGATAAGGCAACTCACATTTCTGACCATATTCATGAATGGAGATGGAGAAAGAGGCTCATTAAAGCTGAAATCCCTCTGGAGTACCGTCTCAAATGGTTTTTGAAATCTTTACAACCCGAGATCTCCAAGGATGTCTCCATGTCTAGAGTCTATTCTGAGGAGCAAGCCATTTTTAGGGCCCAACAATTAGAATTGATCTACTCTCAGTTTGGGATCCTTCAAAAATACTTGCCAGATGCTCCTGGGTCTAAGGTTGACATAGCTAAGTCGAAGCCAGGTCCCCACGTGGATGGTATCGTTGGGTCGGTAGACACAACTACCGTGAACTTGTTGAACCAATTGCAACAGTTTTCCTTACAAACTGCTTCTAACAACCAAGTCACATCGTCTAATCCCCCGGCTTCCCAAACTTCTCCAATTAATGTCGTCCAATCTGATAACCCAAAGGAAATCAAAATTCCAATGGGAAAAAGAAAGGACGAGGTAAGAAAAAGAACCAGGATGGAAATCCTGATGCAAATAAGTCCGGCAACAACATTGGTGGTGGTAGAAATGAGTCTAGAAAGAAAGTCAAGTTTCCATGCAAGTCATGCAGTGGAGACCATTTAACTCATCTCTGCCCTAAGATTGAAGATGCTCAACGCTTGTTAGGACAACAAGGGACTTCTAGTTCTCAGGCTGTGTTAACAAACCCTTTTCCCCAAGGGCAACAACTTCTTGCTGGCGCGAGTTCAAATCCTGGTACCTCCACAGGGGCAACCAGGAAGGGGACAAGTCATCAAATGTTTTCATGATGGGTTCTCACGCTAATGTGACCACACGGTCATGTGATTATGGTGAAGGTGAAACTTCCAAGGGTAAATCAGTTCCCGAAACTAACAACCCACTTCATATTGAGCGACCTTCTGTTGAGACTATACCTCGGGTACCGAAAGGTTCCGCTAAATGCGCGACTATCAACCCTAATATTAGGGCAGCCCAGAATTACTCCATTGTTGAGGATCTGGCTCAGAGTCCATGTGCTATGTCCGCTTTAGAGGTTCTCCAGTCATGTCCTGCTCAAAGAAGTGCCTTGCTATTGGCAATGGGGTCAGTGGATCCAAGTAATTCTTTAGTTCTCACTTTTGACATGAATAATGTCAAAAAGGGACTTCCTCATCACATGGCTTTCCAGATAAAGTCTACCTACCAGAAAACGAATATTTTTCGGACGGTTATAGATGAGGGAGCTTCCACGTGTGTCATGTCTATGTCATGCTGGAAGGCCATTGGATCACCGTCGGTTGTTCCTTCACCTACCCTCTTGACAGTATTTGATGGTCATTCTCATAGGCTATACGGGATTATCCCAGCCTTTCCTATATGTGTTGGAGGAAAGGTCGTTAATATCGTAGTAGAGGTCATAGATGCTAACCTAGACTATAGTCTCCTCTTAGGAAGGAACTGGGTATATGAAATGGATGTCGTTGTTTCGACTCTATTTCGTGTAGTTTGCTTTCATCACGAAGGGAAAATCGTTAAGGTTGATCAATTAGATTATTTTCCAGTCGATCCTCAAGCAAGCTCTGACTCTACTGTTCCTTTAGTGGGTAACCCCCGTCCACCTATTAAGAATCTAGGAGTCGGGATGTACTCTTCATTGATGGGTACGTTTAATCTTCCCCCTCCTACAGCTGGAATAGATACAATTTCATCCTACAGGGATCCTTTACGGAGAGAGTTTGTTCAAACTCCTTATTCTTCGGATCCTGGAACCTTAGCTTCATCTATGACCACATCGGATGATGACAAGGCGGGTGGAATAGAATCTCTTATGTCTGCAGTAGAGCTTAGATGTGAATCTATCAATAACTCTGAAGATAACCATTCTACTACTTCCTCTGGGAAAGAGATAGGTGGTGATGTGGCTCATTTTCGGACCCTTGATTCCACCTCTGCATCGGATTGCTCGGATATTGTTTTTCCATCGAACAAAGCAATATTCGAAGAAATGACAGCTATACATCAACCTTTGGACGATCTACGTCATCGGTCATGTTTTCATTCCCCTATGCATGAAGTCGAATCTCGGTCCTCCAGTTCGACTAGCGATGTTTGTACGGTCCCTTTGGCTCCAACACAGTTATTCACCGAAGGAAGTATATTGATTGGTTCGATAATTGTACCTATAAACATCCCTAGGAGTAAGGTGGCAGAGCCCCCTGACGGGCTCTACCTAAAGAAGTACTTTGCTTAGTTTTGGCCAGGCAATGGCTTCTTTGTACTTTATGTATATTTGTACATATATCATCGAGATTTTTTTGATATCAGCACTTTTTGGTCTACTGTGGCAGGTGTTGATGGATGACTTGGTCTATTTTGGGTTCGCTGATGGTGCTAGTCGGCACACTCGGAATCTCGCTTCCGCAGCTTGGGTACTCTATTATCCAACTGGTCAATTGATGGTATCAAGAGGCGTATGCATCGGTCCTGCTTCAAACAATATGGCTGAGTATACTGCCGTTATTAATTTATTATCCGAGGCAATCTCTCATGGGATCGACTTGTTGGTAGTGTATCTTGATTCTCAATTGATAGTGTCTCAATTAAATAACATTTATCGAGTAAGGGATCCATCTTTATATCGCCAGTATTTAAGGGTGAGGTTGTTGCAAAGATCATTTACTTATATTAATTATTTGCACATTCCAAGATCTCATAATTGGTTAGCTGATTCTATCGCTAATCAGGCATTAGACTGGCACATCAATCATTCATTACAATAAAATCAAGCATCAAAAAGTCAAACTGTATATATCATAAAGCATCACGAGTGTACATATGTGTGTCCAAGACTATACAAAATTGGGAATCAAATGCCTATAATCATGTCCGGCATATCTAATGCCCCGACTCAGGATGAGCGTCTAAGTGTGCAACTATCGCATTGGCCACATGCCGAAAAGTGCGAACCCAGTCACGTGGCATGCCAACCACATGACGCTGCATATCCTGAGGAAGGTCCTCTATGGCAACCATCGGTACTCGGCAGCTTAGTCTCGCCAAGTGTTGCTGGACGTTGTTTAGAGTCCGTTTTGTATCAGCAGCCGCCTCTTCGGCTCCTCGGTCGCGCCGTCCATGCCGCGGGAACCCATCTGCTTGTACTGGCCCAATGTCTAGAACATGATCATCATATCAATCATTTGAATCTCATCAAAAATATTTTTCAAAATTCATCATTATATTTGAAAAATCCAAAAAATCATAAAATAAAAAATTCTTACCAATATCGCCCCATGCTGCATTCGGTGGTAATGCTAGATCAGGATCTCCTCGAAAATCTAGCCCAGCCTAGGGGTAGTCATCGACGGCCATGATCTGCTGATCCCACCAGGTGAAGAAGTCATCATCGAAGGCAGTCCTTGGGACCTCCCCACCCCCCAGACGTTTCATCAGATCAGCCCACCGGTCCATGCGTGGATCGCGTAGGGTGCTGATGGAAATTGCTACCTTGGGGCGGAGTGCGGGAACCTTCTTGAAAAAGAAAGTGCACAGGATAGTCCCATATCCAAAGTTTTTGGTCTGTCCCCTCCTGATAGAAGTGAGCTGGCTCTTCATGTTGGCCAGAAGAGGAGTACACAAGTCGAACACAGTAGTGAGATAGTCAACTGCCACGCTCATGGTTAGCCGTGAAGCCTGATGCAGAGAGGAAGATCTGTTCACTCGAGCTATGGTGAATAGGATTATCCTCAGCGATAAACACGCCACATGTGTAATGGAAATCTGGCTCCCAACCTTCTTGGGATGTCCCGGAAAAGATATCTGTACATAGTCCTCTATTGTAAGACTACTCCGTGTCCTGACCCGGGAATGTACTACCTCTCCCCTTCGGGAAAGGCCCGTGATGAAATAGATATCCTCCACTTCTACCCGGAGTGGCATCTGATTGATCATAAAAGCTTCCTCCTCGACGTCCCAATAATCAATGAGCATCTCAAGCAGATGTGTGTTTTCTTTCATATTCGACAACTTGAAGAATTTAAGCAATCTGCATCGCCATAGGGCGTCTAAAGCTTCTGGACTATTCATAACTTCATTATCCACTGCTGCGTGCTCTATTTCACGCCACGTGATAGGCATCGTGAGAAAAAAATGATTTATAACCGTTAGTTTTTGTTTAAGAATTGTTCACGGCGTATACGCGGGTCCCTGTGCACACAGTCACGTATAGGGCCCGCGTGTACGCGAGTTTCATATTACCAACCCGCGTATACGCCGCGGAGAAATTTTGGGCAAAAAAAATTCAACAGTAAAACATTAATCAAAAATCTTAAAACCAGTCACAATCAATTGCAAGCTAAGTATAAGATTTACCTGGAGGTTTTTGATGAATTTGAACGGTTGAATCTGGCTATGGGAAGTTTTCTCCTTTGGCTCCAAATCCTTTGCTCTCAAACTCAAATGGTAAAAATGGTGAGTCCAGAGTCTCTTTTATAAGTTTTGAAAATGCAAAATTTTTTCAAAATTTTATTTTGTTTGGCCTCATGTGACTTTTAACTTGGGAGCTTGGAATGTCGAGATTGGTTTGTTTTTCAAGACATTTTGGACGTTTTTCAGTTTCGAGATGGTTCCATGACTGCTGACCCGTCATGGCAGGTATCGTTTTCTCACTGGCATATAGGTTAGGGACACCATTTTTCTGTTGCATTATGCATACTAGCCTCCATTTTCTGATACATCTGCCATAGGGTCGACTCCATCGTGTTATGGTTCGTAAGCCATCTTCACTCGCCGATTCTTTAAACCATGACACGATGGTAGAGCCATCCTTTACATGGGCATCGTAGTTAGCACCTCACTGACATTTGTTGCCCATGCTGCTCCGATTTGAGTAGGCTCGGGAGTCCTCTGTAGTCCCGCCATGACTTATGCGTTGAAGACTCATTCCTCTTTGCTTCTTCGCTTCGTTTTGGCCTTATACCCTAGAGGCTCCTTTGTGTTGAGTTGTACTATTGCATTGCATGTTGACCACTTGCACCTTTTGGCCTAGAGCCGGCTTCACTTGGACTCGTGTTTAAGCCAACTTTTGACCATGACGACTGCAAAATCAACCTTGCATACCTTTGACTTCTGCAACTTGACACACCTTAACCCGTGGAAGGAACACACCTTTGAGTGTCATTGACCAATTTTCACCTCCCTGCATTGAGCATAGGAACATTCCATCCCCGGGAACTAGATCATCTGTTTCACCGACACTCGTTCTTTCCACTATACCATAGCATTCTTTTATTCTTTTTCAAGCTTACCAGAAAAAAACAAAAAAAATAAATATTTCAAAAAAGAGCGGGAACGGGACATTATTTCCATTTTATTGTTGGCAGCTAGAGTTAGTCGTGTCACCCTTGAACAAAGCACTCAAAACAAAGTCTCCTCCATTTGGGCGGGATTTAGTTTGACTTAGGTACACCTTAACCTTGTTATTGAGTCAGTTCTCCCCGATTGGTTATCTCTTCCAATCATATGGAGGGTTCGTTTGTGCCTCCTGCATGACGAACTTATACAGAGTCATCATATGCTGCCACATAGTCACATTGAGTCGTGCTTTTGTTCAAGGGAAGTTAGCCTGAGTCAGCCTTTCTGCGGTGTCTCTTGACTCATTTTTCAGTCGACCATCCCTGGTTGTCAGTTTCATGTCTATCAGCACATCAGCTATATTGGTCCTTTACTCGTGCCGGTTTGAGAAGGTCCCCATTGAATTCTTGCTGGCGGGTCTTGTCCTTATCGACGACGACATCTTGCTCTGAGGACGGGCCTAGAGCTGCACCCTGGCCCTATTTTCATTATTGATAGGTCACCTTGTTCTCAACATCGATCAGTATCATGGGTCTTTGACTGAGTGGTTTCCCTTGTGTTTGGCATCAGCTTACATTATCACACATTGGGATTCGTGCAGTACCTTGGTTTCCATTTGACCCTATTGGTGGATACCTCGCCTCTGTGTCAGTTTTCATCATTGATTGGTTCAAAGGGTTTCTGTCGTGCGCTAGCTACATCTTGTGTACGCTAGAAATGTACTTCGGTTCAGTTACTACATCTTTTTCATCTGATTCCTTCCACATTATTGGCCTACGGGTTACACTCGCACTAGATTGATGAAGGATGCCTTAATGCCTTCCTTCTAGCGGATCTTTCCCTATCGACTTTGACTCATTGCTCTGGGGCAAAGATCTAGAGTCCATTTGGCAGTACCTTGGGGTTTGCAGTCATTAGTGGCAGATCCTTCGCTATCGACAGTGGGAAACCATCATTGTCTCCTGATCGATAGATTCTTACAGGTGTTCGACTCCAGCTCATCTATTCACACTTGTTAGGTTGTACTGGGTACCTTGATGCTCATTATCATTATTGGTGAGTAGTCTCGCATTTGTTAATGGTATACATCAATGACCAGTAATCAAACAATTTCTCACATGGTCGAATTCAGATCATTTATTCCCATGGTGTAGAAATGTACCACGGCGGTCGGTGAAGACCTCAGGTTGTATCAGCATTCATTGGTTCACTTGACAGTTGCTTCTGTTGCTGCTAGTTGATACCACTCCACCTTATATGTTGCGGTCAGTAATGGCGACATTCTATATGCTGGCACCTAAGTTTGCACTGTAGTACCATCCTATTCCATCATGTTCAGTTGGTACCTTTTGGGATCAGTCTTTGATATCAGTGATTCGTTGCATCTTTCAGCATCATTGACAATTTTATATGTGATATTCAGACATGTACTTGTTCATCATGATCAGATGATCCATTATGTATTTTCCAGTCATTTATACTTGTATACTTAGTGGATCCGCTTGTACTCGATATGCGGACATGATTTACTTTTTCTGAGCATGGGTATGCCCGCCACAGACAGTGTTTCTTTCTGATCTCCTTTGGTGGCTTGGTAGGCTAAATTTTGGTGAAGTCCTCCTCGGTTTTTGACAGACTTCCTTTCCATGTACTTTCATAATACATTTCGGCCATCATGTACCCCTTCTGACCTCATATATTAGGGGGCATCTGTTATAGCTCCAAATCTCACTCTTATGGTTTGTGATGCTGCACTCATGGCCTAGGGCAACCCCTCCTTCCAGACCTGGTCCTAAAATTTAAAAAACAGTGTTTTATCCCTTATACGCGACATTGCCCTGAGTTAAACGCGTGTATACACGGGTCTGTGTATACCCAACTAGCGTATATGTATTAAAACACTTAAAAAAAATATAAAACTCCTTATTTTCAGGCAGAGATCGCAGGTTTTACCTGCTGATCCCCTGTTAGTGCCCGTGGCCCAACTGTTCCCAACCAACTCCCAACTAAAAAACTACTTTGGGAGAGGTATAAAAAGACCTCAAAGGGAAGGCCTAAAGGAGGAGAGAAGAGAGAGAAAGGTTATTATGTTGAGATTTTTCCCCTGACTAGGTTTGAAGTCCCTTGTGCCTTCTGCACTTCCCCCATTTGTACAGGAAACCCTTGTTTCCTTGTGTGTTGATGTTCATCCACAATTTATGACATCATGGAGTGAGTCATGGAAGGAGTTTATTAAAGGCTTGAGGCTGGAACAGATCTAGAAGGAAGCTTTGCTTGGAGCCTGCTGAAGGTGACTCAAGTGAAATTATTCCTTTTTATGTACTTTATTTGTCTATAATAAAAGAAACACATGTCTCGGTTCCCGATATAAATCTTCTTTATGTTTATGATATTCATGTTTAGAATTCATATGTAAATGGTTGTTTGGATTTCATAACTAACTACCTTTATTTATAACATGAAGATGGTTTCTTTATAAGGTTTTGTCCATATACTACTGTGTTCTTTGGAATTGGTTGTTTTGCAGGACAAAAGAGAAGAAGGGAACTCCAAGAAGGGTTTGGACCCTAAGGGCCTTCTCAAACGTAGGACCTAATGTACGTACCCTTTACAATAGAATTTGATTATAATAGCATAATGGTTGTGTGAATGGGTGTTTCTTTGAATAAATATCTTTCAGTCTGCTAGGGTTTCAACCCAAAAAGCCCTAGGGGAGCTATTCCCTCCAACAATATGCAATGTGATCATGCACTTCTTTGTCTCTTTTCTTGAGATGCATTGTGTTGTATAGATCCCTGTTTGATGTTTGATGTGGGATCTTGTTTTGTTCTTGATGTGAGATGTACTTATTGTCATGTTTTGATTAATATTCCTTTGTTGCCATGTTGATTTGATACTCATCTGTCGCCATGTATGTTTGAATTGAGATCCCTTTGATGCCATGTTGGTGGGATGCTCATTATTGTCATATGTGAAATTATGTCATGCTGATAGAAGTCCTTTTGTGAATAAGAGTTCCTACAGGGGAACATCTCGTGGAGCCACTCTTGCATGAGGGAATATTCCTTACATGATAGAGAAAACACATTCATGTACATCATCACTCTTTCCAACACTTAATGCAGTGGCCTACACCATATTGACACTGGGGCCCGGAGACGTAGTCCCTCCTGGAAGAACTTCGTTATCAATGTCTTGTGTTTTATGTTGTTTATTATTGTCATGTTCCTTCTTATTTACAACATGCATCTATGTTCCTTTATGCTCTTTTAAATGCAATTATAATTAAATCACGAAAGCAAAAGATCTTGGTTAAATCTGGGAGTTGAGTTGACTCAGATCAGGTTGTTGTGCAGGCAATCCTTTTTGTGGACCTAAATGATCCCTCTAGTCCTATGGGAGGATCTAGCAACAAATGAAGACAAATATATGTAAAATTTCCTAGTTTATACCAGAAAACACAAAGGAGGATATATGACCTACCTCACTCTAATGCTAGCATCCATTGATGTCATCCTTGATTCTTTCATTTCCAAACTCAATCTCATCTCCACTATTATGGATGAATACCTACAAGGAAGCATACAAATAACTGTTGATTTTGGGTAGCATCGGATGTGCTCTAGCTTCGAAATTTTATGGAGGGGCTGGAATACATGAGATATCCAGAACCCAGAAATCCTTTGGAGAAATTCCACTCGGATGAGGAATTATTAAAATAAGAATATGGGTGAGAAACTTTTAAGTGACGAGGATCAAGTCGGTTTTAATCTTAGCCATTGATTAGGGAATTAATCTCGGTCATTGATTCAAAAATAGGAAAAGTATAAGAGGATGGTTGAGGGTTCGTTGGAGATACACTTGAGAGATCAAAGAGTGCAATTTTTCTAGGGTGAGGTTCACTGAGAAAATCGAACAAGTGATTTGTTGCAGTAGAGGGGCAGGGATAACTGAGGTCAGAGGATATATTCCGGGACCTCGAATACACAGCAGAGAGAGGCAGAGATATTCCAGGGGAGGCAGCGCAGACCCTGGAAGTTTGATGTTGGGCCAGGAAGGGCCCATTCATTTCCAGCGAAAGGGAAGGGCCATACTCCGGCAGAAATTCGAATTTAGCCTAGGGAGCAGAAAAATCAACTGGAAAGGATGATGTCAGAGCTTGAGGAAGCAGAGGAGGCAGCGTAGTGTTGATGCAGTGTCCCAATGTGCTCCATGTATGCCCATGCAACTACTGTGTAGGGGCAGTGCAATTGTAGTTGGGGACGATTAGTCTTGTTTCCGAAACAGAGAGATTTTTGCTAGGTGAAGTGAGGTAATCTCACTTAGGTTTATGCTAGTATATTTTTATCTTTGTAACTAGATAGCTAAGAGGGTATCCAGAGTGTATTCAAAACTATTTCTTAATAATAAAACCCTCAGAGCTATTGCACCGGTTTTCCTGAATTGGGTTTTTCTAGGGACAATTGTCCAAAAATAACGTTGTCCCTTGTGTGATAGTCTCATTTTATTTCAGTTCATGATCTGTATATATGTGTAGTCTGTAATAGTGTTTTCATCGTTGTTTAAATAATTAAATAACTTGTTGAATGTAATGAAAAAGTAGGAGATGATAAAGCAGTGATTGTAATAGGATTTTTTATGTGTATATTCATACATTTTCACACAAATGCATACATAGCAAAATTCATTTCAATATAAACCATGTAACAAATCAAGGAGTATTACGCTAAATGAGCAATAATTGACACATTTATGGAAAGAAAACACATAATGTATTATTAATAAATGGTAAAGGGAGCATTACAACCACTTTAGCCTTGATGTTGGAAGCCTGCTTTAGGTGAGTTTCCAAGTCCTAGTCTTAACCTTCAAACTCTCTTTTCTCCTTAGAAAAATGGGCAACAATTGGGCATAGTTCAGCACTAGGAAGGCAACCAATCCTAAGCCAACCATTAGTGGATAGTAGGGATCTCATTTATAGGGAAGGAGAGGGAGTTTAGGATCCATGAAGGGAGGTAGAAGTTCCACATCTCAAGGGAAAGATCCATGAAAGTAGGATCAAGGACTAGAAATGGGAGGTCTCCTTCCAATCCTAATTCACTTGTAACCAACTCGTCGTTCTCGATATTTCTATTAAGAAAAGCCTCTCCTCCATTTTGGGAAAAACTTCCTGAAGAGGATCAAAGCGGTCTTTCCTAATAAAATTCACGCTAGCAGTGTTAGGAGAGTATGATTCAATAAGTGACCAACACGGGTCACTAGTTATGAAAAACGTGTTGATCTTGAAAAACAAGGTTTTTGACAACTTTCTTTAGAATTATTTCAAGGCAAGTCTTCTTCTTTTCTTCAGGGATGCTTCTGAACATGTTTCATGATGAATACATTGACAACTTCCATCATTTGTGGAATTAACGACACAAATTTCAACACTTCAAGATATGATATGGGGAGTGTGACAAAATTATGTATAATAGATGCCCCCTAAAGCATGAAGGCAACATGAGAAGTGATGGTTGAAGTGATTTACAAGCCAAGGCAAGGACTCAAAGAAACACTATTACGAGACCTGTAAATAAAACACAATATAACATATTTGACATATCTGATGTAAGTATGCCTAATAATACATCTCTGAGTAGGTATCTAACAATACATGAATCCACAACATGGTTATAGCCATCTGAATAGAAATGATTATGTTTATGGATCCACGACATGGATGTAGCCATCTGAATAGAAGGGATCATGTGTACAATCATGAATACTTAATAACTCCACACAACCTGGATTTATCAGATGTAACCCAGGGTCTTCATCTCTATCTCGATCCAACCAAAGTACGAATCTAACCATGTGAATAAATGTGTCAGAGTCGAACATGGTAGAAACCACCTGATTATCGGTCAATGATGTAAACTGTTAACAGGCACGAGAGAAACCACCAATGATGACGATGGCTCTCAAGGTACAAAAATACAATCCCCAAGTGCAAACAATGAAGCTGAAGTTGAAAACTCACAGAATCATTTGAACGAAGGTCAATGATGTGAATCTATCGTTGAATGTGAAGAACTTGCCATTGAGGCATGCAAGCTCCAAGGTACTGAAAGGGAGTTTCTAGACGATATTCCTGGATAAGGAGTTACAGTTGGTAGGAAGTGATCTTTTAAAGGAGGGCCATAATGTTCCCCTCATCATCGACACGAAACATAGGATTTTTCAGAGTTGACAAGAGTAATTTAGGATTGTTACAGAAAAGTCAAACATAGTATTGGTGGTTTGAATTGCAGATGGGACTTCTCTTGAACATATCGGTGACACAAATCTATAATTTCGCAGTATTTGACTCAAAATATGATCAAAGGACATGGTGGAAATATGATATAATCATATGAGAGGAAAATGGATTCCAAAACCCAGTAAGGCAAGTGACGAAGTGAGGATAACCCAAACCTGACATGAGATACAGATAAGTGTCATGTTCAAGAGTGACATGCTGCCTTTTATACAAAATATAGGATATATGTTTCCTTCCATTTTTCCCCACTATTTCTAGTGAGTACCTCTTTATTTTTAATCTCAAGCTTGAAGAGGATACCATATGCTTGTCGTATAAGTTCATCCTTCAGATGAATCCATCCTAGTATTTTTAACGAGCCCTAGGAAGGAGTAGCTCGGTCTCGTCATGGTGACAAGTCCTTCATCATTTCAGTTTTACGAGTCTGACAGAGGGGTAACTCAATGTCTTTTTCATGTTTAGAGAGTTTGAAAAAGAGGCAAAAAGAAAACTCCAGATGTCCCTTTTTGTAGATAGTCTCTTAAGTCCAAAAAGGTAGAAAACAATACTTAAGAGAACCTCTTAGCCATGTTCGACTAAGGTATTCCTTTTTCATAGCTAGTTTATCTTAGTCTGGAAAAGGGTTAAACTTACACTTAGTAGATGTATTTTCATTTACTTTTACGAGTTGGAAAAGACAAGTGCTCAACAATATTTTCATATTTCAAGAGTAAGAAAAGAGCTAAAAGATGACTCTAAGGGGGTCCCGTTTTCGTTTATTTTTTACGAGACTGAAAAAGTTATAAAATAAAGTTCAATACTTTATCCAAAATTAATTACCAATCGCCATTTAGTAATAATCTGTCACTACACGTGAACAAATGTTACCCGATTCGAGAAAAATACAAAAATATAAGTAAAAATATGCCTTAAATGGTAAAAATACTTAAAATTGTTTATATAAACTCCAAAAGTAAAAATAAAATTACCATTTGTCATTTTGTGAAGAGCACATTTTGCCCTAAATTCCCCTGATCTTCAGTTGAGGAGTGTGATCGATCCAGGGCACCATTCAAGGAACCGTTTGTCACAGGTAAGAGATCTGCCCTTCCTTTGTAATTTGACAGTAATTTCAAGCAATTTAAGTCATAGAATAGCTAGCTAGGAGGGTTTGAAGAAAAATCAAGTTGAGGGCACCCAACACAAATTTTATCCATTAGGATTTCACTGCCCTCCTTGAGCATAATGGTCCCATCACGCTGGAAGCGCAAAAAAAAATAGGGACAGACACGTTGGCACCGTGAAATAATTTTTTTCAATAGATCTCCAAAATTACTAATTGTTTTGCAAATTTTCCTCCATGGAATCTAATTAAAACCTTGTTCAATGATGTTTTACAAGTTATTTGTTGGAGAAAATGGCTATTGAGTGGAAAGAAAGAGGCCATGAAGCGAAATATCATCAAGCATCACATGATCCTAATTACATAAGGGATCTTCGTGCATGTGGATTGCTTAAATTATTCCATACCCCTGGGATCAAAGCCCAAGTGGAGTTATTGCAACACTTGATAGGATGGTGGGATGTAGGCTATCAGGTTTTTATATTAGGGGACCAAGAGATTGACATAATGTTTGTAGACAATGATTTCAGTTATCTAGTCCTCGTGCTAGAGGAGAAAACATTGACATGCTAATATCTAGAAATTGCATGGTTCTCGCATGACAAAAATCAGAAAGATAGAAATCAAAACCATCACAAATCTTCCATTAAGAACAATTCTCTACACCATAGTTTGAATGGCTAGGGTTCAAGGTCTACATGAGGCGAGCAAATCCCAATTCCAGTATGTTGTGGATTGCCTTAGTCTGACCGTGTTTAAGGGGTGTGAAGGACTATTGGTCAATATGAAAGACCAGATCACCAAGTGCAAGACAGGTAAAATCAAACAATTTGGCTACAAATCAATTTTGGTGACGCTTTTTCTAGAGTGTGTTCCGATATTTATATATCAGTGGGTGGAGGTAGAAGCTCTCAGACCCAGGGATTCATGTTTACTACAGTGGGGAGAGTTGATGCCTTGTCATGGAGGTGGGCAACAAATGTCCTTTCCACTTGCGTTCTTGTATGGCTACGTTAATATCTCATCATGGTGGATGATTGGGCCTCTGCTGGGACAAACTTCCGAGGAGATAACGATCTTACTCTACCAACTGGGATGCAGTGACATGACTCAGGTAAAGAATTTTTTTTTAGGTTTTTTTATTTTTTTTTTAATTATGTGAACTGAGATTGATACTTATGATATTTTTCAGATGTGGGACCAGAGAGACCTTTGGGGGTTTCTCCAATAACGAAGAGAGTGGCACAAAAGCTCTAGGATGCACCATATATCGAAGGAGTCGATCCTATAGTGGAGGTGGAGCACAATCTAGAGGCCTTGACTAGAGGCATTCCAAATTATGCTACTGTTGATGTGGTTCCATGTCGGTATCAGAGGCATACCATGGGGGTATCAGCTAGACTACATCAGCTGTTGGGCTAAGTAGTTAGGGCTATATCATGCTATCATGAGCATCATGTTGGCGGATAGACATGTCTCTAGTCTTATTTTTTCACTTATGTAGGCTTGAGGAGCCATGTGTCTCAGAACACAAATTTTGATTTTTGATGTAAAATAAACATTTTTCAAACTCTATATGGTGATCTATATATACATGTTTTACCTTATGTACCTAATGTTCCTATTGTATCATGGTTTTCTTTTTACATATGTTGCAAATGTCGATCTAAAACATGGTTAGCTAATGCATTTGTCAATGTATTTAGATGTCTTGGAATGTGTTGATATGTTATGTAATCAAAATTTATTCCAAGAGATGAACACGCAAATACATTCTTAAAATGTTAGGGTTTCTGATAGAATAATGTCTGTTTAATTGTAATACAATGAGTTGTGAATCAAGTTTAACAACCAACACTCTAATACCAAGAGAAATAGCTTCCGACAATAGTTCGATGACCACACTATATTCTGCTATATTGTTAGTTGTGTGCCCTAGACATATACCTTGTAAACTCACTAACTCATCATTGGGAACAAATATTGCCCACGCAGCAGAAGAAAAATTTTGTTTACTATGACAAGCACCATCAACGAAATCGACATAAGGACAAGGTTTTGTCAACATCTTAAAACCAAGTGGAACATGTGGTAAGCAGGGGAAAACATGTTTTAAAAAATGCAAACAATCACACCAAAAGACAACACACTAATGTACAAATTATCTACGCAAGACTAAGCATACTAATTTTTCAGATGGAGCCTATTGTGGGGCTTAGACAACTGATTTCCATCATAATTAACTAACTCATATGCACCCTTTTGTAATATGTGTTTGACAATATAGGGTCCATGCCACATGGGTTCGAACTTTCTGGCTCCTAATTTATTGTTAGCTTGATCGTACAATAAGACCAAGTCACCTTCTGCATATGCACGAGGGGTCACGATTTTATCATATTGGGCTTTAACTCGTCTTTTTTGAGTCTTAGTTACCAATGTAGCAATTCGATGAGTCTCATCAAGATGTTCTAAGTAAAGCAACCATTCTTCTTTAGGTGAAGTACCAGGAAGTAGTTCGACAACTAGCTTCAATGATGGGATCTCACACTCAATGGGTAGAGTGGCTTCTAGACCATACACCAATTGAAAAGGTGTGAATCTGGTTGTTGTTTTGGTAGTGTTTCGAAATGCCCATAAGGTAAAAAAAAAGCATAAGATGCTATTTCTTTTTATGCATCCCAATGGTTCATTGAAGCATAGTGACCAAAACTTTGTTGACAGCTTCAACTTGACCATTGGCCTATGGGTAATATGGAGTTGAGCTATCGTGACATAAGCCCAACTAAGCAGTGAGTTATGTCATCATGTAATTACGGAAATGGGATCCATGGTCGGTGACTATGGCTTTCAAAACACCAAACCGAGCTATGACATGATTAAAAATGAATAGAGCAACAATTTTACTGTTGACATCATATGTAGGCATCACCTCGGCCCATTTTTTTAAATAATCCATGGCAATGGTGATGTATCCATGCCCCCTGGTCGAGTGAGGGTTACAAGTTATGAAATCAATGCCCCATTTTGCAAATGGAACAATAGTAATAACTAGGTGTAAGGGAGCGGGTGGGGTTCACTGTTTCCAATTATAGATTTGGCAAGTGTGACATTTCTCAACTGCAAGAATGCAATATTTGAAGATGGAAGGCCAAAAATAGCCAACGCGAAGGATCTTTTGAGTTGTTGTGTATCCTGACATATGACCACAGGATCCATAGTGGAAATCATTCAAAGCTTTCTCAGCTTCCTCATGTGTCAAACACCGTCAAAGGACTGAATCCACACCAAAGTGGTATAAGGTATCCCCAATAATGTGATAGGGTTGGGATTGGTACCAGATTTGACGTCATTTAGAGTGAGATAACTCTGGTCTAAAGGTATGAGTTTGGAGATATATGATGATATCTCCATACCATGGATCATGGGTGCTAATAAGGAAGAGAGATTCATGAGGAATCAGCTCATCAGATATAGTAGTCATGTTTGCAGAGGGAAGATCGCACATCAATTCAGAAAAAACAAATGATTTCTTTGACTTAGCTTTAGTGAACTCTAAGTTGAACTCCTGTAGGATGGAAATCCATTTGGAGTATTTTCCCCCAAGCAACTAAGACAAAATATAATTCATGGGGTTACAATCAGATATCACTATAGTTTTGCATAAGAGGATGTAGTGGCGAAAACGTTGGACATCATGAACTGTTGCCAATGCCAACTTCTCTACATGGGCATACTGAGTCTCAACATCAAAGAGATTACGACTCAGGTAGTATATCACATGTTCATTTCTGTCATCATCATCTTGAACCAGCACCATAGCAATGGTACTGTCAGCGACGACCAAGTATAGGAAATAATCGCGATGGTAATTAGGAGGATGCAACCAAGGTGTGCTAATGAGTGCATCTTTAAAGCATCAAAGGATTTATGGGAAATTTCATCCCAAATGAATGGGGCCCCTTTCTTCAGAAGGCAAGTAAAGCCCTTGGAAAGCTCAATATAATTTGGGATGAACTGACGAAGAAAATTTTCCTTCCCTTGGAAACTATGAAGTTGGTGTAAAGAAGATGGAGGTGGTAGATTGACAATGGCCTCCACCTTAAGAGGATCAATTCATATGCTTTCTTTGGACACTACGAATCCTAAGAGATGATCAAATTCAACACAAAAGACACATTTATGAGGATTTAACCAAATATTATAGTGTCGGCAATGAAGAAAAATCGCCCAAAGTTGAGCTAGATGGTCTTTACGTTTAGACGAGTGTGTGGGTAAATCATCAAGTGTGATGGTCTTTGGCATCCTCATGATTTGATGGATTGTGTAGACGGGTAGATGAGAAGAAAGGATGTTCACCCTCTGTGTTTTCATAAATGATAGATGATAGATTGGATGGATTTTTAGAGGAAGATGTGTCCTCTCCACAATGTAATGACAGACTATCATCTGATGTGTCCTGTGAATGATCAGAAGTAGAAACATCTGGAAATGAGTTTTCACAGTGGAAATCAATGATGGAAGAATCAAAAGGGATGTCAGGATAGAGCAGGTGATGTGCAGATGGAAGGGAGTCATCCTTCACCAAGGGTTCTTCTTTAGATTCCTACACACAATCATCATGAATGATAGCACAAGTTGGCTGCACAAAACCAACTCTGTCAACAAGTTGATCCTCGTTCACAAAAAGTGTGGAGTCCAAAACAGAAGAACACAAGATAGTACAATCCGGAGGATAAATGGAACGTAGGGACAGAGGTTGAGCAAATGAATCCGTGTGACAACCAGCAGGATTGCAAGCCAAATTTGCGCAGATATCAAGAGCAGGTGGGGTGGGAGGATGTGACAGTTCAACAAATGTGTGTGCATGTTCTACCACATCACTTTCCGGTGGTGGAGTTGTTTGATGATGTGAAGGCTGACAATCACTTGTGACAACAGCTATGCCTGCCTGTGATTGTGTAGCTCCTTCACCGAAGTATTCTAAGCGAGATTCAAATGATTTCAAGAATTACAGATTTTTCAGATATGTAAAGAAGATAATCAAATCTTCCATGGAGAAATTCTGAATCAATTTCATCTTCGAGAAATCGGTATGCAAGATTACAAAATCATGTGTGAAACTGTTCAACGGATTCATCGGGGGCTTTTCATAATTTCAGAATTTCTTATTGAGTGCTTTACGGTCAAAATGATTGAAATCACAATCTATCTCTGCAACCAGATGAGAAAGAGAATGAATAGATTTTTTAGGTAGCGTGGCACACCAATGCATTGGGTACCCTCAGAGCGTGTATGTGAATAACGTGCATGTCATGTAATATTCAAACATCTCATGTCTTTCACAGGAACCTACAACGCCGACTATGTGTCTGACCAAGGCTACTTGGCCTCCACCATCGTATGTTTTATGTGACAAGTTGTTCCAAATCTCTTCTAAGATTTCAAAGTCGTTTCCATAAGACATACACTCGAGAAGAGAAACTCTATAGTTAGTCATGATAAGTATGAAAATATTCAAAATAGATTGTGAGGACTCAACTTGTCATTTGGATCTCCTTCTAGTGCCAAAATGTTGACGGTGTTGGACCCACTAACATGTTAGGGGATCTCCCTAGTAAGAAGTCCCAACTAGACCTCAAACTGTTTGGTGAAAGAGTCCCAGCAGTGGGTCGTACGATATCGTCTTAACCACGGTTGTGCGCAGAGGTAAATAGGATTTCCTTGTTGGTAGCAAGGGTGTGACCAGTGCAGCAAGACAAGGAAGATGTATGAAGGGTTCTAAAACACACAGAATGGGGAATGAGTCCGCCCATTAGAAACCTATGGAAACACACAGTTTGAAAGGGAACACACAAGCAAAGATACATCACAAGATGGAAGGTAGGTTAGCCAACGATCCAAAGTAATGGTTAAACTAACAACATATCTCAATAAAATTCATACATACATATATATATAAAGAGTCCATACATACATGCGTAAGAAAAAAACTACATATATCATTAGAGTAACTAAGATAACTGAACTACAATAACAACATATTCTTGAAACGTGTTGGCTCTGTTATATTAAGAAAGTGAAAGTTCCAATCATACATACAACCATGACCAACTACTAGTCCTGACAATGGAACGTTACATTCACTGTCGCCTACTCCTCCAAAGAGATATACTAGCTCTTTATAGTGGAGAAGCCAAGGCTTGTCACAATACAATCCAAGCATTCTCTAAGATACACCTATAGGAAGCTTTGCTACCAAAAGCCCATACAATGAGTTATGAGGTTCTATAAATAGCAAAGAGCGGGGTGACCCTTGACATTCCCTTTTGTGACTCTTCACCTACCCTCATGACTCTCCAACTACTACATGACTGTTACATTCGACTATCGACACTTCGTCTTTCACTTTTACAACATGTTACATTACAATCTACACATGTACCTATGTGAGACAAAATAGGCTTGAGTAAGCCAAGCAAGACATCACTAAGACTCAGACAACTATGGGAAGACCAACTCTTTGACATCCTTGTGATGATCGACAGTGGTGAACCGATGTCAAGCTTGGTAGTCCATGATGGTGTTCGTGTACTCTATGGTGACATCCTTCTGGAAGTGAACTCTTGCCTCCGTTGCATCCGGGTACACTGATTTGGCTCCTCTGTCCAACTCGTCTGATAACATGTGCATCGCAATCTTGATTGTAGTCAGACCAACAGCATACTGATGCATAGTGTCTGCGTTGATCTCTAAGTCTGTGCTGGTGGCTATGTGCATCAACTCATCAAAGTACATGTCCAACTCCAGTCGGACTTGGTTCTTTGTCTTTGCCTTGGTGAGTGTTCCAATGGATGGGATCACATGCATGCGCACAATGAAATCCATGCTCCTGAACACCTGTGCATGTGATCGACAACAATGCTCACCTTGTCTGCTCTATGCCAGCTGCTGAGATGGGTCTATAACCTGTATGGGCGTAGTTTCATCAATCTGTGCATGTTGCGCCTCCTGTTGTACCTGTTCCTGCTGTGCTTCCTTCTCTCCTTTGCGTAGCTCCTGTTCTGCCCTGAGTTGTCATTTCAACTCCTGCAACTCCTTCTCTATTTCCTCCTTCCTCTGTTTATCTCTTTGCCTTTGCATGATCCTCTTGTCACGCTATCACCCCTTAGCCTTAATCTCCAAATCTTCTTTCATCAGAAGTGGATTTGATTTGAACTTGCAGCTTTGCTCTGCCTCTGTGTTGTCAACAACCCTCTTCCTGCCTTGGTCATGCACAAGTCTGCTACCCTCTGCTATTGTTCATGGTGCTTCTCTATATGATGCCACTTCCATTTCATCTTGATATCCTTGTCTATGAACAACTTGGTGTCTTAATAGATAGGCAAGATCATAGACACTCGCTCAACTGCATCTCCAGTTACACTCTCAACGGTTTCCTTTGACCTTGCTCTCTAGGAGGCCATTGTACCTATATTGTTGAGAGGCAAACACACACCTATGATGCCTAGAGACCTAGCGACACTCATGGCAAGAAAGTTTTCATTTGAAAACAAAAACAAAATTGAGGACTGGCATGCAACATACTTGTGTGACTGACTGTGAAGATTGCGAAATTTTCACCGGGAGGCTGGGAGACTAACTACCAAAACTATGCAAGGCACAGGCTGATCTGTTAGGAGGCTGACTTAATGCTTGAACTGCATAATGCACAGTCTATCTTGACCTGCTGAGGATTGAAATTGCACAATGTGTAATTTCAGTCAGCAGTGACATGCAAACGAGCAAACTCCATTGTGCAATTTCTGGGGCAAGCAAGGCACTACCTCCTAGAATTGCACAATGCAAGCCTGGAGGCCAATGTTGGGATAGATTTTTGCAGTTTCTAGAGGGCAGGTAGAGCCTTCACTTCCATAGATGCACATTTTCTAGCTAGGAAAGGTAAGGTCTGGACCAAGGCAGCCCAGACCCGTCGAAAAGTGACTAAAAACATGAGAAGTCGGAATGCATGTCGAAGTTGAGTGCAAACAAGAGTGAATGATCATGCATGCAAAAATTGAGTGAAAGATTCAGAAAATGGGAGGACAAGCATGTCTGTGAAGCGAGGCGCTACAATGATGACTATGAGTGCAGAAATAGTGTCATGCATGTGACAACAGTGAGATGCAATGAAAAACTGAAACAATGCTTATACAAGATAATATGCATCAAAATGACAGTAAGCATTCATTGAAAGCAAGCAGACAACACTTACACAAAGTGAAATATAAAAAGTGGCAAAAAAGAAGCAAAAGACATGAAAAATAGACTTACGCCGAAAAAGTTGAGCTGAATGTGCCGAAGACTCCTAGATGCAATGTAGGATGTCAGAGCTCCAATGTCGATGTGAGGAATGACGTCTGCAACGTCGGGTATATAAATTTTGATAATATTGAGGCTTATGATGCACATGCCACAAGTCTAAGAAAAAGTGACACTTGGCAGGAGGTTTCTAAAATAACTTTTGTATGTTACCTCCAGCTGCTAAAAATGGACCTGTAAAATCTAGGGATGCTTTTTTTTTTTTTTTTTGGGAAAATCAAGCCATGCATGCAAATCAGGATTCCTCAGTCCTGGGGGGAACCATTCAATCTGACAACACATGCAATAGTTTGCAAGCCTGGGGATGAAATTTGTGCAATTTCTAGGCTGAGAAAGATTGGTTTTCCCTCATGCATTGCACAATTTCTGGACTGAAGCCTTGACTGTTAGTCAAAATTGTGCAATTTTTGAGCTGAAGCCCAGCGTTGAGATGGATTGTGTAATTTCTAGCGGGAAGGTTGCCTTGTTGGATTGCGTAATTTCCAGAGGGAAGGCTGCCTTGCCAGATTGCGCATTTCTGAAGCCTGACAAGTAGTCCAACAATATTGTGAAATTTCTGGAGGGAAGGCTAGTTCCCCTCCAAAATTGCGCAATTTTCTAGGTGAGCACCTCAGCCAGAAAATGGTTAAGTCCAAAATGTCAGCCTGCGGGTGAGAGATAAATAAGTAGACAAGCACAACGTAGCAAGCCATTGAAACTCAACTGAAGCCTATGTAATTGATAGTGCAATACATGCTACTAAGGATGGTTGGTAGGGAGGCTCCAAAACGAAGCTAAGGAAAAATTTTGGAGGGTGCTTGTAGCCGCTACAACACAATTATAATGCTACAAAAGTGTGACTAGGTATGGTTCAATGATCTGTGAATGGTTCAGTATTTTGATTCAATGTTACATTGATTTAGTTAAATAATTATGTGATTTTAGAACTGTACACGGGTTTTATGTAGAGTAAGTGTGTATAGACATAGGTTCTCTTAGAATAGTCATGTATATAATCTGAATTTCATTTGTTCTAATTGGATTTTGGATTCTTAGAGATTCAGTTAGTTTACAGTGGTTCATTTTTTGTGAATGAGTATTTCAGTTTGGCATATTTGATTTGGGCTTATTGTTGGTGTGTGTTGAGAGTGAAAATTTGATTAAAGGTGGCCAATAGGTTTTGATGATTGGTTGACAGGTGGATCTTTTGTGAAACATTTTGAAACGTGGTCCACACGGTGTTGAGGGTTTTAGTCGTCAGTGAGGGGGTAGGAACTTCCTTCTAGTAGGAGCTGGTAAATGAGATTATGGGGTTATAGCTCCCTTCCAGTCGTTGTTGGAGAACTAGTGGAGGTTGTAGCCTCCTGCAGGTGGGTGCATGCATACTGGTAAGAATCTGAACTAGTACTAAATGTAAAGAATATTTTATAATAATAAATAAGACAGAGATAGTGGCAATAATGGTTTTCTCCCACATTGGGTTTCCACCTAAAATCTTGGTGTTCTATGTGTGTTTCTCATGTGGTGTGACTTATATGTTCTTTACTGCATACTGGGTGGTTAATGAATTAATTATGAAAAGGTTAAGTTAACTTACTGATGAATGTTATGACAAATTAAATAAACTGGATATACACGTTTTACATTGAATGAAGTCACGTACATATGTTGGTTGCATGAAGAAAAATAGTGTACAAAATTCTGAATAAGAAATTGAAAGTTTGAAGTAAATTAAAATATTGAACCACCCCCCTATCATTATTTTTCCTAATAGAAAAGTGCATTCCAAAGAAACAATGATCCCTGGTTGAGAAAAATTGTGCCTTCTTTTAAGCGTTTCTTCCTTTGAGCACATGGCTCACTCCTGAAGGTTGAAGCCTCACCCTTTCCTCTTCCCCAATGCGCTCTATGCCCAAGCCTTTCCTAGCCCCTTCTCTACAGCACATGATGTAGTATGGAAGGCTGAAGGAAGCTTCCTCTCTCCCTTTGACTAGTCAAACTATGACCTCCTATAAGTCTCCTTTTCCTTTGAGTGCATAGTGCAATCCTGAATGCTAAACCTTTCACCTTCCTTCCTTCCCACTGCACTCATGCACCATAGTATTCATTAGACCCTTCCTTTGAGTGCATGGAACAATAGGGAAGCATGAAGCTTTCCACCTTGTCCTTCTAGCTTCCCCCACTACGATGGCCCAAGGAGAGCTCCTTCTCAGAGTGCATGGTGTAGTAAAAATGAACAGTAGAGCCTTCCTAAGCCACTGATGAGTTTGACTGCACTCTATTAATCAGTCATTCTTTTAACCCTCTCACAGGCCTATCATGAGAAAATAATTCCATGAGCTAGGTAGTGATAGAATAAATGTCTTAAGGCTGATTTTTCCTTGCCATGAATGATCTTCATTAGCATGACATAAGACGAGTGAAGAATATGGATGTCTACACATAACCATTGGTAGATGAATTGAAGTAATTATGGGAAGGGATACATGTGTATGTTGTATCAAGACCCATCGCAATAGAGAGGAGTTTTATGATGTATTGCATATGTGCTTACACCATACATGATTATCTGGGCTTACGAGTTTGCTCTGGTAAATTATATTTTTATTGATTTATTTATATACACAACAATATTGTTTCACATATTAATTTAATTTGATGCAATTGTTCTGATCTTCATGGTTTCTAATGTGTCTTCCTGTATACAATAATTTTGCAGGTCTTGTAACAAAAGGGTATCATGGATGTAAATGTTGTGGACCTCTTCTGAATATTAGGTGGTCCGACTACCTAAAAAAGCCATTGTATGACCTCTCTAGGATATTCCTCCCAGAATATCACCCTTACAAAAGAGCAACATCTGCTTTCATTGGGAAACTAGAGAGAACCCAAAGGCCTACACTAATGACATCAACTGAATGGCTTAAAGAATCTGAGAGAGAGAAGGAGAAGGAATTTGTAGAAATGTTCAATTCAAATGGGAAGCCTATGTTTGATGATCCAGAATTCTTTGACACCTATGTTGAGAAATTTCCCATTGGGATGAAAAGGAAGTTTATATTTTATGAGCTTTGATATTGGGAGCATCTTAAGATTGCTCACTTACTAGATCCCATGCATATAATTAAAAATGTTTCATTTTCTTTATGGAGGCACATATCATCGAAATAAAGTGACATATTTGATGTTAGGAGAGATCTTATTTCTTCAGAAAATAAAAATAAACATTGGTATTATGGCATCATTCAACACTCTTGTAGACCTGATGCTCTTTTATTTCCCTGGGTAGTCCATTTACCCTTGCAAACTTGACTTTATCTTTAAAAACTATACTTCAAATTCCATACGCAACTCTTCCCACAAAAGAATGCGTACATACATGGGTCCCATAACACTATACCTGCGTATACATTTTTAAATATGAAAAAATAAAATAAAATGCTATTTTTCGAGTGGGTTTTACAGGTTTTACCAAGAACCTACCTATAGGAGCCTGTGGCCTAACTGAAATAACCAATTTGAAGTGGTATATATACACTTCTTGGGTAGGAATAATTGATATGACAAGAGAGATATCAACACTGCACTCGATTTCCCCATGATTAAGTTTTCATTTATCGTGCTTAATGCACTCCTAATCTCTAGGAAACCTTGGTTTCCTTTACAAAGATGCTTAGTCTCCTTATCTAGCATCTTCTTGCATTTATTAGAGAGATTGTCTTCGTAGCTCAGGTTGGACGCATCTGGAGGAAGGCTTCATCAATGCTTTTGGCCCCGATTAGGTTGTATTTATCCTATACTTACTTTTATTCATCAATAAAGAAGCTCATATCTTGTTCGCGATATATGCTGTCATCTTATGAATGATAGTCTAAATTATTATATCTAACATATTCTATGCATGCACTTTGAATTATATATTATGTCTATTATTTTGTGATTGGTTTGCAGGTTTTCACATCTTGGAGGAAGCAAAGGGTTTGGACCCTACAAGAACATATTCAAACGTAGGACCCCTGGGTACATTCCTAAGTCCAATTTCGACAATTTGAATGTTTGGCATGCTTGATTGAGTGTTCTTTGTTGATTGTTTTATTCTACTCTACTAAGGTTTTCAATGCTTGCCTTAGGGAGCTTTTCTTGCCAACAATTGGCCAAGACAAGAAACTAGAGGAGAGGTTGGTCCCTCTTGGTATTTCAAAGAAGGTGATGTCCCATGGATTTTAAAGAAAGATGATCTTTCTTTGGAAAAGGAAGTTATAATGAGTCTAAGGGTGCCTTGTTTATATGGGTCTTCACTATGACGCTGCTTTATTATGGAAGACCATTTTTCAGGGTTGAAATCACATCATCATTTGAACCTTCTAAGAGTGCATATGTCAAAAACATGATTTTATTATTTTATTATTATTTTTATGCAATGGGATATTTTATAATTAACTTTTGTATAATGTACTATTTATTGTGTAGTGTCATTGTCCTCTACTGGTGCATAGGTGTGTGAACCATGACTTCCCCCCAGACCTACGAAGTGCCATATCTAAATTATCTGCATTTGTACATTGGATTAGATCAAAGGAGATTAACATGGCTAGCATTCCATGGTGGCGTCAAGAGATATCTAAGATTGTTTGTATGTTTGAGAAGGAACTACCGATGAGTTTCATGGACTTTCTGTTGACAAGGTTAATCCTCTCTGCGGACAGAGACAATTCCTCTAGCCCAATGAGTGGGTCTAGCAACTGAAGTGACAATCAACTAGACATCTTCCTAGGTTACAATTGAAAAGAAGAACAAAGGAGATGGCCTACCTTGTTCTGATGCTATTCTGATTTCCTTTGTTGAGGACCTTGAACCACTTGTGTCACGGGCTTGTTCCTGCTTCTCTCAGTGTTTATGCACCTGCACAAGTGATCAAGACACAACAAGGCATGCCAAAACAAATAGAAAATCCAATAGAAACCTACTTAACTAATCAAGGAATGTCAAGCTAAATGATACATGAACATATACATTTTGGGAAGATGAACCAACAGTTGTGTATTATTAGAAAATAAAGGGAAGCTTACAACCAAAGCCTTGATGTTGATAGGCTCTCCTTGAGTGGTAATCCAAGTCCAAGCCAAGAACTCTCCAATCACTCCTTCTCCAAGTCAAATGAATAGCCTTTAGGCACAATCTTAGCATAAGGGTGCAAATAGACATAGACCAACCCAACCTCTCACCTAACCAACCATTTGGGAATGGGAGAGGATGAGTATATAGGTTGGGAAAGGGAGTTAGGATCTCTCTAAAGATAGGATTAGGCCCGTATCTCAAGGAGGTAGCTCATAGGGATAACAACAAGAGGCCAAGTTGGGAGAATTTGACCTTGTCTATGTCGAACAACCTCCAGCTCGCCACTCTGGAAGCTTCTAGATCACGAAGCTTCTAATCCTCTTTGGAAAATTTCATTTTTGGGATCATCGTGGGTATATAAGAAAATAGAGCAATGTCATCACAGGTTGAGTATAGTGCAACATGCGATCATCACAGTTTTTAGCCTCATAAGGGCGATGATTCTCAAATTAAGGTTTAAGAGCTATTTCCTTAAGGGGAAGCTCAAGGTATTTTCCAATCAATGTCTTAGGAAGGCTTTGAACTGCATATATGAATGAGTACACTACATTATGGTCATGTTTCAGGCACTTCGGGGTATGTCACAGGGAAGTGCATGAGGTGTGACAAAATATTGTGTAACATATGCCCCTTAAAGCATGAAGGTAGAATGAGGAGTGATGGCTGAGATGCTTTATGAGCTCTTGCAAGGATGAAGACAAACACTGCCAGGAGACCTGCAAATCAAGGACGCATATACATATACATATCTGAGAGAAAGACATGAATCTACGACATGGGTGCAGCCATCCAGATAATAAGGACTATATGAAAAGATCCATGGCATGGGTGTGGCCATCCAAATAAGAACGATCATATGTAAATCTAAGATCCAAGGTATGGACACTATCATCCGATATAAAAGGATCATCATAAATATAAAGTCCCACGGTATGGTCACAACCATCCGTATAGCAGAAACATGTGTACAATCATGAATAACATATAGCTCCATCCAACTTGAGTCATATCTAACAGGACTCAGGGTCTTGCACTCCATAATGACCTGATCAAAGTATGAATTCTAACATGTGAATGAACATGTCACAGTCGAACATGCTAGAAAACCACCTAATTACCGGCCATTGATGTAGACCGTTAACATGCACGAGAGGAACCACCCATAATGAAAATGGATCTCAAGGTACGACAGTACAATCCGTGAATAAGATAATGAAGCTGAAGTCGAACACTCATGGAATCATACAATCGAAGGCTGATGACAAAAACCTATCACCGGATGTGAAGAACCTGTCGTAAAGGCATGCAAGCTCTAAGGTACTGCAAGGGAGTTTCTAAGTCATCTTCCTGAATAATGAGATGAAGTCGACAGGAAGTGACCCATTGAAGGAGGGTCATAATGATTCCCTCATCATCGACACGAAACAAGGAATAAATTGGAATAAGTTTAAAGACTATAACAATGACTCAAATGGTGTATAGATAAATAACTGCATATTGGACTTATCTTGAACATACTAGCGACACGACTACGGAGTGTGGAAACATTTAGACTCAACATAGGACCAAGGGTCATAATAACGAAGAAGAATAGTCAGATGAGAGGTAAAATGGATAACCCAAACCCAGAAGGACAAGTGACTGAGAGAGGATATCAAAAACTCGACACGAGAGAAGAAGAGTGTCATGTTCAAGAGCGACATGCTGCCTATACAAAGGATATTTCATCTTCATTTCCCCCCCACTATTTCTAGTGAGTACCTCTTTATTTTTACACAAGCTTGAAGACGATACCATATTCTTGTCATATAATTTCATTCTTCGAATGAATCCATCCTAGTAAGTTTTACAAGCACCAGGATGGAGAAACTTGGTCTCATCATGGTGATGAGTCTTTCATCGTAAAAATTTTAACAAGTCCAACGTAAGACAAAATTAGTACCTTTTTCATATTTAGAGAGTATAAAAAGATACGAAAAAACAAAACTCCACCAGGTCCCTTTTCGTAATTTGTCTCTCGAATCTGAAATGCTAGAAAACAATATTCGAGAGAACCTCCTATCCATGTTCGACTAAGGTGTTCCTTTTTCATACAATAGTCTATCTCAGTCTGGAAAAGGGTTAAACTTATACTGGGTAGACGTCAATTCATTTACTTTAACGAGTTTGAAATGACAAGTACTCGACAATATTTTCATCTTTTTGGAGTTTGAAAATAGTTTAAAGAGGACTCCACCTTGAGGAATGAGTGGTATGAAAATATAGCAACTGGTTCCGGTCATGAGGGAACTGCTCAAAACATGTAAAGGTTAAGAGGTTGGCTAATAAGACCACTCATCACAGATGTTCCCCAGGCAAGGGTAAAACAACCAAGTGAAAGCATATGATTGGCCAAAGAGATGGTGAAGATGGAATGAAAGAACCAAGGCTCATCTAGCAAAATCGCTGATAAAAATGAAAATCACGAGATGTAAAAAGGGAATGGTTTCATTTTTACGCAGGCTTAAAACATGGGAAACTATGCTTGGATTTGGTTTCATTTTTACACAAGCTTGAAACAAAGATAAGCTATGCTTGGAATAAGGTTTCATGCCCCCAACATAATGACTCAATTTTAGGTACATGCCACCCAAGCTTCATCTCATTCACCTAAGTATACCATTGGTTACTAACAAGTGGATGGAATGAAGGTTCACTTATGAGATCAAGTGAAAGACTCGACTGGGATTTTACGAGATCTAATCAAAGACTCGAATTGGAAGGGGATTTGTTTCATTTTTTAATGAGCTTAACATAAGAAAATAACCATGCTCATGGATACCTATTTCATTTTTTAACGAGCTTGACACATGACAAGGAACTCTGCTTTATCCCTTGTTTCATTTTTTAACGATCTTGAAAGAAGACAAGGAACTCTGCTCCATCCCTTGTTTCATTTTTTAATGAGCTTGACACAGAAAAATAACCATGTTCATAATCCTTTGTTTCATTTTTTAAGGACCTTGACATAATACTAGGATCTCTGCTCCATGATCCTTGTTTCATTTTTTAATGAGCTTGACACAAGACAAGGAACTATGCTCCTATTGTGGCCAGCAACAACCCCCCTTCTTATTTGGTGTTATTACTAATACTAAATAAGTGGGGATCCTTAGTCAAAAAATTCAAAAAATCAATTACTGTTTGAATTTGCTTTTTCAATAAAACTTACCATCATAAACTTATGAGAATAACCTTGAAAAATCTAAAAAGCTTAAGTTTTATGATAAGGTAAGACAAAAGCTTTCCTTAAGAAAATCACATCACAAAAAGGATAACAGGATACCTCCTTGCAAGCCGAATTATAATATTGCGAGATCACGATACAGGACTACAAACATATATCACATCACATGCATTTGAAAAACTTTAAATTGCCGATATGCGACGGCGCATATCGCAAATCGCATTTCGTAGAAAACAGATTAACGAAAATTGTCATATGCCATGCTCCTGCGATATTGCGATATTGCGATAGAGCAGCAAAGCGATAACGCGATAACGTGATAATGCAATAATGCGATATAGAGAGCTAGAAACCTAACAATGTTGCGATCCTGCGATGTTGCGATTCTGCGATGTTGCGATACTCTGATGTTGCGATCTGTGATATTGTGAAGCAAATCGCGAAATCACTTCATTGCAGATCTTTCGGGCTCATTGTTCAAAAAAGTGTTTTCCATAAACCGAGACTTGGTTATGCACTTTAATGCTAATTAATGAGTTAGTTGCCAGTCATTACTGGAATATGGTTTCATGCTTATTGAAGAGTCATTTCACGTAAGGTGGTATATTTTATGTCTTTGGCATTTAAGACTTTCCCGTCACCTTTCCTTATCATTATTCTCACTTCACTTGTAAATTGCAAGAACAGAGAACAAAGAACGATACAAAGCAGTATTCAGGATACTATGGGAAAGAAAGGCAAAGCCTCGAGCTTTGAAGAGAAAGAAATGGCGCCCTTGTATACAGACACTGCCTGTAATAGAGACACTGGTATTTCTACTTAGGAAGGCATGTATAATCTACTTGAAGAAGAAAATCCCAAGGTGATGGAGGTTACGACTACTGCTAGCTCATATGATTCTTTTAAAGCATCTATTACAGAGCTAGCTTGTTCGTTTTTACACAGGATAATGGCAAGGCCTAAAATTCTTCCATACACGGACATGATTAAATGGATACTGGACAGCACTGATATCAGAAACAGACAATTTAAAACTCAGAGTCAAGAGCTTACGAATTCGTTATTTTCACAAAATTTGAGCTTTTTATCCACTAAAAGAAAATGCGCAAAAGGCAAAAAACACACCAAGGAAGCCTGGATCAAGAAACGAAGGCAGTTTCCGATGCACGATTAATGCATCGCTGGGAAAAACCTCTTTAAAAGGAAAGCTTCTAAGTGCTCGGTCACCTGTAAGCCCAGAAATTTGTAAAAAAAACGCTAGAGGTAAAGAAGTAAAACTTGAATCCTAAAACCAGTGGTATTTGTCAAAAATGTCTTCAAAATAGTATGTATATATGCACAGCAACTACAAACAGGTTGGAGAGAGAAGGCTAAAGAAAAGGCAGAATCAATCCAAAGGTTAACCAAGTTGAATTGGGATTATTACTAGGCATACTTGGTAAAGTCACACAGCCAGTGGATGACTCTCAAATGCATCATCAATTCTTCCGAGAAGATGGTGCCAGCTCTTGCCAATTATGTTTTCACAGCATAGCTAAAATTGGAAGTCGGCCAGCTAACTTTTCTCAAACAAATGCTGAATGCGTGCAATTTCAAGGACCAAATACATAACTAGTTAGTAGTTTTAGTTTTAGATTCAATATATTAGTTTTAATTTTGCTTTATTTTTGCCTAAAATGAAGATGATAATTTAAACCGCATCCTACATTTTGTAATAAGTTATTTTTAGATTTAGTTAGTAGTATTTAAACCCTTCCCATGAATTTAGAGAAGGGTCCTGAAATTTATCAAAAACTTATCCCCAGAACATGCACTTGTGTACCCTCTGAGGAGGTTTTGATGAATGAATGGAACAAGATTTATTGATATCTGTATTTAATATCTGCTACTGATGTTGCACTTCTATACTCTTAGTGGAAGTTGGATTAAGAAGAGATAAATCATTATCGCTTGAAGCTCATGAGTAGGACTAGTTATAAATGGTACTTCTATCTCTTAACTATTTATGCCTTTGTGTTAAAAGTGATATTCATGTTCAGTTGTTTATATATTGATGCTTGAATGCTTGAGTTATCATTTGGCACTTTTGTACGGTGATAGCTATTTATTTATGCTTAATGTATGAGTAGATTATTATGCGATATGTTTTTCACAACTATTTCGTCTAAGTTTTATACGAAGTGGTTCATCTTTATTGAATTCTTTTCTCATAACAGTTGAATGATCTTTATTACCAATTGTTATCTGAAATCATTTTAGATCTCATAACAGAATGATTACACCCTGGGTTAGTGTAGACTTAGATATTTCTGTTTATTAGAATACAATTTGCATGTTATTAGATTAGAGTTAGAGTTAGAGCATCTCACTTAGGAACTTTTAGAAAGGAAATATCAATTCTTCACACACACACACACCTAAATTGGGAAACTAGTCCCATATCCCTAGTCAGAGCCACTATACCAAACGGAAAAGGAGCTGCTAACCAAGGTGCGGACTGGGTGGGTATCCTCCTTGTTGTAGACCCAATTTTTGGGGCTTCAACGGATCCATATCCCTTGTTTCATTTTTTAAGGAGCTTGATACAAGACAAGGAACTCTGATCCATTTCCCTTGTTTCATTTTTTAAGGAGCTTGACACAAGACAGGGAACTCTTCTCCATCCCTTGTTTCATTTTTTAACGACCTTGACACAAGACAAGGAACTTTGCTCCATACCTTGTTTCTTTTTTTAACAAGCTTGACACAAGACAATGAACTTTGATCCATCCCTTTGATCACAGACCAAAGGAGGCCATGGATTCCAAGATGTTCTCATCAGAAGGGAGAACAACACTATAGAAGGGATACATGTCCAAGGATCCAAACGAAAAATTGGGTTCCAATGGCCCCTGTACATGGTGTACTACAACACCTACTAGATCATTAGTAGATGTGGGCATGGAGCAGGTGGCCACATATCTAACCTATGGCGGGGGTGATATTGCTTGCATATGAGAACCATTTAGGGATGATGGTTGAGTGGCAGTTGATTCAGGACTAATGAACATAAGCTAATCAATGATCACAATGCTTCCTTCATGTGGGAAACACATCACTCGAAAGAGGGAAGAAACAAGATCTCCCATGACACAAACATAGCCACAACCAAGGAGTAGATTAAAATATAAAGGGAATTGGACAACCATCACATCTATATAGACAATATTTCCTCCCAAAGTAATAGGAAACTTAGGAAGGATCCCTAACGGTTGACTGGTTCCTCTGTTAAAAGCTAACAGATTCTGGGTGATGAGGACAAGATGAGGAGAACGTAAAGCTTTCCAAGCAATTAAGGACATAATGCTAACATATGCACCCTCGTCTATGACTATGATAGGTATGGCCATATAGTAAGCCTGTACTGTAATCTGGAAAGGCACATAAGATGGAAGACGATATCCTGCCAGTCGACTCCAATCACACGAAGTGACTAAACTATTAGGAGGGGGTGTCATAGGAATGTGAGAGCGACCCCCTTGCTCTATGGGAATAGGATAAATGCTCTCATGCACCTCAGGAACATGAGGATTTACATCAAGTTCATTTGAAATTGAAGAAACCAGAAGAACCTGAGCAGTATGAGGTTCACTCTCTACTAGAAACATACGATTAACTGAAGGTGGAGTCAAGTCTACCGTTTTCTCAACCAATGGTTGATTAATAATGGATTCATGAGACTCACTTGTAGAGAGAGTGGGGTTGACCAAAGATGACTTTTGATCAATCAATGGATCAACTAGTGAAGGATCAGGGGAAGGCTTTCGATACCTAGTTGAAGACAAGCTTGAGAAGCTATAAGGTTTTTGAACGCTTTGGAAGCTTCACCCATAAGAAGACAAAGGTGAATGGGATGATTACCTTCACACAACTTACAAGGAAATTTAAATATTACCCTTTTCCCATTAGATTTACTGGTTGAAGTTTTATCACCAGCATGATCGCTAGAGGTTGATGACAAAGGTTGATGTGAACCTGTGGACCACACTTCTAAGACCTTGGGAATACTAGGACAATTCCAAAGAAGGTGGTCACCCTTACATAACATGCAAGGGAATTTTACTTTCTAGGGCTCGTTGGAATACTTTTCTTCAATAGTTGCATCGGTAACAATAGTTGTCTGGTTGCCCCCTTGCTTATTTTGCTTCTTCTTCTTCTTCGTCCTCTTCTTCTTCTTCTTAGCTTCCTGATTACTAGAATCCAAACTTTCGCTAGACGAAGAGGAAGAACGAGGTAAAGAAATAGGCGAAGAAGGCAAGGTGTTAACTTTAGGATCAACATGAGGTTGATGTTGTTCAAGTGGAGGAGAAATTGGTTGGAAATCCATTTCGACACTCATAACCGCCAAGGTCGAAAACAACTAAACTGGAAGACCAATGGTCAATCCAGGAAGGGAAAACGTTTCCATATAAGGAGCACTAGTATTTCCAAAAGAAGGAAAAGGAATAGGATTCCTGTTAAAGGTGTTTCTTTGACTCGTAAACTCAGGAAATGTTGCCATCAATATCAACCTATGACCTACTAAGGAGTATTTCCACATGAAGGATGTTGTTCCATGGTCAATTAATTTTAAAATTTGAAACAAAAACTTTGCCTTTTATGTTTTGAGAGTTGAGAAAAGGATGAAAAGGTGACTCTAGTCACTTTCGTTGGTTTAGCAACCTCGAAAGGATAAGTTCTCGATGATCTCTTCAAATTTAAAGAGTTAGAAAAGATCAAAATAACTACTCAGGTGACTCTAGGAAAAAGGAGTACCAAGTAACCATGAACTACAATATACACCTCAGCAAATAAATTTACCAAGTACTTGACGTACGTGTAGGAAATCTCCCTGAATGTTGTGTTCGGTGTATCACGTTTACAGGGCGAAAGACTCAACTTCATATGGATAAAGGTTTGCAAACTATCAGGGTCTCCCTTTATATACTCGATGGTCTGGGGAGCGAAAGTCTGTGCTAGTGCTGTCTAAAGCAAGAGCGAACGACTGCTACTAAGTTTTATAGATGCGAGAACACGTCTCTAGCCTAGACCACTAAGTATGAAGCGTTAATGTTTCAAATGCTCCTTAGATTAATTGATAGATTTTAAAGTTGATCTTGAATTATGTTTCAGTTTTGAGGCTCAAAACGATGTCACCTGAACACCTATGATGCAACTATATGAGAAAAGGAAAACTTTCATTTCAATGAAAGATAGACTAATCAAGGGAAGAAATTTCAACCAATAATGCATCATGCAAAATTTCTTCCACTAAATTTCACTTTCGTCTTCCAAATGCAATGCCAAAAGTAAAAAATATTTTCACTTTTCACTATCCTAAATGCAACTTTTCGAAAGAAAAATGATTTTGACTTTACAAAGATGCACTTATATGAATTATGCTTTTCTTTTCATTTTGAACGATTTGATGCACCTAATACAGTTTTTATCTTTCAATCATCGAAAAATGTGATCTATTCTCAATGATGAATCTCAAAAAATAACTTCTCAATGCAACTAATCTAATGCATTTTCACGAAAAGTAAATTTCGAAATACAAGCTAAAACATATGCAAAATGATGTTTTCAATGATTTCTACAAAAAACAACACTCAATCAATCAGAAAAACTTTTAGACACCAACAAGAAGAAAACGATGACACAATTGACCAAAAACCCTAGAACTCAGTCAGATTTCACTTCGAAGCCAATGAGACATTTTTTTGCAAATTAATTAAGGCAATCAATCAAAAAACTCCCAAATCCAAGCATATAGGATGTGAAAAGACCTTAGGGGCCAAGACACACTTGATTCTTAGGAAGAAACCTCAAAATTTCTCACATTCATGGATCATCACTAGTTTATATACCCAATCCCACGATTATTGCTACTTTTCATAGGCAAACCTGTGATGGAATTACTACTTTGTATAACAAAAGTAGTGATGATTTCAGTGCGACCAAATAATGAAGAAAAAAATTTCAACGCGACTGTAAAGGTAAAAATCGTGATGTCATCACGACTGTTAAGGCTAAACCTGTGATGGGCGAGGAATATGGGAAAACACTAAAAATGTTACAAGAAACAATCTAGACTTAGCACTCTAAGTCAGTAATCAGTGATGGTATAAACCCAGATTGATGCAAACAAGCCAAAAAATCGGCGATTGGTCAAACTAGTCAAAAGATCAGGGTGAAGGATTGGATGGAAAGGATCATAGGCTCCCTAGTGGAGTTGTCATTTTGTTGATAGGGTTAATCCTCTCTGTGGACAGAGATGATCCCTCTAGCCTATTGAGTGGGTCTAGCAATTGAAGTGACAATCAACTAGACATATTCCTAGGTTACAATTGAAAAGAAGAACGAAGGAGATGGCCTACCTCGTTCTAATGCTATTCCGATTTCCTTTATTGAGGACCCTAAACTGCTTGTGTCACGGGCTTGTTCCTACTTCTCTCAGTGTTTATGCACATGCACAAGTGATCAAGACACAACAAGGCATGCCAAAACAAATAGAAAATCTAATAGAAACCTACTTAACTGATCAAGGAATGTCAAGCTAAATGATACATGAAAATATACATTTTGGGAAGATGAACCTACAGTTGTGTATTATTAGAAAATAAAGGGAAGCTTACAACCAAATATTTGATGTTGATAGACTCTCCTTAAGTGGTAATCCAAGTCCAAGCCAAGAACTCTCCAAGCACTCCTTCTCCAAGTCAAATGAATAGCCTCTAGGCACAATCTTAGCATAAGGGTGCAAATAGACATAGACCAACCCAACTTCTCACCTGACCAACCATTTGGGAATGGGAGAGGATGAATATATAGGTTGGGAAAGGCAGTTAGGATCTCTCTAGAGATAGGATTATGCCCTTATCTCAAGGAGGTAGCTCATAGGGATAAAACCAAGAGGCCAAGTTGGGATAATTCGACCTCATCTACGCCGAACAACCTCCAACTGGCTGCTTTGGAAGCTTCTAGATCATGAAGCTTCTCATCCTCTTTTGGAAAATTTCCTTTTTGGGATCATTGCGGGTATATAAGCAAATAGAGCGATGCCATCGCGGGTCGAGTATAGTGCAGCATGCGATCATCACGGTTTTTAGCCTCATAAGGGCGATGATTCTCAAATTTTATCGGGATTTAAACAGGGACACAACAAATTACATATATAACCATAAATACAAAGATGCAGTAGAAGTAATACTTCATTTCATTAATATCAAATACTGAAATATGCTTACAAATGGAATGGAAATAAGACTAGCTTGAGAGATAATAACTTATCTCTAAGAAGAGATGTGGCAGCTACATGCCTCTGAACCGCATTAAGATGAGGCCCAAGGGTCTTTTTATTATTTAATAATAAGAGAAAACCCTAAACAACTAAAACCCTAACTGGAGGAAATGTAATACTAAGGGTTTATGGGCCCCGTTGGGGTGAGTTGGACAACCAACTTCCCAGGGTCGCGACTTGGTCATATTATCTCTGTTTGATGTGCAAGATAACCCGCTGGAAAGATCTCTCTAAGGACTATGCCAAAAAAGACGATTTTAGGTAGAAAATCGTTGGCGGTAGATTTCCAAAAAAATGTCGTGTAGGGCCTCAAAACGGCTCCAGAAGTTTAGGACCCAAAAAAATGTTAAAAATAATAAACTGTGCTACAATTAAGGAAAATGAAAAAATGAAATAAACAATGGTGGGGGTCCAAGTGGAATTGGTAGGTGGCCACCAATATCCACCTGGATCATTCCTCCCCCCTTAGGAAGCAATGGTCCCCATTGCATTGAGTTCCTCCATGAGATGATGAAACTTCTGCTGAACTTGGTCCCTGGTGAGCCAATTGCCCTGGTGAAGGAGTTGGCCTGCTTTGATAACTTGATACAGTTGGATCTTCTGTTGGTGAGTTTTCTTGATCTGCGTTTCCATGATCTGATCAATTTTGGTTTTCTCCATGCAATCTGCATTTAACTTTGTAGGTGTGAGTTGTTCTACAATGTCTGATGTGTCCAGCAATGGTAGGAAGTATGGTCGAAGGCGGTCCACATTGAAAACTGGATGCAGGCCAGGGAATGGGGGAATGCTGAGATCAAATACATTGCTACCCACAGCCTTGGTAATGGTGTAAGGACCATATCGGAGTGGTCCAAGTTTACGATAGGCTCCGGTAAGGCGTTCCTTCTGCAAATGCAACCAAACTTTGTCGCCCACTCGAAACTTATGTAGCACTCAATGTTGATCATGTCGCTGCTTGTATTTGGCATTTTATTTCTCCAGAATTTCATGGACCTACTGGTGAATATGTTGGATGTGCTCAATGAATTTGTTTTCCTTATCAGCTTCTGACTAGACATGAGCCAAATCTTCCTGAGTAGCTACAAATGGTATGGCCACATCAATGGGACATAGTGGTTGGAATCCCGCCAACCTGAAAAGTGTTGTGACCAGTCGAGTTGTGGAGATCTCAGTTATAGCTATTTTTGACATAGGGAAGGCTCTCATCCCATGTGTGTGGATGCTTTGAGTTGTACATGCGTAGAATGTGTATAATCATCATGTTGATGACCTCTGTATGACCATCAGTTTGGGGATGGAAAGTTGTGGACTTGGTGAAATTGGTGTCCAGCATCGACCAAAGACTGGATCAAAATGTACTGAGGAACCTACTGTCCTGATCTGAGATGATAGACTATGGGATCCCAAAGTGTACCCACACTCATTCAAAGAAGAGTTTAACAGTGGCTTCTATTATGATATTCTTCTTGTAGGCCGCCAGAATGGCCATCTTCGAGAATCTGTTGACGATCACAAAAAAACAGTCATTTCCATGCTTAGTAGAAGGAAGGCCCAACTGTAATCCATGGAGATGGATTCCCAAGGTCGAATAGGGGTAGGCAACAGAGTATAGAGGCCTTGCTTCTTGATGGTCGGCTTGGAAATGGCGTAGGTAGTGCAAGATCTGATGTACTTATCGACATCCTATCAAAGATTCGGCCAATAGAAAAACTTTTGTTGTACTGCCACTATTTTCTCAACACCGAAATGCCCAGTGGCCGAATTGTAGTTTGCTTCCAAAATCATCTTGGCTCACTCGCTTGAAGGAACACAATGGTGTCCGAGGTGGCATATCACAACACCCTGGAGTTGAAAATCTGGAACTTTCTGACCCTCCAAGAGCATCTGGGATGTGTGGCCGAACTCTGGGTCACTTTTGTATAGAAGTGGCCAATTAATAGTCTCGTGCCCATAAGAGTTGAGCACGGTGGTTAGCTCCATGATCGGTGGTTGGTTGAGGCAGTCTGCAACATTATTGTTGCTACCCTTCTTATACTTGATATTCAAATGGAACTACTGCAGGTATGTGGACCACTTTTAATGGCGATCATTCTGCAACTTCCCTTGTGTCTATATGAACTATAGGGGTTGATGGTCTATGTGGATGATTGTTTCCTTCCCTAAAATGTAATGCTTCCATTATCGGAAAGCCTGCATAATGGAATACATCTCTTTGTCATAAGTGGGATACTTTCGTACTGTGTCTGAAAGTGTCTCACTGTGATATGCCACTGGATGCCCCTATTGAGTAAGGACTACCCCAATAGCATAGCTAGAGGCATATATCTCGATCTAAAATGGTTGTTGCAAGTCTGGTAAAGTGAGCATTTCTGTAGAGCAGAGACGATGTTTCAACTCTGCGAATGCCTTCTATTGATATTTAGACCAAAGGCATTTTTCTTTTGCTCCTCCCTTGGTGACTTGACTCAAGGGCCAAGTGATATGAGAGAATCCCAACATGAACCTGTGATAGAAATTGGAAAGACCCAAAAAGCTACAAAGCTCTGTCAGAGTGGTTGGGGCTGGCCAATCCCGAATGACTTGGATCTTGGCTGGATCCACATGCACCTATCATTCATCAATAATGTATCCTAGATACTGAACCTGAGTCATGCCAAAAGTGCATTTATCCAAATTCGCACACAATTTGTGTTGTCGCAGTGTTTGGAGAACCTGTCAGATGTGGTGGAGGTGCTCTTCCCAACTCTAGCTGAAGATCAGGATGCCATCCAAGTATACCACTACAAATGAGTTGGTGAATGGCTGCAAGAAGTCATCCATCAACCTCATGAAGGTTGTAGGAGCATTCATCAACCCAAAAGGCATAACCAACCATTTGAAAAGGCCCTCCTTGGATTTGAAGGAAATCTTCCATACATCGGAAGGTTCGATTGGTACCTGGTGATAGCCGAACTTCAAGTCAATCTTGCTGAAATATTTTCCCTCCTTCAGTTGGTCCAGAAGGTCATCAATCTGTGGGATCAGGTACCTATTCTGAAAAGTGATCTTGTTTAGCACTCGGTAGTCAATACAGAGTCTCCAAGTCCCATCCTTCTTCTGTACCAACATGATCAGGCTCCCACAGGGTGATGAACTCGGATGGATATGACATTTCTGCAATAGCTCCTAAATCTGCCTCTTGATTTCATTTGGAGGTCGCGACCACCATCTTCTTCTTTCCCTAAGGGTGTATCATCAGGGAAACAAATTTCCCAGTTTTGGAAATGAGCTTACTACATTGTTTTGCAGTAACCAAAGAGACGGTGGTAGGCGGTGCTACCATCGGTATCATGTACAATTTATTTCCCAAAGTAACAATAACAAAATGATGCCTTGACTCATACACAACATGTCATTTCCATAAATATGGTTGGCATAATAATACATCACAAACATCAAGGGAAGAAACGTCACATAATACCTCATTTGTGAAGGGCTTGATGTTGTATCGAAGGTGCACTGTTGGCTCACGCGAAGATCCCATCCTTGGTGAAGCCACTCGATGGTGTATGGTTGTGGATGTCTTATGGTTGGTAAGCCTAGCCGCTTTAGGACCTCTCCCAAAATGAGGTTCTTTTGGCTCCTACTGTCGACAATGAACTGTAGCGAGGAACCCTTTACCCACATCTGGGAGTGGAAGAGGTGCTCCTCCTCTAGATATTCAGGTTCCTCCTTCTAGATCTTCATGGTGGAAATGATGGTGTTGGGATCCGCATTGATAATTTGCTTCCCTTTGTCATTCCTCTTTTCGGGTTTTGACTCAGAGTCGTAACATGCATCTGATTCCAAAGCCTTTAGCTCGGCCATTAGTGACTTCTTGGCCCAAAACCCACTTGTGTTATGAGTGGAGCTCTTATGGAACTCACACCACTTTCCTGTGTCCTTCTTTGGCTTCACGGTGTTGTTCATTATTGGCAGATTTGGCAGGTTGTCCTGGACTACCTTGCCTTAGATTTGTCCTTTGTTTTGCGGTTTTGGGGCACCTTTCCCTTGCTTCAAATTCGCATATCCAAAGTCTCGCTTCTTCTGTTTAAACTTTTTCTCAATCTTGACCACATATCGGTATACCATGCCAAGCGAGGAGATGTCCAGGAATTCCATCTCACCCTGGATGTACTTGTGTAGGCAATCAAAGTACTTGAGAACCAAATTATTCTTAGAATCCTTGATACCCAACTTCGTGTGAAGGGTATGAAAAACATTGGTAAACTCTGGCACATCTTGGTCCCTTCCCTGTCGCAACATTGTCCACTTTATGTATTTATCCTCATAGGTCCTAACAGGGTAGTACTGCTCCTTGATGGCATCCCAGAATGAGTTCCAAGTGGGTGCGACTGAAAACAATGAGTTTTTTCTTTTAATCCTTCTGCTCACAATAGGTTTCCCACTAGTCCTTGACGTGGGGGTCTGCTTTGAGAAGTGCAAAGGTGATCTTTTCCCTGCTGGACAAATCATGAATGGAAAAATATCCTTCTAGCATATTTAACTATTTATCTACAATATCTACATCTATTTGACCCTTAAATATGGGAATGTCAAAGTTAACTTGTACCTTAAAGGGTGTGGCGCTTCCAGAGTAGCTTCCAGAGGTATATGTGCTGCCCCTGGGCAGCCACTGAAGGATATGGGAAAGGTTGTCCATCATCGTGTTCCTTTGTCGCTCAAGGGCTTCCTCGAGCAAGATTTTGATAGGATCTCCTGTTCCCTTGTCTTTATTTTCATCTGCCATTGGAGGTCGTTGGGATTTACGAGGCTAGTCTTGCTAAGGTTCAACCAATTCAATCCCCAACTCCTTATATCCCGACCTCGTTGGGGACATGCAAAGAAAAACAGAGAAAGAGCAGACCACTTTGATACCACTGATCCGGATTTAAACAGGAACACAACAAATTATAGATATAACCATAAACACTTCATTTCATTAATATCAAATACTGAAATATGCTTACAAACAGAATGGAAATAAGACTAGCTCGGGCAATGGTAGCTTATTTGTGAGAAGAGATGTGGCAGCTACATGCCTTTGAACTATGTTACAATGAGGCTAAAGGGCCTTTTTATTATTGAACAATAAGAGAAAACCCTAAACAACCAAAACCCTAACTTGAGGAGATGTAACACCAAGTGTTTATGGGCCCCATTGGGGTGAGTTGGACAACCAACTTCCCGGGGTCACGACTTGGTCATATTATCTCCGTTTGATGCGCATGATAACCTGTTGGAAATATCTCTTTGAGTACTATGACAAAAAAATATGACTTTTGGTAGAAAATCACTAGCGGTAGATTTCCAAAAAAATTCTGTTTAGGGCCTTAAAACGGCTCCGGAAGTTTAGGACCCAAAAAACTGCTAAAAATAGTCAATTATGCTACAATTAAGGAAACTGAAAAACTGAAAGAAACAATGGTGGGGTTCCAAGTGGAATTAGCGGGTGGCCACCAATATCCACCTGGATCAAAATTAGTGTTTAAGATCTATTTCCTTCAGGGGAAGCTCAAGGCATTTTCCAATCAATGTCTTAGGAAGGCTCTAAACTACATATATGAATGAGTACACTGCATTATGGTCATGTTTCGGGCACTTCAGGGTGTGTCACAGGGAAGTGTAGGAGGTGTGACAAAATACTGTGTAACACTTGCAGGTTCATATTCTAATTCACCTATTAGATGAGGTTGAATTAGTTGGGGTGGTTTTGTGTCATTGGATGTCATTCTTAGAGAGGTACATGAATAAACTGAAAGGTTTTCTTTGACAAAGGGAAAAAATCGAGGGTTATATTACATAGGGGTATATATCGTATGGGTCTTTCTATTATGCTAGTGAGTACATCAATCATATCGATAACACACCAGGTGCAACGATTTGGGACAATTAAAGGGATGAAGACAAAAGAGAAGGGGAACTTCTCGAAATGAATGGAAAGAGGTGCATGCACCTATTTCCATTCATTTCGAGAAGTTCCCCTTCTCTTTTGTCTTCATCCCTTTCGTTGTCCCAAATATATATGTGTGTGTGTGCGATTTCATTAGCAAATTTAGAAATTGAAGCCACCAAAAAATTCATTCTTTACAATATGGAAGCGACACAACCGTGGGTCATATTGTACAAACAAAAGAGGAAGAAATGGGACAATGACGGGAGAGAATTCATACAGTTGAACGGTAGAAGTGTGCCTTATCCTGATAATTTAAAACAAAATTTGCTAATGACATTCCCTAATAGTTGGGTTGTTGATCAAGTCAGAGAGAAATATCGTGCATCTTGTCATTACTCTTGTGCTAAATATGATGTGCTAAACATAGGGATTGGACACAACAACTCAGTAGTTATAATCTCTTTATGTACAGTTTTAAATTTATACTAAAGGTTTGAATTGTAACATCTATATATATTTTATATTTTTAATTATGTTCGAGTTATCAGACACATGACACTGTGATTTTGTCAAATTTTTATAGGTGTATTTGTTCCCATCTATGTGGACATATGGACACCATTTTCCCATGGAGTATGCCGATGATGGATGCATGACACAAGACTGTGGAGTGGAAGTTGAGTTTGACCAATCTAGTCATGTTAGCCACCACAATCAAAACCTAATGCAAGGAACGTTAGGTTACGTTGGAAAGATATAAGAGATCATTCAATTGGACTTCTCTCTGTTCCAATGTGTTATTTTTAGGTTCAAGTGGTGGGACACCTTTGATCAGAATAATGTAAAGGAAGATCACAATAGTGGGTTGATATCTATCAACTCTAGAAAGATGTGGCATGAAGCTAGGGAGCCTTATGTTTTCCCAAAACACTACAACCATGTTTTTTTACCCAGATGTGTTGGATAGGGATTCGTGGTTCGTATTAAGACACGACCCTAGATCAAAACATAATTTTGAGAACAATAATGTTATCATGCCAAGCGAGGAAGATAATCTGGTTGATGACAATTGAGAGTGATATGTATTTGTGTTATTTCATCATTTATACTATTGTTGCGAGCTTTTGTTTTCTTTATTCACTAATTATATTGTTCTTTTATTCATCTTGTTGCCATTTTATAATATAATTGGACGTTTTTTTTTGTAATGGAAACATTTTTACTCTTAAAACTAAGTATTTCCAATTGTGTACAATATCTATGATAAAAAGGATTCATGGTCACAACCCTTATTAGAAATAACATTGAATATTTAGTCCCGATTTCAATACTTATTGGTTTATTAATCAGTTCAAATGTTGTTTCTTCTTGTTTAGTTCAAAATCAATAAGAGGCATTTGTTTGAATTTCAAATAGACTTGGTGACGCGTTTTTATTTCCTATTTAGATTATGTAAAATAAATATCTACTTTTGTGTATTTATAAGGAAATTATTTACAGTAGACATGTCTTTATAAGTTTGACAATAATAAGTGATAAATCTACATAATAAGGTGTTGCATGTGATATATTATTAAAATATATCCTGCCCAGAATGATCATTAAATGTCATGAGCCCAACCCATTTACTTCATGTCATTGAAAGTCACAAGCCTAAGACATATACATCACGTCACCAATTTGAAGGACATCAAATGTACGACACGACAAAGGCGTGAAAGGCACACCTGCAAGTTTTCACAGTGTTTGGTGTGTGACTGATAAGACCCATGAAACCCTAATCTAATATATTTTCTCCATACCACTACCTTCTAATTTCACTCTTATTTTACCATTTGAACCGACAATGTTTAAGAAAGTATAAAATTTTCATAGTTCCATTTCTGAAATCCATGGCATGATGGCAGTTTGTAGCAAGGACATCTGAGATCCAGGTAAGACACTTGGAGTGTGTATTGTAGGAAAAAAATTAGGTGTTCTCCCTCTCTCTGGCCTCCCATGGTCGGACCATATTGTATGGGTCCACCATTTGCTCCTGCTCCTGCTATTTCTCCCTCTGTTGACGTCTCTGCTACATGATTGACACATAAAATACATCAACCTCATACATAACATACACTTTTTTTTATTAAATGAAAAATGTATTATTAATATGGAAACATAACTTTCAATTTAAAAAAAAAAAAAAAAAAAAATTAAAAAATCATCGGTGTGCCAAAAACATAGTCATGCACCATCTTCGGTGCACTATTAAACATAATTTCATTGGCATTGGTCTGAACATGCATATGATGCACCATTGTTGGTTCAAAAATTTAATTTTTCATAGCGGTGTGTCACACTTACACATTCGTGCGCACATATAAATTTTGCACACTGGTACAAAACGTTCATGTTATCGAACGCACCAAGATATAGCTATATTTTTAAGTAATATTTTCATGGTGCATTTGGTAAATATGATCGATATGTTATGTGCAATACATATCAAGCACACCATATTTGTGATGGTGATTAAGAGACATTTGTTTGACTTTGAAATATACTTGGTGATGTATTTTTGTTTCTTATTTACATGATGTAAAATAAGTATCTATTTTTATGTATTTATAACTAAATTATTTAAAGTAGACATGTCTTATCATTGTGAACCTGATTGATGCAGGAGCATCTAGCTCACCATGACCAGGTGAAGTCTCTGCCAGGTCAAAGAAATTTGAATTTACTTTTATTTAGTCTTTCTGTTGGTTGACAAGAAAGTAGATAGGACTTTTATTATTTTATTTTATGATAGTTAAGGGTAGTTGAACAGTTATAGTCATGTGTTGATCTATTGTTAGCAAATTGTGATTATCCTTTTATTTTAAAGGGAAAAGACAAATGTAGTTGAAGAGGAAATCTTGTCATAATATAAACGAATGTCTAATAACAAGTAACTGTAAGAGTCGGTAACGAAAAAAAAGAAGCAACTATACAGTTTCATTAACTGGAACAGGGAACCTATAAATGTAACATGACAAACAAAAGAACGGGTTCAGTCCAATACCTCTTGCACTCAGTTAAGAAATAACAACAGATAAAATTGAAGTTATGTCCAATCTGTATACCTATTCTGTTTCATTATGTTTTCAATTTATGACCAGATTGAATACACCGCTAACCATTCATCAATTCTTGTAAACAAATAATTCCTCACGTTCCTAAAGGTAGAGAACCAGTGCATGCAGCGAAGACCATGTTGGCATTATGGCTAAAGTGTTGTCCTTGATGGAAACTTATACAGGTGATAGATCCCAGTACAACAGGTTAGTAGTAGAGATTGATGATCAGCTCTCAAATATTGAAGAAAATAAGGGGTATGTAGGTACACCGTACAAAAGGTGCGGACACGCAGGCATGTCTTAGATAAAGTGCGTACATACACGCAAGTATCCCGTGTAAAAGGTGCGGACCCTAGTTCACGCACTTTCATGCAGTGAAAAAGTATTCTCACGTGGGAATCCAATGGTGGACCATAGTATTTAGCCCGACGTATTTGATCCTATGGTTTGGTCAGTGGTATTGTTTTATATCATTATTATTATTATTGAGCCCCATGTTTTTGGGCCCCTTGTATTGGTTATCTATGGTATTGACTCTTGGTTTTAGCAAGAGCTTGCCTATATAAAGCAAAGGAGATCATTTGGCTAGTGTGGTGGGTGAAATTAGAAGATCTTAAGAGAAGCTAGATCTGAAATTCTTGTAATCGGTTTATGAGAGAGAGTTGAATCAATATCAAGGAGAAACATGAGAATTACAAGTCGGATCTACTAATGGGTTGATATCTCCTCGGCGCATGTTCAGATCTGTAGATCTGACATTCTTGGTTATTCTTGAAGTCTTTAAATTATCTATACCCGCAGGACCGCAAGTACAGTGAAGGAAAAGTGCGTAGGTACGCAGGCCCAGAAGCGCTGCAGGTGCGCAGGTTCGCAGGCCCAGAATTGCAGAAGGTGCGGAGGGGCGCAGGCATCCCATTGGACACAGAGGAGAGGTGTGCAGGAAGTCCGTGAGACGCAGTGCGTGGGTGCGTAGGAAAGCAGTTGGAAACAGTGAGGATGTACGCAGGTGTTCTATGGGTGAAGCTGCAGACTTTTCATGAAATCTATTTTAGCTGCCCCTGTTTATTATTGTTGTGTTCTGGGTTTTGAAGTGATGTCTAGTATTATGTTCTAATAACAGCAGTGATTGATTGAATGATTATGATTAGCTTCTGTATTGATAGATGAATGGATCAGGTTCATAATGACTTATCCTTATATGATCTGGTGGACTAGATCTAGTTGATAACTCTCATTGTATATGTATTGATCTGGTGATTGGGTGATTCAGAAGGTTGTTTGATTATGAGCTTCAATGTTGTTGTTGGGTCCAGTATGAAAATTGGATGAAATGTGGCCTTTCAGATTATGTGTTGTGCTTTAGTGTATCCAGTCAGAAAATTGATGAAACGTGGTACCTGGAGGAGAGAAGATTGTAGGTCAGCACCTACGTACTAGTATCTAAGCTAGTACAAGAGCTAAAGGAAATCTTTGGAGCATTGTAGTAGGTAGCAGCTTGCGTACTAGTAAATGGATCGGCTAGTACAAGAGCAAAGGGGGTTGTAGCTCCCGTACTGGTATAAGACTGCACCATTACAAAATATTGTAAAGGGATTTTCTTATTAAGAAGAAGATTGAGATGACTTGCAGCAGGTGGTTTTCTCCCGCATTGGGTTTCCACCTTATATCATGGTGTTCATGTGTGTGCCTTATGTGTGTTGATATACTCTATGTTACTGCATCTGTTAACTGATAATATGGTTGATAATGTTCTAATGCACTCATTGAAGATCAATTAACTTAATCATAAGAAGTTGTGGAAGTAGAATATATGAATCAGAGTTTGGAAATGAAAAAGTTTTATTGACTTGATAATACTGATTCACCCTCTTAGTATTATTTCCAACAATTGGTATCAGAGCCGGTCCTTTGGTAGAAGCTTGATCGCTTGAAGGAGATCCGTGGAACAATGGGAAAGAAGCTTAAGAAGAAAGCAACTAAGAAGAAGAAGACATCTCAGAAGAACTATGACAGTGGGAGAATCGATTGGGGATTAGGTATAAGAAGCTCTTCAGATTCAGAATCAGATTCAGAATCATTTCAGAATGAAGATGAACTATCAGGTATGAATTTGCTATCCTCTGATGTTCCAGATATCTTTCCTTTTGGAAAAGATGAAAGTGATAGTGAGACTACTGAATTTGCTCTTATGGGTGAGCAAGAAAGATATCAAATTGAAACATAATTTAAAAGTCTTACAGACAAAATTAGAACTCATCAAGATCTGTTGGACAAAAGGAACTGTGCTTTTGAAAGGGTAACTGCCGAACTAAAAGCTCATCAAGAGAGAGGAAGCAAGGTAAGGAAGCTATTTAAGGACAAATATCAAAAGTTGTTGGATGAAGTAACATCACTAAGAAATGAAGTCATTGAAAAGAACACAACAATCAAGGAGCTCAGAGATCGATCCAGTTATTATGAAAATCTTGAAGCCACGATCCGCTCACTAAAGGAAGATCTTGAAGAATCAAAGAAGCAGAATGAAGATCTACATCAAGCAATTGAAAAACAAGACAACGAAGTCATCAGCTTAAAATCTCAGCTGGAATGTGCCTTCCGAGTTCGTCAAATGCAGCAGGATCTGAATGAAGAACAAGAAAAGGAGATTCTCAAACTAAGGGAACAAATGGAAGAAGGAAGGAAAGCTGAAGAAGATTTGAAAAAGAAATCTCTTGAAAAGGAAGAATAGCTTCAGGTTGAGGTAAATATCTTGAAAGGTAAATTAGAAGAAAAGGATAAGATTTTACGATTTCAAGATAGTTCTAAAGTCTTGGATAATATTCTTAGTAGTCAAAGGTCTCCTGCTATAAAGACTGGTCTTGGTTTCCATGATTCTATTGAAGGTGAATCTAGTTCACAAGGTGAGGCAAGGAACTCTAAAGAGAAATCTAAAGTGATAAACGGAGAAATGAAAGATCAATCTCATCATCAACCAAGGAAAGAGATTCCTCAAAGAAAATCCTTTACTCCTCCTATGAATAATGTTGAATGTTATGTATGTCATAATCTTGGACATGTTGCAGCTAGATGTAGAAGAAGAAGGGTTCAAGACCATTATGCAGAAAGATCATCACATTCAAGGTACTTTAATGGATATTGCTTTGCTTGCAATATGTATGGTCATAAAGTTGTTGACTGTTACAGGAGGAATATGGAACATGTACGATGTTATGCATGTAACAAGCTTGGACATATAGCTAAGGAATGCAGGAACAAAGTGTGGGCACCATATCAAAAGGAGAAAATGTCATCATCACGCTTGAAGATATGGAAGAAAAAGGAAGTACAGTCAGAAAAAGGTGGCACAGCACAACGTACAGACATACCAGAATCAGAGGGAGCTGAAAGTACAAAACTTCAGTGTCCTGAATCTCATATGCAAACTCCATAAAGGGAAGTCGCGTATATACGCGAGTTGGATACTGCACAATCACGTATATGATTGTTTGAAGAAAGGCAGTAGGGAAAGTGAAGTTGGAAGTGAATCTATGAAGTGTGATCTCTCGAGCACAAGATCAGATCTGGGAATCTGACTGTCAGTAGCACAGAGGAGGACTATTTAATTGGGTTTTAATCAGAGGTACGCAGACCATTCACTGCGAAAGTGCGGGCGTACGCAGCAGAGCGGAAGTTCCTGTGCGGAGGAACGCAGGTGATACACAGTGAAAGTGCGAGGATACGCAGCGAAGGCACAGTCCCAGTGCGGAGGTACGCAGCGTGACAGAGGTTCAGGTGCGGAGGCACAGTGAAAGTACGCGGTGCTACAGAAGCCGCAAGTGTGTAAATACGCAGTGCAATAGCATCTGAGGGTGCGTGGCCACAGTAGTAGTACGCAACGTGATTGAAGAAACAGGTGCGTAGGTACGTGCTGTAGTAAAAGGCTCTCTGTGGGAATACGCAGAAACACAGAAAATCAAGTGCATAGATACACAGAGGAGCGGAAGGTGAAGTGCGGAGCCATGCAGGCCATATAATTAGAAACTGCGGATCTGTCTTAAGGCATTTATTGGCTGACTTTTCTTGTTGATAAGATCTGACAGATGGCACCAGTTTAGGGGGAGCATATGTTTTTAATGCATTGTTGGCATTATGGTTAATAGTCCTTGGTGACGAAGATTATATGGCTAAATGATATATCTTGCTATGATGTGGTTATGAGTTGTCCATCTCATATGATTCTTGGATTTACATAGTTGATTTTCAGATCAGATTTATGGTTGATTCTCTGATGCTACATATCTGGTGCTTACATAGTGATCTTCATAAGGATAAGAAGAATTATGATGCAAGATTCGTATTGTTCTTGGCACATATGAGGATTGTTAGCTGGATACATGGGTGATTATTCAAAGTTGCATTATTGGAGACATGATGTTGATAAGCTCTTACCTATATGATGATAGGTTGTTTCGTACATATGTTGATTGATGCAGATATTCCCAAATGACGATCTGGATGTCTTTGGTGTTTCTCCTTATGATAAAAGATGTTATGGAGCAGATCATACAGTGTTGTTGCTGATGTTTATCTTAGGTGATTGGTCTCTGTTATAAATGTCATATCACGACTCATGATGTAATAGTGTGTCTCTATCTATTTTAGTCATCTCTTCAGGTCATGTAACGACCTATGTTGGTTTCCCCACTATGCCTGGGATGAAGATGTAATGTATTTAGTTCCTGATGTATCCCCACATGGTTGGGTGATGGATGTATGTATTGAGTCTTTTGGTGATAGGAAGGTCATTTATGATATATAGAGTCATGTTCTTCTTGTAGAACATCGTTTTGCAGACCTTGCTTACAGTCAGGGGGAGCTTGAGCATGAAAAACACTATATAGAAGAGCAGATATTTCAGCTTGTTCTCAGAAAGAGCATTATCAGATTGGTGCACCATGGCATATACAAAGGGGGAGCTCATTTAGAGACTTCAGCAGATCTGGTTTATAGTCAAGGGGAGCATGTTCTTAGGGGGAGCAAAACCCTTTGCCCTTGATGTCAAAGGGGGAGAGTGATTTGGTGTTGTTGCCATCAAGTCCAAAGGGGGAGATTGTTGGCATTATGATGCATGTGTTGTACTTGATGGCAACCCACTCATAGAAGATCACCTCTCTTATATACAACAAGATGAATCTACAGAAGAGACAGAGTGCATGGGGTACCGGACAGCTCAAAGGGATCAGATGACAGTTCACAAGTAAGCTTTGCCATCAAGTCCAAAGGGGGAGATTGTTGGCATTATGGCTAAAGTGTTGTCCTTGATGGCAACTTATACAGGTGACAGATCCCAGTACAACAGGTCAGTAGCAGAGATTGATGATCAGCTCTCAAATATTGAAGAAAATAAGGGGTACGCAGGTACACCGTACAAAAGGTGTGGACACGCAGGCATGTCTTAGATAAAGTGCGTACATACACGCAGGTATCCCGTGTAAAAGGTGCGGACCCTAGTTCACGCACTTTCATGTAGTGAAAAAGTATTCTCACATGGGAATCCAATGGTGGACCATAGTATTTAGCCCAACGTATTTGATCCTATGGTTTGGTCAGTGGTATTGTTTTATATTATTATTATTATTATTGAGCCCCATGTTTTTGGGCCCCTTGTATTGGTTATCTATCGTATTGACTCTTGGTTTTAGCAAGAGCTTGCCTATATAAATCAAAGGAGATCATTTGGCTAGTGTGGTGGGTGAAATTAGAAGATCTTAAGAGAAGCTAGATTTGAAATTCTTGTAATCGGTTTGTGAGAGAGAGTTGAATCAATATCAAGGAGAAACATGAGAATTACAAGTCGGATCTACTAATGGGTTGATATCTCCTCGGTGCATGTTCAGATATGTAGATCTGACAGTCTGGGTTATTCTTGAAGTCTTGAAATTATCTATACCTGCAGGACCGCAATTACAGTGAAGGAAAAGTGCATAGGTACGCAGGCCCAAAAGCGCTGCAGGTGCGCAGGTTCGCAGGCCCAGAATTGCAGAAGGTGCGGAGGGGCGCAGGCATCCCATTGGACACAGAGCGGAGGTGCACAGGAAGTCTGTGAGACGCAGTGCGTGGGTGCGCAGGAAAGCAGTTGGAAACAGTGCGGATGTACACAGGTGTTCTATGGGTGAAGCTGCGGACTTTTCATGAAATCTATTTTAGCTGCCCCTGTTTATTATTGTTGTGTTCTGGGTTTTGAAGTGATGTCTGGTATTATGTTCTAATAACAACAGTGATTGATTGAATGATTATGATTAGCTTCAGTGTTGATAGATGAATGATCAGGTTCATAATGACTTATCCTTAAATGATTTGGTGGACTAGATCTGGTTGATAACTCTCATTGTATATGTATTGATCTGGTGATTGGGTGATTCAGAAGGTTGTTTGATTATGAGCTTCAATGTTGTTGTTGGGTCCAGTATGAAAATTGGATGAAATGTGGCCTTTCAGATTATGTGTTGTGCTTTAGTGTATCCAGTCTGAAAATTGATGAAACGTGGTACCTGGAGGAGAGAAGATTGTAGGTCAGCACCTACGTACTAGTATCTAAGCTAGTACAAGAGCTAAAGGAAATATTTGGAGCATTGTAGCAGGTAGCAGCCTGCGTACTAGTAAATGGATCGGCTAGTACAAGAGCAAAGGGGGTTGTAGCTCCCGTACTGGTATAAGACTGCACCAGTACAAAATATTGTAAAGGGATTTTCTTATTAAGAAGAAGATTGAGATGACTTGCAGCAGGTGGTTTTCTCCCGCATTGGGTTTCCACCTTATATCATGGTGTTCATGTGTGTGCCTTATGTGTGTTGATCTACTCTATGTTACTGCATCTGTTAACTGATAATATGGTTGATAATGTTCTAATGCACTCATTTAAGATTAATTAACTTAATCATAAGAAGTTGTGGAAGTAGAATATATGAATCAGAGTTTGGAAATGAAAGAGTTTTATTGACTTGATAATACTGATTCACCCTCTCAATATTATTTCCAACAGACCAAAGAACAGATTTAAATTCAAGGGTTTGAAAATTCATTAAAGCAGATCATGGGAGAAGTTAGTATTTCATACGGGCCAACCATCGACAGACCGAGCAATAGTTTCCAATTACAATTCAAGTGACAGCCATATCACGTACCAACAGAATTACAAGGTTCATATAAAAAATCTCACGAATTACTTAAAGAAAACAGAAGCACTCAATAACAATTCAAACCACAAAATTATGAGAAGAAAAACAATGTATATAACCAGGTAACTCCAATCTAGTCTTATCACATTTATGCCAGAAACATTGCTTTCAAAATATTGCAAAGTTCAATGAAATAATATTACACAACATAACTGTAAGTCTGAAGCCATGCATGCTCAAACCCTAAGCCATGAACCCTAGGTGAGGGTCTTCAAACAAAGCATTTGAATCCAGTATAAGTGCATAAACCCTGGACGTTAAACCCTAAGTGAGGGTTTGAAAAGGAACCGCCATTACAACTGGAAACGACAGTCGACATACATTGTAAAACCGGGGTCCAAACACAACAAAGCATCCCTCGGAGAGAACGTTGACAAACCCATTTGACTAGAAAAGAGACAGAGTTCAGAAGACCGAAACGAAGGGCTGGCATAAGTTAGAGGAGGAAGAGCCTATCATGCAAAGCCGTGACGGAAAACCCCAAATCTGCCAACAGCAAACCCTCATATCTGCATAACCAATAATTTACAGGTGTTAGTGGGTGCAAGGCAAATGAAGTGGAAGACTAGAACCAGGAAGCAATAGATCTGAAATGTTGAGACTGCCAACGTTACCTGAGAGTTGCTGTGAGGACGAAGACATGCGTTACACCAACAATGTTGCTAGACTGGAGAACAAGGCGCATTCAGGTCAGAGCCTGTAAGAGAAAACTTAACTGTTTAAACAGAGACAGATAGATTACCTTTGCATCAAGCCTGAGACTGGAGGAAGCCATCGAGCCAAACCTGGAGACAAGCAGACAACAAGTTGCCAACCATAATAGAAAACCTCAACGCATGAGCTAACAAACTGTGACTTGTAGAACCACGACAAAAAGAAACCAGAACGCACAGGAGTCTTACCCAGGCAGCCACGAAGACCTTGCAAAACATTGAGGAGCAATCCCTCGATGGACAACAAAAAATGACCGAAAATAACAACGAATGAAAGGAACAGGCAAAGGGTTGAGCGGGAAGTGCAGACAACAAGGCAAGTACATTGCATTATTTCCGAATTGAATGCCATATCTACCAAAGCCAAAAATATCTGATTGCATTGTATATACATGTCATCACTATCAAATAATTTAATCAGTCATACAAACATTTCAAAGTCATTCCCGCGTGACAATTAAACATTATAACATCATTTTCCTACGGTAGTTTGGGTAAAGCGTTGGGCTAGTCCCATCAAAGTGGTATCAGAGCAAGAAAAAATTGATTGAAGATATGGAAGTAGGAAGGTGGGGTCATGGTAGAGGCGCTCGAAGGTTGGCAGAGGAAGGATTGAGGGATGAGATTTAGATTCTTGCTGCCCGTTTGGAGACAATGGAGGCAGGGAGAAGACGAGACCCGAAGATGGGTGATGAAAGCGAGGAGGAACCTGAAGCAGTAGCAGATGGACCAAAAGGTGAGAGTCCAGAAGTGATATTGTTGAGATCTATTCTAGTAGCAAGTAGTAAACCAAAACCAGAACTCCCAACCTATGACGAAAGTTTGTCTATTGAGGTCTTATTGGATTGGATCAACAAGATGGATAAGTATTTTGAGTGCGAGGAAATCAGCGAAGACTGCAGAGTTAGGTTCGTTGCGACTAAATTGAAGGGACACACAGCCCTGTGGTGGGATAGTGTCCAGAACGAGAGGAAAAGGTTGAATAAGCTGCCGATCAAAACCTGCTCAAGGATGGTGGCCAAGTTAAAGGGCAGATTTCTGCCAAAGGACTACTAGATTGCATTGCACATATAGGTGCAAAATCTGAGACAGAAAGGACTCACAGTAAGGGAATACACAGAGGAGTTCTATCGAGTGAATTTGCGAGCCGGGTATACAGAGGATACTGTGGAAAGAAAAGCCAAGTATGTTAATGGATTAAGGTTAGATATTTTGGATGAAATCATTATTTTGTCTCCGAACAACACTAAGGAAGTGTATCAAAGTGCGATGAAGGCCGAAGAGAAAATTACCAAAAGGCAGAATGCCTGAAGAGGATGAGGATCCAACAGGGGCAAAGGCCAGTCATATGGCAGAGGGAGGACTGCAAGTAATAATGAGGAAGGTAATAGTCCCAAAGCTTCTGGATCAGTGAAAAGAGGAGATAATGCAAGAGGCAGTAGGTCATCCCAGCGGGGCAGAGGTAACGGTCGAGGAAGAGGGGTTGGTTACCAATGTTGTTGGTGTCATAAATGGGGACATAGATCATTTGAATGTCTAGGAGCAGAACAAGCTGGACAGCAGGGTGCATATGTGGCACAACCTGAAGAAGTGGTAGCACCTCCCAAAGAAGCAGAAAATGCTCCAGAGATAGGGGAAGATTTAGTGCTGCACAAGGTGTTGTTAAAACCAGTCAAGGAGATCACCGAACAGACACAACAGAAGGCTTTATTCAGAACAGTTTGTAAGTCACGAGGTAAGTGTTGTAAAGTGATTATTGACAGCGGTATTACTGACAATTTAGTGTCCACAGAGATGGTAGAAAAGCTGGAGTTGAAGCGTTTGAAACATCCAAACCCTTACAGAGTTTCATGGCTGAAAAACGGCCATCAGTTGCTGGTAGATGAATAGTGCGAGGTGGAGTTTCAAACAGGCAAATACAAGGATAAATTTGTTTGTGACATCATGCCAATGGGTGTATGTCACATACTATTGGGCAGGCCTTGGCAGTACGACCAAAAAGTGGTACATGATGGATTGGCGAACTGTTATAAATTTGTTAAGGATGGAATCAAGTATACGCTTGTACCCTCAAGGAAGAAGGGGCAGCAGAGACAAGTGAACCAAGAGCATTGTTGATCAGTGGAAAACAGTTTTTAAAATAGATGGAGGACAGTGAGATAAGTTACGTAGTTGTAAAGAAAGCAAGGATAGTATTGTTACATACGGAGGTATCGGATTTACCTTTGGAAATGCAGGAGATGTTGCAGGAGTTTACAGATATAGTGGTAGATGACTTGCCAGACAAATTACCCCCCAAACGGAGCATAAGCCATCATATTGACTTCATACTCGGAGCCAGTTTACCGAACAAAGCGGCATACCGAATGAGCCCCAAAGACAATGAAGAAATCAGGAAGCAGGTGCAAGAGCTGTTGGACAAGGGATTGAGAAGGGAAAGCTTAAGCCCTTGTGCTGTTCCAACGGTTCTCGCCCCCAAGAAGGGAGGACAGTGGCGGATGTGCACCGACTCAAGGGCCATCAATAAAATCACCATTCGGTATAGGTTTCCACTACCGCAGATGGATGACATGATGGATTGTTTAAGTGGGGCAGCGTATTTCTCTAAAATAGATTTGAAGAGTGGTTACCATTAGATTCGGATACGAGAGGGGGAAGAATGGAAGACAGCCTTTAAGACGAATGAGGGGTTGTATGAATGGCTAGTCATACCATTTGGGCTGAGCAATGCGCCCAGTACATTCATGAGGTTAATGAATGAGATGCTGAAGGAGTACATTGGGAAGTTTGTGATAGTATATTTGGATGGCATACTTATTTTCAACAGGACAAGGGAAGAACACCTTCAACATGTGCGTAAGGTACTGGAGAAATTACAGCAGAACAAACTGCTAATAAACTTGAAGAAATGTACTTTTCTGTAGAAGGAATTGATTTATTTGGGGTTTGTAATAGTAGAGAATGAACTAAGATGGATCCGGAGAAGGTGGCAGCGATAGTGAATTGGTCATCTCCGAAAAAATTATTTAAGGTACGTAGCTTTCACGGATTAGCGAGTTTTTACAGAAAATTTATAAAGAATTTCAGCGAAATGTGTGCACCAATGTTGGACACCATTAAAAAGGCCAGCCAACCTTTTCGATGGACAGCTGCAGCGGAGAGAAGTTTCCAGTTGTTAAAGAAGAATATTACTGAGAGGTCGATCCTGAGATTACCAGATTTCAAGAAGTTATTTTAGGTTCGTTGTGATGTCAGCGGGACAGCAATTGGAGCTGTACTCAGTCAGGAGGATAAGCCTGTAGATTTTTTTAGCAAAAAGCTAAATGAAAGTCGACAGAAATATTCATCGTGTGATAAGGAGTTCTATGTTATTATACAGGCATTAAAACACTGGAGGCATTATCTGTTGGGAAACGAATTTGTGTTGTTTTAAGATAATTCTGCACTATAGTATGTAATGCAACAACACAAGCTGAACCAAAAACATGCCAAATGGGTGGAGTATTTACAGATTTTCAATTTTGTATTGAAGCATATTAGCAGGCAAGCAAATAAAGTAGCGAATGCGCTAAGTACGAAAGCTCTACTTCTGCAGGAAAGCACTATGCAAGTGTTGGGTTTTGAGCACTTACGAGATTTATACCAGACTGATACAGACTCTAAGGAGGCTTATGAGGCATGCCAGAATCCCTTAGTGAGAAATAACACCCCTTGGTTGGATTACAATCTACAAGAGAAGTTGTTGTTAAAGGGAGGACAACTGTGCATACCTGACTGCTCGATGAGGGAGAATATTATTCGAGAGAAGCATAGCAGAGGTTTGGCCAGACATTTCGGCGTGGAAAAGACACTTGAGCAGCTCAGACATTTCTACTTTTGGCCAAAGATGTAGAGGAATATGCGGCGATTTGTAGCTAGATGTAGAGTGTGCCAGTTAGCAAAGGGTCACAGTCAGAACACAGGACTGTATACACCGTTACTTGTTCCAGGCAGACCATAGGACTCAGTCAACTGGGACTTCGTCTTAGGTCTACCTAAGACACAGCGAGGATATGACTCGATAATGGTAGTAGTGGACAGGTTCTCGAAAATGGCGCATTTCATCCCTTGCAAGAAAACCAGTGATGCCACCCATGTAGCCCACTTGTTTTTCGATGATATTGTCAGGTTACATGGGTTGCCTAAGTCCATTCTGTTAGATAGGGATGTGAAGTTCGTGGGACACTTTTGGCGTACACTATGGAAGAAAATGGATACACAACTGAGTTACAGTTCTGCTTATCATTCGCAAACAGACGGGCAAACAGAAGTTGTAAACAGGAGTTTAGGGAATCTACTACGAATTCTAGTGGGAGAGAATTCACGGATGTGGGATCGAGTGCTGGTGCAAGCGGAATTCGCTTACAACAATTCACCTAACCGCAGCATAGGCTTGAGCCCTTTTCAAATCCTGTACAGCATGCATCCTCACGGAGTGCATGAACTGTAGGATCTTGGACTGCAAGAAAGGCGAAGCGCAGATTGAGAAGATTTCGCTAACACGATGAGGGATTTGCATGAACAGGTAAAACTCAAATTATAGGACAACAGCCTTAAGTACAAATAGCAAGCAGATTTGAAGAGAAGGGAAGTACAATTTAATGTAGGAGACGAATTCCTCGCGCATTTGCGCAAGGAATGTTTCCCTAAAGGTACGTATAATAAATTGAAGTACAAAAAGATAAGACCCTGAAAAGTCCTTTGAAAATTTTCAGCAAATGCCTATGAGATCCAATTGCTGCCAGAGATAGGCATTTCGCCTATCTTTAATGTAGCAGACCTGTTTCCCTACCTAGATGACCCAGAGGAGAAGGAAGAAGAAGGAATCACGCGACCCACATGGAACACCCAGAACAAAGGAGAAGCTTGGAAGAGACAGATGCCTTACGTTCAACCTCCTGAGATCGAGAGCATGCTCGACACTCAGGTGGCTAAACGAACTCAGCAAAAGGAATATCTACAATACCTAGTCAAGTGGAAGAACTGTCCTATTAAGGACAATTCATGGCTTGATGCCAGGAAGATTGAACAGACAGGCTCTTCAGCCGAGAAGCTCATGGCCTGGAGCCATGATTTCTTTTTGCCCCGAGAGCCTGATGCAGGGGCATCTAGCTCACCATGACCAGGTGAAGTCTCTGCCAGGTCAAAGAAAGTTGAATTCACTTTTATTTAGTCTTTCTATTGGTTGACAGGAAAGTAGATAGGACTTTTATTATTTTATTTTATGTTAGTTAAGGGTAGTTGAACAGTTATCGTCATGTGTTGATCTGTTGTTAACAAACTGTGATTATCCTTTTATTTTAAAGGGAAAATACAAATGTAGTTGAAGAGGAAATCTTGTCATAACATAAACGAATGTCTAATAACAAGTAACTGTAAGAGTCGGTAATTGAAAAAAAAAAAAAAAGCAACTATACAGTTTCATTAACTGGAACAGGGAACCTATAAATGTAACAAGAAAAACCAAAGAAGGGGTTCAGTCCAATACCTCTCGCACTCAGTTAAGAAATAACAACAGAGAAAATTGAAGTTTTGTCCAATCTGTATACCTATTGTGTTTCATTATGTTTTCAATTTATGACCAAATTGAATACACCGCTAACCATTCATAAATTCTTGTAAACAAATAATTCGTCACGTTCCTAAAGGTAGAGGACCAGTGCATGCAGCGAAGACCAAAGAACAGATTTAAATTCAAGGGTTTGAAAATTCATTAAATCAAATCACGGGAGAAGCCAGGATTTCATACATGCCAGCCATCGACAGACCGAGCAATAGTTTCCAATTACAATTCAAGTGATAGCCATATCACGTACCAACAGAATTACAAGGTTCATATAAAAAATCTCACGAATTACTTAAAGCAAACAGAGGTGCTCAATAGCAGTTCAAACCACAAAATTCTGAGAAGACAAACAACGTATATAAACAGGTAATTCCAATCCAGTCTTATCACATTTATGCTAGAAATGTTGCTTTCAAAATATTGCAAAGTTCAGTGAAATAATATTACACAACAGAACTGTAAGGCCGAAGCCGTGCACGCTCAAACCCTGAGCCATGAACCCTAGGTAAGGGTTTTCAAACAAAGCATTCGAATCCAATATGAGTGCCTAAACCCTGGACATTAAACCCTAAGTGAGGGTTTGAAAAGGAACCGCCATTACAATCGGAAACGATAGTCGACATACATTGTAAGAATGGGGTCCAAACACAACAGAGCATCGCTCACAGAGAATGTTGACAAACCCATCTAACTCGAAAAGAGACAAGGTTCAGAAGACCGAAACGAAGGGCTGACATAAGTTAGAGGAGGCAGAGCCTACCGTGCAAAGCCGTGACGGAAAACCCCAAATCCGCCAACAACAAAACCTTGATATCTGCATAACCAAGAATTTATAGGTGTTAGTGGGTGCAAGGAAAACGAAGTGGAAGACTAGAACCAGAAAGCAACATAACTGAAACGTTGAGACTGCCAACATTACCTGAGAGTTGTTGTGAGGACGAAGACAGGCGTTCCACCAACAGCATTGCTAGACTGGAGAACAAGGCACATTCAGGTCAGAGCCTGTAAGAGAAAACTTAACTATTGAAATAGAGATAGATAGATTACCTTTGCATCAAGCCTGAGACTGGAAGAAGCCATCGAGCCAAACCTGGAGACAAGCAGACAACAAGTTGCCAACTAGAATAGAAAACCTCAGTGCATGAGCTAACAAACTGTGACCTGTAGAACCACGACAAAAAGAAACCAGAACGCATAGGAGTCTTACCCAGGCAGCCACGAAGACCTTGCAGAACATTGAGGAGCAAACCCTCGACGGACAACAACAAACGACCGAGAATATCAACGAACGAAAGGAACAGGCAAAGAGTTGAGCAGGAAGCGCGGACAACAAGGCAAGTACTTTGCATTATTTTCGAATTGAATGCCATATCTACCAAAGCCCAAAATATCTGATTGCATTTCATATACGTGTCATCACTATCAAATAATTTAATTAGTCATACAAACATTGCAAAGTCATTCCCGCGTGACAATTAAACATTATAACATCATTTTCCTACGGTAGTTTGGGTAAAGTGTTGGGTTGGTCCCATCAATGATGTAATTTTAGCTAGGAGAAATGTGAAAACATGAATTTTAGTGACTATCTCGTGATAAGTATGTGGAAAAAATAATATTTTTTGAGTTTCTCATTAAGAAATAATCAAATATATTATTTGTCAAAAGTTTAAATCTAATATAGTATCATCTTTGTAATATTTAACTCATATTTATTATTAAAAGGAGTTAAATTTAAACTAGTAAAATAATAAATAAAAAACCAAAATAACACTAAAATGTTATATCTTTATTACTAGAATAAAGTTCACTTTCCTTTTAAGGGAGAACTTCCAATAGAGCAAATCCCCAAGCACAAGTGACTTCACAAGCTTTATTTTACATTTCTTGATCCTCATCTTTAAAGAGAGAAAATTCTAGTTTAAATTTATAAGAGTTTCTATAAATATTAAATTTAAATTGCTTGAAAATATCATAACTTTAGTAATAAATTAAATTTTATAAAAATTGAAAATTGAAAATTATATTAAATTTAAATTAATTGTGCCAAGAGGAGCTCTACAACTCAATATGGGATAAATCTTGTCACATAACATTATATTTAAAAATAGTAAAATAATAATTTAAATTAACAAATTAAAAATAGTAATAACAAAAGAAATTAATGTGTGCGATAATTACCAGAAGTAAAAAAATTAATTTAGCTTTTATTATAAGGAAGAAATGTAATGAATAAAAAAATACAATTTAATTTTTACTACAAGGAAGCAATGTAATTTTTTCACATGACAAGAAATAATATTATTGATATTACATTATATGTTCCATTTAGATGTGATATTTAAAACAAAAATATATTTATAACAAAAAATATTTCACTGTCAACCATAAGTAAAATATTTCAATGTCAATATTAAATAACATAAGTTTATAGATACTTTATATAGAGAAAAATAAAGTAATTGAAATTGAAAAATTTCTTATATTTTCACTTTAGTGAGAAAGATTGAGAGAATACTTATTCCATTAATAGTTGCTTTCTAATTCAATATATGAGGGATATTTCTAATTTTTTCAATGTTTAATATGGATTTGATATCTAATATTTTAGAAAACATTAATAATAAAAATAATTAAATGTATACATAGAGGAAAAAATATGAGGGGCATATTTTAACTTTTTAATGTGGAGATCATGAATTATAAATAAAATATTTCAATGTCAACTACATATATATTATACCAGACTAGATCGATCTTAACTTCGGATCTATCAAGGGCCTAGAGGGATGAAATCTCTTCTCACTCTAAAAGATGTTTGCATCTCAAGAGATTTGATCCATCTCAGCGCTTGGTAGATCTAGAGTTAATATGGATCTAGGTTGGTTACAAAAAATTCTTAGGTTTTTAAAATTTAATAGTAGATTGAATTTTATAAACCAATATTGAATTAGTTAAATTGTATTTTTGAATAATTTATTATTAATAATATTTTATATTAAAAATTGAATGAGTTACACATTTTCATCTTATTAAGAACTAACTAAAATTATTTTATCTTTAATTATTTTTTCCTTGTGAGTATTGAAATATTTTACCAATTAAGTTACATTGAATATCGATGAACTATCTAAGCAATAAAAAAATATTTATCGTAATTTTACAATCATAGTTTCAACCATAATAAACTTTGTAATTTATAAAAATATCTTTGCATTGTTTTTAAAGTAAAGCGTTTTGCATGCAATTTCATATATAAAAGTTTCATATAAGTTCACCAACACATAATCTATAATAAATATTATTTCATTAAAAAACATCATGATAATAACCATCTAACAAACATAAACATCATCTAAGATACACATTCGAATTCACAACCATCATTTAATTATATACACCTTTGCACATATAAACGTCATTAGCTAGCACACAAGTCTAATAATCTAATAGGGCATCATGATCGTGATCACATATAACAACACACAAACATTGTAATCTAACATCATCACCACACAAATCCTCAAATTAATATAAATCACATGTCAAATAACTGTTATCACATACACATCTATCTACAAGCACATTAAATGAACATATCTAACATGACCTAACAATATACACCTCAACACCAACATCTAAATCAAGTACATAAACATGAACAATATATATATATCTATATATATATATATATATATATATATATATAAACAATTCAAATAACTGCGTCAAGTCAAATAAGTGCAATCAAATATTTGTCGATACAACAGACGTAGTAGTGAAACCTTGGTATGCAATAGAAGGCAATGGATGGTCAACTACTCCCTCAACGTCTATCAAACTCATCTGAGGTGGAGGAGGAGGTGGTTGGTCTATAGTAGAAGATGATGGATGGTTAACTACTACCTCAACATGGTATGTCAAAATATGAGGTGGAGGATGAGGTGGTTGCTCTACTCTTCCAGGAGAAACATAAGGCACATCCTCTAGCTATGGCATCTCAACATTAGACCACTGACTAGGAGGTGTAGTACCAGAAGGATCACCGAAACCCTGACTACCATGATCTGATGGGGTCATACTACTAGAAGCACCATGAACACCACCCTCATCATCATCACCACCACCCTCATCTCATGTATAAGTCGATGTATGCCATGCATCCCTCATCACTAGCAGTACCCTACTAGCTGTGACGATATGAAACATAAGAGACATCATCTCGCGTGGACAATCCTTGTAGAGATCCACAAACCTAAGATTTGTGTTGATATATCAAGACCTCGCAGGGCAAACTCCCTCATCAATCAAAACTCTGGCTAATATGTCACAATAGTCCATCTGAAATCACAGACCAGCCCTATGGCCCTGGACGCCCATGCCCCCCCTGAGGATGTGCCTCACCCTCTTGAGCCCATCTCCTCCATTGGATAGGGGAGGAGGCAAGTCCCCATTGAATGTGTCGATGTCTACAAAATATATAGTACACAACAATAATTAGAAATTTTCAATATTAAACAATTTAAAAAACAAGTTTTTTTGTTTTTGTTTGTTTGTTTGTTTTGTTTTGCTTTGCTTTTCTTTTCTTTTTTTAACGGGTGGTTCATAGGGTGGCCGCTGCATCCAAGGAAAATCTGGGCAAATCAACCCCGAAGGGAATCTTTGAAATCCCTTCAGCCAGATTAGCAGGGCCTAACCCCAAGGGCATCAAGGAGAATTGACCTTGTGACCTCCCGATTGACGATGTACTTAACAATGGGGATTTGACCAATTGATCTAACTCTTGGGGCCTTTAATAAAACATGTTACATAACATGCTAGAATAAGTTTTATTCTAATTAATTAAAGGAATAAAATGAAACTAGACTAATATAAAGAAAACACTAATATTAACTCTATCATCTGAAGGCTCAATTTCTATGAAGAGGATTTTGGGACACTATCTCCAATCAATCCCCACATACGAAAACACCAACATGAAAATCACATGGTCATCCTCACTGGCCAGTAGTGTTAGTGCCTCAGCGAAAATCCTGGCTAGATACTTTGGCAGACCCCTCTTCGGCATCATCTGCCCCACATATGCATCAAAAACTAAGTGATCAGCTTAGGAGGGGGACGGTCAAATGTAGGCCTCGTCTTTGGAAACCTCTTAAAACAATAAACAAAATAGCTCTAAAGAGAAAGGTAAGGTCACCCTCCCTTGTCTCAACATGGACATCTATCTAAAGCCATGAAAAACTGCCTCAAAAATGGTCGACCATCTAATACAACGTGGCACCCAAATCAACGAATCAACATAATACAAAAGAGGGAAACCAATGTACTACCTGCCACTAATAGAGTGTCCAATGGTGGTGACTAATTAAAAGAGAACCTAACCTTCTTTGTGGCAAAATAAGAAATTAGTAGGTTTCCACCACGGACCTGAAAATTTGATGGGCGAACCACATGAGGTCCAACATATCTGTGAGTGTAGGAAAGTTGACTCTTAGTTGCAACACCAGGGGGGCATCAAGGAACTGGGGAAAATCCTCTCGTCTCCTGGATAGGCCAATGATAAAGTATATATCCTCCTTAATGGACCTATACCACACCCCAAGACCGATATGGAAAGCATGCTCTTGGACACTCCATTGACAGATCAGATGCACGAATAAGATAGAGTGTGCCTTCAAGGATGTAGCCTCCTCATAGTAGTTGAGGAGGCCTACATTCCCTAAGAGTGCTGAGGTCATTGCAATAATAGGGTGAGGGTATAAATCCCTCTCCCTCTCTCTGGCCTCCTATGTTCTGACCATATTATATGGGTCTACCAACTGCTTCTGCTCCTGCTGTTGCTCCCTTAGCTTATGTATCTGCTAAATGATTGACATATAAAATACATTAGCCTCATACATAAAATATAATTTTTTTTATTAAATGAAACATGTATTTATAAATATGGAAACATAACTTTCAATCAAAAACAAAATAAAAAAACCATCGTCGCACTCAAAGCACAGTCATGCACCGACCCTGGTGCACTGCCAAACATAACCGCATCAATGTCGGTACACACATAAGTATGACACGCCACTGTTGGTTGACAAATTTATTTTTTTATAGTGGTGTATCACACTTGCGCACCCGTGCACACATATAACCTTTTTGCACCAGTACGAAATGTTCAGGTTATAGAACGCACCAAGTTATAACTATATTTTTTAATATTATTTTTGTGATGCATTTGGTAAATATAAATGCACTAGGAGTAATGCACTGACGTATAATTTATCGTATTCCAGGTGAGCTTTTATTTGTGAAAATCATTGCAACAATCATAGTGTGTTATGTTCATGCACCAAAATGCGGTGCACCCTATAAATTTACAAGGTGAACCGTTATCAGTGCAAGTCGAATATATTGAATGCACCATGTAGGGAGATTTTCTTTTCAAAAACAATGGAAAATTTAATCTAATTTTCAATTCTAATGCGCTAAAAAATTAAATTAAAGGGAAACATAGATGTTACCTGGACATTTGGCCATTGGGGAGGCATTGTGGACACATAATGAGAAAAAAAAAATTAGCACGGTTTGAAAAAATTGGAAAGTGAGGCAGTGAGAACAAAACTAAAGGATGGTGAGCAAGAGAAGCACTAACGTCAAGGCGCTTGCATCAGGCAAGAGTGGTACCTATGCTTCATAGCTCTCAAACACTGTAGATGGTAAAAATGAAATATATGGTTGAGAGGGTTTTTATATTATTTAACCCTCCTCTAGTGCATTACTCTATCGACACCAGTGCAGAATAGATCCAAGAGAACCTCCTTTTTTTAAATTAAAATATCTATTGTGGTGCTTTTTTAAGATGCCCCGAGGTGTTCTAATACAAGTACTTCACCGGTGCTTTATCTGATTATAGAACCACTATATTTTAAAAAATTAAAAACTTCTTAGCGGTGCTCTTTCATAGACGACCCAGGGCAGTTCAGTATCTTTACTACACGGGTGCATCATCGAAAATAACACCACATTTTTCTGAAATTTAAAAACTATAGCAGTGCTACTTAGTCGTATGCACTAGGACATTTTACTACATGAAAGGCATTGGTGCTATTGATTATTCAAGCACCAATGCGGTGCGTTATTTAGCGCACCATGTCTTTTTATTTTATAAAAAAAAAAATTTACGTGCACCATGTTATATGCAACATCGATGCTTTTATGGATAGTAAAGAACTGATGCAATTGTTTATTGTAGACGCACTATCCAAAAAATTTCTACTAAAACATCCACCTGCCCACCTCCACTACAAACAACTTTTTGGGCTATTTTTATAGGGTATTCCACAAAAACCTCCACTATAAGGTCTTTTCCTTGTCATGCATGATATTAGTTCTCTTGATCTTGTCTCACTTTGCTCACAAATGAAGTTATGAACTAACTATGGATGTACTTTATATCTCAATTGAACAGTTGATGAATATCTAAGAGAAAATAATTTGGATGGGTTTTCCCCGTTGTGGGGTTTTGCCCTTGTCTCTGACCAAAATCATGGGGTCTCTATTGTGCATGATTGTCTTCTGTTGATCTTTTCTATTTTGCTGCAATGTTGATGTTATTGCTCTTTCTACATAATTTCTAATGATGATATAATTCTATGGGGTGCATATTATATGAAATGTTGAATAAGTTTATAAAACGCAATTATCTACAACAAAGAACAATACAACCTTAATAAAATTTAACATTGAACACCATAATTTTGGAGATGTTTCTTGCTATTGATAATTCTAATCCCTCCCAAAGTTCTAGATATTTAGCTTGATTGTTAGTTGTAGTGCCTAGACCCAAAACATATTGTATCTCTAATTGTTCATCAGGGCGATAGATAACCCCTCCCACTCCCATCACCCCTGATTACTACCACATACGTTACACAACTACCATAGTAATGTTTAATAATTTGGGTATCAAATCTTATATTACATGACATATATTGGACTACTGAATGCGTTGTGTATCATAAACATTATTATAAACATTTCCTAAGATGTGTATGACTCACCCATCAAATTATCAAAGCCTTTTGTTGATATTTTTTCTGGTTAAGGGAAAAATTCAACCTCTTAGGGTTTGAGTATAGGTCCCTCTAAGTTTTCATAGAGATGGTACTCCTTTATTGAGAACACCCAAATATGCATATGATACAAATAACAAAAATAAAACATTTGACTCATGCACCAACGAATGAATCAGGGGTTTACAAATAGGTAAAAATGATAACAAAATAAAATAGGCTCACAAAGTTCATTCCACATTGTCATTTATTAACATATCATGAGAGGATATACTTGAAGCATATTCAAATGGACAAAAACATAAAACATTGGTCCATATATTCAAAGAACTATAGAATGATTTTATTCATTTAATTCATAAAGGGAATAGTAAAACATTCATGAGATTTATATTTCTTATTCCAAGAATTAAGTTTCAAAACCACAAATGAACTGCTCTCTAAAAAAGAGCTCTCTATGAGAGTCAAAAAAATAATTTTATGAGATTAAAATTTGTAATAGAGTTAAGTGCTTAAAGTACACTTACAAAATCCTATTATTTAAAATTTTAAAAGGAAAGTGCATTCATTCCTAAAGGACTGAGATTGGGCTCCTGTGGACCAATAATGGTAAAAATAAGATACAAATTTGTATAACGATAACAAGTGGAATGAAGCCTCTCCTCTCCTTTGATTATGATTTTCTCCCTTTATAATTTTGTCTCTATCTTTGCAATCGCTTGATGGTTAGGGTTTTCTTATTTTTTATAACTGAATAAAGATCCATTTTTGAAAATATGCAGTTATGAATTTGTCCTCCAAGCTGTCCCACTTCAGATATTCCATATTTCCCTTTTTCTAAATAATTTTTCAAAATAATTGGGTGATAGGCCCAAAATAATTTGTGACTGTTATTTTAATTTTCGAAGATGATATGCATAATTTTATCCTAGAAGACCATGTCCAACATGTTCTTCACTCTTATACCTTTTCCTAAAATGGACATCAAAAGCTCAAGTTATGGCTATAAGAAATTCATTACTCAGCCATTGTAGATCTAAGGTTATGCAGAGGTTAGGGTTGTGCGGAGGTTAGGTTGTGTCCAAATAAGGTTGTGTAGAGGTTATGGTTTTGTAGAGACAGTGTTGTGTGGAAATAATAGTGTGCAAAGGAAATGGTTATGAAAGCACAACTTTGAAAATGATTAAGTGTGGGATATAGTAAATGTTTATGTGAAGAGGAAAGATAGTGATATGTTTATAATATGGCCTCTATTTTTTATTCTATAAAATGTTGGACGAAACTGAAATATAGAACTATTCAATGAAAAGATAAAAATTAAAACTTTATTTATTTCTAATCTTTCTTATATTCCTCTTTCTTTTCAACAGAAAAAACATTCTCACTATGAGATCATTTAAGTGATGAAGCGTTATTATAGGTACAAAATTTTGAGTCAACACCTTTGCATGCTTAAACTTTAGTGTTACCCAATATATTCTCTAAAATTTATTATTAATACTTTTTTGTTTTATTTCTCGTAATTCTTACCACATGATTATATGGGAGTCATAATATTGATCATGAAATATATTTCTTTTCAACAGTTATGTGACAACATTTTGCTTGTAATGATACTATGCCAAATTGTAGCTTTCATTTTCACATGATGATTATGCATATCAAAGGGTACTGAAAGAATAAATAGGTCTTTAATCCATATGTAAATGCAAACACATATAATGGTTTAATGCTTCTTGTGACACCACATACTCGTAATAGAATCGTAATAGAATATGAGGCTATGAAATGATTTCAGATGTTATGTTCTTATCGCTACAAAAGTGGGGAACCCCACCTACCATGATTTATTAAAAAAATGATTTTAAAGTGTTTGAGAGGAGGAATCATGGTGTGATTCAATGGTTTGCACATTTTGCAAAGGTGATTCATGCACTGGTCATGAGTCAACAACTGCTAACACTAAACCACATTAAATCCTATACACATTTTTATTCAAAAATGCTTTGAATCATCACTCTCCACAATCTATCAATTGTCAAATCCTCATGGCACATAACACTTAGGGTATGTTTGATCTTCCCTCTGTGAAGTATGTAACTGTCAAATTAATTTCACCTTGCCGAATTTTCAATAACAATATTTAGGGGTAATTTTGAAAATAGTAAAAAACACAAGACTACGACTTGAAAATCTAAAATTAAACCTTTTAAAAGAAGAAAACAACACCTATATTTGTTATATTCTACCGCCACGATCTGATTCATAGAAAGTTGAAAAATATGGCTTTTTCAATTGGATAATCTCTATAGAAATTAACATATATTAGGTAATTTTCTAGAGGAGGATCCTATCTAATTTATTTTTCTGAATCACACATTTTTTATTCAATTCCATGTTACATAAAATATTTAAAATCTTTAGAAAATATTTTTTAGAAATATCCTTAAATATTTTACAATTTAAGAATAATCAAGTTCACCAATATTTTTAAAAGTTTATAAATATTAATCATTTTTTTTTAAGATTATAATTAGATCAGTTCACCTCTTTGCTAATCATACTACCTTTCCCATTAGCCATACACATCCTTTGAGACAACATATACTTCCAATGAACTTTATAGAGGTTTGATCCGGATTTAAATAGGAACGCAATAAAATATAGAGATAACCATAAAGATAGATATGCAGCGGAAATAATACTTCATTTCATTAATGGGAAATACTGAAATATGCTTACAAATAGAAATAGAAATAACCCAGCTAGGGCGATGGTAGCTTATCTCTGAGAAGAGATGTGTTGGCTACATGCCTCTGAACTGTTCCGAACTGTGTTTACAATGAGGCTCGAAGGCCTATTTATTATTGAGAAACAATGGAAAACCCTTCACATTCCAAAACCTAACCCTAGAAGGTGAAACGCCAAATTGTGGGCCCCGTTTTGGGGTGAGTTGGACAGCCAACTTTCCGGGGTCGCGAATTGGTCGTATTATCTCCGTTTGACGCGCATGATAGCCCGTTGGAAAGATCTCTATGAGGACTACGACGAAAAAGATAATTTTTATCAGAAAAATCGTTGGCAGTAGATTTCCCAAAAAACGTCGTTTAGGGCCTCAAAACGGCTCCAGAAGTTTGGGACCTGAAAAACTGCTAAAAATAGTAAACTACGCTATAATTAAGGAAACTGAAAAACTGAAAGAGACAGTTGTGGGGATCCAAGTGGGATAGGTGGGTGGCCACCAACATCCACCTGGATCATTCCTCCCCCCTTAGGAAGCAATGGTCCCCATTGCGTTGAGTTCCTCCTTGAGATGAGGAAGCTTCTGCTGAGCTGGGTCTCTGGTGAGCTGTTCTGCAATCTCTGATGTGTCTAGAAATGGTGGGAAGCATGGTCGGTGATGGTCCACATTGAACAATTGGTGCAAGTGAAGGAATGGAGGAATGTTGTGCTTCAAAGCATTGTTTCCCACAGCCTTGTTACTGGTGTAAGGACCATGTCGAAGTGGTCTGAGTTTCTGATGGGTTCTGGTAAGGCGTTCTCTCTGCAGATGTAACCAAACTTTGTCGCCCACCTAAAACTTGTGTGGTACCCCTTTGGGTAAGGAGAAGTTGTTCTTGTGTTCTGTCATGACTGTATCCCTATGTTGCTGCTGCTGCGTGGAGGAACATTTTGCGGGGTTCATGGATGTAGCAACGATCTTCCCCTTAATTCGGGAGCAAACCAGATAGAAAATAAATTTCCTAGTCTGTGAGATGAGCTTGCTGCCTTTCTTAGCAGTGATCAAAGAGGTGGCGGTAGGTGGAGCTACCTCTGGTATCCTGTATAATGAATTATCCAAAGAAATAATGACAACGCGAGGCCTTGACTCATACACAGCATGTCCCCTCCACAAGTATGGCTGGCCTAATAGTACATCACAAACATCCAGAGGTGTAACATCACACAATACCTCATCTGTCAAGGGCTTGATGCTGTAGGGGAGGCGGCACTGTTGGCGAACTTTGAGATCTTGTCCTTCGTGAAGCCACCCGATACTGTACGGTTGTGGGTGTGGCGTAGTTGGTAGGCCCAACCGCTTCATGACCTCTGTTGAAACGAGGTTCTTTTGGTTGCCACTGTCGACAATGACTTGCAGCGGCGAACCCTTCACCCACATTTGTGAGTGGAAAAGACGTACCCCCTCCTCTGGCTCTTCGGGCTCATTCTTCTAGATCTTGGCAGCGGCAACAGTGGCACTAGGATACGCATCAATGATTTGCTTCCCTTTGCCGTCCCCCTTGTTGGGTTCTGGCTCATAGTCGGAACATGCATCTGATTCGAAAACCTTCAACTCGGCCACCAACGACTGCTTGGTCTGACACTCACTTGTGTTATGAGTGGGACTCTTGTGAAACTCACACCACTTTCCTATGTCCTTCTTCGGCTTCGTGGTGTTGTTCTTTTCTTGCAGCTTCGAGGGGTTGTCTTGGGTCACCCCACCTTGGCTTTGTCCTTTGGGCTTCGGATTTGCAGATCCAAAGTCTCGCTTCTTCTGTTTGAACTTTTGCTCAATTTTGACAGCGTATCAGTATGCTGTGCCGAGTGAGGAGATGTTCAAGAACTCCATCTCTTCCTGGATGTATCTGTGTAGTCAGCCGCGGTATTTGAGTACCAGATGCAGCTTAGAATCTTTGATACCCAACTGTGTGTGAAGGGTATGAAAAATATTTGCGAACTCTAGCACATCTTGGTCTTGTCCCTGCCGCAGTGTGGTCCATTTGATGTATTTGTCCTCATAGCTTTTGACAGGGTAGTACTGCTCCTTGATGGCATCCCGGAAGTCATTCCAAGTGGGGGCGGCTGAAAACAGTGAGCCTGTACTTTCATCCTTCTGCTCGCAGTATGTTTCCCACCAGTCCTTGACGTGGGGGGCTGCTTTGAGAAGAGCGAAAACAATCTTTTCCCGACTTGAAAATTCATGAACAGAAAAATACCCATCTAGTAGATTTAACCATTTATCTACGGCATCTGCGTCTATTTGACCCTCGAAGATGGGGATTTCAAAATTAACTTGTACCTTAAACGGTGTGGCGTTTCCAGAGTAGCTATTGGAAGCCGATGCGTCACCTCTGGGTAGCCGCCGAAGGATCTGCGCAAAGCTATCCATCATCGCGTTCCTTTGCCGCTCGAGGGCTTCTTCGAGCAAGATTCTGATAGGATCTCTTGCCCCCTCGTCTTTCTTCTCATCCGCCATGGGAGGTCGTCGAGATTTGCGAGGCTGGTCTTGCAAAGGTTCGACCAATTCAAGCCCTAACTCCTTATATCCCGACCTCGTTGGGGACATGAAAAGAAAAACAGAGAAAAAGCAGACCGCTCTGATACCACTGATCCAGATTTAAACAGGAACGCAATAAAATACAGAGATAACCATAAAGACAAATATGCAGCGGAAATAATACTTCATTTCATTACTGTAAAATACTGAAATATGCTTACAAATAGAAATAGAAATAACCCAGCTAGGGCGATGGTAGCTTATCTCTTAGAAGAGATGTGTCGGCTACATGCCTCTGAACTGTTCCGAACTGTGTTTACAATGAGGCTCGAAGGCCTATTTATTATTGATAAACAATGGAAAACCCTTCACATTTCAAAACCTAACCCTAGAAGATGAAACACCAAATTGTGGGCCCCGTTTTGGGGTGAGTTGGACAACCAACTTCCCGGGGTCGCGAATTGGTCGTATTATCTCCGTTTGATGCACATGATAGCCCGTTGGAAAGATCTCTCCGAGGACTACGACAAAAAAGATGATTTTTATTAGAAAAATCGTTGGCGGTAGATTTCCCAAAAGACGTCGTTTAGGGCCTCAAAATGGCTCTGGAAGTTTAGGACCCAAAAAACTGCTAAAAATAGTAAACTGCGCTATAATTAAGGAAACTAAAAAACTGAAAGAGAAAGTTGTGGGGGTCCAAGTGGGATAGGTGGGTGGCCACCAACATCCACCTAGTTCAAGGTTACACATTATTATACAAAGTTTTTATGTGTCATACACACTTGTTATGGGGCAACTTTTGCATGAGAAAGAAACCTTACCAATTCTCAGATTACAAGGTGGAGTTTTGCTACTTGAACTTATCTTGATTGAGTGGATGTTGAATGTCAACAAAGAAAATCTCTATTTGATTGCTAGCATTAGGGTGTGTCATGTTTTATTGAAGTTGGGGAAAACATTTCATTTTATTGATAAATTGCCAATGATTGACTACTAGTAATGGTTATCTCTTAGTAAGAATGCATGGTGGTTTACTTGAGTGAGATAGTCCTCCTCAAAATGTGTGGATATTCATTTTATTGTTGATAATGTGAAAGTGCATTGAGAAATTTGGTTACCCTATAAATTGGCGGTACTTCTTTCATTCCATATATTTATTTTTACAAAAATCCCATCATATTATCTTAGTTGAGAGAATTATTGGAAAACATGATGGGTTGACATCAATACCCAATTAAGACATTAGTTTAATTTAAGGAATATTAAAAGGGATGGAGGCATTGTGACAATGGCTAATTAATATGTCATAGATAAGTGAAAGAAAAAATTTCAATTTATTGATGCTTTAAATGTGTCTATGCCCATGTCTCAATGTTGAGTAATTTTGAAATTGAATGAAACCATCTCTCTTCCACATAAATGCTAAAGATATGTGCTAGAAAGGCTCTTCTTCTCTTAATTATTGGTAGGGAATATGACCTATGATCATTAGTACCTATTTTATTGGAGCACACTAGAGTAGCATATAGATATTGATTAATTATTGGATGGTTGTTTAAAGTTCATGTTGTACAACGTTGGTGTTTTGTCCATTAAAATACAAGAAAAAAAATCTTGGAAACCTTTTGAAAATAAAGGACTCACACAACACTGGGTGCAAGAACCATGTATCATAACTTCCTCTCATATTAGCATTGGCTCTTGAGACAAAGAATTGCATACACAAATGGTGCCAATCCTTGAAGCAAAGAAGCATAACTAGTCCTTGCATGTCTACTTAGTGATTAACAGTTGAGTTGAGAAGTCAACTAAGAGTTCTAACCACTATTATGTTGTTAGTTGGTTGTTTTGTGTGTAGGTTACACTAAAAATGAATGGACAATTAATTTGCATATTGTAGCCTTACACACCTATGGAAGAACAAGAAGCAACGAAGTTTTTACTTAGCATTGTAGTGTTAGAACAAGACTTGTAAGCATTTTTAAACTAGGATTTTAATGAGCAAATAAATTTTCCTAGAGTATTCATGTTGGTGAAGCAACTAGGCTATAAGTCCCTCGTTTATAGAACAAAATGAGAGAACTAATCTTGGGTTTTAGAGCACTTGATGCATTACTAATTTTCGTTGTGTTATACTACAAAATCCTACTTTTGGCACCATTGTTGTTCTTGGAACTTTAAGCATAAAGGACTAGAAAATCCAAGGGTTTCTTGGGGCTAGGAAGCCAAATATGCTCCTAATTGGCTAGGAGGATAAGTACGGTATAGGAAAGTGAAAGAAAAGGGGGACTGGACTAGACTATACTTGAACAAATTCAAATAGGAAGAAGAGGTATTATTCTTTTTATTATTCAATGGTTTTCTATTAAAAAATGAAAGTAATGTGTCATTAATTTTATTTCGTTAAATGTTCACTAAGATATTAGTTTATATGTTGTAAATTCAATGTTTAACAACCTTGAAGCACCTAAATTACATGAATATTGAATAATGTAAGCTAGTAAGAAAAGAACCTATATTGCAGTGGATTCGAACTCTGTGTAATCAAAAAAAGTAATTAGTGAATAATAACACCATGTTAAGCCTTTTAACCATGTAAATTCTACATTATTTGCCCATACATAATTGACTAAGTCTTTTAGAGATTATGGGATGTATAATCTTATAGATGCAATTACACAAGGAAATAGATATACTTTAATCATAATTATTTCAGTAGCATTGCTTTGTTTAGAACTTGTGATTATGAAAGTTGCATTTAATGATGGGAGGATTCTTCCCTTCTCGATAGAGTCCTCATCAACCTCAAACGTGCCATGCTTAATGATATCTAAGAATCCCCTTTTTTTTGGTTTGGCTAGCAAGACAGATTTGGGGATTGAACTTTTGATCGCTGTGATACACAAGGACTTGCCAACATGCTTTTTGCCAATTGTGCTATCATCCATAGATGATATCTAAGAATCCCTTAAAAAATTCACAAGAAACCTTTTTAGAGAAGGATTTTTATCATTTTGAAGGTTCTTTAGATTATATTTAATTACTTCATACATATTTATCACAATAGGTTACTTTGTGTTTTTGGTGGACACATGTAGAGATCAAATTTGATTTAGTGGAGCTTAAGAAGGTAAAAGGCTACTTAACTTTCTTTAAAGTTCTATTTTCTGCTTGAAAATAATCATGAGGAGCCTTAGAGGATCACTATAGTTTTGTTGAGTTAAAATTTTAGGAAAGTTGATAATGTGATAAATCATTTGAAATTAAGATTTGAATGATATATGTTGAACTAAGAAAAAGAGCTTTTCATTTTCAACCTTCTTAGTGTGTTGCAAATTGACAAATTGATAAATTGTTTCATCTCATGGTGTTTTGGGAATTATTCAATGTCTAGTTTCAATGTAATATTGCAAAGTACATACCAAAAATATTTTGCTAAGATATCCTTCCTAGCTCTTAACCCCAATTTCTTCTTTCTATTGAGAATTAGATTAAGAAATTCTCTAATAAAAGCAGGATAGTCCATGATACCTACATGTTTGATGGAATTCCACAATTGTTTCTTGTTCGTGGTGCTCATAAATATTTGAGAAAATCTAGATGTTGCTTCAAGGCTTTGGAGAAGAGTTTCATCATCAATGCATTATTAGGTTTCTAGTTGCTAGTTAAATCATATAACTGCTTCAAGCCTATGACCAAGTCCACCTAATAGACCATTAGTGTTGGAAAATTCAAATTACCAGCCAAGAAAATGTTCCCTTAAAAAAAAAATTAAGGTCTTTCTCCTACATGAAGATGATATATGGCTTATGCACAAGAAGACCCTTTGAAGGAGACAAATTAGTGAGGTCATTTCCAAGCCCCAATTGTTGGTAAAGAGAATTATCATTGGTACGGACCTTGAGGGGCTTCTCTTTCTCTAAGGGCCTAGAATATCGTTAGTTTTATTTTTGAACTTCCATTTTCTGCTTACAACATTGTCATTGTTGTACTCGATCACTTGTTAGGGGCTTCTTTCTTTTTTCCTAATTTCTCTTTCTATAAGGGCCTCAAATATCGTTAGTTTTCTTTTTGAACTTCCATTCTCTGCTTACGATATTGTCATTGTTGTACTTGATCATTTGTTAGGGGGTTTCTTTCATTTTTCCTAATTTATTTGGCCCTATCTAACATTGTAATCATGTTTGTTCAATTGTTGGTGTTTTTTATACTCAAAAGGCTCAACCACAAGTTCCACCACTACTTCAAGATGCCCCATGGCTCTAGGGAAGCCCTCATGGGAATTGAACCTTGACCAATGGTGAAAAATGCATAGCTTTCCACTATTGGATCTATCCCCTTTGGGCATAATAAAATAAACTAACTTATAAATAATATTGCGAAATAATTAGATAAAAAAGTACTCGAAATTAAATAATTCTACATTTTATAAAATTTATTACTCTAAATCCTCTAGAATATATTTAATAATTAGTTATTAATTAAAATAAATTCATAAAATGAAAAATTATTTGTATTATTCATCTTTTTATAAATTTAAATATCCATAATATATATTAAAAACTAATTTAGCAATTAATTTATAATATTATTACTATAAATTTATAATTAACGTAAAAACTATCCAAAATATTATATATAATTAATAATAAATTGTTATAAAATTTATATTTATAAATCTCAAAACGTATCTCCAACAATTAGATTGCTATTAGACTAACTTAACCTATATTATTTCCACTTTTCACTATAGTTTTGTAGATTTAATTGCCTTTATTGTCCATCAACAATAATGAAAAATAAGTTAGACAGTTTGGTAAAAATTTAAGTAAGAAAGAGGATTATTACAATAAAGTTGGTAAAAATTCAAATCTAAGTGTTGGAAGTCAAGACATGGCTAAAAGAACTTTTAATAATACAGATAATCACAAATCCCATTTATAAAATACATATAAATTAATAAATTTAGTTACCATCTTTTATTAACTAATAAAATGAAAAATAATATTTTTTATTAATTTTAAGCATGCACCATATTTATAATAAAAATACTCTAAAATATGGAAAATAATTTTTTGTAATTAAATCTTAAATATACACCATATTATTGAATTGAGGCTTCTGTGATCCAAAATAGTTGTAAGAAGAACTTCGGCGTAAATCACATGAGAAAAGATCTTTGTCGACCCGTTTCGAACCAACTAATGTGATTCATCAAATATACACCATATTTATAATAAAATTACTCTAAAATCCAGTACTTCTTTCCCATATAAATAAGTCTATCAGCATAAACACTCTGAAACCTAACATCCTAATTCCAATATAAACCTACAATTAAACAACTCATGTCCTTCAGTAATTAAACCTCATTTACTCATCCTCTATATAATCAGCTTCACTATCCATCATCATGTGTAGTCAATTTTGAACTCATGTCCTCCTGTACTTGCAATTCATTTATTTATCCTTTATATAATTACCTTCATTATCCACCATATCCAATGTACAGTTACCTTACTTTTCCATCATCATTGATCATGAACACCATTGATGAGAAACACAACCTTCCTCGCTATAATTTGATGAGCTGCTATAAATGAATCAGGGTCAAAAAACTTAACTGGATAAAGTAATCTTAAAGAATTCTCTTTACTATACAGGGAAACCTACATTTTATCCTGAATATGTAACAAAATGCAATTGGTTTGTGCGCCAATTCTTCCATATTGACCAACCAAAGGAAAAAAAACTCAAATACCTTACTAAGCTCATACCTGGGTAGGCTGGTAAGCCTAAGGAAGGATGGAGAATTTAGGGATCTGCATGGCTCCCTCTATGCCAACTATAGAGCATATCAAGTGTTTTGACAAGCTTCTGAGATGGCATACAGGGAGCCAGGCGGAACACAGCAAATACGTCGACCATCATCACACTTTGATGGACAGCCTACCTGCAGAATGGTTTTCTGTTAAAAGAACATCATTGAATCAAAATCCCTCCAGAATTTACATTATATTGAATATATTGCTTTCATCACAATCAAGAGTGCCTATTAGCTCACAATCAAGATGTATCAAAATCTCTCCAGAATTTACATTATACTGAATATATTGCTTTCATCCTAATCAAGAGTGCCAATAATCGCTGACAATCAAGAGTGCATCATATAGTATGATATAAGTATGATATTGCCTCAATATAATATATTGCTTTTTCTTCTGAAAAAAAAAGATATAAATTGATATCGATGATGATTAATATTTAAAATTATAACTGATCTATTAAAATTTAATTAAAATCATCTAATTATCATAAATTTTGTTTTGGTTGAACTTAATAAGAATTTGTTTTTTTTTTATATATATTATGATGATCATACTCAAGTAAAATTTGTTCTTATGATGACCAGTAAGAATAAAAAAAAAAAATTTGTTTTGGTTAAATAATTTTAAGTCATTTTTTTCTAAATTGCAGATTTTAAAATATTCTAAAATATTCTGAAAAGTCAAATAATTGACTTTTTTATCAATCAAATTTCCCAAATATTCTAGAATATGAAACTTACTAGAATATTTGGAAAATCAAATAATTGACCTTTTTTATCAATCAAATTTCCAAAATATTCTAGAATATGAAACTTACTAGAATATGAAACTGAATTAATTACAGCAAAAATTTCCTAATTTAAATTGGATTCCTTGATTGAGAACTGTGTCCAGTAATATCTCTTTCTAATTCAAACTGGATTCCTTGAATGAGAACTGTGTCGAGTAATATCTCTTTCTAATTCAAATTGGATTCCTTGAATTAGAACTGTGTCCAGTAATATCTCACTCTGAAACAGAGAGCTCCAGCATGTTATTTCTAAGTTGATACATCCATTTAAATTTACCTATATCTGGTTAATCACACCACACTTATTGTAAACAAGGAATGTCTGACATGAAAGTATGATGATCTTACTCAAGTGTATATATATGTATATATGTTCCAACTGCAAAGAATTTTCTAATTCAGAATGGGTTCCTGGAGTGAGAGAACTGTGTCCGGCAATATCTCTCTTTGAAAAGTAGGGCTCCAGCATGAGATTTCTAATTGAATGCATCCATTTAAATTTACCTATATCTGGCCAATTACACCACAAGTAATTATTGCAAACAAGGAAGATCTGACCGTAAAGAAAGCCCCCACAACAAGATTCTAAGAGTTACATCCCATTCAAATTTATACCTATATCTAGAATTATAATGAACAATTGCACTTGTATGAGCCGATGTCTTAGATTCAGCTATTTCAAATTTCCAGCAGTCCTTAAACCATAAGCACCTCTTTTCAATTGTGGTCAGAGAGTGGAGAATTCAAGCACAAAATATTATCAACTACATTTTTGTGATTGATAGCTATTATTGACATATACACATCTCTGTCTCAGAAAACATAACCAAAGCCTACATGTATACTACAGCCCTAACAGCCCTGACCAGAGCCAGATTGCATGCAGATTCATTAGAATATATGAACTGATTTTATTCCATGACTAGTGATATGAATATCCATCCTAGAACTGAAAACAAGAATTAGCAAAGCAATAATAGCTTTAACAAGTGAATGATTTCTGATTTTTTTTTCCTGAAATATATTTTCTGGATTTATCTTATAAAGATTTATATGGCAGACTTTGCGAACTAACTAATGTGATGCAGGGCCTTAACAAGTAAATGATTTCTGATATTTTTTTAAAATATATTCTCTGGATTTATCATCTATATAGTTGCGAATCAACTAATCTGATTCAAGGCTAATAGATGAAGAAAATCTAATCCAACGAACCAAGTAATGTGATTGGAGACTAATAGCTGAAGAAAATCTAATCCAACTAACCAACTTGAATCGACTAATAGATGAAGAAAATCTAATCCAACCAAAAAAAATAAAGAGAAATACTAAAAATATATACTTTCAGGCCTGCAAGTTGAACATACAGAAAATCTAAAAAGTTCCATCAAAGAATGAACACTCACCTTGGCCATGAATTACAGAGTTTGATTTCTGTATTGAGATGGTGAATTGATCCTAACTGCATACCAACACACATTGCTGCTGCTTCCTCTAAACCACGTTAGAGCATCTGGGTTTTTCATAGATATTCTACAAGTACAGACTCCATTGCTCCCAATTATGGTATAAATAGCATGAATGGTCCTATGAAACTAGGGAAGGGACAGCATAAAAAGTCGTTAAAAAGAAACATAAAACAAGGCTGGTGGTTGTTAATAAGGCGGGGACCGATGTGAAATTCTTTGTGGGCCTCCAAATCAACTCTTAGTTTGAATTATATGAAGTATGAATTCAAAACTAAAGCCGAAAATATAGCAGACTCATAGATATGTTTCTTGATTGTACTTTCGACAGGTTGGTAGAATTATTCTCCATCATGTTGGAAGATTGAAAGAAGAGTGATATTCTAACTCTCTTTCTCTGCTGCAAGGTGAAATGCAAGGGGTAGTTCGAATTAAAATGAAAGAAACATGTACATCTGATAACAGTGCAGAGAAGATTGTTACATTTTTATAATGCTTATTAGAAAAGTGGGGACATTGGATACATTGCTGAGTCAAAATGCTTAAACCAATATAATGTTTTTAAGAAGTTAAACCAATCCAATGTTGTGATTTGAAAGGTAAGAAATGTGGTAAGAGTTGGTATTTTGTGAGGTAAGAAAAAGTATCATAGTGGGTAAATTAAAATTTAAAAATAATAAATATTTTATTGTTAAATTTTGGTTTAATTTTTATTATATATTATTATAAATGAGTATAAAATTAACATTTTTATAATATTAATTTAAATTTATTTTAATTTTAAATTTATTAAATATGGAGGAGATTAAATTTTTTAAGGTGTAAGATTACATTTACATTTAATTTTTTCATTATATAATAGATCTTAGGTTATATTAAAATATAATTAAAACAATTTGTTTTGTTATTATTATTATTTTTTCTATAAATATAATGTTATGTAATTTTATCATAACAATTCATGTTGAATTATAAAGCACCTCTACTTACAATTAAAAAAGTGTGATATTATGTGTCTATTTTATATTTTAATCTCCAAATATTTATAACCATCATGGTAAATATTTTTTATTTTATCGGTATTTTTTTGATAAATTTTAAATAAAATTTGGTAAGAAAAATTTAAAATTATTGATCTTAATTTTTAAGATTAACTAATCTCTTTATATTATTAACTATAATAATTAAATCAATACAATATTCATTACATTGTTAATTATAATAATTATATCAATACAATTATACTAATATCAATTTTTTTAATAATTATATCAATATAATTATACCAATATCACATTTTTTATACTAATATCATTTTTTTTAATAATTATATCAATACAATTATACCAATATCAAATTTTATCAAATTTTTTATGGACTAGTATACCATTAATTATGATGATAGTTAACGTTTGCTGAGACCAAACATGATCTATCGGACCTAAAGAAACAAATTATTTATTTTGATTTAAGATTTTATTCCTATGCTCAAAAAGCTTGGAGAGAAGCCTCCCGAGCTCACTATAATTTTGACATTGTAAAAGGCTAGGAAGGTCAGTATTGTAACAAAGATTGTGAAACTGAGATCTAATATGGTTGTAGCACTCTAAGACGAAGTGGTTTTCATCCTTGATGTTCCTATTCTCACATATATGGTAAATCCTTTCCATCCATGGTGTTTTAGGAACTGCCCAACGAATTGTTTCACTATGGAGCTCATGACAATTTGTTCTAATCTTTGCTATTTTAATTATATTAATTTTCTTCTTTGAGCTAGTTAAAATAGAGAGATACTTTTGATCTTCTAGGGCGGGGTTGATGACCTTCTTATAATAATTTAATTTTCTTTTAGCTGCTAAATCTTTCTCACACCACATTTTTTCTTTGAACTTAGAAGTAACAATATCTTTAATGTTATTAATATTTTGCATTGCATCATTCTCATTGATCTCCCAATAGTTTAACTAGGCCCTTGTGTCTTTATGCCACCACCGATTGAGCCTTAGGTGGTTTTGGCTGGAATTTAAAGCTAGCTTAGGAAGTCTATGATGATCTATGTTATTGAGTTTGTGCTTGTACAGCAGAAACATAGTCATAGCTAGGCTCTCAATAAAGAAAAAACATGTTTCCATACAATAATATATACTTTATAAATCAGTAAAATATGATAAAAAATCCAATAAATAATATATAATTAAACAAATAGATAAAATAACTTTGCTTTCTAAATTTTAATTTGGTTTTTAGTATAATATGATATAAAAAACGATAAATAATATATAATTAAACAAATAAATAAATTAACTTTGCTTTCTAAATTTTGGTTTGGTTTTTAATTAAAATAAAGGATTGGTAAATATTCAATTTTCCTATCTGTAATGCTTAATAAGAAGGGAACATTACATCATGTTTAGTTATGATGGTTAAACCAATACAACTGATTGTTACTAGCTGCCTAGCACCAACTATGACATGTAATGTTAGAAAGATGTGAAAGTTGTTTTAAGAATAAACAACTAAAAAGGTGATGTGTTGTCTTATTAAAACCTTGACTTGGGTTCTTAAAGGGAGAAAAAGAGAAGAACTGGGGCCCTACTTGTATAATAAATTCTGACAGTTAAACCAATACAATTCTCTTCTCAACAACCGAGTATGATATGCAATGAAAGAAAGATGTAAAAGTGTGATTGGAACAAACCACTACAAAGGATGCTTCTTGGTGGCACTGTGTTCATGATTGGAAAATAAAAAATTAAAAAGTTTCTGGCTTGAAATATGTTAACCTAACAAGGATTACCTCAAGGTATACTATGTTTTCTGTCACAACGTGGACCCAATTCTTTATATTAAATCAAATCATGAAATTTTCTTACCCACTACTATACCTGCAATCCGTATCTAAAGGTCTGGCCCAGGCCCCTGATGGGTAGATAAGAAGAGTTGTCACTTGTTGAGGAATGTGAGTTGTCAGATTTGCATTGAGTACATGAATCCATGTACAGATTGGTTTTGACTTTACGATCTTAGTAACATGTATTTTAAACCATTGAAAGGCTTTTTCTAAATGTCCTTTGTACTAATTTGTCAAATCTAACAACTCAATTAAGAAATTAATCCAGAGAAAACTTCAAACAAAGTTGACCAGCATAAATTTCCTATGATTCTTATATCATAGGACATGGAATATTTTTTGATAAGGTAATTTGGTCTAGCCACGTGAATTGTACAAGAGACCATAGATTTATGAGAATGTAGACTAAACCTTCTTCATCCAGCCAAGATCATGTATAAGATGCATATAAGAGAGACAATGGGTTAAAGTTTTGTTTATAAACTATTAAATTAATAAATAAGAAAAAGGTTTGAAATTTTATGGGAAGCCTAAAACATTTAAAGGTGCATGTCTTACTGTCACATTATTTAATATGCTTTTAAATAGAGGTTTCTTTAATAACTTACATATGTTATTTTATGTCACATTATATAGAGGAATAATTGCAAAATCAAACAACAAGTATAGTAAAAGAAGATAGTCACTTCGAAAAGAATATCTCTGGGATGAAAGGTAAGTTTGAAGATAAAAGTTGCAAACTTGTCATTATTTTAGTGAGAATAAAATTTAGTAAGATTATATTAAAAATGGTAGAGAAGTTGAAGTTTTCATGATAAAAGTATATATGTCTATATAAATTATTTTGGTTTAAACAAAATTATAAAGTGATTCTGAGAAATTAATAGAAAGTTTGATTTAATATTGATGAAGATAAAGATAACATTATGTGTAATGACATTTTTGTAAATGCTTGCCACTTGTTGTTACATAGACCATGGCAGTTTGATAGAGGTATGGTGTGCAATGGGAAGAAGAACATCTACATCATCGCCAAAAATAGGAAGATTTATAGTTGTTAATGAATATTAAAGAGCCCATTACCTAGATCTTAGTGCTCTTTGTAGAGAAATTTGTATCCATAGTGAAAGAGACAAAATAATGTTAAATGTTTGTGCTAAAGAAAGTAGTTGTTAGCTGGAATTCTTCCTTATGGCTAGGGTTGGAGCCATAACATAGTGGGGACAAGGAACTCAAAATCAAAGTTTAGACAAGCAAGTAAACTTCATAAACTACTATCTAAGGTTGATGAGCATCCTTAGAAAGATGAAGGTTGATGTAGATCCTTTATTTGAATCTTCCTCCTTCAATACCCTGTTAGAAACCTACATACATTACAACAAACAAAGAATGAACAATAGCATATTCAAAGGAAATTTTATTTCATAACTTCAAATAAATCTACTTTTCAATGAACAATTATTTACTAGATTAAATTAACATCAAATTGGAGATAGGAAAGATGAGTTTCTTATTATTAGATCAACATTAGTACAATAGTATGGAAAACACCTATAACCCATTGTAAGTACCACATGAAATTGTCCTCTAGGTCCTTCTACCCCTAAGTCAATGAAGCTCTTTGCAAATAGTCTTATGCTTAATGAGAGAGATAAGGGGCTCGATTCAAGATCAAGAACAACATCATGAAATGAGGGTTTCTGATTGGGAGAGTGCTTAAAAGCACAGAGGAAATGTAAACTAGGATCAAGAATTTTTCCAACATAAGGTTGCTTGGTCAAGGCATCCAATATACCTTACCTACACCCTTGGCATGAATTTACACTCCCAATAATTGATTGGGGTTATTCAAGTATGGGCTATATGAGATGATTTTTTGTCAAACCTATAAACCCAACCTAAAAATGTGTTATGATGTGGACATTTAATTTTTTTTTGTGGATTTTGAAGGCATACTTGAGTTGTTTTTTGACATATTATTGGATGTACACATTTTTTTTGGTGAGAATCACGGATGTACGTGTTATGTTAGAACAAGGGTAGCATATGTGAACTCAAAGCTTGTTTTTTAAAGAGTTCTTTGGGAGAATAACACATTGGGAAAAACAAAATGATGTTAAGGCCAATATATATGTCTCAATCAAGTGTGGAAAAATATGCTATAACAACAACGAAGCACGGGAAGATAGCAAAGTGCACAAAGGAGATGAAGATTTCTGTAGAAGTGAGGATGTTGTTGGACAAATATGATGACATGGCATTCAATGATTTACTAAATGGATAAGTACCACAAACAAAGGTTACAAATGAGACAAATTTCATTCAAGGCACGATATTTCTAAATATAAAAAACACATAGAACAAGTTTGAATGAAAGCTCAAAATTGAACAAACAAGTTGGTGAATTGTTGTCAAAAGGCTTGATTAAAGAGGGAGTGATATGATGCAAAGTTCCATCTTTGATATAAAGAGAGATGGACAATGAAGGACACATGTAGAGTCCACATCAGTAAACAAAATCATGATCATATACAAGTTCCCATTTTCAAGGAAGGATGATCTTATGGACAAAGTAAGTTGAAACACCCTTCTCCCACACTTACCCAAGGTGATTGATCCACCGAGGTAAATACGTGATGAATATTTACTATGATATGACTCAACTTCCTAGATCACCTTAAGGAAGTTGAATCAACAAAACCAAAACCTTAATGACCTCCCTCAAGCGCTAGACGACCCCCAAGGGCTAAACCATCCTTCCAGGTGCCTAGACCTTGAGTTAAACCTCTGTTTTTCTGTCCTGGACTCCTAGACACTCGCACAACACTGTTGGAATTCAACTCTAGCCCTCCATCACATGCACAAGCCTGCAAGGGAGAGACTGTAGTCTTTTTCACCCAATTCTATGCCTGCAACCGCAAGAGTTGAGGCATTTTTTTAGGCTAGTCTCTAGACCATTTCCCATAACTTAATGAAACTCTCAAAAATGATAAATGACACGGGGACAAATAATTCCATACAAAACTTAGACAAGAAGTTGACCTAACTAGGTATAACCATGACATACATTTCGTCAAACAAATGATGAACATGTAATCTACAAGTCATAAATACACATTTGAACATAGGGGTATCATACTTATCTGAGAATCGTCAAGAAGGTCTTATGGCCTCTCACAATAGATGAAATATCATCTATTAGGTTGTGCATTCATTAACATTTCATTTACTAACCAAAACATGATGAGAGCCATAACTCAAGTCTGTCATAAACCATGCTTATATCCAACATATAATGAGAGAAATATCATTGATAGAACAACCATTAAAGTCACATAATAACAAGTACACTTACTCATGTATATACAATAGGAAAGATCTCTTATTAAAATATTCAAAACCCAACCAAGTCAGGGACTTCCACGCACAACCCGACCATAGATTGGGTTGAACCAAATCTTTTTTCAGCCAATCACCCCCATGCCATATTCCAAGCATGAATGTGGGACTCACAAAAAAATGACCACACTTCTCAGGCTTTACCACATATCCCGCTAAAATAGTTCTAGGATTTCTAGGCCCGAAGCAAGAACCTATACATCCAGGCTTTATTGTATATCCCGCCATTATTGGTCAAGCGATTCCTAGGCCCAAACAAGAAACATACACTACCAGGATTTACAACAATCCTACCATATACTAGTCAAGGGATCACTAGGCCCTAAAAAAGCATGGATGCCTCTGAATTTATTCACCTACACCGTGAGGAATTTTCTCATCTCTACCCTTAGGCTTTATCGCATATCCCTCCATATACTGCTCAAGGATTTCTAGGCCTTTGGGAATTTTTCTGACACCACCTCACTCTGTTTCGAAACCATTCGACAATCAACTCAACCAAGTAAAAGAACCCCACCACACCATAACTATCACGAAATGGCAAGGCAAGGCTGAAACCATTGTCAAACTTGGAAAAACCCAGGCCAATGACAACAAGAGAACCAAATACACACATGAATGTACCGTGCATGTCAAAACTAGTTGGGAACTCATACATGCAACTTGGTACCTACAAGTAATCCCGTTGTAGCCACTTAATCCAACTCTTCCTTGCTTGATCTTTTCTTCTCTTTTCTTTATTGTCCTTCCTTTGCCTTCCTTCCTCTAATGCTAGATTTCTCCAAGAATGCTCTAAGTGTGCAAGAGTATGAGAGAGAAAGAATAGAGAGAGAGATCCAAAACTGAACTAACAAAAAGTAAGCACACTGAAAAAAATCCGTGAACTGATCCTCATAAGCCATTTTATCATTGAGGCCTCTATTTTCTTCATTTTCCATTATTTTCCTTCATTTTCCTCCTCACATGCAACCTATGACCTTTCACCTTCCTTTTCTCCTAATTTTTTATTATTTTCATAAAGAAATGTCAAATAATGCATCTTTACCTTTTCAAATCCTTTACCTTTTCCTTTTCCAATTTCCCCTTAGCCATAATAAACCAATTCAACACCCACTAGGATGTTTTGCCCAACATTCAACTTAGAATATGTGTCCCATGACCTTGGTCTTATTTTTCCTTTATTAACTTTATTACATGGATTTTTGACCCAGGGTTGTTACAAACCCCTACCCCTTAGGGGAACATCATCCTCCATGTTCAATGACACCTACAACCAGCAAAACCATTGAAATAAAAAATATACTGCCCATGGAGCTTTATAACTTAGCTTGATGTAGTATTTACAATGATCAAACACTTGAAAAGAAATACCAACATGACAACCATACCGCTTATTAGATATTTATAACACATCTCATCATGGTATTTGCATCCATATACATATATACATATAGAAAAACGACTTTGCCTCAAATGACAAACAAGGAAGGATACATAGCCCATATTTGATTAGTCATCTCCCATGTAGCTTCATCGGGCCCAAAGTGCTTCCAATACACTTTAACCTACTCAATTGCTTGGTTCTGGAGTATGAGCATATTTATTTGCAAAATGCACTAAGGTTCTGACTGGAATTCTCCTTCTGGATCCACCTACAATACATACCAATCAATCACATGATTAACATCCTTTACATATCTTTTAAGCAATGAAACATGGAAAACATCATGGAATTTCACTATTGGAGGCAGTGTAAGTTTGTAGGCCACTGGTCCAATCCTCTCAAGGATCTTGAAAGGCCCACAATACCGAGGTGTTAGCTTCTCACATGACCCAATCCTCAAGGAGCTCTTCTTTGAATTGATGCACAAGTACACATGCTCCCAAATCTAAAACTCCTTAAACATTCTGTGTTGATCCGCATAACTCTTATGCCTGTCTTGTGCTACCTTTATACTCTTCTTCATAACTTGTATTTCATGTTCCATCTCTACTAGCATGTCTACTCCAATCAATACCTTGTTCACTATATCACTCCAACTGATGGGAGTGTTAAAAATCCGCCCATAAAGTTCCTCAAACAAACTCATCCTCACTAACTCCTAATACCCATTGTTGTAAGTAAACTCAACTAGTGGAAGATACTCTCTTTTTATATAGTATTTTGTCACACTCCCTGTCTCTTATCCTGAAGTTTCAAAATGAAGAAATATGTCAGTGTATTCACCATGAAACATGTTAAGAAGCATCCCTAAAAAAAGACGAAAATTTTCCTTGAAAGATTTCTGAAGACACTTGTAAAAAAACTTATTTTCAAGATCAACAATTTTTGTATCACTAGTGACCCATGTTGGTACCTTGTTGCACTATACTATCCTAGTGCTACCAGCACATGTTTTATCAGGAAAACCCACTTTGAACATCTTGAAGAATTTTTTCCTAAAGTGGAGGAGTGGCTTCTCTTATTAGAAGTCTCGAGAACGACGAGCTGGTTACAGGTGAATGAGGATTGGAATGAGACCTCCCATTCTTGCTCCTTGATACTACTTTTGTGGATCTTTCCCTTGAGATGTGGAACCTCTCCATCCTTTTATGGATCCTCAACTCCCTCTCCTTCCCTATAAATAAGATCCCTTCTATCCACAATTGGTTGGCTATTACTTGGTTCCCTTCGTAGTGCTGAAGTATGCCCAAATGTTGCCCATTTTGCTAAGGAGAAAGGAGTGCTTGAAGGTTAAGGCTAGGACTTGGAAAGTCACCTAAAGGAGGCTTCCAACATTCAAGCTTAAGTGGTTGTAATTCTCCCTTTACCATCTATTAATAATAAATTATGTGTTTTCTTTCCATAAATTTGTCAATCATTTCTCATTTAGTATAATACTCCTTGATCTATTATATGGTTTATATTGGAATAGTTTTTTCTATGTATGAGTTTGTTGTCTCCACATGATTTTCCTTGCAGGTATTCATTCCCATCGGCAAAGAGGAGATTGCGCTTGGAAGCGAAAGACTCAAGGACAACACTAATAGACGTTAGCATCAGAATGAGGTAGGTCATCTATCCTTCTTTGAGTTTTCTTGTATAAGCTAGGAAATTTTGCACATATTTGTCTAGTTTGTTACTATATCCTCCCATGGGACTAGAGGGATTGTTTCTTTCCGTAGAAAGTATTGCCTTCACAACATCTCCCCACTTCCACTGCAGATGCATCACACACATCCTCAACATATCCTCTAGTATCATGTTGACCCTCTCTGTCTATCTATCTGTCTACGGATGATAAGTTGTGTTGAAGGCCAACTCTATACCCAAACCTGCAAATAACTCTTTCCTAACCTAAAAGTGAACTTGGCATCTCTGTTTGGAAAAATCTTCTTCAGAACACCATGCAACCTCAATATATCTATGATGAATATCTATGCTACCTCACTAGATGAATTAATGGACTTCACTGGAATGAAGTGCGTTATTTTAGTCAACATGTCAACCACAACCATAATATAAGAATGTTGTATAGATGTCCTCGGAAATCCTGTAGTAAAATCCATGGATATGACCTCCCATTTCAACTCTGGAATTGGAATCGACTGTAGTAAAACACCTGGATGCTTACACTCTTCTTTTACCCATTGACAATCCAAACATCTAGCCACAAATTCTACCACTTTCTTCTTCATATTCCTCCAATAGTATAACTTCTTCATTGTTGTCAATGTCTTCTGATATCCCAAATGACTTGTATACAACTTAACATGAAATTATCTCAAGATAAGATTCTTGAGCTCGCTTTTATCCGACACATAGATCTTGTTCCTAAAACTGATCAAACAAGTTGTTCTAAGATGATAATGCATATCTTGTTCACCTGTACCCTGTTGTAACTTATGCCTAAGATCCCTAGACCTATCATTTGATTGTCTTGCCTGTAAGATATGATCTTGTAAATCTGTCCCATATGAACTCATAGCTTCCATATGATTTACATGTATCCTTCTTCTAAGAGCATCTGCAACTATGTTTTCCTTTCCCTTAATGTACCTGATCTTGAAGTCAAACTCACTGATCGTAGCTAACCATCTAGATTACCTGGAATTTAGATTCAGTTGGTTAAATGAGTATCTCAACCCACTGATTTCTCATCAATACAAACCTCTTACCATGAAGATAATATAAATATCCCAAGGTATAGAATTTTGAGCATGTGAAAGCATACATGATTGTGTGTGAAGTCTAAGTTTTTTGTGGAGAGGTCATTGGTACTGTTGCAAAAGTGTGCAAAGAGTGAGAAAGAAAAATACTTTGAATGACGTTTGAAGTCACTGAACATGAGAAAAAGTATGAAAATTAAATATATGGAATATGTGTATGAGGAATATTTTGAGAATGAAGTCTAAACAAACAAGCCGATATTGTATGTATGTAAAACTTAGGGAATTATGTACAAAAAAAAAGGAGTGGCATATAAGGACTGTGAATGAAAGAAAGTTGAAGACATAAAGCAGGGAGTGATATGCAGAAGTAAAAGAGACCTCGAGGAAAGAAAAAATGAATTAGAGATTAATCAATCTACATAATAGGAAATCTTATGGATATGAGTTTGAAAATGTATGAAAAATGGATTTGATACGTAGTTCTATTAAGTGCTAGTAAATCACTTCAGGGGATTGGTGTCTCCTTCTGGCTGGTTCTAGTAAATCATTTCAAGGGATTGGAGCCTCCTTCTAGTTGTTGCCAGTAAATCATTTTAGGTGATTAGAGTCTCCTTGTTGTTCGTGTCGGTAAATTATTTTATGGGATTGGTGTCTCCTTTTAGTTGGTTATAGTAAATTATTGTAATAGTAGGTTGATGCTTACAAGAACATTTGTATAAATAAGTTTTGTGGTTTTCTCATGTAAGTGTTTCCACGTACATCTAGTGTATTCATATGTTGCTGACAATATTGATATTGTATATGTATTGAAGTGTTTTCATTTGTTAAAATTGACCATTATACTAATTCACCCACCTCTTAGTATAGTCATATTTTCAAAAATTGGTATTAGAGAAGGTTCCTTCAAGAAGTAGTTAACCAATGGAAGGTAAATCAGAAGGGATCATGGCTAGCCATAAGGGATCTTCCTTAAGCAAAGATCCACCGTTTGATGGATCAAACTATGACTTTTGGAAGTAAGAATGACTACCTATATTATGTCTGTTAGGGTCCTATGATTCATAGGATCAAATGATGATTTAATATTTTCTTTCGGTATATCCAATTGTAAATAATATTGCATATTGCAAATGATTTAATATATATATATATATATATATATATATATATATATATATAGATATATATATATATATATATATATATATATATATAATAAAAAATGAAAAGACGATATATAAAATAAAAATGGAATAAAAAAAATTAAAAAAAGGATGAAAAGAACCCCATGAAAAGAAAAAAAGAGTGAAAGTGATGCAAATTCAAATGCCACTAGGAAAAAAATAAGCCTGTCTTGAAAAATAAATTAGGGATTGTATGCAGCTTGTCTTAAATGCCACAATCACAGATTTTCGTTTAAATCATACAATGTAATCATGGTCAAACACATTTAAATTTATGTCGTTAGAATAGAGTAATTTAAATAGACTGTTTAAACTTGGTTAAAAGCAGGTAGATAGGTGAAGAAATTGATCCAATTGTTTTAAGCTGGATTAATGATTTAAGTGGTAGGTTTGAATGTAGATTAGGATAAATCTCCCTTTTTGAAAATAATAAGGGTTTTCACATCTAAATGCACCCCTAGTTGGTATATGATAGCCTATATTTTTAAAATTTAGGAGGAAAAACAACTACAATAGTATTGTGAAGGTTTTTTTAAAGCCATATAAGTTTGGCCTAACTTTGGCACTTATCAAATAAAAGTGCAAAATGACAAAGTGGTTTTCATGTAGCGGGTAAACAGCGGCCCGAACAATGCAACATGTCGGATCATGATTCAGATTGATTGTTTATAAGGCCTTTCGGCCCCCCAGGACCTTCCCCCCCCAGCCTTCCTACCTTTATTAGCAAAGGGGTGGTCCGAAAAGGTGGTTTCCTTGCTCCTGTTAGTGTCAGTCTTGTTAGGCTGTCACCTGGATCAAAAAATGCTTTTACCATGGTCTTTTCAGGCTTTCATCATCAAATTTTTCTGTTACTAGGTTTACATAGCAAATTTGGTCATTACATGGTCAGTCCAAGATGGAGTCATTGTCTGAAATTTCACTAATGCTGGTTGCTTGTCATATACCATGAAAATTGGTCAAGTCATCATCATCATTCCATTAGGTCATAAGGGTCCCCAAGGTCCACCATTTCCATAAAAAAATCAAAAATAAGTCAAACATGACAAAGAAAAGAGTTCAATAAATGAAACATGATTATTCACATTTTCATGACATCAAAAAGTTTTAGGAGAAGAAAGCACCAACACTCAGGAGATGAAAAAAGCACATTTGCAATGGTAAAGGTAAAATCTGCCTTCAAAAAGTGAAATAAGCTCACAAAGGAGGATTAGTTTCTTTTCTCTTTTTGAAAAAGTGAAGAAATTACCCCTATATAAACTCAAAATGACTCAATACCTTTTCATTCATCTCTCATTCACTCTTCATCATCGAGCTCACTCACTTAAAAAAGAAAAAAATCCCTTTCCCTAGGAGAATTTGGCCAAAAATTGAAGGCGTTGCGCGTAGAAGAACTACACTGCACTTTGGAGGCAGGCGTTGTGTGTAGGTGAACTGCGCTGCACTTTGGCATTGTGCGTAGAAGAACTGTGTTGTGCGCAAGACAGAGTGCCTGAAAAACACCCAAATTTTCCCCAAATTCAAAATTCTTGCTTTCAAACTTGGTCAAATTTCTTTCTAAGGCTGAGGAACAAGTAAGTACATCATTTCCCTTGATTTTTGCTTTCCCATTTGCATTCCATGTTGATAATTTCTCAAGCTAGGATTTGTAGCAAAAGTTCCATGGGAAATGCTAGGGTAGAAATAGTCATCATAATTTTTCATCTCCTAAACATGTAAATTGACATTCTACACCTGCACACATGTATGATGAGTCATTTTAACTAGTCCATCCTCCTACAAATCAAGTTTAAACACTAAAAAAACAAAACCCTAGCTCATTCCTAGAGTTATTTTGGGCAAATCACATCATAAACCTTCTTGGTCTCACTTACAAGCAGCCACATCTATTCACTACTTTCATCACTCATTTCCATCAGTTTCTAAAAGCCATCTCATCTTTCACAAAATGCCTCCCATCATTCTTTGAAAATCCCTCATATATCACTTCATTTTCATACTCACCTCACATCTATTTTCACTTCCTGCTGCTAGGATTTTGTGTCACCATGGAGATTGATTCTTCACTAGAGAGGAAGAGACAACACAAAGGAGGAAGGATTCTCAGATATGAACCATCATATTGCAATCAGATCAACTCCTATCCTTTCATCAAACAATGCTTTGAAGATTGTGATTGGATTGTTCCATCACAATCTCATCAAAACCATTGTCCTTCATCAGTTGGCAGAGAGGGGTATAGTTTGGGAAGCCTTCTTAGAAACAACTCTAAAATGGCATGAGGAAAATGGAGCATCTCAGTCCATAAGTGCACCAAAACAACAAACAGAGATGGGATCATCTAGCAAACCTAGAGGAGAAGATTCAACTACCTAGGCCAGAGGTCACCAAAGTGTATAAGAAAGGGCATAGCCTTGTTTTTTCTTCTCACACAGAGAAAGGGGCCAAGCCTTCTTTATCGACAAAGCAGGCATCAACAACAAAGGGTAAGAAGATAGTTTAGCATGAATTAGATATCATTGATTTAGAAGAGGCAGATGAGACTTCAATTATGAAACAAACTATTAGGGACAAGGATTACCAAATCAAGGAGCTGGAAATAAACATGGAAAGAGCAAAGTTCATTATATCATTCCTTGAACAAGAAAACAGTCAACTCAAGGCAAAAGAGTTGATCTTAGAAAAGGAAAAATCCAAGTTATTGCAGCAGGTTGGAAAAGGTAAGGAGATTATAGAATCAAGTGAGCCTGAAGGATCAAAAGGTACATGAAAGAGGAAAAGACCAAGAACCAGAGGTCTCAAGGAAGCTTTGCAAGAGGAACAAAAACAAATATTGCTCAATGAAGACCTAGACCTAGAAGAAAGGATTGCCCTAGAGGTACATCAAGACAAAGAGTATTGGCTCAATAGGGTGAATGAAAATTTGGAAAAGCTCCTGGAGAAGGTAAATAGAGATAGTAAAATGCTCAAACGCATGGCACATCATTATCAAGCTCAAAACATGATTTCCAATGTCAAAGTGAAACAGCTCAAAAACAAGCTCAAGGAGACAAAAAAAGAGCAAAAGGATGAGGGAAACTTGGAGATTCCTGCTGAAGCATCCATGAAGCTTTAACAAACTCATTTTTAAACCTTCCCTCCAATTTTGAGCCAATTCTAAGCATTTTGAGTTTTTTGAGAATTTTTGGTCTAAGTTCAGAAAATTGGCCTCTCCAGAAGCACAGCGCCTTTTCCTCAGGCATCCATTTGAAGAAAATTTTATATTTTTCGAAAGGTCTTGGCATCCTCTAAAAGCCCATTTTCCCAGATTTTGCAGAGGTGGCCTAGTTTGGGAGAAAAAGGAAAAATAGTGGCAAAAAATAGCATTCTAGAACATTTTTTGACACATGTTGTGCTACTGGAGCAACCTTGGGAGAATGGAGTTTTGAAGGTCTTTTCGTGCTCCAAATTCAGAAATTCAAATTGTTATGGAAATTAGACTTGAAAGGATAGTTGACCATTTTCTAGGATTTGTAGTTGGACCCTTGGAATGCACTTAAAAATCATCTCAAAGTCGGCGCTGCATTTCTGCATTTTCTGTGTTTTCAAATGTAAAATTTCACTGTGTAAAGTTTATAGTTTCTAGTCAGACTTGGTCAAAGTCAAGATTCTCTTTGTAATGGCACAAGTTACAAGGCTAGGTGATGTAGGCTTGAATAAATGCATATCATAGGTTGTTTTTGATGTTTATTAGGCCTCATAAAAGAAGAAAACTCCTAATAAAACTCTTCATGAGGTGTTTAAGTTGCACCTTCTCACTATCACCTGTTGGTTGAGAGAATCTTGGAGTCAGTTCCTCCACCAAGGAATTCGACTCCTAAAGGTGGGAAAGTGGTCTAGGAGAGTCTATATGTATCATTTATCCTCAGGAGAAGAGGGTTGAACTTTTTTGAAGGAAGGCTTGCATTGTAATCATCTTTTAGCTAATACATATATAGGTTGCAGCTATTTTCAAGGAACTCTAGCCCAGTGAGTTAATGGTGTTTGTGCTTCACCCTTTTTTTTAATCATGGTCTAAACATCTTTACATACATTATATTTCTTCTCTTTATGAATAACTTGTGATAAAATACTCAGAATTCTTGTTTTTTCAAGCTCTGTTATCTAAGCTTTCATGGTTTAATGTTTTGTCTTCTTAAGCTAATGAAATAATTTTTTAATGCTCATTAGTTTCTTCCATTCTATATCCTCTATACTACACCGAAAAATGCTCCAATTACACCATGGCTTCTGACATCTAGCTCCTTCTTATGCTTGCTCTTGTATTCCCACAGCCTAGACCTACTTGTGGCTCCAAACCCTAAGTTCAGTAAACCCTTTAAAAACTAATTTTTTACAAACAAATATACATATCTAGCCTAAGATTAATTTTCTTTAAATTCATATCATCAATAAGAGACTTAGAGAGATCCCTCTCATGCTTAGTAGGGCTATCTACTGAGCTAAAGTGGTTTGACCCTTTTCGATTTCCTTTTCAGCCTAGGAGATTGTAAGGACTAACATTTTTGGCACCACTGCCAGGGATCGATTGTTAAATTATCCCTGGGAAAATCTTAAGAACTTTCAAGAAACTAGTTCTATACCTCTCAGTTTCCGGTATTCGAAGACAAATTGAATTCATAAATCTCATTAGTTTAGGGTGTATACATTTTGGCTTCCAAAAGGCATACCAGGTCAAATATTGACCCAAATCCACCCTTTATTGTTGAAGACCGTGAAAGACTACTCAAAAAACTTAGACTACCTATCACTCTAAGTGCAGTTCAAAAAATTAAAAGAACAAATTCTTTGCCTAAAAACCTATTCGCCTTTGAGAAAATTCGATTCGAAGAGCATATAGAATTATCACTTACAAGGTATAAGTCTGACTCCTGCATCTATGATACAACACTATAACCTTTAAAGGTTGAAACTCACTCTTTTTCTTCAGAATCTTTGTCTGCTAAGACTGATCATGAATTGTGGTTAAAATTTGATAAGCTTCAAAGCCTTGTTGACCAACTCCAAATCACAACTGAAAAAGCTTTTGTTCAATACCAACTTGAATACTTAGCCACAGCTTCATCCTCTTTTACACCTCCAAGCTCATCTACCACATCTCCTAAAGCTTCAGTTTCATCATCTTTCTTGCCTCCTCCGTTCGTTCCATCCTTGCCTCTACAACCCATTTTAGTAGTTCCATCATCCTCATCACAACCCATACTTACACAACCCATTGTAACACCTTCACTTCCTCTAGTAGTCATGGCAAGATTTGCACCTCTTTTACTGCCTGCTCAACTTACTTCTTTGCCTCAGAACTATGGTCAAAGACTTCCTTTGTTTGATGGAAGTGCAGAAATTACAGCTCAGCAACATGTTGACAAGTTAATAGACTTCATTGATTTAGAAGAAATTGATGAGGAGAATGCTAAAATGAGGATTATCACTCAGAGTTTCTCAGGAGATGTTAAGAAATGGTTTCAAAGTCTAGCTACAAATTCCATTAACAGTTCTCAAAGATTGATTGAATTATTTCTAGCTCGTTGGCAAGAGAAGAAAAATCCATTACAGATATTGGCTGAATATAATTCAATGAAAAGGAACCCCAATGAAACAGTTCAAGAATTCACATCAAGATTTAATACAGTGTACAATTCTATACATGATGATATGAAACCTCCTCCTGGTTTGGATCTTCTTCATTATCCTGATGCTTTCGATCCAGAGATGGCCTATTAGCTTAGAGAAAGATACCAAACTACCCTTGAGGAGATGAAGTGGAATGCAATCAGTGTTGAAGCCAATTTGCTCATTAAGAAGTCAAAATAAAAGCCAGAGAGGGCGGAAAAGAGATTTGTTTTAAGAGAAGAACCCGCATCATCTTCTAATGCAAAGCTTGACAGCCTAATAAAAACTATGGAAAGGATGATGGATAAAATATCCGTAATTGATCGACAAGCTGAACCATCAGTGAGGAATCCTAACTTTCACGGACAGAAGCAACAACAGTTCAGAAATCGACAGAGAGAGCAGCGAAATCAAGATCCTCAAGGTCAAGTGAAAGCTCCATTTCAGCAAAACTATACTGAAGGCCAGGAAGAAGATGAAGAAGAGATGGTAGAAGCAAATCACTTCTTTCAAGAAGATAAACTGCCTACTTTCATAACTGAAGAAGATCAGTTTTATAAATACTCTTTTATACCAGATGACCAACAATTTGTGCTTGCAAGCAAAGATCTGTGGGCTGATAGGACTAAAGAGTACAAAAGAGGATATCAGAATGCCCCCAGTCATCTCCAAAAGCAGTACAACTTAAGAAACAGAAATGTGCCTGTCATTATAATTCAGAAAAGACAAAATTTGCAAAAAGACGCACCAAGAAAAGAAGCACCTCTTACAGGCCAGAATAAAGACAAAGCTATTGTCACACAGAATCGGGATAGAACTAATGAAGCCTCCACTAGCAATGTGAGGAAGGACAAAGAAATGAAAACTGAAAGCCAAAAGAAGGAAACTCAAGCTAAAGGCCAAATAGAAAGGAAGGACATCGCTTCAAAAGAGGTAGATAAGCAATCTAATCTTTTTAGTTTGGAAAATGAAATTTCTAAATTAAAGATAGCCATTCCCCTCATTGAATTGGTAAGGAATGACAAATACAAATTTCAGATTGCAAAAATGCTTAGGGTTGATCAGATGTCTGATACAGTCAATGTAGCTGATGATGAGCCAGCCATCCTTTTTGGTCCAGCCTTAGAAGGAGCTCTTGAAGATAGTGAAATTCATCCTTTTTATCTGAGTCTTAAACTTCATGACCTTATCCTTCATAATGCTATGCTAGATTCTGGTGCCTCTCATAATTTGATGCCTAAAGCCATCATGGATAAACTAGGACTCAGCATCACGCGACCTCACCATGATCTTTATTCTTTTGATTCTAGAAGAGTGAAATGCCTTGGCCTTATTAAAGACTTGGTAGTGTCCTTAGATCAAATCCCAGCCAAAAATGTACTTATGGATGTTGTAGTGGTTGATATTCCTCCTAGGTTTGGCATGTTACTTTCAAGATCTTGGGGAGAAAAATTAAAGGGCACTCTGCAACTTGACTTTTCCTATGCCACTATCCCTATTTTTGGACAGCTCTGGAAACTTTATAGAGAAAAGAAGATGAAATTTATGATCAGCAGTAAAGACAAGCCAGTCAATCATCCTATACATGTTTTTCATATTGATATTGACTCTTTCATTCTGTTTAGTGATATGGATTCTGTTGATGAAGAAAGTCAGTTAGTAGAAATTTCAGAAGTTCCCAACCTAATGGGCAGCATACATGAAACTATCACAATAGAAATTAAATAGGTAAGTGAGGAATCTAGACAGCCTGCAAATCCTTTTGAGGAGATTCAAAGAATAGTGCAGAAAACAGAAGGTTATGAGCTAGCTTTTCAAGATCCTGAAAATCAAGAAATTCAGTCTTCAGGAATTCTTTTTCTAGAAGAAGAAAATGGCCTTTGGACCATGGAGTTTGATGGTGCATCAGGAAGAGGAGTAGGAGTTGGTGTTTGGATACTTGGGCCATTACATCAGCCAAACAAAATCCCTTCGAATGTGAGAATGTGTGATTGTTGGCCTCAAAATTATGAAAAAGTTGGGAGACATTTTTTTTTTGTTTATGGCAACTCCAAGTTAGTGATAAAGCAAGTCAAAGGGGAATACCAGGAAAAACACCCAAGAATGAGAGCTTATCACAATGGTGTACTTGATATTCTCAAAACTTTTCCAGAATATACATTAACTCTTATTCCTAGAACTCAAAATCTCATAGTTGATTCACTTGCCACTGCAGCCAGTATGGTGAAAATTCCTTTTCATTCTAATCATAAATACTCAATCCATATTAAGCATCACCCAGCTGTCCCAGATAACATGAGGTTTTGGCAAGTATTTGGTGATGATAAGCAAATAAATAGTTTTCTGTAGTTGGAAGGAGAATTTCAGAATTCTCACATTGATGATGTATACAATCTTGATGATTCCCACACTCATTCAGCTGACACTGAAGTATTACAACTCAATGAAAACAACATTCCAAGAGGCTTGGTGCCTTTGGAAGAGTTATTTGACAAGGATGATATCGCCAAGAAGCCCACCATGGTTCCTACTGAAAAAGGAGTAGAAGATATTAACATTGGCACAACTAAGAATCCTAAATTGGTCAAACTATCAAAGTCTCTATCTCTTGAAACAAAGGGTAAGTACATGTCTTTAATGAAGGATTTTGTTGTTGCATTTGCTTGGGATTACTCCGATATGAAAGTTTATGATAAGAGTATCATTCAGCACATCATTCCTATAAAGCGGATCAGAAGCCATTTCGCCAGAAATTGAGAAGAATCAATCCCAAATTGCTGCCATCAATTGAAAAAGAGGTAAATAGACTTTATAAGTCTGGAATAATTGTTCCCATTCGATTTTCTGAATGGATGTCTAATCTAGTTCCTGTAAGGAAAAAGACCGGGGAAATTCGTCTATGTATTGATTTCATAAATCTCAATATGGTGTCCCTGAAAGACAACTATCCCATGCCTGAGATGGACCACATACTTCAGAAGGTGGTGGGATCCTCCAGGATGTCACTGCTTGATGGATACTTTGGGTACAATCAAATTCTGGTACACAAAGACAATCAGCTCAAGACAGCCTTCACAATGCCATGGGGTACATTCATGTATGCCAAGATGCCTTTTGGGCTGAAAAATGCAGGAGCTACCTTTCAGCAGGCTATGGACATAGCATTTGCAAATGAAAAAGATATATTTCTAGTTATTTATCTTGATGATCTAACAATATTTTCAAAATATGATGAAGATCACTTGCATCACTTAAGGATTGTTTTTCAGAAATGCTGAAAATTTGGCATCTCACTTAACCCAAAGAAGAGCTTGTTCGCCATGGAAGAAGGTAAGCTACTAGGACACATCATCTCTAAAGATGGCATATGCATTGATCCTGCCAGAGTAGAGGCTATTCAGGAATTAGATTTCCCTAGGAACAAGAAAGAGATTCAATCGTTCAATGGGAAAATTAATTTTTTGAGGAAATTTATTCCTAATCTAGCTGATCACTTGAAAGAAATGACAAATATGTTGAATAAGGATAGCGAGGTAAAGTGGAATTTAGAGGCTAAGAAATCATTTCATGCGGTAAAGTTTGCATTATCTACTGCTCCTATTTTAATTAGCCCAGATTATACCTCAGATTTCATCATTTTTTCTTTTGCTTCTGAGCACACATTAGCAGCAATCCTAATGCAGAAAAAAGAGCAAAAAAATGAGCAGCCTATAACATTCTTTAGTCGCACTATAAGAGATGTAGCATTGAGATACAATATTATTGAAAAACAGGAATTGGCATTGGTAAAAGCCGTCAAAGATTTTAGAGTTTATATTCTACATTCACATACTATTGCTTATGTCCCTACTGCAGCAGTGAAAGAAATTCTTGTACAAACAAATCCAGAAGGAAGAAGAGGGAAATGGATTGCAGCAATGCTAGAATATGACCTGGAGATCAAACCTACAAAGCTCATCAAAGGACAAGGGTTAGCCAAGCTTATGGTGGAATCAAATCTACATGCACTGGATATTAATTTGAAGGCTGCACTATCAGAAGAATCAGAAGAAAAGGACCCTTTCTTGCAAGTGTCTGATATGTTCATGTCTTCTCGTTGGTACGTCAACATTGTCTATGTCCTACAACACTTAAATCCTCCTCTGGAATTTCCCAAAGGTAAAGTTAGATCACTGAATCTCAAAGCTTCAACATATTGTATTCTGGATGGTGTTTTATTTTGGAAAGATCCTGGAGGTGTGTTGTTGAATTGTTTAATAGAAAAAGAAGCTAAAGATATACATAAGGTAGATTTTGGAGGTCATCATTTTTGGAAAACTACAGCGAACAAGATCTTAAGAGCTGGTTTCTATTGGCCCACCTATTTTCTGACACATACAAAATAGTCATGAGCCGGCATGAGTGTTAGATTTTTCAAGGAAAGAGGAAACTTCTGCCATTACCACTACAACCAATTTTGATTTCAGCTCCTTTCCAGCAGTGGGGTCTTGATTTCATTTGCAAAATACATCCTTCATCTTCAGCACAACACAAATGGATATTAACAGCCACCGACTACTTTACAAAGTGGATTGAAGCTATCCCAACCAGGCAAGCTACTGATTTTGTCATCATTCAATTTCTGGAGTCTAATATTTTGTCTAGATTTGGCTGCCCACAGAAAATAATAACAGACAATCTTCTTTCAAATAAAAAAGAATGGTGGATTTCTGTGCCAAATATCACATTGTGCTAGGGCATTCCACTGCATATCATCCACAAGGGAACGACCTGGCTGAATCTTCTAACAAATCTCTGATCAACATCATCAAGAAGGTCTTGGAGGCAAACAAGAAGAATTGGCATAAAAAAATCATCAATGCTTTGTGGGCGGATAGGGTCAGCACCAAAAATTCAATAGGTATGTCTCGTTTCTAGCTGGTATATGGAGTTGACATAGTATTTCCTTCATCTCTTGCTATCCTAGTAATGAAAATCCTACAAGAATTGGATAGTGAAACTAATGACATACAAAGGAGAATAAACCAGATGATTCATTTACAACAGACAAGAGAGGAAGTTTTTCAGAACACATCCAAACTCCAAGAGAAAATCAAAAAGATTTATGATCGCAAAACCAAGGAGGACAATTTCAATTTGGGAGATGTAGTCCTTTGGTGGGATGCTAGAAATGAAGACAAAGGAAAACATGGTAAGTTTGAGAACTTATGGAAGGGACCATACAAAATTTATGCATTCAGAGGAAAGAATGCTTTCTTATTGGAAGAGATGGATGGAAGAGACTATTCAGGACAAGCGACCAATGGTAGGCTTCTCAAGCACTACTATGTCTAAAATCCAGAAAAGTATTCATCATTGTTCATATCGGCGTGTATTTTACTTCTAGCATTTTAGATAACTGTCATTAGAGTTTGAAGTCCAAAGTGAACGCCCTAAGGCTCTTTCAATCAGTATTGTTTTCATTTTTTTTAGTTCTTTTGTCAATCAAAAAATCAGTTTTTATGCATGTTGACTCCATTCCACAATGAATAAGGTTACTTGGTCTATGGTGTTTTTGACACCTCCAAGGAGCTGCCATCCCCAATTGGAGACAATGTTAGTGTTAGTCTTGTTAGCCTGTCATCTGGATCAAAAAATGCTTTTACCATGGCCTTTTCAGGCCTTCATCATCAAAATTTTAGGTTACTAGGTTTACACAACAAATTTGGTCATTGCATGGTCAGTCCAAGATGGAGTCATTGTTTGAAATCTCACTCATGCTGGTTGCTTGTCATATACCATGAAAATTGGTCAAGTCATCATCATCATTCCATTAGGTCTTAAGTCATCCATTAGGTCATAAGGGTCCCCAAGGTCCACCATTTCCATAAAAAAATAAAAAATAAGTCAAACATGACAAAGCAAAGAGTTCAAGAAATGAAACATGATTTATTCACATTTTCATGACATCAAAAAGTTTCAGGAGAAGAAAGCACCAACACTTAGGAGATGCAAAAAGCACATTTGCAATGGTAAAGGTAAAATATGCCTTCAAAAAGTGAAATTAGCTCACAAAGGAGGATTAGTTTCTTTTCTCTTTTTGAAAAAGTGAAGAAATTACCCATATATAAGCTCAAAATGACTCAATACCTTTTCATTCATCTCTCATTCACTCTTCATCATCGAGCTCACTCGCTTAAAAAAGCAAAAAATCCATTTCCCTAGGAGAATTTGGCCAAAAATTGAAGGCGTTGCGCGTATAAGAACTACGCTGTGCTTTGGAGGCAGGCATTGCACGTAGGTGAACTGTGTTGCGCACAGGATAGAGTGCCCGAAAAACACCCAATTTTTCCCCAAATTCAAAATTCTTGTTTTCAAACTTAGTCAAATTGTTTTCTAAGGCTGAGGAACAAGTACGTAAATCATTTCCCTTGATTTTTTCTTTCCCATTTGAATTCCATGTTGATAATTTCTCAAGCTAGGATTTGTAGCAAAAGTGCCATGGGAAATGCTAGGGTAGAAATGGTCATCACAAATTTTCATCTCATAAACATGTAAATTGACATTCTGCACCTGCACACGTGTATGATGAGTCATTTTGACCAGTCCATCCACCTCCAAATCAAGTTTAAACACTAAAGAAACAAAACCCTAGCTCATTCCTAGAGTTATTTTGGGCAAATCACATCATAAACCTTCTTGGTCTCACTTACAAGTAGCCACATCTGTTCACTACTTTCATCACTCATTTCCATCAGTTTCTCAAAGCCATCTCATCTTTCACAAAACCCCTCCCATCATTCTGTCAAAAACCTCATATATCACTTCATTTTCATACTCACCTCACATCTATCTTCACTTCCTGCTGCTAGGATTTTGTGTCATCATGGAGATTGATTCTTCACCAGAGAGGAAGAGACAACACAAAGGAGGGAGGATTCTTAGATATGAACCATCAGATTGCAATCAAATCAACTCCTATCCTTTCATCAAACAATGCTTTGAAGGTGTTCATTGTTTGGAATTTTGCAAAAGAGTAAGTGAAGCAAGGTTTTATGAGCAGCTGAAAGATTAGGTGGCTACACACTTGAAAGGGGAGATTTCTGTCATTGCTGGTATTGAGTTTAGCTTCTCAATGGCCTCCATCTCAGTAGCAACTGGCCTACCAGACAATGGCGAATACTGGTTCAAAGTAATGAATCTAGATCTTGAAAACTATAAGCCCTTCTTAAACACTCCATACAGAGACACACATACTCACCTTATTCCTTTCAGATATTTTCTTGAGAAGTGTGCTCCTTTAATGAAGACCATCATGAGGTTCTTTATCTGTGAAGGTAGATTCTCAAGGTTGTATGCATATCACATTCGCCTCTTGATGCACTTCACATCCCAAAAGCCACTCAACATGTGTAATTACTTGTTCAGGAGTATTTCAAAAATGTCTGAGAAGATACAGTTGAAAGACAAAGAGCACCCTCCAAGATTGTTCCATCATAATCGCATCAAAACCATTGTCCTTCATCAGTTGGCAGAGAGGGTTATGGTTTGGGAATCATTCTTAGAAACAACGCTAAAATGGCATGATTAAAATGGAGCATCTCAGTCCATAAGCGCACCAAAACAACAAACAAAGATGGGATCATTTAGCAAAATAGAAGAGAAGATTCAACTACCTAGGCCAGAGGTCACCAAAGTGTATAAGAAAGGGCATAGGCTTTTGTTTTCTTCTCACAAAGAGAAAGAGGCCAAGCCTTCTTTATCGACAAAGTAGGCATCAACAGTAAAGGGTAAGAAGACAGTTGAGCATGAATTAGAGATCATTGATTTAGAAGGGAAGATGAGACTTCAATTATGAAACAGACTATCAGGGACAAGGATTACCAAATCAAGGCGCTAGAAATAAACATGGAAAGAGCAAAGTTCATTATATCCTTCCTTGAACAAGAAAACGACCAACTCAAGGCAAAAGAGTTGATCTTAGAAAAGGAAAAAGCCAAGTTATTGCAGTAGGTTGGAAAAGATAAGGAGATTATAGAATCAAGCGAGCCTGATGGATCAAAAGGTACAGGAAAGAGGAAAATACCAATAACTAGAGGTCTCAAGGAAGATTTGCAAGAGGAACAAAAACAAATATTGCTCAATGAAGACCTAGACCTAGAAGAAAGGATCGCCCTAAAGGTGCATCAAGAAAAATAATATTGGCTCAACAGGGTGAATGAACATTTGTAAAAGCTCCTGGAGAAGGAAAATAGGGAAAATCAAATGCTCAGACACATGGCACATCATTATCAAGCTCAAAACATGATTGCCAATGTCAAAGTGAAACAACTCAAAAAAAAGCTTAAGGAGACCAAAAAAGAGAAAAAGGATGAGGGAAACTTAGATATGCTTTCTGAAGCATCAATGAAGCTTTAAAAAACTAATTTTTACACCTTCCCTCCAATTTTGAGCCAATTCTGAGCATTTTGAGTTTTTTGAGAATTTTTGGTCTAAGTTCAGAAAATTGGCCTCTCCAGAAGCACAGCGCCTTGGCGCTGCGCTTTTTCCTTAGGCATCCATTTGAAGAAAATTTTATATTTTTGGAAATTTCTTGGCATCCTCTAAAAACCCATTTGCCCAGATTTTGCAGAGGTGGCTTAGTTTGGGAGAAAAAGGAAAAATAGTGGCAAAAAATAGCATTCTGGACCATTTTTTGACAGGCCCTGCGCTTCTGGAGCGACCTTGGGAGAATGGATTTTTGAAGGTCTTCACGTGCTCCAAATTCAGAAATTCAAACTGTTCTGGAAACTAGACTTGAAGGGATAGTTGACCATTTTCACAGATTTTCATTTGGATCCCTGGAAGGCACTTAAAAATCATCTCAAAGTCGGCATTGTGCTTTTGCATTTTCTGTGTTTTCAAATGTAAAATTTCATTGTGTAAAGTTTCTAGTTTCTAGTCAGACTTGGTCAAAGTCAAGATTCTCTTTGTAATGGCACAAGTTACGAGGCTAGGTGATGTAGACATGAATAAATGCATATCATAGGTTGTCTTTGATGTTTATTAGGCCTCAAAAAAGAAGAAAACTCCTAATCAAACTCTTCATGAGGTGTTTGAGTTGCACCTTCTCACTCTCGCCTGTTGGTTAAGAGAATCTTGGAGTCAGTTCCTCCACCAAGGAATTCGAATCTTGAAGGTGGGAAAGTGGTCTAGGAGATTCTATATATATCATTTCTCCTCAGGAGGAGAGATTTGAACTTTTTGTGAAGGAAGGCTTGCATTGTAATCATCTTTTAGCTAATACATATATAGGTTGATATATTTTCAAGGAACTCTAGCCCAATGAGTTCATGGTGTTTGTGCTTAACTCTTTTTGTTTTATCATGGTCTAAACATATTTACATACATTATATTTCCTCTCTTTATGAATACATTGTGATAAAATACTCATAATTCTTGTTTTTTCAAGCTCTGTTATCTAGGTTTTCATGGTTATATGTTTTATCTTCTTAAGCTAATGAAATCATTTTTTAATGCTCATTAGTTTCTTCCATTCTATATCCTCTATATTGCACTGACAAATACTCCAATTACACCATGGCTTCTGACATCTATCTCCTTCTTATGCTTTCTCCTGTATTCCCACAGCCTAGACCTACTTGTGGCTCCAAACCCTAAGTTCAACAAACCCTTTAAAAACCAAATTTTCACAAACAAATATACATATCTAGCCTAAGATTAATTTGCTTTAAAGTCATATCATTGATAAGAGACTTAGAGAGATCCCTCTCATGCTTAGTAGGGATAGCTACTAAGCTGAAGTGGTTTGAGATTACCCTTGTCGATTTCCTTTTCAGCCTAGGAGATTGTAGGGACTAACAGCTCCCACCCCACCTAACATATCACCACCACGTTCTTTCGTACCCCCCCTCTCAATACAACATACCACCCTCCCCCCCTGAAAATGGCTTAACTCCCTCATGCTCGCCAACACTCCCCGCTCTTACACCGCCTACAACATTTTGACACTTGTCCAACCGATACCATTATCCATTACACATTAAATCTCCCGCTAAATTACCATTAACCACCAACGGCTCCATGCCTCGAACTAATTTTTTCACCAGCCTATAAAATCCCGCCATCCATCTGAGTTGTGTTTCTTTTCTCTATCCACACTCTTGAATTACATTTTGCTCAAAATTAATTTCCTTTCCTGTAGGCGATTTTTCTCAGACCCTGAGCAAGAAACCAGGACACCTTAGCGCCAACTTCCCATCATCACCAAGCTCCCATTCACAAGTTTTCCCAAGTAAATCATATCCCTCATCAACCTTTTCAGATTCCATTAAAGCTCCTAATATGGCCCCCAAGAGCAAGATCACTGTTAATCTAAAAATCTGATGGTCTCCCCAGCAATTGACCTTGACCATATTCACTTGGCAGACACTGATTACAAAATCTCAGAGCCTAAATGTGAATTATATTTATTCGAATTACATACTTGGCTCAAAGATATCTTTCTTGACCATAGTGATGAAATTGGCCTCTGGGAATCCAATTTACCCCTTTATATGTTTCCCCAAACCCATCACTTCCCTTAATTTGTCCTCAAATTCCAAGCTTGTTACCAATCAGACCAGAGAGCCATTATGGCCCCTAATGGTGAAATTTTATTCTCAATTACCTCTGAGACAATTAACCAGACATGCATGTCTCTCATAGTGATTCCGCTATCCCTTTCTTAGTAGAAGCCCTGAATGAACTATATCAAAAATTAACCTTTTCTGAGAGGTCTAAGATCTTTGAAATATTCCTACCTGAAGATGCCCAACTCCCAAAGAAGAATCTACCTTATCCCTCCTCTATTTTTCCAGAAAAATCTAAACACATCATTCCAATACTTTCATGTTTGTTAAGATATTATTTAGATGAATGGGTAGATGAATCGATTTTAGATTTTCTGTCCATTTTTTCCACTTAAGAAATCCCTCAATGATTTTCAATTTTAGCTAGTTTCTTGCTGACAACATTCATGAACAATTCCTCAAGCTTCCATGCTAACAATAAACTCAGAAGAATACATCTTCAAGGATTTTATTGATCAATTCATACATCTAGCCACCTGTTTGATGAGCAATGAGACAATACCCAGGGTTATTGTAGAAACTAAAAGGATTTTATATCTAAGTGAGCAGGCCAGAACAGGTGATTGTTATTTATACTAGAATTACAATGAGATAAGAGTATATGGGTGTGAGCTACCACCTTATAAACTACCAGGTATCTCCCAATGAAGATTTTTTCCTTAGAATACATCAGACAGATTATATGTTCAAATGAGTTCCACTTTGTATTAGCTAAAAAGAAATCACAGTTCAGGATAAAAGCTCAAGTAGGACCATTTATTCGTAATAGTAGGAGAGGAGGCATATATCCTCCTAAAAAAGATGAACTTTCCCTTCAGTTTGACTTGGTCATATGACCCATTTGGTATGATCTCCAAACAAAGAGTGAAACAAAAAAGCACTCCATACATTCACACTCAAAGACCTGAAATTGAGAAGTATATGAACCAAGATGAGTGGGAAGAAAATACTCTCCAAGAGTGAGAGGAGAAGTTTCTCTCTACTACTACCTCACAAACTCCCACATCTCAGGAAAAAGCATAAATGAGACCTCGGGAAGAAGACTCTCATTCAGTTACAGAGGTTTCAGGCAAAGAATTCAAAATGTACACTAAGAAGGAAAGAGCTAATCCTAAGATAGATTTTACAAAGGAAGGAGCAGGTCAAGCTCCTATAGTTCTCAAAACTCCACAGTTTCCAGCCAGGGACATCATATTTATAGGATCTCCCTTCTATTCAGTTTCACAAGAAAGTCCAGATACAACTCAGACATTAGAACTGGTCCAAGGGCAAAGGGAAACTACTATATTTGATAAGTTTAAGGAAATAAAGTGTGGGAATGAGCTTCTTAAGGATAACACTTATGACTAGTTTAAAAAAAAAAGAAGACAACATCCTCTACATAGCATAGGATTTGTTCAGCCTTTGACACTAAGAAGGGAAGAATGCAGATGGAATTCTTACAAGCACAGGTCCTCCACCCCAAATCTGTAGCAGACTACAAGCAAACTACATTTGAATTTGATACAAAGGATGTCCATCCTTTGGATCAAATGGACATGCACAGGCAGACTAGGGAGATGATTTATCCCACACTGACAAGTGCTGCAATGACTTCTTCCAAAATACAAGTGTCCCTAACTAATATTCAATCCCAATTAAAGATGGAAAATGATTCTTCTTTAGCAAAGGATAATAAAATAAAATATTTGGAAGACTTGGTCATTAAGATAGGATATGACCCAAGTAATGTTAAAGCTACAGAATAGATAGTTAAGAAGAAGAACACTGACACAACAGCACTTCAAAAGCAATTAAAAATGTTAGCAACTAAGGATCCACAAGCAAAAGAAGTAGGGGAAACAGAGAGCCAAAAAGAAGATATGCTTAGATTAATTATGGAGAAAAATGCACAAATAAGGGACATGGAAGCAGAGATGGACAAACTAATCAAAGAAAAAGAACATAGTGCACAGTTAGCTATTATCCCACTTGATGTAGTACCCCTTGCAACCATAGCGCAAACAGGAGCTTCTACATCGACTACAACAACAATGGCTACAACAACCACAGTGAGAGTTTCTACACCTACAATACCCCTTGCACAAACTTCTGATGACCCAAACAAACAGGTAAAAGCCATGGAAGACATGTCTTTACAAGGGGAGGAAATCAAGAAACTACAAGCACATGTCAGGATTCTACATGAACAAAAAGAGAGAATTGAAAGTTCTCAATCAACAGAGATACAAAAATCCTAGAGATTGATGCAAAGGATACAACAAATGGAAAAGGAATCTTCCATGGCTCATACCTTAGCTCAAGCCAAGGAAAATATATGGATAGATATCAACTAGTCAATGACAAAGATATGGCCATTGATACAAATCATTTTTTAGCAGAAGGAGTTGATTCAGAAATCCAAAGAAGCCATTCAGGAAATTAGAGGAAAGTTGGGAGACAAGCCTACTGAAGCCATAAAGCTCATCCAGTTTTTGAATTCTAAAAATAGATATGAGTTGGAAGAGCTGCAAATAGAAGATAGAACCGAGACCATATTGGAGGTTAAGAAAGTATTAACCAAAAGAAATCTTATGTTGTAGTTAAAAAAGAAGTGTCAGGTTCTGGAGAATGGTGTCCAAAGATTTTTTAACAAGCTTAAGGTCCTTAATTAAAAGGGACTTCCAGGTTTGTTGGTATTGAATGAAAATTTAATGACGTTGCTTGATTACACTCAGAAATTGATGGTTATTGGTAGGGATGGTTCTAAATTTGCAGGAATAAAGGGGACTATAACAGGGAAAACATTCTTACAAGCATTGGAAATTGATTTCTACACAAAACATGAAGTCAAATATATTTTCATTACCAAGCCCACCTTTGCCAAATATACAGAGGTAGATGAAATTTATTGAAGGTTACTTAAATTTTCAATCCCAAGTGAACAAACGTGGGAAAAGTTATGCGAGTTATTTGAGTAAAGGATCATTTTTTCCCCAGCCAGCAAGATAGACAGCTTAGTGAAAGTGAAAGGCCACCTCAACACAGATTCCACAACTATAGTGCCAACAACCCAAGTAGTTTAAATTTTCCTATATTTTTGTAGTTAGAGATATGTTCAGTTTAGAAATTCCTAAATTACATCCTGTTCAATTTTGACAGGATATTTGGTAAATAAACTTATAAATACTTCTCATTTTTGAAGTATTAGTGGTTGGTTTTTGTACAAAAGAAAGCTATTGCATATTTTTCAAGATTTAGTGGATTTATCAGTAATACAAAAATCTCTTTCGCATGATTCTTGTGTCATATTGTTGGTGAAGTGCTTTTATCGTCTTATGTGTTTATATTTCATTGTTTACCATACACATTTGTTTCTTAATCTGAATTATTCAATAGAAAGTTGAAGGACATAATTTGTTTAGATGTACACTCTGATTATGGCTATGAATAATTTCAATGTTTTCAACTGAGATTAAGTAAAAGAATTCTTAATTTCTCTTTACTTAATTGAAATATTTTCTCTTCTTCTTACTCATTTCACTTAAAATTAAAGAATCCAATTAGTTTGGCTACCTCGCCCTGTGAAATCTATCTGTAAAATACTGAAATTGATCCATGCTTTAAGGAATAGACTCCATCGCCCAATGGTAATCTAGACATCAACCAACCATACAATTCAAACCAAACCTCAAACTTCATAACTAGCCTAAAATCTAAAAACAAACAAATTTAAATTTTATAGAGAGATCCCTCTCTGAAGATGGCAGGGCTAGATCCTAGATTCCAAAGTGGTTTTGTGGTTACCATTGTAGTTTATTTAGCAACCTCAGAAATTATAGAGTGCTAACATTCTGGTGACCATACTGGGGATAGAACAAACTTTCATTTAATTTTTACAAGATTCATTTCCCTAGTTCAGAAAACTTTATTTCAGGAAAAGTAATTATTCAAATTTTAGAAATAAAGGTTGAGAGGTTGTAAATTATGTAAATAATCAAGTGGTGTGTCTAACATTTAAGACCTAACTCCAAAAAGAGTTCACACCAGATGTCATCTTGATCCAGAACCCCCCAAGATCTTAGATGATCCTGAAAAATTGATAAGGAAAAGAAGTTTAGCTGAAAGTGAAGGAAGTAATAGTCCCCTATCTAGGGCAAATTCTCTTCCAGAAATGTTTGTCACTATATAGGATATTCAGTTTGACTTACCATTTGAACATAGTCTATTTAGGACTAAGTCTAAAAGTTTTGTAGATGAAACAGTAATTGATCAATCCTTACTACAACCCTATATATCTATAGGTCAAGCTGTTGAACCAGATTTTGATCAACAAACCCTCCAAAACTTTGATAAGTTACAAGATCTTGTATCAATACTTGATCAAGTTGTACATGAAGCCTATATTCAAAAATCTGTTGAACTTTCTTCCCTGACTATTGCAGCATCTTATATTTCCTCTCAATCTGTTCATCCTACATCAATCAGTCCCACCCCTTCTATAATCTCCACTACTTCTCCAATAGTATCACAGATAGTGACCCAACCTATTCTAAGAACTCCTACATCTATACCTCCCATAAGACCACATATTATTCAACCCAACATGGTTTCTTGTTATGCTCCCTTGGTCTTACTTGGGAAATTGCATCCTATGCCCCAAGATTATCAAACCAGAATTCCTCAATTTGATGCCACTGGTGCTATCACTGCACAACAACATGTAGATAAAATGAACGATTTCTTTGATCTTTAGGAGGTGGATGAAAATGATTGCCCAAAGTTTGGGTGGAGAGGTAAGAAAATGGTTTAAAAATTTAACAACAACTAGTATAGCTAATCTTGATGCCTTTCATAAGGTTTTCTTAAATAGGCGAGAAACCAAAAAGAATCTTCTTCAAGTTCTGAATGAATATAAAAACTTAAAAAGAGGACCTAATGAAACTATGGAAGAATATTGTGATAGGTTTAATAAAGTTTATAATGCAATTCCACCTGTTATTAAAACTCCTCCGGGCCTGGATCTTATTCATTTCCCTGAAGGATTTGATGTGGATATGGCATATCAAGATTCAGCTAAGAGAGAGATACCCAACTACCTTAGAGGAAATGCAAGCTAATGCCCTTAAAGTTGAGGCTAATTTATTAGCCAAAAAGAAAAATTAAAAACTGAAAGAAGGGTTACTATCAAAGAGGAACCTTCCTCCTCCTCTCCATATGATTATAAAATAGATAATCTACTTAGAACCGTGGAGAGGATGATGGATAGGATAAGTATAACTGATAGGGCTCCTCCTAGAGAAAACCAACCTGCTCCCCAAATCAGAAATCCTAATTTTAGGAGAAATCCACCCCAAATCAAACAAAGGGAACAAAAAGGTCCAGATTAGCAGGTTAGACCTCCATTTCAAGAGAACTATACATATGAGGAGGGAGAAATAGCTGAAGACATGAATGATACTCAAATCAATTTAATGGGAGTAAATGACAATGATTCTACATTTATTACTCAAGAGGAACAAGACATTTTCCTACTATCACAAGATGAAGTAGATCTCGAGGAATCAAAAGATTATAAGAAAGGTTGAAAATGCAATTATGGAATTCCATAGGCAATATAATCTAAGGAGTAGGAAAACAATTGATAATCCTATTAAAAAGAATGTTGATACTCCCAATAAAAAGGTAGTTGATACCCCTGCTAAGAAAAATATTGACATTCTTTCTAAAAGGAATGTTGATGTTCCAACACAGAAAAAATCTAATACTATATTCAAAGAAACTCAAACTGATAGTCCCTCTGATAGCCAGTAAAAAATATTTCCCAAAAGGATTTGGTTGAGAAACAAGATGCCCTCAATTTAAGAAAAACTCAAACATCATTCAATATAGAACATGAATTGGCAAAACTTAAAATATCCATTCCTCTAAAAGAACTTATGAATACAATTGCATACATATCACAAGTGATGAAAGCCTTAAATATAGGGGAAGATATAGATACAGTCAATGTATCTGATGATCAACCGGAAATAGTGTTTGGGCTTTGTCGACCCGATAAGTCGTTCTTGCAGACAAGAGCGACCTCCCTAGTATCTAATGATATCTAGCGACAAGCAAACCAAACAAATTCTATCTTTCTCTAAATATGTGATTTATAGATAAAGGCAAACAAGTGTTTTAGGCCTACCTTGGGTCCAGTGCAAGTTTGTAGAATCCACGCTCCGTTGATCCAAATGAGCTCCTTTGTATAGAATCTGCAAACACAAACAAGCAAACACATTAAATAGCACCTGAAAAGCCAATATAATAAAGCATACTTATCATGATGATCAAGAAATTCATGAAACAAATCACATAAGACAATTTGTTGAGAAAAATGAATCTGATTGTATTAACTTTAATCAAAGAAGAACTTTACAACCTTGGTGCCTTGATGCTGTACAAGCTCCTCTCAGGGTCCAACAAGAATCTCCTCTACTTTGACAAGTTTCACTCTTTTCCCAATGAAGCCAAAAGGTATGCAATCTCTCCTCTCAAGCTTAACTAGGAAGTCTCAATTCCAACAGCATTTACCCTAAAAAATGTTCAGCTTCTAACCTCCCTAGCAACCAGCCCAATGCCTTAATTTATAGTGCAATGGAGGGAAGTTACTAGGTCCACCTTCAAAGGGATAAAGCCCTCCTTCAAAGGGATAAGCTCCTCTCATCAAGGGATTAGCTCCTTTAGTTTTGGGATGCGTGAACCACCTAGGAGCGAACCATCCTCATCAAGATTCCTTCTAGAATCATCCAAAATTAACCACAAGTGAGTTTTTAAGAATAAACTTGTGCATTTTTTACTTTCACAGGGGTCCACACCCACTCCTTTACACACAGAGCGGGCAGGTCCGCAGGTAACATGAACATGGGGTGCGGGACCGCAGGTAACAGTGAGAGAAAGTGTGGAACCATAGCTTTATTGATTTTTAAGGACTTTCTCTCATTTTAAAAGCTTGACATGAAGAGCTAAGGTTTGAGACTTGCTAAGGAGGACAGTATGAATGATGATAGACCCATACTGACTACAAATAGTCATGGTGACAATATTTTGTGTAACGGATTGCCCCTAAAGTGCGAAGTTTGTAGTAGATGAGGATTTCATTTATCATCTAAGAAGAGTGAATTATTTTATCATTTCGAGGATCATCTTGTGGAGAGCCCGCTTGGAACCTGTAAAAACATTCAATGCAAAATATATATATGAGATCATATCATCGCTGAGGTAGGCATTCCCATACTCAGATCAAAACTGACTAGAAAACTAACTACTGCTCTGATATAGGAATGATCTTGTAATACATCACAAGTATAGACACATGTAGACACAGTATGGACGCAACCATCTGTTTATGAATAGTCCACTGTATAATGAATACAAAATTCCTCGCAGCCTATATGGTGGAAACTAGATCCAGGGTCTTGATTTCTACTTCCCGAAATAGTACGATTCTATCCATGTGAATGAATGTGTTGAAGTCGAATATGGTAGAAACCACTTGATTACCAGTAAATGATGTAAACTGTTAACAAGTGTGAGAGCAACCACCAGTAATTTCCATGGCTCTCAAAGTACTCAGTGCAATCCATGAGATGTGAATAGATGTGTTGATGTCGAACATGTCACGGAATCCTTTGATCGAAGGTCAATGATGCAACCTATCGTCGAAGGCGAGAAACCTACCATTGAGGCATGCAAATCCCAAGGTACTGACGATTTCTAGATCATCTTTCTAGATAATGAGCTGAAGTCAATAGAAAGCGATCCGTCATAGGCAAGCCCACAACACGAAATCATAGATCAAGTTTGAAGAAGTTTAGTTGCAAGGACTGACTCAGGGATGGTAAAGATGGATGACAGATATTTTTCAGATGAATGGTTTATTTGCACTGACCTCTTGAACACATAATGACACATCAGATGGTTTGGTGACAATTGACCCAAAGTTAATACCCAGAAACCGGCTGAAGACTTTCAATATGGTTTGATCAACTGTTACGCAAAGGATTTCCCAACCCAGGTGAATAAAAAGTGTCGTGTTCAAGAGTGGTTACAAAGTATGACAAACAAGCTCATTTTTCTCTCTTTTCCCCCACCATTTCTGGCAAGTACCTCTTTATTTTTGACAAGCTTGAGGAGGATAACATTTGCTTGATTATAAGCTCATCCTTTGGATGAGTCCAACTTAGTTTAAATTCGAACCCTAAGAAGGAGTGGTCCGTTCCTATTTGTAATTGAACAAGTCCTTTACTGTTAAATTTTAACGAGTCCAGTATAGGAGAAACTCGACGTTTTTCAATTTTAGAGAGTCTAAAAAAACTTAAGAAGACTCCATGGTTGTCCTTTCTCGTAAATTTGTGTCTCCCAAGCCCGAAAAAGTATAAAATAATACTTGAGAGAACCACTTGATCATTGTGACCAAGGAGTACTTTTCATAATTAGTGCCTCTGATCCAAAACAGTAAAAAAGCGATCAATGGCACGTCATTTTATAACCAATATTGAATTTGAAACGACAAAAATCCAACAATCTTTTCATGTTTTTACGGTCAGAAAAGAGCTGTAAGTGGACCGTATTTTTAGTTCCGTTTTAATGAGCTTAAAAATAAAAACTCGGCAATCGTTTCATGTTTTAGGAGTCAGAAAAGAGCTTAAAGGTGACTCTAATGTTTTTTCGTCAAAAATGACCAACTTTGCCTGAAAAATCCGTTATCCTACACAAAAACTCAAACATTACTCATACCTGTTTAAAATGGATAAAAATGCTTCAAAAGTTACCTCTTTAAAGTGAAAAATAAACAAATTAAAAACTCATTTATTCAAAAAAGCTTATAAAAAGGGCTTTTGTAAATTCATTTTTACCATTTGACTTCAAAGTGAGAAAAGAGAGCTTTTGGTTAGAAACTTCCCATGAATATTGCGGAAAATCCGTCCGTTGGAATCGAACACCGTCTCCTCCAGGTAATCCACATCATCCTACTCTTTCATTTCATCCATTTAAAAATTGTTTTTAGGGCTTTATTTTGTTTTTTAGGAAATTTTTTAGGTTAAAACCCGCGCACGGGGGTCCGCAGGCATAGCACAGGAAACCTGCGGACCCCGACTTTTTCGTAAAAGGAAAAAAGTCAGGGGTCCGCACCTACCGTGAAGGCAAAGTGTGGACCCACGCACTGTCTCTAACAGAGAGGGTGTGGTCTCCGCAGAAAAGGTTTTTAAACCTAAATTTTTCAAATTCCACCCAAAAAATTTGATTTTAGATATTCTAATCCGCCTTTTTATTGAATATAGGGTATACATCATGCTTGATTGGCGGGAACGGGAGCACGAGGATGTAGATCTCGCCGCAATTAATCATCAACCTTCGATTGATGCATTGAAGGCATGCGGTTTATACAAATTCTGGGACATACCTGGCATGAGGGCCCAGGTGGACATTTTGCAGTGGCTGGTAGACATATGGAATATACAGGACCAGTGCTTCTTTATTGGTGGTCACCAGCTTGAAATGGAGCCGGAAGACATTTAATTTTTGACTGGTTTTCCTAAGAGAGGTGAACATTTGACTCTATTCGGGACTAGGCCAGGTGGCCAATCTGTCGATAGCCTCCGACTAGAGTTTTGTAACGACCAAACTAGAGACAAAGGGATAGATATCAAAACCATATCCCGTCCTGAGCTCAAAGTGATTGAATTTATTGTTACTTGGCTCTGCGGAAGCGCAACACTACATATAGCCACTGGATCCCAAATGCGGATGGCAGTAGACTGCTTTCGAGGCACCATCTTCAACTAGTGCGATGTTGTGTTGGCTAATATAAAAGGCCAACTGACTAGAGCAAAGAACGGACAACTGAAGACCTTTGGATATGGTGCTTTAGTTGTGAGATTTGGTCTAGATAGGGTCCCAATGTTGGTCCCACAGCATCTTACCATTGGAGGTGGACTTCCCCGAGAGCCCAAACTGATGCGTTGGGTTGCAGTTATGGCCCGTCATCCTGAGGAGGGAACAAAAGTCGTTCGATTCACTCCTGAGTATTTTCATTGGTTGGAGAACCAAGTTTTTTCTATTCAGGACTTTCCTTATGCTGGGGTAGATTATCGTGGTGACCCAGACATGGCTCTTCCACGAGGAGAGCAATGGGATGACTCAGGTAAAATCATTTTCAACATTTCCTAATTTAATTTTTTTTTGTTTTTATCTCGTTCCAAAATTGATGGTAAAAGTTTCAAATGCAGCTGTAGGTCCACGACGACCAGCCACTCTCCGACACTATGAGAGGAAACAACCAGCTGTAGCAGCACCAGCCCCACAGGACGAATCTACAGAGACCTTGGCCGAATTGGAGAGTCATCTAGAGCATTTGACAGCAGGCATTTCAAAGACCAGCATAGATGACATTCCTCTTAGGCTACAGCACTATGTGATTGGGGTCCCAGGACCTTTCCGGAGGTTCCTTTGTAGGGTGGCCTGTACAGTGGTTTCTTATCGTGATCATCACCAGTGATAGGATGATCGCCTGTTGTAGACACATATGACATTTTTGCTTTTTGTACTATCATTTTTGCCGATCATAAGGTGTTTTCCAACCTATGATCGAAGACAATGTATATTTGACACACTTCTATGCTATACTATATCACTATTACCGACTTATCTTGTAAAACATGTTATGTAATGTTTTTAAATTTACTTGTATGATTATTGCAAATGTCTACTTAACATTCAAGAAGCAATTGCATCTGCTAATGTATTTAAATATCTTGGAATATGCTAATATTCAATATAGTCAAATTCACGTTCCAAGAGACGAACTCTCAAAAATAATCTCAATATCACTAGATTTCTAATGGCATATACTCTATTAAGCTATAATACAACGAGTTCAGAATCTAACCTCACTATTAAACTCCGAATCCCAAATGAGATAGATTCAGATAATAACTCAATCACTGCACTATACTTGGCAATGTTGTTTGTTGTTTGACTGAGGCTTACCCCATGCATAAATACCAACTCGTTAGAGGGCGAATAGATAATCCATGCTGTGGAAGAAATGTTCCGTGTATTACGACAAGCACCATCAGCAAAACCAATGTATGTTTGGAGAGGCGTCGACATCTGCAATATCAAGAGTAAAATCAAGATAAGCAGGAATAATGACAAAAACACTCTCTAAGCTAAGCACACTTCTTAATCTAAAACACACCAACTAGAAAGAAAAGTAACCTAACTAAAAATCTCCACACCCAGATTTAAGAAAAATACCTCTTCAGGTAAAGACCATTTCTGGGTTTACCTAAAGAGACCCCGTCAAAGACTACCAATTCATAGGCCCCTTTTGCCAGCTTTCGCTTAACAACATAAGGACCATGCCACATGGGTACGAATTTTCCCGCACCTAATTTATCATTTGCTTGATCGTACAATAAGACTAGGTCTCCTTTCGAAAAATTATGAGGGGTAACATTTCGATCATACTAAGCTTTAATACGTTTGGCATGAGTTTCGATTGCTAATGCAACATCACGTCGATTCTCATCTAGCTGAGCCAAGTATAACAAACTTTTTTCCTCTTCAAAAGTGGCTGGAAGTAATTCGATGGCCATTTACAATGACGGGATTTTGCATTCAATGGGTAACACAGCTTCCAAACCATAAACTAGCTGGAAAGGAGTGAAACCGGTTGACGTTTTTACTGAGGTTCGATACGCCCAAAGCGCTGAAAATAGCATGTTATGCCAATTCTACCTATGAATCCCAATGATTCATCGGATCATGATGACTAGAACTTTGTTGATGGCTTCAACCAGACCATTGGCCTATGGATAATATGGAGTTGAACTATCGTGACACAGGCCAAGTTGGTCTATAAGTTCAATCATCATAATGTTTCGAAAATGATGCCCATGATCAGTGATAATAGCTTGTGGAACGCCAAACCTAGCAATTATATAATTGAACACGAAAATCACAGCAGTTTTGCCGTCTGCCTCAAATGTAGGCATCGCCTCGGCCCACTTGGTAAAATAATCTACCGCAAGGATAATATACGCATTCCCCTCGGCCGAGTGAGGATTACATGTAATAAAATCGATACCCCATTTCGCAAAAGGACCGATGGTAATTATAGGGTGGAGAGAAGCAGGTGGAGCGTGCATCTTTCGATCAAAAATTTGGTAGTCGTGGCATTTTCAGACTGCGCTAATACAGTCTTTAAACAAAGACGGCCAGAAATAGCCAGCGCCCAATATCTTTTGGGCTGTGGCAAACCCAGACATATGACCGCCACACGCTCCAGAGTGAAAGTCATTTAGAACCCTTTCAGCGTCCTCATGAGTTAAACAACGTCGGAAAACAGAGTCCTCCCCACGACGATAAAGTGTATCTCCAATAATTTTGAATTGTTGGGATTGGAATCGTATTTTCCGACGTTCTGATCTTGAAATTTATGGCCGAAAGGATTGGGTCTAGAGATAAACAATGATATCTCCATACCACGGATCTAAAGTGATGATTAGAAACAAGGATTCGTCTGCAATGGGATCCTCCGCCACAGTTTTCGTGTCAGCACGCGGGAAGTCACACATCAATTCCGCAAAAACTAAATATTTCTTTGACTTAGACTTTTCAAATTCTAAGTCAAACTCCTGCAGGATCACAATCCATTTGGAGTACTTGCCCCCTAGCAATTTTTTGGTCAAAATATAGATCATAGGGTTGCAATCGGAAATTACTATAGTTTTGCGTAGTAAAATGTAATGACGAAAACGTTGGACAGCTTGAACAGCTGCCAATGACAATTTCTCCACATGTGAATATTTTAGCTCAGTTGGATTTAAAGTTCGACTAAGGTAATATATCACATGTTCACTACTGAATTCATCTTCCTAAACTAACACCATTCGAATGGTGGAATGCGAGGCGGCGAGATATAAGAAGTAGTCCTGGTTGTAGTTGGGAGGATGCAGTAACGGTGCATGCGTCAACGCGTGTTTTAGTGCATCAAACGATTTGTCAGCTATCTCATCACAAAAGAATGGAGTATTCTGTTTCAAAAACTGGGTAAAACCCTTTGTGATCTTGGCGTAGTTAGGAATGAATCGACGTAAAAAGTTTTCTTTCCCTTGCAAAATTTGGAGTTGGCGAAGACTTGAAGGAGGAGGCAATTTGACAATAGCTTCAACCTTCAAGGGATCGACGCGAATGCCGGCTTTTGAAACAACAAACCCCAGTAACCGACCAGTTTCTATACAGAAAACACACTTGTGTGGATTCAACCTAATTCGATAATGCCTACACCTCATAAATATTGCTCGTAAATGGATGAGATGATCAGCTTGATGTAATGAATGAGCAAGTAAATCATCGAGATAGGGTTGCACAATGTGCTTGATGTCATGAAACGCGTAAGACATGGCTCTTTGAAAAGTTGCCCCTGCGTTCTTGAGCCCAAAAGGTAATTTGCAATAAGCAAATGTCCCCCATGGACAAATTAAAGCCGTTTTTGGTTGATCAGTAGGTAGAATATTTATTTCATTGTCCAGAAAAACCATCCATGAAGGAGAATATTTCACTGCCGGCACAATCATCAATGATTTGATCGATATAGGGAGTTGGGTAATTGTCTTTTGGATAGGCTTGATTAATATCCCTATAATCGATACATATTCTTATTGTTCTTTGCTTTTTGTTAATGGGAACAATATTCGATACCCAATCCGTTAACGGAATTGGATAAATGAAACCTGCTTTAAGTAATTTTTCAACTTCTGCTTTAATAGCAGCAGCTTTTCGCGGGTGGATCTGACGCAAATGTTGCCGGACGGGTTTAGCATCCGGGTAAGTTTTGATTTCATGAACAACAATTGCTGGGTCAATTCCTGGCATTTCCTCATATTACCAGGCAAATACATCGCAGAATTCTTAAAATAGGGCCTTATATGTTTGACTTTCATTTTCCATACAAGAGGCACCTATATGAATGTTTTCAACAATTCCAGGCTTAACCGAAATATCAATAGGAATAGTTCGAGAAATGTTTCCCAAATTTAACTCAGAATCAGGATTTTTCATTGGATTCTGAGGTTCCTTGACATATTCAGTCATAAAAATAGATGAAAAATCATTTTCAAAGCAATCAATCTCAGGTAAAAACGAAGATCTATGATGAAGATCTTCCCATGGTAAATCATCGACACACAGGATTTCACGAATTTGCTCATCAGTGTGAACAAGTTCGGAAAACGTTGTTGAATCTGAGTTTGATGTTGAAAGTGATTCTTCATGGACCACATTCATTAAGTCAATTTCGGTTGAAGAAGGGTCGGAAAACGACTGCACGGCCTGATATGCAATTTCATATGGACTCAAAGGCATAACATCACCAAATGAATCTATCTCAGATTCGGAAGGTACAATCCAAGGATCATCATAAACAATAGTGTCTGATGAAATCATATGAATGGTTGCAGTAGAAGACGATGCATTGATAGGAGGAAAAGGAAAAGTTCCTAGTAAACCAGAATCTTTAACTAGTCCTACTCCAACATCCTTATATGGGATAGTTGTGTTACCGACATGCTGGATACTTTCAGAAGAGGTTGGGTCGGATGAAAAGTAAGTTAGCTGGTCTATAGTTACGATCTTTCCATTATGAGGGAACTTTATAAGCTGAAAGACCGATGAAACAACAGCTGTCATAGCGTAAGACCAACTACGACCTAAGAGAAGGTTGTAATCTAGAGGGGAATCAACCACCTCCACATCTAGATTAACAGTTTTGCCTTCAACCCCTATAGGTAAATCTTGTAGAATGCCAAAAGGATGGAACCCACGGCCATCAAAGGCCTTTAGAATCGTTGGGGATTGATTAAGTGTAGGAGAACCAAGCGATCTCCAACACTGGATCGACATAATACACGTTGAGGCTGCCTCATCAATCACAGTCCTATAACAAGGTATGTTTTTGACTAACACTAGAATCTGGAAAGCCATTTGATGAGGTAAGCGAGGAGTACTATTTTCTAGATTGAAAATTATAAGGTTCGAGTCCTGAATGTCAATAGCTCCTATAGCTGACAATATCAATTTACGCTGTGCTGGACATGATTGTAGCACCTCCAAAGCCGACATTGCTGAAGGTGAAATAGCCAAATCTTCAAAAATGTTATAGTTCTGAGCCACTCTCGCATGTGGATTGAAAGTTGACTTTCGAAGTATACCCTTGGCGGGCGGTTTTATTACTAAGTCTGGGTTAGGTTTCTCGATCTGTAGTGGATCGGAACTGGGAGTTGAAGTTGATGGATTCGAATTAGAAGATTTTGCTTCCTTACCACCAATAGGACTTTTACTTCCATAATCTTGCGATCGAGTCGCAATCCTGACATGGGACATCATCATTATGGGTTCTTCAGAGGCATTTGAGGAAGAACCTATCATCTTACTGTCTTGACTAGGAAAATGATCCTTCAAAACAGCAGGCGTTTGGGAACCTTTGACAATTTTCACAACCTCAGCATGATGAGGGCAATATCTTGTAAAATTCTCTTCGTCACAAATGAGACAAGGATAACGAGGTTTGCGTTTTTCATCGGTAGATTCCATTTTTTCTGGTTTCTCTTTCGAATTTTTATCTGTTTTATTTTTCTTCTTCCCTTTATTTTTATCACCGGATTTTGATTTGGCTATAGATGACTCTAAAACATGAATATCAGCAGAAATTTCCGCGGAAGAATCTCCTGTCGGGGAATCTGGTAAAGTTATGATAGGAGAAGAATTCTTGGAAGATTTCTTCTTACTTTTGGTATTAACCGTACCAATCATACCATCAGCGGCATGAGACCCTTAAGGAGCTGCAGTTATTTGATTTTGTTTAGGAAGTTCGGGGATTTTCTCGTGTAATGTACCTGATTGCGTATAAACTAAGTCAAGGTACTGAGCTTGAGCAATTACTTGTTCTTCAGTAACGACTCTTGCCTTAGCTACATCCTCAGTGATTTTCGGTAATAAAGATTTGACAAACCATTCTGCTAAGAACTCGAAGCCCTTCAAGCTGGCTCGGTGAAAACTCAGGAGGTTGGCCCCGAAGTCTACGGGACTTCCTCGGTAATACAGCCACGATTAAATATTTTAACTACTTCACACGCAAACAAAGAAAAATCTCAATGAAAACCACCTAAAGCCTCTAAAGAACCAAACAATTTTGAATCACACGCCTAAAGAATCTAGGAGATCAAACTACACACAAACAGTAACTTTTCGTACCGAAAAAACTAGTTGGTGATGAAATCCAACGTCAAAGAATTCAATACAGAAATGGCGGTTGGAACAGTTACCCCAGCAACCTACTTAATGAATAGACTGGCACAAGTTTCTCCACTAAACCGTCTCGAGTGAAGAGAACCCCCTAGAAAATCCAAGTGAGTCTAGCCGACGTCTGCTCCATGTACAGTGGGATCTTCCCTCCACCGTCACCTTAGGAAAGAATCCTATAGAATATGGTCACTATGGTTACCAACGGAAACAAATATACCTGGGGGAATAGTCTACGATCCGATACGCATGCAAGGGTAAAGTAACAAGCTCAATCCCCTTGAAGGCTCCTTGACATAATCCAAGGTTTACCAACAAGTGACCCGAGGCTCCTCGACAATGGTTAATCCGAGGTTTACCATTTTTAATACGTGAATATCTTCTATCGTTCCCAATGAGGAAGGATTGATTCCCACACTGGTTTAGATATGATCTCGTGCTTCTCCTTTAAGAGGAGCTTTCCCAGAGCATAGATGTAACAATTGGAATTTATCTCCTACCGCAAGATACAACTACTTGTTTGTTTTACTATCTTGGAGAGTTAATTACTCCCTACTCCAAGATACTAGCCTAAGCTATGTTGGTGATAAAGAGCCCTAGAAATAAAAAGATTACTAGATAGATTTTACTTTAAGCGTTATTTTTATTGGTTTTTTCTTAAGTCAAAAGGTGCGGAGATGAAACTTATGGTGTGAAGACTCGACTCCAAATCACTAAAAAAATGCACTTAAGATGATAAGCAATCTTTTCCCTTCAATGAATTTCTAGCTAAGAAAGAGTTGAGAATGCAAATGCTTGTAAAAACAAATCTTTCCTTAACAAACAAATCAAAAGAAGAGCTTTTTGTCTTTTCCAATACACTCAAAAACGAGACAACTAGTTATGCTCACAAAAATTTCCCTTTTCTTTCAAACACACAAATACTACTAAACAAACTTTTTCAAAATAGATTTTTTATTTTTATAAAACACTCAAAACTATGGAAAAATCTAATCTTGAGATCTATAAATTCTAAAACACTATTTGAAGTAAAAGCTTATTAGATTTCTTTTCAAGGATGTTTTACTTAGCTATAAACAAACTAAGGACTAATTTGTCCAGAATCACAAATGAGTCAAAAAACAACCAATTTTTGTTTTCTTTTCTAAAAATGAAATCTAAAACTTTCAACACAAGTCCTTTCAAAGTTTCGCAAAGAGAAACACAAGATGGATTCCTCAACAAAGGCAGATTTTACAAAATGGTCAGACTCATAAGAAGGCTAGTAAAAAACCAAGGTGATCTGAGGTTTCTAAGGCTTCTAAGCTTTGAGTTACTACAAGACCAAAATGAAAATCAAGCCCGGCAACCAAAATTTATAGGAATTTCACCTAAAACCCTAATGCTAATGGAATTAACCTAAGAAAAGTTCCTGACAAGTCATGTGCAGATCTGTGCAAAGGTTAAAACACCTAAACAAATCCTAAGCTGATTGAATGAGAAAATCTTAAGTTTTTCAAAATTTTGACAAGGTCTGCAGGCCCCCAGTTCACCCAGGTGCAGGATCGATCCGTGTGTAAAGAAAAAGTGTTGGTATGTCCGCACTGTGTTACAAGAAAAGGGTGCAGTCCTCTCCCAAAAGTATGAAAAACAAAAAATAATTCAAGATCTACTAAACCTACCCAATCCCACACACATCAAGCCAAAAACAGAAACAAAGACACAGTTTCTCAAGTCAAAGTAAAAGCAAAGGAAAAATAAAAAATTCAAGTCCCCAGTGGAGTCGCCATTTTGTTGGCCGGATAAGTCATTCTTGCGGACAAGAGCGACCTCCCTAGTATCTAATGATATCTAGCGACAAGACAACCAAACAAATTCTATCTTTCTCTAAATATGCGATTTATAGATAAAGGCAAACAAGTGTTTTAGGCCTACCTTGGGTCCAATGCAAGTTTGTAGAAGCCACGCTCCACTGATCCAAATGAGCTCCTTTGTATAGAATCTGCAAACACAAACAAGCACACACATTAAATAGCACCTAAAAAGCCAATATAATAAAGCATACTTATCATGATGATCAAGGAATTCATGAAACAAATCACATAAGACAATTTGTTGAGAAAAATGAATCTGATTGTATTAAATTTAATCAAAGAAGAACTTTACAACCTTGGTGCCTTGATGCTATACAAGCTCCTCTCAGGGTCCAACAAGAATCTCCTCTACTTTGACAAGTTTCACTCTCTTCCCAATGAAGCCAAAAGGTATGTAATCTCTCCTCTCAAGCTTAACTAGGAAGTCTCAATTCCAACAGCATTTACCCTAAAAAATGTTCAGCTTCTAACCTCCCTAGCAACCAGCTCAATGCCTTATTTTATAGTGCAATGGAGGGAAGTTACTAGGTCCACCTTCAAAGGGATAAGCTCCTCTCATCAAGGGATTAACTCCTTTAGTTTTGGGATGCATGAACCACCTAGGAGCGAACCATCCTCGTCAAGATTCCTTCTAGAATCATCCAGAATTAACCACAAGTGAGTTTTTAAGAATAAACTTGCGCCTTTTTGACTTTCACAGGGGTCTGCACCCACTCCTTTACACACAGAGCGGGCAAGTCCGCAGGTAACAAGAACATGGGGTGCTGGACCGCAGGTAATAGTGAGAGAAAGTGCGGAACCAGAGCTTTATTGATTTTTAAGGACTTTCTCTCATTTTCAAAGCTTGACATGAAGAGCTGAGGTTTGAGACTTGCTAAGGAGGACAGTATGAATGATGATAGACCCGTACTGACTGCAAATAGTCATGGTGACAATATTTTGTGTAACGGGCTTGAAGTTGACGTAAAACTCTGAGATAGAGATGTACCTCCATTTTACATTAGTTTAAACATTCATAATAAAAATTTTCAAAACGCAATGCTTGACTCAGGGGTCTCTCACAATGATCCAAATTTAAACAGGAACACAACAAATTACAGAGATAACCATAAACACATATATGCAGCGGAAATAATACTTCATTTCATTAATGTAAAATACTGAAATATGCTTCCAAACAGTAATGGAAATAAACTAGCTAGGGCGATGGTAGCTTATCTCTGAGAAGAGATGTGGCGGCTACATGCCTCTAAACTATGTTACAATGAGGCTCCAAGGCCTATTTATTGTTGAGAAACAATGAAAAACCCTTCACATCCCAAAACCTAACCCTAGAAGATGAAACGCCAAATTGTGCGCTCCATTTGGGTAAATTGGTACATCAATTTCCCGGGGTCGTAACTTTGCAATACGATCTCCGTTTGATGCGTACAATAGCTCGTTAGAAAGATCTATCTGAGAACTACAACTTTGGGAAGCACAACATCAGTCCATGGACCCATGTTGCCCCCATATTTCCCAAAAAACGTCATTTAGGGCCTCAAAACGGCTCCGGAAGTTCAGGACCCGATAAACTGCTAAAAATAGTAAGTTGTGCTACAATTAAGGAAACTGAAAATGCTAAGAGAAACAATGGTGGGGATCCAAGTGGACTTGGTAGGTGGCCACCAATATCCACCTGGATCATTCCTCCCCCCTTAGGAAGCAATGGTCCCCATTGCATTGAGTTCCTCCATGAGATGAAGAAACTTCTGCTGAACTTGGCCCCTGGTGAGCCACTTTCCTTGGTGAAGGAGTTGGCTTACTTTGACAACTTGATACAGTTGGCTATTATATTGGCGAGTGTGCTTGATTTGTGTGTCCATGATCCAATCAGTTGTAGCTTGTTCCATGCAATCTGGATTTTATTCTCTAGGTGTGAGCTGTTCTACAATGTCAGATGTGTCTAGTAATGGTGGAAAGTATGGCCAAAGGCGGTCCACATTGAACATTGGGTGTAGGCCAAGGAATGGGGGAAAGCTAAGTTCAAATGAATTGTCTCCCACAACCTTAGTAGTGGTGTAAGGACCATATTGGAGTGGTCTTAGTTTCCGATAGGCTCCAGTAAGACGTTCCTTTTGCAAATGCAACCAGACTTTGTCGCCTACCTGAAACTTGTGTGGCACCCAATGTTGATCATGTCACTGCTTGTACTTGGCATTTGATTTCTCCAGAATGTCATGGACCTACTGGTGAATATGTTGGATGTGCTCAATGAAGCTGGTTGCCTTATCTATTTCGGACTGGACATGAGTCGAATCTGTGTGAGTAGCTGCAAATGGCATGGCCACATCAATGGGGCATAGTGGCTGGAATCCCAAGCCCACCTAAAAAGGGCTGTGGCCAGTCGAGCTGTGAAGAGCTCGGTTGTAGCTGTGTTGAACATAGGGGAGGCTCTCATCCCATGTGCGTGGATTCTTTGAGTTGTACATGCACAGAATGTGTACAATCATCCTGTTGACATCCTCTGTCTAGCCATCAGTTTGAGGATGGAAGGTTGTGGACTTAGTGAGTTTGATGTCCAGCATCGACCAAAGACTGGACCAACATGTACTGAGGAACTGACTGTCCTGATCTGAGATGATAGACTATGGGATCCCAAAGTGCACCCACACTCATTCAAAGAAGAGTTTAGCAGTGGCTTCTGCTGTGATATTCTTCTTGCAAGCTGCCATAATGGCCATCTTTGAGAACCTGTCGACGACCACAAAAACACAGTTGTTTCCATCCTTTGTGGAAGGAAGGCCTGACATGTAATCCATGGAGATAGATTCCCAAGGTCGACTAGGGGTAGGTAGCAGGGTATAGAGGCCTTGCTTCTTGATGGTCAGTTTGGCAATGGCCCAGGCAGTACATGATTTGATGTACTTCCCGACATCCTGTCGAAGATTTGGCCAATAGAAATACTTTTGTAGTACTGCCACCGTTTTCTCAACCCCGAAGTTCCCAGCAGCTCGACTGTAGTGTGTTTCCCAAATCATCCTAGCACGCTCGCTTGAAGGAACACAAAGGTGACCCAGGTGGCATAACAGGGCATCCTGGAGGTGAAAATCTGGAACGTGCCGACCCTCCAAGAGTGTCTGGTACATGTGGCTGAATTCCGGGTCACTTTTGTAGAGAAGTGGCCAATCAGAAGTCTCATGACCACAAGAGTTGAGCACAGTGGTTAATGCCATGATCGGTGGTCGACTGAGGCAATATGGAACATTATTGGTGTTGCTCTTCTTATACTTGATATTCAAATGGAACTATTGCGGGTATGTAGACCACTTCTGATGGCGATCATTCTGCAATTTCCCTTGGGTCTGTATGAACTGTAGGGGTCGGTGTGGATGACTATTTCCTTCCCCAAAATATAATGTTTCCATTGTCGGTAGGCTTGCACAATGGAATACATCTCTTTGTCATAAGTGGGATACTTCTGGACTGTGTCTGAAAGTGTCTCACTGTGATATGCCACTAGATGCCATGCTAAGTAAGGACTGCCCAAATAGCATAGTCAGAGGCATCTGTCTCGACCTCAAATGGTTGTTGCATATCTGGTAACACGAGCACTGGTGTCGTGCAGAGACGATGTTTCAACTCTGTGAATGCCTTTGTTGAGATTCAAACCAGAAGAATTTTTCTTTCGCTCCTCCCTTGGTGACTTGACTCAAGGGCCAAGTGATATGAGAAAACCCCAACACAAACCTGCGGTAGAAGTTGACAAGACCTAGAAAGCTGTGGAGCTTTGTCAGAGTGGTTGGAGATGGCCAATCCCGAATGACCTGGATCTTGGCTGGATCTACATGCACCCCCTATTCATCAATAATGTATCCCAGATACTGAACCTGGGTCATGCCAAAAGTGCATTTCTCCAAATTGGCACATAGCTTGTGTTGCCGCAGTGTTTGGAGAACCTGTAGGATGTGGTGGAGGTGCTCTTCCCAACTCTGGCTGAAGATCAGGATGTCATCCAAGTATACCACTATAAATGAGTTGGTGAATGGCCGCAAGATTTCATCCATTAGCCTCATGAAGGTTGCAGGAGCATTCATCAATCCGAAAGGCATAACCAACCATTCAAAAAGGCCATCCTTAGCTTTGAAGGTAGTCTTCCACACATCAGAGGGTTCGATTGGTACCTGGTGATATCTTGATTTCAGATCGATCTTGCTGAAATATTTTGCCCCCTTTAGTTGGTCTAGGAGGTCATCAATCCTTGGGATCGGGTACCTATTACGGACCGTGATCTTGTTCAGCTCCCGATAGTCAATACAGAGTCTCCAAGTCCCATCCTTCTTCTGTACCAACACGATCGGGCTCCCACAAGGCGATGAACTAGGACAGATGTGACCTTTCTGCAGCAACTCCTGAATTTTCCTCTTGATTTCATTATTCTCCAGAATGGAACACCGATAGATTGGTCCATTGGGTAGTGGTGCACTTGGGGTCAAATCGATGGAGTGCTTGACCTGACAGTGCAGAGGAACCCCTACGGGGGAGGTGAAGATGTCCTCGTTCTCCTCCATGACCTTGTCCATCTATAATTGTCGTGTGGAGGGGCCCTGTCTTGAGGTCGTGGCCACCGTCTTCTTCTTTCCTTGAGGGTGTATCATCATGAAAACAAATTTCCTAGTTTTGGAAAGGAGCTTACTGCATTGTTTTGCAGTAACCAAAGAGATGGTGGTAGGCGGTGCTACCTCCGGTATCCTGTACAACTTATTTCCCAATGTAACAATAACAGCACAGGGTCTTGATTCATACACAGCATCTCACTTCGACAAGTAGGGTTGTCCTAATAATACATCACAAACTTCAAGGGGAGCAATGTCACACAATACCTCATCCGTGAAGGGCTTGATGTTGTATGGAAGGCGACACTGCTGGCTCACGCGAAGATCCCGTCCTTGGTGAAGCCACCCAATGGTGTACGGTTGTGGATGTGCTATGGTCGGTAAACCTAATCGCTTCACCACCTCTGTTGAAATGAGGTTCTTTTGGCTCCCACTATCGACAATGAACTATAGCGGGGAGCCCTTTACCCACATCTAGGAGTGGAAGAGACGCTCCTCCTCCTCTAGATCTTCGGGTTCCTCCTTCTATATCTTCGCTTCCCTTTGTCATTCCCCTTGTCGGGTTCTGACTCAGAGTCAGAACATGCATCTGATTATGAAACCTTTAGCTCAGCCACCAGTGACTGCTTGACCCAACACTCACTGGTGTTGTGAGTGGAGCTCTTATGGAACTCGCACCATTTTCCCGTGTCCTTTTTCGGCTTCATGGCGTTGTTCTTTGCTTGCAGCTTTGGTGGGCTGTCTTCGGCTGCCCCACCTTGGCTTTGTCCTTTGTTATTTGGTTTAGGGGCACCTTTCCCTTGCTTTGGATTTGTAGATCCAAATTCTCGCTTCTTCTATTTAAACATCTGCTCGACCTTGACGACATATCGGTATGCTATGTTGAGCGAGGAGATGTTCAAGAATTCTATTTCTTCCTGGATGTACTTGTGCAGGCAACCATGATATTTGAGTATCAAATGCTGCTCCGAATCCTTAATACCCAACTTTGTGTGAAGTTTATGGAAAATATTGGTAAACTCCGGCACGTCTTGGTCCCTTCCCTATCGCAGTCTGGTCCACTTTATGTATTGATCCTCATAGCTTCTGACAAGGTAGTACTGCTCCTTGATGGCATCCCGAAATGAATTACAGGTGGGTGCGGCTAAAAATAGTGAGCCAGTTTTTTCATCCTTCTGCTCGCAGTAGGTTTCCCACCAGTCCTTGACGTGGGGGGCTGCTTTGAGAAGAGCGAAAACAATCTTTTCCCGACTCAAAAATTCATGAACAGAAAAATAACCTTCTAGCAGATTTAACCATTTATCTATGGCATCTGCATCTATCTGACCCTCGAATATGGTGATTTTAAAATTAACTTGTACCTTAAAGGGCGTGGCATTTCCAGAGTAGCTGCTGGAAGCCGGTGCATCGCTTCTGGGTAGTCGCTGAAGGATCTGGGCAAAGCTGTCCATCATCGTGTTTCTTTGTCACTCGAGGGCTCCTTTGAGCAAGATTTTGATAGCATCTCCTGCCCCCTCATCTTTCTTCTCATCCTCCATGCGAGGCCATCGGGATTTGCGAGGTTGGTCTTGCAAAGGTTCGACTAGTTCAAGCCCTAACTCCTTATATCCCGACCTTGTTGGGGAAAAGCAAAGAAAAACAGAGACAAAGCAGATCTCTCTGATACCACTAATCCGGATTTAAACAGGAATGCAACAAATTACAAAGATAACCATAAACACAGATATGCAGCGGAAATAATACTTCATTTCATTAATGTAAAATACTGAAATATGCTTCCAAATAGTAATGGAAATAAACCAACTAGGGCAATGGTAGCTTATCTCTGAGAAGAGATGTGGTGGCTACATGCCTCTGCATTGTGTTACAATGAGGCTCCAAGGCCTATTTATTGTTGAGAAACAATGAAAAACCATTCACATCCCAAAACCTAACCCTAGAAGATGAAACGCCAAATTGTGGGTCCCATTTGGGTAAATTGGTACATCAATTTCCCGGGGTCGTAACTTTGGCATACGATCTCCGTTTGACGCATACAATAGCTCGTTAGAAAGATCTATCCAAGAACTACAACTGTAGGCCCGTGTTGTCCCTAGATTTCCAAAAAAATGTTGTTTAGGGCCTCAAAACGGCTCTGGAAGTTCAGGACCCGAAAAACTGCTAAAAATAGTAAGTTGTGCTACAATTAAGGAAACTGAAAATGCTGAGAGAAACAATGGTGGGGGTCCAAGTGGACTTGGCAGGTGGCCACCAATATCCACCTGGATCACACAATATCATGCCTAAGGTTGTCATGGAAAAATTGGGACTATATATCACTAGAAGATATAAGGATTTGTATTCTTTTGATTCAAGTAAAGTAAAATGCCTAGGGCTCATTAAGGATTTATGTGTCAATTTAGTACAAATACCAGCCAAGAGATTGGTAATGGACATAGTTGTTGCTGACATACCTCCTAAATACGACATGTTACTGTCTCGCTCATGGGGAGCTAAACTCCAAGGGATCCTCCAAATGGATATGACCTATGCTACCATTCCAGTGTTTGGTCAACAGAGAAGACTATACAGGGAAAAACTTATGAAATTTATGGTTACTAGTCAAGATAAACCCCAAAATTATCCCTTATATTCAGTCCATTTAGACCTTGATTCTTTTATTTTGTACAATGATGGAAACATACATGAACAAATTGCCAATGCAGAAACTGATTTGTGTGAGATTGAGGAATGCAAAACATATATGATAGAACATGATAAACAAAATGAACCTTTATGGAATTTAGGTTTTGATGGGGCTGTCGGTAAAGAAGGATCAGGGGCAAGCATATGGGTTTCAAATTCACAAACTTGTCACTCAAAAGGCCATTCATATAAGCTAAACTTTCAATTTACTAACAACATGGTTGAATATGAAATCTTAATTTTAGGGTTACAACTTTTAAAGAAGCTAGGTTCCAAGAGAATTTCAATTAATGGAGATTCTGAACTAATAATAAAACATATTAAAGGGGAATACTCTACCAAACACCCAAGGTTGAGGGCCTATAGAAATATTGTTTTGGATTTTCTTGAATCTTTCATTGAGTATAGCTTATATGTGGTCCCTAGAGGTCAAAACATCCTAGCTGATGGTCTGGCTACTTCAACTAGTACCTATAAAATGCCATATCATCCTAGTCACCAATATATTGTTGAAGTAAAAAAAAGACTAACTGTACCAGGAAATATCAGACACTGGCAAGTCTTTGGAAACGATGAACAGATTGAAAGTTTTTTACAATCAAAAGATGAGTTTGAGTGTGCTAATATAGATGTAGAGGTTGACATAGAAGATAGTGTACATAACAATGTGACTAAATTAGAGTTGAAAGAAACAAATCAAGAAAAAGAAGAATCAGAAATCTTACAATTGAAAGACAATGTTTTGCCTAGAGGATTAGTCCCCTTAGAGAATTTGTTTGATTTTAATGACGTAGCCAAAAAGCCTAAAATTGAACCTACTAGAGCTGAAGTTGAAGAATGTAACATTGGAACTGAACAAGAACCCAAGATGATTAAATTATCCAAATCCATACCCCCAGCTGAAAAGAAAAAGTACATAAGCTTGTTCAAATAATTCATAGATGTATTTGCATGGAGTTATGAATATTTGAAATCTTACGACACCAACATTATACAATATAAGGTTCCCTTAAAAGAAGACCAAAATCCTTTTAAACATAAACTTAGGTGGATCAACCCAATGTTGATGCCTCTAATTGAAAAGGAGGTCAAAAGAATGTATGATGCCGAGATCATTGTACCATTGAGATATTCTAATTCGGTATCAAACTTAGTTCCAACTAGGAAAAAGACTGGAGAAATTAGACTTTGTATTGATTTCTGAAATCTTAATAAAGCCTCCTTAAAAGATAACTACCCTTTGCCTAAGATGGATCACATTTTGCAGAAGGTGGTTGGATCTAGTAGAATTTCTTTATTAGATGGTTTTTCTGGTTACAATCAAGTCCTAATACATCCTGAAGACCAATAATAGACAACATTTACTACACCTTAGGCACTTTCATGTATGTGAATATGCCTTTTGGCCTGATGAATGTTGGTGCTACATTTCAAAGAGCAATGGAATTTACCTTTGCAGATGAAATGGGCAGATTCATAGTCATATATCTTGATGATATCACTATTTTTTTAAAAACAGATGAAGAGAACTTGCTCCACTTAAGAAGGGTCTTTGAAAAATGTAGGACATTTGGTATTTTCCTCAACCGAAAGAAAACATTGTTTGTCTTAAAAGAAGTAAAACTACTAGGACATATCATTTCAAAAGAGGGAATCATAATAGAGCCTAGCAGAATTGAAGCTATTTTAAAAATAAATCCCCCTAGAAATGTAAAGGAAGTCCAATCTTTCATTGGACAAATCAATTTTATAAGGAGATTTATTCCTAATCTAGCAGAGCTTCTAAGAAATATAACAAATATGTTGAGGAAATAAATTGAGGTAAAGTGGAACAATGAGGCCAAACAATCATTTGATAAGGTAAAACAAGCCTTAACCCAAGCTCCTATGTTGATTAGGCTTGATTTCACAAAAGATTTTCTCATTTTCTCATTTGCTTCTGAGCATACTATTGCAGTAGTTCTCTTACAGAAAAATAATGAAGGACATGAACAACCTATTGCTTTCTTTAGTAAAGCCTTAAGAGACTTTGCATTAAAGTACAACATCATGGAAAAATAAGCATTTTATTTAGTGAAAGAAACCAAAGATTTTAGAGTTTATATCATTCATTCACATATAATTGCTTTTGTTCCAAATGCGACATACTGGCCCAAAATGATCCTGATGGGAAAATAAGTAAATGGATTGCATTATCTTAGAATGTGAAATTGAAATCAAACCTACCAAACTCATTAAAGGTCAGGGGTTAGCTAAATTGATGGCCAAATCTAATTTACATGCTTTGGATATAAATTTTCTAGCTATACTTGATGAACCAGAAGAGCAGGCGACTCCACAGGTAGTAGATGTAGAATTTCCTGCAAATTCTCGACAAATCTACCTCTGAGATCTATGTAGAAAATCTAACTGTAGATTAACTTGATAATGCAATATACCAAAACAAAATACTATAATCTACTTCTACTATCAAACTTGCGGAAGCTTAAAGATCGAGCTGAATCAGAGCTGAACATATACAACCATAAGAAGAATAATCAATGCACATGAAACACATGAAATACTTAGGGGAAAGCCTCAGCTAAAAACCCCACTATCTGTATTATCATACAAGGTGGAAATACATCAGAATTATACAAAGCCTTAGCTCTCACAGTTAGCCAGCTATCAGTACAATCCTCAGGGATGCTCACAGGCAATCAAAGCTTCTCACAAGACTTCCTCTCTGCCCTCCAAGCTCATATTTCCTTGCGCAATTTCTCCTGGGTGATCCTCCTGTTACCAAGTGGAAGACAGATCACTCACACTGATCCTACACCCTGTCAGAACTACACAATCCTCAAGGAACCTTACCTTGACTGCATGCATGAGTTTCCTTTATAGGAAAACACATGCAACTGATAGTACATTGTCCTTGACTTTAATCTCAACTGGGTTTTTCTCAAAATAGACATGCATGAGTTTTTGATGAGGGAGTCTTCATTTACCTGGAGTACACTAGTTGAGTGCATGCATCCATCAACTGACTGATAACTCACAATTAGTTCCTCAAATAGTTTGGAACTAATTTAACTGGACTTAACTCAGTAAAATGAGCTAACTAATTACAAATCAAATATAAGTCAATCTTGTCTCCTTAATTAAGGGATAATCTCCTTAATTTAAGGGATAACTGATGCATGACTTTAGAAAGACTTCTAACTTGAATTTCTCCAACTAATTAATCCATAATGAATTAATTAATTATTTCCAAGTAGCTGGTGAGACTAAATTCGATTTTAATTCAAGGACAAATTAAAATTGGAATATTCAGGATTCTATTTTTATCATTTTTTGTTGCTACTTTCAACACTCCCTCTCAACAAGAAAGGAATTCAACTCGTGAACCTTTGGAATGTTCTGCATGCAACACTTATCTCTAGTGTTGTTGCTCCAGCAACTCCAAAAACAAAAAGACATCCAACCTAAATTAGTATGATGCATCTGTCATCAAAGTCTATGACTTCTATTACCTCTATCAACTGAAAAATTTGCGCTTATTTTGACTCTTCCTTTCTGCACTGTTGTCAATCCTTCTCTGCACTCTTCAGTATCTGACTGCTCTAGCCTCTGCCACTTTGATCTCTGACTGCATCAATCCCACTGATTCCTCCCACTACTAGGTACTTTGGGCTCCCGTAGCAAGGTATGATCCATGAGATAAAACCTCTCAATGAACCCTGCCCAATTTCAGCCTTCTTGAGACTATCACTTCACATCACCCCACCTCACACCTGGAGGTATGGATGCATGTGATCCCTCTGCCCACTTCTCCAATTGTGGCTCTTCCACAATTGTCTGAGACTTCTTCTGGGACTGCATGTTGAGAGGTAATTTACTCTCCCTCTCAACCACCAAGTCTCTAACATTTTCCTTGCTCCTCAAGGCTTTACATGCATCTTGAACCTCAAGAGCATACAAGTTCTTGACTTGTGAACTGATTTGTTTCACCTATCTCGTGGTAATGTGTCTAAGGAATGACTTTTCTTTACTGAAGAAAACATTGTAGCCTTTATCCTCCAACATTGCGGCCGATACCAAGTTCTTATTTAGTACAGGCACATACTTCACATCTGTCAAGGTGATAGGAGCTCCACTCTCATTCTCAAAAGCAACTGTGCCCACTCCTGAAACACTATACCTTTCATCATCACCCATCTCTATGTGCATCTTGAGGTCTTTCTCCTCCAAGGTACTGAATAAATTTTTATCGCCGATCATGTGGAATGAGGCTCCACCGTCAAGATAACTATTGAGTCCCAAACTTGCATCTTCCCTATACACCTTTTCAGCCTTCTTTTCCATTTACTTGACCCACCAAGCTGTCAAATCATTGCATATTAGTAAAAAGAGCTTATAAAATGGTTTCCTAACTATGTCTTATGACTGCTGTTTGATTTATATTTTTGTTCAATCAGCTGCGGAAACTTGTCACTTTCCGCAGCTAGCTCAAGTTTCTGCAGCCATTTTGTTGAAGACTATGTTACAGGTGTCCACTGGAGAATCTAGCCACATGGGCAAGCTACAAATGATGTGTACATGGAGTGCGTCCCCTTGGTTCAGCTGAATCACTCACAAACAGCCACGGTCAAGGGCAGTCAAAGAAGTGGTCAAACCAAGAGTTTTGCGGTGGCACGACTCTATTTTTACCACGTGAAGTTTTGCATGGCAAGTTCCTCAATCTCCGGAGGTGTGATAACACCTGTGGATCGATCCGTGAACCAAATCGAACAGCCACAACTCCATAGATTTAATTGTCACGGCTACCATACTGCTAGATCTCAGGACGTGGTCATTCACGTGTCTGTTTGGCAGTGCAGAATTTAGGAATTAGTTATATCATCCTCAGTTATAAATAACGCATTATCATACGCTTGATAGTTAGCTTTTCACATGTAATTTTGACTGTTTTTACGAGCCCACTGTGTCATGCTTTATCTTTATCTTATGACTGCACTTTAATATATGAGAAGACAACGTTCTTAAGTTCAATTTTTGACTGAGTATTGATTGGCCGAGGTTGCAGAGGGCCCCTGTACACCAAGGCTCTGTAACTACTGTATAGTTTCTTGATTACTTTCATTATGTTACTGCTTTTATAATCATTTTCTTGTATATATTACACTGTTCTGATATTCATGTTAACTGTTGTCCATCTTTTCTTTTATGCTTTCTCATGATTGTTAACTGATCAATGTTTTTCTTTCAGGTTCTTGTAGACAGCCCGGGCAATTTCACATAGTTTTTAACGACTAATGACATGAAATCATCTTGTCCTTCTGCTGATTTATGTTCTGATTTTTAATTCCAACATTGTCATTCCTTTCAATTCTGTTTTTTCTTATTTACTTTCATGCAATTTAGATCTCATATTACTCCATTTGTTTATGATTACCTCCTATAGCCAAGCGACTCAAATAGTGAGGAATCAGAATATTAGTTGATGTAGTATGATTTAGTTTACTTTTCTGCAAGTTAGTGATTAGATTACTCATGCCATTTTCAGGGATTGAAATATGAATGCGTAGTTTAATCTTAGTTTCATTTTATGCAATTTCATTTCCTGCAATTTAGATATCATGTTACTCAATTTGTTTATGATTACCTCCTATAGCCAGAGCGAGTCGAAAGGTGAGGGGTCAGAATATGAGTTGAAGTAGTGTGATTTAGTTTTCTTTGCTTACAGTCTTTGAATTGCTTTGAGTTCTGTTTTTATTTTCTTTTTATACAGCAGTAAGGATATTGGGCTTCATTGTCACTAGCTCACTATTTTGGTACATTTTTATTTTCTTTTGGGAATTGATTTCATCACAACAAGTTTGAAACCTTTTTGAGAAATTTAAAGTTTGGAAAATCATTGTTGAAGTCACCATGGCCATCCATACTTGACTTTCAATTCTGCCATCTCACATTAGGGAATCAACAAAAGATAAACCCAAAAACAAACCAAAAACTCAAAAACAACAAAGAAATAAGAAATCGGTTATCTTGCATATACAGTGCACTTCACTTCAACAGTTTACGACTCTCAGATTGACATTTTAAATAGAAATTTAGGACACACCAAATTGACCAAACATTTTTGGCGCCGTTGCTGGGGAAGTGAAACTAGGTAGCCAATTTCTTAAAAAAAAAACAAGAAAATTTCAAGGAAGGTAAAAATTGATAACTTCTCAAAGTATGCTCTCCTCTTGCACCTAGTGTGATCTGGAGGATCAGAAAAGAGAGTTATTGGTTTAATAATTTCTTGAGTATTCTCTCTTCTTGCACCTAGAGTGACCTGGAAGATCAGAAAGAGAATTATTAGCCTGACTTGAAGAAAAATAAAAAATAAAAAAAATGACATGCATAGAGCAAGAGATTCTAGGGGAAGGTTTTTAGCTAGGGCCAAGAGTTCGATTTTTACAACTCCATCTACTTCAAGGAATAGACAAGAAACACCTCCATCATCTCCAACTCACACTCCTAGCCTTCGAATTCTTGGAATTCAAGAGGCAGTAGTTGAATTAGGAGACTCTCCCACACTATCCACCGAATCTGAATTGGGAAAAGACCCTTTCTTTACTTCTACAGGAAAACACATTGTAATTGAGGAAGTAGAATCACCTGAAGAAGAAGAGGGAGAAATTCCTCCTCGTTCGTCATTAGTAGAGGAACCAGAGGACTCTGAAGTCTCTGAGGAAACTATCATGGCAGAGGAAGTAGTAAACGGATTTGGTATAGGTAGAGGTAGAGGAGGAGGAGGAAACAATGGAGGAGGTAGAGGTAACAATGGGGGAAATAGGGATGGAGATAACTCATTCGGATTCCTATAGTTGATGAGGATTCTCGAGCAAAAATGAAAAACATCTCACCATCTGTCCTCCCAAATTTTCATGGGTTACGAAATGAAGATCCTAAAACATTTCTATTTGAGTTTGAAGTCGTGTGTCGAACTTGTTAACACCCAGGTTGTTCCCTATGACTCCCAAGGGAATACGGCCGGGGTAACCACTAACCAATCTTTGGACCACAGCTTCTAGCCAAACTGTGATCAGAGAGGGCTCTCTCTTTATGATTTGTCTCTATTATGATGGTGTTTTAGGCTAGCTATTATGCTCAGGTTTTGGTTTATGTTTTGGTTGAAGGGTTTCTTTCAAATCTTATGATATACTGTTTAGAGAGTAAAATATCATTGGGCAATGGAGTCTGGAATTGTGAAATGATTTGATACGCTGGATTGGTGGTGTTCAAACTGTAGGGCCTATTGTGTATTTTAGACAAACAAAATTAGCTTAAATGGTGATGTATGTCAACCAACAGAAAGCAATTAAGAATTTTCTATTAAGTTGGTGAGGTGAAGGTGAACACACTGCACAGGAGCAAAACTTGAATTCCTGTGACAAAGGCCACTGTGAAAGGTGTATTCTGAAAGTGCAGCAATTAAGAATTACACTTATCTAGATTACAGCTGAAAAAAACATTCATAAACAACACAGATTGAACTCAGGGTACTCAGTGAATAAATCCTTAAAGTTATTCTTTTTCCTTGTTGCTTAGTATTGAAAATCAGATAACATATATGGATTTTAACAAAACAAGTAAACAACAGAGAGAGTTACAGAGACTTATTGTATGGTGAAATACACAGGAATCGAGCAGTTATCAATAGACACTAGAACGCATTCAACACTTCAGAAATCCGAGAAATTCCATCGCTTTCTTTATTAAACTTCTGAAAGGATTACAGCATAAGAATTTCTTTTGGAGAAATCAACAACAACCCTTGCAAGCTCATGCGAAGGGGATTTTATAGGAATGTTTATACAAAATATCTCAGGCATTGAGTCATCTGAGAGAGAAAATATCTTAATAAATTCGTACAGAAAGTAGAAAAGAAGTTATTACAACTTTGAATGCAGCATAAGTGCTCTTTATGTTTGTCAGAGAATAATTTGACCTTTGGAGATCATTGAGTCAGTTGAGCCGCTCTGCTTTAATGCTGGCGAACGCGTCTTTACGTCTGTTGCGCTGTATTTTCTCAGGTTTGCCATCTGTGACTGTGATTGCTGCAGTGGCGACCGAATAGCCTTGCTGAGTTGGCTCAGCCTTTCGTCTTTGCTCTGTATGCTTATCTATCAAAATTCTACCTGTGTATGAATTACTTATAAACTGGAAAAATTATCACTTACAGGTTCTGGCTTGATAATATTATCTGTGTCAAATTCTTCCAGACTTCCTGTGTGGGCAATTGGTGCTTCACAATTGCCTCTATGGTTTCATCTGCTTCTGTATACTTAAAGAAATTTGGAGGCACATCAAACAGATGATTGATCTCATTCATAATAAAAAATAGGTTGTCCACCCTATTGTATAAAGTTTGCCCTGATGCTGGCCCTGATTCTGCTAAAGTGCTGGGCTGTCTTGCAATTTGTTCTGCAGCATAGGCATCAACCCTCTTAGTGTAGTTTTCAAGGGTAAGCAGTCTTCCTACACTGCTTAATATGCTGGGGAGGCCTCTGTTTTGTAATGCCTGAAATCTGTCCATGAACTTGTTGATTTCAGTCTGCATATCCTGGGTTCTTATTTCCAATGTTCCAACCAGGTTTCATAGTGTCAGGACCCTTTTAACCATTGAGATTGTCTCAGTCCTGTGAGCAATTCCCATGGTGGCCAGTTGAGAGCTTGTCCTGTTATTTAAAATATTGATCATTCTGGTGGCAGCATTAGGCATGTTGCCAAGGCTTGCTCTAGCTCTGTGTATTTCCCTGTTTGCCTTTGCAATGAGTACTGATTGTTCATCCATAGTCTCAATATACTGCCACTGATTGGTGATAGACCGGCCAATATTGCCCCAAAGGACTGCTTTTAGCTCTGCTGTCACCTTTTCTAGTGTGAGCTCCTTCTCAAGCTCAGTTATCCTCTTCTTTAGAGCTTTTATTTCTCGTTCCTTTACAGCTTCATTCTGTTTTCTCTTATCATATCTCTCATTTACTTTAGCCAAAGATTCTTTGGCTGAATTGAGCTCCAACATTTGAGCTTCCAGGACTTGAATTTCATTTCGGAGCTTCTGCATATCCAGACTATGAGTCTGCTCTGTTGTTGGTGCAGTTGTTGATGTAGTTGGTGCTGTAGGCCCTGTTTGCTAAGGAGGAGGGGCAGTTGTTGGAGGAGCTTCCTCAAGATTGATTATTTCAGGAGGAGGCTGGGAGGTTTGACCCTCTTCTCTTTGCTTCAATGCTACCTGTAGTGCTGCCTTTGCAGCCTCTGATTCTCCTAGTTTGTCTTGAGTCCGGATCAGCTCCTTGTATAGAGATATCATCAGATCTGTGGCATCTTTTTCAAGTCTTTTTTGGGCAACATCATCTGTTTGAGGGTGGATTGTGGCTGGGAGTTTGATTTTCCTCCTTAAGGCTGCCATGTCTGCATCCCTCAACTTCAATATTTCTTGGATACCCTTAACATCCTTGGGATCATGTCCCATCTCTATAATTATATCTTCCAAGGATCTGATTCTGTTGTCCTTAGCTTGTGATGATGCTCTCTCCAATTCTAGCTGAGAGGCTGTATTATCAAGGCTGATTTTTAGTTTGTAATTTTCTAATGTTTCATCTGCCAAGGAGGCATACACCATCTCACCAGTCTGTTTGTGCAGTTCGATTTTGTCCATTGGGTGTATGTCTTTGGCCAGGACCTCCATGTTGGTCCTAAGGTAATCCGAGGCAGATTGGGGATGCAGAGCTGTGGGCATAAAGTGACTCATGATCATTTTGCCTTCACTTACATCAAAGGAAGACATGAGTCTTTGCTGATTGGTGGGAGCCAAGTTTAGCAGATGATTGTACAGCTGTATTTTGATAGGATCACTCCTCCTTTTGATGTCTATAAATTGCTGTTTGATGCTTACTTGTCCTTCTTTCTGCTGGCTGGAGGAGCTGACCTCTCCCCTTATAGCTCTGTCCTGTTCCTGCTGGAAGGAACTGGCTGAAACTTCTCTGCTGGGTGGGCCCATGCCCAATGCTTGCCTTGTTGCTATGTCATCCTCAGAAGAGTCATTCAACCTCTGCCTTCTCTCTCCCTGGTTTATAGGTGATGTCAGGGGAGTTTCTCTATCCCTTTTTCTAAAAACAAATGTATCCTCCTTTTGAGGAGTTTGGAGGATCGAGGCATCAAAGGTAGTCTCTGGCCTAGGAGGCACTATGTTTTGAGCCTGTTGCTCAGTGGAACTTGGAGTATCAACTACTCTTTCTTGCTGCAGGGGCTGCTGTCTGTCATGTTGCTCTCCTTCTTGCCGCTGCCCTCCCCCCTGCAGCTCCATCTCTTCTTGTTGCTACAGCAATGTTACCACTTGCTCTTCTGTCAAAGGAGGTGGTTGTTCCACCTGCTTTTCTTTGCCTTTGCTGGCTGTCTCTGCAGTATTCCCGACAGCTTGTTGATGTGTTGTTGATGATGAAGTAGCTGCTCCAAGTTGTTTTTTGTATGAGAGGGGAACCTGTCCACAAGTTTCTAAGTCAGCTTCCTTTTGAATATTTCTAGCCTCTCTCTCTAGCAGCTCTTCACTAGTAATTTCCTCTTCTAGGGTACCTTCTTCCCAGCTTAATGCATTGGCATACTGCTCAATCTCAGGCTGCCTCACGTGTGAATAGCTGCCCAATTTGTATTTTATCCTTCTGAGGGAGACAAAGTGATTGGGGTCATAGGGTATCCATTCAAAGCTAGTTTGCAGTTTGAGGGCCTCTAGGATACTGTTTGCCTCTTTCCACCCCTCCTCTTTTCTGTTGTATAGGAAAGGGCCCAGCTGGCTCCTTACCTTTAACTGTGACTTCTTGTTCTTGCTTTGAAAGTGGAGGTAGTCGGCATTCCCAAACTGCCTGAAATATTCTAAGGCGAAAAGCCTCATGGGGACATACCTTGGCAACCTAAAAGGCTTCAACTCACAGCCATATATTCTGATGACTGTGTAGTTTTGGTAGAGGTACCAATTACCAATGCTGTAGGTTTTGTTCAGGTGGAGAATTCTCCTCATGTCATCAGTTAACCTTGGAGGAGGAACACCATACAATACTGTCATGGCTGGATGAATGAATAAGTCAATGAACTCAGAGTATGTATATGGTGATACAGAGGCACAATAAAAGACAGAGGTCCAAAACACAACTGACCTTGGATTTCCCTGGGCATTGACTTGCTTCAAGGGAATAGAGAAGTTGGCTGGCTGATAAAACAAGAATAGATGGTATATGTATGAAGTATACCTGAACAGTCTTTCCCTCTTCAAATTCATAAGCTGGTCATGGATCTTATCTGCAATGAATGTAGCATAATCATAATGTACAGCTGGGGGCTTACCAGGAGAGAATATAGACAGCATTGCCATTATGATTTCATCCACATCCTCCAGCCCTTTGAACCCTAGGACATAGCTGATCAAATCTACTAGCATTCTCCCCAATTCATTCAAGTACTGATATCCAATAGGAGGAGTTCTGATGGCTTCAGAGCCTGGTTTTACAAACAGCTGGTTGATTTTGATGACTTGGTCATTTGACAGCTTGTTCCCCTTCTTTATCAACTTCTGCATGTGGAGGGGGGTCAATGGCTTTGCAGTATGGAAGTGCAGCATCTCATTTATACTCTCTGGGGTGATATGGAACAGGACTGAGCCTGTAGGGTTGATGACAGCTCTTTGGCCTGGGTCATAGCACTCCTGGCATCTGTAGATCAACTCTGGCATAGGATTTACCTGTGGGAGGTTGTAGATGGGCAAGTTTGAGTCCCAAATCCCTAAGATGTCTGCTCCACTAAGGTGCTCAACTCGTTCAGCATCTGAATATTATATTTGGAGCCCAATGGAAACCAGTCTAACATTTGATAATCCATATCTCCCAGGGCTTTCCATTCTAATTCCTGGTGAGGGGCATTGAGAGGCTTGATGTTCAGTGCAATTGGAGTCTCCATGGTCTATTCAATTTCTGTCTTGCAGGTGAATTAGTTTCAAGTGAGCAGTACAGCACAGAGGTGAGTTTTTGCAGTGCAACTATGATTTATGGGGAGCAGAGGGTGGAGTGGACACGCAGCAATTGAAATACTGCTCGAATTATATATAAGACCAATGCCTGGTCTCCCTCTGTCTTCTATGGCAGGTTTTAAGTAACTTTGACCAACTGTCTCACGTTTGCGCGAGCAGTTTACAGTTTTTGACCCCAAACTCGGGAAATGAAGGCTCGGCTGGTGGTTTCAAGGTTGCATTTGTAATCAAAAGTGCTTGCAGAGGAAAGCTATCGGTGAAATAGTGAGTTTCAGTGTTCCTTAAGCGTTCTGAGCAATTTACAGTGAATTTCAGGCGTATGGAGGATGAACTATGAGAAATACCTGGCTAACCACGAACAGAGGTCGTAGCTATGGGTGGAATTGGTGCTCTGGAGGTCTTCCAGACGTTTCCCGCAGGTGGTGCAGTTCAGAACGTAAAAACAGCATGCAAAGGAAACAGTAGCAAATGAGCGAAAAGTGCAAAAAAAACGCGTTTTTTGGCTAAATATGGACTTTTTGCAATTTGGCGCTTTTTCTGTGATGACGTCAGCATGACGTCATAGGGTGGGGTCAGCCTTGGATGACGTCAGCATGACGTCATCGGATGAGGTGGCGGGCTGCCATTGGTCCACGGGGTAATGAGGTGGCGGGCACGTTGGCACAGATACGGACAAAAGTGTGATGCGGTGGCAGGGTGGAGGTGACGTGGGCATGACGTGGGATAGCAGCTTGGCGGTTAGGGCCGTAGCGGTTACGGTTAAGGATAGCCGCCACGGTTTCTCGGGGTGGTTAGGGTACGGAGCAGATCTTGTCAGAAAGCACTCCGAGAGTCTTGAACGGGCGACGCGTGGCCGCGCCCTGACGTAACGCAACGTCATTTTCTCGGGCGCTAAACGTCCGCCGCGGGGGCTGCTCCGATATTGATACGGACCGTCGGATCTCTTGGATCTGATCCGACGGTGGACGGGGGAATGATATGTTTGGGGGATATGCAAGCGGGCGGAGACCTTCGGATATGGGTTTTTACAATGTTTTCAATGTATTTCAAAAAATAAACCAAATGCATGCGCCAACTTTGGTTTATGCGGTTAGAAGTGGGTTTTTTGGGTCTTTTCGTGATTTGAAAGGGGTTTATGGGTAAAGGGGATTTATAAAGGTTTTCAATGCGCAATAATGCAGGCCCGATACTTTGGACAAGAACAAAGTGGGTATATAGGGGTTATCTTTGCAAATGAAGGGGGTATAGGTAAAACAAGGTTATTTATGGGGCTTCTTTTGGCAAATGAAGCTTTCCAAGGGGCCAAATGACTTCAGAAGAGGGGAGGGGTTTAGGGTTAGGTTCATCAAAGTGACCAGATGCCATTTGATCCCTGACACAGAACTTATTGGCTATAATACCAAGGGGAGGGATATTTATACAAAATTTGGGGTTTATACACCATGGTGTTAGATACTAGTAAGGGAAAAGGTAATGTAGGGGATTTACATAGTAGTGTTAGAGTTAATATGGATGAAGGGGTAAATGGAGGGGAAGCCACTAAGCTTACTTGAAATTTACTTAGTTTAGAGAGTAGATCAAAATGAAAAGATTTTTAGACAAGAAATGTGGCTTTTGAATGAACAAGAACCACCATGAAACCATGATCTTCTTCCATGAATCTCAGCTGATGAGGGGATGTTAGTAATGAAATGGAAGGGGGAAGGAGGGAGGTTAGTCATGCTCCTTGCTGTAACTTGATGAAGATGAACACCTTGTCAATTAATTGACTTTACTCTGGTAAACATAGTTAACATATCTGCAATGGTAAAGATAACCTTTCTGCAACCCCAACTACTCACCCAGCTACTTACCTAGCATTTTTTATTTCTCCTTAGAGGGTGCACTTGGACTTGCAAACCCTTACTTGCCCTTTTTTTTCTTTGGCTTTTTCTTTGTTTTTCCTATCTACTTCTACCCTTATCTCTTCCAAGGTCCCAGATTAAGCTGTTGGGAGCCTTTTCTTCTCTACCTGAACTACTTGTCTGCCAAGATTAAACAGTTTGGACAGACTTCTTTCTCTAATCTACAACTGGAAATTTAAAACATGGCATGATCCAGATTAGACTATTGGACCATCCATCAAAATTGGGATGCATTAATCTATTTACACACCTTGTACTTCCTTGGAAATATGTGATCTTTGCATGATCAAAGCAGAACATATTTGGACCTTCCCTCGCCAATCATGAAATATGAAACCTATTGGTATAGGTAGCTAACAGTGGCTCCACATGGGGATGGTGTTTCATTTGAAAGACCAAGAACAACAGGTCAGATTGCCTTGCTCCTTGTTTACTCTTGTCCATCTTGTAGTTTGCTGCTTTGAAGTGCCCAAATTGTGTGCTTCTCTTCTTGGTAGACCTCTGATTCTATTTACCTTTCTCTGATAGTCAATAATCTTCAAAAACCACATTTTTACAATCTAAACAGAAAATAATATATACATCTGCATATATACAAGGGAACCTCAGGTTGCACTCATGGGAAATAGTCAAAATAGTGCTTCAGCATCCTGCCATTGACAGGACCTTCATCCAAGTCAGCTTCAGTTAGACTTTTAAGGAAATAGGTATTATTACCTTGTACTGCTTGGACAGCAAATGGTCCTCTCCAAAGGGAGTCAAATTTTCCATGTTTTCCTTTGTCTTCTCTCCTTGCATCCCAGTTGAGGACTTTGTCACCAACATTAAAATTTTTTGCTTTAGTTCTTCTGTTAAAGGCCTTCTTTAGTTTTTCTTGTAATACTTGAACTCTGTTGAAAACTTGATCTCTGGTTTGCTGCAGACATATGATCTGATTAATCCTTCTTTGCATATCATTTGGTTCAGCTTGGCTTTCTTGAATAAGCTTCATTATAGGCACTCCTAAGGATGAGGGGAATTTGGCTTCTAGTCCATAAACCAACTCATATGGGCTGGTCCCAATTGATCTTTTGGTTGTTAGTCTATCTGCCCATAAGGCATTGACTAGTTTCTTATGCCAATTCTTTTTATTTTCTTCCAACACCTTCTTTATGATGTTCACCAGGCTTTTGTTTGATGATTCAGCAAGGCCATTTCCTTGGGGATAGTATGCAGTAGAATGGCCCAAAGTAATATGAAATTTATGGCAAAAGTTCACCATTTTCTTGGATCTGAAAGCAGCAGCATTGTCTGTTATTATTTTGTCAGGACAGCCAAATCTAGCCAGTATGTTGTTCTCCAAAAACTGAATGATTATTGAATCATTTGCTTGTCTGCATGGGGCAGCTTCAATCCACTTGGTGAAGTAGTCTGTGGCTGTCAAAATCCATCTGTGTTGTCCTGAAGATGAGGGATGAATTTCCCCAATGAAATCCAAGCCCCATTGTTGAAAAGGTCTGTCTGTTGCAATGGGCTTTAAGGGAAGAGGCAGTAGCTTTCTTTTCCCCTCAAACACTTGGCATTTATGACATGAGGTTGTGAATTTCTTGACATCAGAGAACATGGTGGGCCAGTAGTATCCAGCCCTTAGTATCTTATCCACAGTGGACTTCCAGTACAAGTGTCCACCACAGTCACCTGCATGGAATTCTTTTATGATATTGTCAGCTTCATTTTCAATTAAACAGTGCAGCAATATACCTTCATGGTTTTTCCAAAGCAAATTGCCATCCATTACACAAAATCTTGATGTTTTCATTTTTAAGAACCTACACTTAGTTCTGGACAGTCCTGGGGGAGCACACAGGTTTTGTAAGACATAACAGATATCAGAGTACCAAGGAGATTGTTCAAAGGCTACATTGATCTTTGGAGTCGCCAGCTCTGTTTCACTGTCCAGCTGATTGATATCTAGGGCTTGGAAATTTGCTTCTGTCATTAACTTGGCCAGACCTTGCCCTTTTATTAGTTTAGTTGGTTTTATCTCAATATCAAATTCCAATATGTTGGCAATCCACTTTCCTCTTCTGCCCTCTAAGTTTTCTTGGGTGAGAATGTCTTTGACAATAGGACTTGGTACATAAGCCACAACATGGGAATGAAGGATATAAATCCTAAAGTCTTTAATGGCCTTGACCAAAGCATAAGCTTGTTTCTCCATGATTTGATATTTTAGAGGTGCATCTCTAAGAGCCCTGCTGAAGAAGGCAATAGGCTTCTCATTTCCTTGGTCATCTTTCTGTAATAAAACAGCAGCAATAGTATGCTGGGAGGCAAAAGAGAAGATGATGAATTCTCTGTCAAACTGAGGATTGGTCAACACTGGGGTTTGAGTGAGGGCCAGCTTTATACCTTCAAAGGCTTGATTTGCTTCGACTGTCCATTTCACCTTTGAATCTTTCTTTAGTATATTATTAAGCAATCTGATCAACTCGGCCAGATTTGGGATAAATCTCCTTAAGAAGTTGATTTTTCCCAAGAATCCTTGCAATTCTTTTACATTTCTTGGGTGGGGCATTTGTAGGATAGCTTGTATCCTATCTGGATCAATTCTTATGCCATCTTTAGAGATGATGTGGCCCAATAGTTTACCTTCCTCTAAACCAAACAGGGATTTTTTGGGATTCAACGAAATTCCATATTTCCTACATGTTAGGAAGATCTGTCTCAAATGTTTCAAATGTTCTTGGTCAGACTTGGAAAAAGGTGTGAGGTCATCTAAATAAATGACAAGGAAATCATGAATCTCCTTCGCGAAAGCAATATCCATTGCTCTTTGAAATGTTGCCCCGGCATTCTTCAACCCAAAAGGCATTTTAACATACTTGAAAGTTCCCCATGGGGTTGTAAATGCAGTTTTGTCTTGATCATCAGGGTGTACTAGGATTTGGTTGAAACCCGAGAATCCATCAAGTAATGAGATCCTTGAGGCCCCTACCACTCTTTGGAGAATATGATCCATCTTAGGTAAGGGATAGTTGTCTTTGAGGGATACTTGGTTCAGATTCCTTAAGTCCACACACAGCCTAATTTCACCGGTCTTCTTTCTTGTAGGGACTAAGTTGGAGATCCATTCAGAGAATCTGATTGGTGCTATGATGCCTGCCTTAAACATTTTCTGTACTTCTTGTTCCATCGCTGGGAGAAGCATAGGATTGATTCTCCTCAATTTTTGTTTAAAGGGCTTTTGATCAGGCTTGAGAGGGATAGTATGCTGGATAACAGAGGTGTCATAGGACTTTAGGTCCTCATAACTCCATGCAAAGACATCCTGGAACTCTTTAAAAAGGTCAATGTATTTTGGCTTTTGATCAGGAGGTAAAGATGCAGACAATTTAATTATTTTGGGTTTGTCAATTGTACCTATGTTGTATTCTTCAATGGCTGCATTTAAGGGCTGCATTTTTGGTTTTCTGGGAATATCATTTGAATCAAAGATGTCCTCTAGGGGAGTTAGGCCTGTTGGTAGAAAGTTGTCTTTCAGCTCTATGATTTCAGTTTCAGCATTGGCCACTTCCTCACAATTGATTGATTGAATTTGCTGAATGCTGTCCTTGTCGAAAATAGTTGGATTTAGCATTTGTTTTGCTGTCCTGGGTGATATTGGGTGAGTAATCTCCTGAAACTGTATTTGTGATTGACTTGCTTTGTCAAGTATTTGTGATTGACTTGCTTTGTCATTGTCAATATTTAGTCCTGAAAATTCTTGCTGCAAAGTCAAGAAATTGTTTATTTGCTTGTCATCATCAAACACTTGCCAATCATTGACATTGTTTGGGACAGATGGTCTGTGTTTTATCTCAGCTGTAAAACAATGATGGGGCTCAAAAGGCAGCTTGCAGGTACTTGCAAAGGTAGCTAAACTATGAGCATGTAGATTGTGGGTCCTAGAAATCTTAGTGATTTGGAATTCAAAGAAGGAGTTTAGTACATCAGCAACAGCAGACCTATAAGACCTCAATCTTTTATCATTGGTGACAAAATTTCCCTTTACTTGTTGGATAACTAGGTCTGAGTCTCCTAGGATTGACACTTTTATCGCTTGTAGGGACTTTACTAACTTGAGACCTAGTAAGAGAGCCTCATATTCAGCCATGTTATTAGTACATCTGAAATTCAATCTGTAGGCTCTGCCTTCTACATAGCTATTTTCTTTATTGTGTACCCAAACTCCAGCCCCTGCTCCTAATTTGTTAACTGCACCATCAAATTCAAGGAACCATAGAATGTCCTGTTGGGAAGGAGTTTTAATGATCTTTTCATGGGCTGGCAATGTGAGTAGAAGTTGTGGTTTTTCCTTTAGGTCGTCTTCTAGGACAGTTTCATCATTTGATTGGGTATGCTTGAGATTTAGAACAGCAGCAGTATCTAGTGTTTGATTAACTGCTGTTTCATGGGTGGTGATACTTTCATTTGAGTCTTTCTCTTGTATGAATATCTTGGTTTCAACTTCACCTTTTGAGGGAGTTGTGGTGTCATTGAAGAGAATGTATGAGTCTATGTCTGAATGGATAGCATATATGGGAAAGTTTTGAGGCTTTTCCTCACTGCTGACCATGTATTTCATTAGTGTTTCTCTGTACAGTCTTTTTGGTTGCCCAAAAACAGAGATGGTGGCATATGACATGTCTAATTGTAGGGAACCTTGGAGTTTAGCTCCCCATGATCTTGATAACAGCATCCCATACTTAGGTGGGATATCAGCAACTACCACATCCATTAGGATTGTCTTATTTGGGTATTGAACCAAAGACACACATAAATCTTTTATGAGACCTAGGCACTTGACTTGGCTGGAATCAAAGGAAAACAGGTCTTTGCATGGTCTTGTTATGTCCAAATTCAGTCTTTCCATGACTGCTTTTGGCATGAGGTTGTGAGAAGCACCTGAATCAAACATTGCATTGTGTAGTATTTTGTCATGAATATGTAGGCTGACATAAAACGGTAGTACCCCTGTGACTATTGTTTTTCCATCCACTTCTGGGCCAAATAACAATTCTGGAGTGTCATCCAGCACATTGACATCATCTATGTTGCTGGTGAGTTGAAGGGACCTTTTGATCTGTAGTTTATAGATGTCATGCTTGGCTAGTTCCACGAGAGGAATAGCTATCTTTATTTTGCCAATTTCAGTTTCTAGATCAAAGGATTTTTCAGATTGGGTCCTGGGGTTATAGGTGACAGTCCTCTCCTTATTCATTAAATCTTCTTCTTGATTTTTATCTTGATTTTGGGACTTATCCTTTTTACTCATTTCTTGAGGAGAAATAGTTGAATAAGGATGAGAGGGGGGAGTGACCATAGGCTGCTGTTTTATGGACAGTGGTTCGGTGATCTCTTCAACAATCACTTCTTGTGTATGTGAATTTATTTTGTCATTAGGTTCTGTGCCTGTGACTCCTTCGGGCTGCTGATTATCCTTTTTCTTTTCAGGCTGGTTAACATTCACAGTTCTGCTCCTCAGCTTGTATTGTTTATGGACTTCATAAACAGCAGTGTCATAGCCTTGTTTGAAGTCAAAGGATTCACCTGATTTAGTTTGGAATAGTTTGATTTCATCATCCTCATGATCCTCTTGTGTTAAGAAAACTTGACTTTCACCATCTAGACCCATTAAATTAATCTCAGGATCTTCATTGGGCTCAGCTGATGTGGAAGTTTCTGCATAATTTTCTTGGAAAGGGGGTCTTATGTCCTGGTCAGCACTGGCCTTGCCAATGTTTGGGTTTAGATTTCTCCTAAAATTTGGATTCCTAGGAGGATTGTTTTGTGGTGCTTCCCATGATGCTTTTCTCTCAACCGATTCTACCCTATCACCCAATCTCTTCATACCATTAAGTATTGCATCAAGTTTTTGATCAAGGGCTGTAGGTTCTTCTTTGTATATGCTTCTCTTTTCTAACCTTGCCCTGTTTCTTTTGGCAATCAGGTTTGCCTCCACTGTGACAGCAGCCTTCTGGGCGTCTTCAAGGGTTTCAGGTTCTCTTTCCTTCAACTGATATGCCATGTCAGGATCAAATCCATCAGGGAATTTGTACAAGGCCAAATCAGGAGGAGGTCTTAGGTTTTGTGGTATTGCATTGTACACATTGTTGAATCTAGCACAATACTCCAGAACGGTCTCCTGAGGACCTCTCTTGATTGTTTCATATTCACCAAGTATGTGCAAGGGATCTTTCTTCTTTTCCCATCTAGTAGTAAAGGCTTGATACAGTTCATCAGGAGTTGCAATGGAGTTTGCATTCAGGGATCTAAACCAAGTTCTTACATCCCCTGTTAGGCTTTGAACAAACATCCTCATTCTGACATTGTCATCATCTATTTCATAGGTCTCAAAATGGTCTTGCATCTTCTTCGCATGCTGGACAGCTGTCAGAGGGCCATTGGAGTCAAAATACGAGATTTTGCTTTGGTAGTCTTGAGGTAAAGCTGCAGCATTAGCTGGTATCTGCAAGGGTGCATATCTGTTAGCCATATTTACAGGATTTAGAGGATTAACAGGGGTAGCTAGGATAATAGGAACAACGGGTACGATAGGGGTGACAAGTGAGGATGAACCTAGAGTGTTGGTCAAGGGGATATGAGCAGTGGATGAGGATGCGGGAGGAGGAGTTTGAGATGTGGACGGTGAGCTAGGGGAACTAGGGGTAGACTGGAAAAGGACCTTGCATGGAGTAGGGATGAGGCTGGGATGATCTGACTCTGAGGTCAAATCAGCAGGTTGTTCCTGCCTTTGCTGCCTCCTAATATTTCTAGGGATGGTATTTGGATTATCAACAATGATGGGTGGATTAGGGTCAGGATTTGCCCTAGTGTGCCGTGGATTTTTCTTAGGAGCCAGCTTCCAACCTGTTTTTTGGGATTTTGTAGGAAGTTTTTATATCTGCAAGGACTGAGTGGAGATTTTAGAATGGCTATATATTCTCAGAGCTAAGATGAAGATTCCCTAAACAAGCTCCTCCTTAAAGCTGTTAATGTGATGCAGAAACAGATTAAAGGCCTCTTGGCTGATTTCAGGCTTGATAGTAGCTATGAAAATATATGGTAATTGAAAAACTCAAGCACTCCCCAGTGGAGTCGCCAATTATGTTAACACCCAGGTTGTTCCCTATGACTCCCAAGGGAATACGGCCGGGGTAACCACTAACCAATCTTTGGACCACAGCTTCTAGCCAAACTGTGATCAGAGAGGGCTCTCTCTTTATGATTTGTCTCTGTTATGATGGTGTTTTAGGCTAGCTATTATGCTCAGGTTTTGGTTTATGTTTTGGTTGAAGGGTTTCTTTCAGATCTTATGATATATTGTTTAGAGAGTAAAATATCATTGGGCAATGGAGTCTGGAATTGTGAAATGATTTGATACGCTGGATTGGTGGTGTTCAAACTGTAGGGCCTATTGTGTATTTTAGACAAACAAAATTAGCTTAAATGGTGATGTATGTCAACCAACAGAAAGCAATTAAGAATTTTCTATTAAGTTGGTGAGGTGAAGGTGAACACACTGCACAAGAGCAAAACTTGAATTCCTGTGACAAAGGCCACTGTGAAAGGTGTATTCTGAAAGTGCAGCAATTAAGAATTACACTTATCTAGATTACAGCTGAAAAAAACATTCATAAACAACACAGATTGAACTCAGGGTACTCAGTGAATAAATCCTGAAAGTTATTCTTTTTCCTTGTTGCTTAGTATTGAAAATCAGATAACATATATGGATTTTAACAAAACAAGTAAACAACAGAGAGAGTTACAGAGACTTATTGTATGGTGAAATACACAGGAATCCAGCAGTTATCAACAGACACCAGAACGCATTCAACACTTCAGAAATCCGAGAAATTCCATCGCTTTCTTTATTAAACTTCTGAAAGGATTCCAGCATAAGAATTTCTTTTGGAGAAATCCACAACAACCCTTGCAAGCTCATGTGAAGGGGATTTTATAGGAATGTTTATACAAAATATCTGAGGCATTGAGTCATCTGAGAGAGAAAATATCTTAATAAATTCGTACAGAAAGTAGAAAAGAAGTTATTACAACTTTGAATGCAGCATAAGTGCTCTTTATGTTTGTCAGAGAATAATTTGACCTTTGGAGATCATTGAGTCGGTTGAGCCGCTCTGCTTTAATGCTGGCGAACGCGTCTTTACGTCTGCTACGCTGTATTTTCTCAGGTTTTCCATCTGTGACTGTGATTGTTGCAGTGGCGACCGAATAGCCTTGCTGAGTTGGCTCAGCCTTTCGTCTTTGCTTTGTATGCTTATCTATCAAAATTCTACCTGTGTATGAATTACTTATAAACTGGAAAAATTATCACTTACAGGTTCTGGCTTGATAATATTATCTGTGTCAAATTCTTCCAGACTTCCTGTGTGGGCAATTGGTGCTTCACAATTGCCTCTATGGTTTCATCTGCTTCTGTATACTTAAAGAAATTTGGAGGCACATCAAACAGATGATTGATCTCATTCATAATAAAAAATAGGTTGTCCACCCTATTGTATAAAGTTTGCCCTGATGCTGGCCCTGATTCTGCTGAAGTGCTGGGCTGTCTTGCAATTTGTTCTGCAGCATAGGCATCAACCCTCTTAGTGTAGTTTTCAAGGGTAAGCAGTCTTCCTACACTGCTTAATATGCTGGGGAGGCCTCTGTTCTGTAATGCCTGAAATCTGTCCATGAACTTGTTGATTTCAGTCTGCATATCCTGGGTTCTTCTTTCCAATGTTCCAACCAGGTTTCGTAGTGTCAGGACCCTTTTAACCATTGAGATTGTCTCAGTCCTGTGAGCAATTCCCATGGTGGCCAGTTGAGAGCTTGTCCTGTTATTTAAAATATTGATCATTCTGGTGGCAGCATCAGGCATGTTGCCAAGGCTTGCTCTAGCTCTGTGTATTTCCCTATTTTCCATTGCAATGAGTACTGATTGTTCATCCATAGTCTCAATATACTGCCACTGATTGGTGATAGACCGGCCAATATTGCCCCAAAGGACTGCTTTTAGCTCTGCTGTCACCTTTTCTAGTGTGAGCTCCTTCTCAAGCTCAGTTATCCTCTTCTTTAGAGCTTTTATTTCTCGTTCCTTTACAGCTTCATTCTGTTTGCTCTTATCATATCTCTCATTTACTTTAGCCAAAGATTCTTTGGCTGAATTGAGCTCCAACATTTGAGCTTCCAGGACTTGAATTTCATTTCAGAGCTTCTGCATATCCAGACTATGAGTCTGCTCTGTTGTTGGTGCAGTTGTTGATGTAGTTGGTGCTGTAGGCCCTGTTTGCTGAGGAGGAGGGGCATTTGTTGGAGGAGCTTCCTCAAGATTGATTATTTCAGGAGGAGGCTGGGAGGTTTGACCCTCTTCTCTTTGCTTCAATGCTGCCTGTAGTGCTGCCTTTGCAGCCTCTGATTCTCCTAGTTTGTCTTGAGTCCAGATCAGCTCCTTGTATAGAGATATCATCAGATCTGTGGCATCTTTTTCAAGTCTTTGTTGGGCAACATCATCTGTTTGAGGGTGGATTGTGGCTGGGAGTTTGATTTTCCTCCTTAAGGCCGCCATGTCTGCATCCCTCAACTTCAATATTTCTTGGATACCCTTAACATCCTTGGGATCATGTCCCATCTCTATAATTATATCTTCCAAGGATCTGATTCTGTTGTCCTTAGCTTGTGATGATGCTCTCTCCAATTCTAATTGAGAGGCTGTATTATCAAGGCTGCTTTTTAGTTTGTAATTTTCTAATGTTTCATCTGCCAAGGAGGCATACACCATCTCACCAGTCTGTTTGTGCAGTTCGATTTTGTCCATTGGGTGTATGTCTTTGGCCAGGACCTCCATGTTGGTCCTGAGGTAATCCGAGGCAGATTGGGGATGCAGAGCTGTGGGCATAAAGTGACTCATGATCATTTTGCCTTCACTTACATCAAAGGCAGACATGAGTCTTTGCTGATTGGTGGGAGCCAAGTTTAGCAGATGATTGTACAGCTGTATTTTGATAGGATCACTCCTCCTTTTGATGTCTATAAATTGTTGTTTGATGCTTACTTGTCCTTCTTTCTGCTGGCTGGAGGAGCTGACCTCTCCTCCTATAGCTCTGTCCTGTTCCTGCTGGAAGGAACTGGCTGAAACTTCTCTGCTGGGTGGGCCCATGCCCAATGCTTGCCTTGTTGCTATGTCATCCTCAGAAGAGTCATTCAACCTCTGCCTTTTCTCTCCCTGGTTTATAGGTGATGTCAGGGGAGTTTCTCTATCCCTTTTTCTAAAAACAAATGTATCCTCCTTTTGAGGAGTTTGGAGGATTGAGGCATCAAAGGTAGTCTCTGGCCTAGGAGGCACTATGTTTTGAGCCTGTTGCTCAATGGAACTTGGAGTATCAACTACTCTTTCTTGTTGCAGGGGCTGCTGTCTGTCATGTTGCTCTCCTTCTTGCCGCTGCCCTTCCCCCTGCAGCTCCATCTCTTCTTGTTGCTGCAGCAATGTTACCACTTGCTCTTCTGTCAAAGGAGGTGGCTGTTCCACCTGCTTTTCTTTGCCTTTGCTGGCTGTCTCTGCAGTATTCCCGGCAGCTTGCTGATGTGTTGTTGATGATGAAGTAGCTACTCCAGGTTGTTTTTTGTATGAGAGGGGAACCTGTCCACAAGTTTCTAAGTCAGCTTCCTTTTGAATATTTCTAGCCTCTCTCTCTAGCAGCTCTTCACTAGTAATTTCCTCTTCTAGGGTACCTTCTTCCCAGCTTAATGCATTGGCATACTGCTCAATCTCAAGCTGCCTCACGTGTGAATAGCTGCCCAATTTGTATTTTATCCTTCTGAGGGAGACAAAGTGATTGGGGTCATAGGGTATCCATTCAAAGCTAGTTTGCAGTTTGAGGGCCTCTAGGATACTGTTTGCCTCTTTCCACCCCTCCTCTTTTCTGTTGTATAGGAAAGGGCCCAGCTGGCTCCTTACCTTTAACTGTGACTTCTTGTTCTTGCTTTGAAAGTGGAGGTAGTCGGCATTCCCAAACTGCCTGAAATATTCTAAGGCGAAAAGCCTCATGGGGACATACCTTGGCAACCTAAAAGGCTTCAACTCACGGCCATATATTCTGATGACTGTGTGGTTTTGGTAGAGGTACCAATTACCAATGTTGTAGGTTTTGTTCAGGTGGAGAATTCTCCTCATGTCATCAGTTAACCTTGGAGGAGGAACACCATACAATACTGTCATGGCTGGATGAATGAATAAGTCAATGAACTCAGAGTATGTATATGGTGATACAGAGGCACAATGAAAGACAGAGGTCCAAAACACAATTGACCTTGGATTTCCCTGGGCATTGACTTGCTTCAAGGGAATAGAGAAGTTGGCTGGCTAATAAAACAAGAATAGGTGGTATATGTATGAAGTATACCTGAACAGTCTTTCCCTCTTCAAATTCATAAGCTGGTCATGGATCTTATCTGCAATGAATGTAGCATAATCATAATGTATAGCTGGGGGCTTACCAGGAGAGAATATAGACAGCATTGCCATTATGATTTCATCCACATCCTCCAGCCCTTTGAACCCTAGGACATAGCTGATCAAATCTACTAGCATTCTACCCAATTCATTCAAGTACTGATATCCAATAGGAGGAGTTCTAATGGCTTCAGAGCCTGGTTTTACAAACAGCTGGTTGATTTTGATGACTTGGTCATTTGACAACTTGTTCCCCTTCTTTATCAAGTTCTGCATGTGGAGGGGGGTCAATGGCTTTGCAGTATGGAAGTGCAGCATCTCATTTATACTCTCTGGGGTGATATGGAACAGGACTGAGCCTGTAGGGCTGATGACAGCTCTTTGGCCTGGGTCATAGCACTCCTGGCATCTGTAGATCAACTCTGGCATAGGATTTACCTGTGGGAGGTTGTAGATGGGCAAGTTTGAGTCCCAAATCCCTAAGATGTCTGCTCCACTAAGGTGCTGGGCTCTCAACTCGTTCAGCATCTGAATATTATATTTGGAGCCCAATGGAAACCAGTCTAACATTTGATAATCCATATCTCCCAGGGCTTTCCATTCTAATTCCTGGTGAGGGGCATTGAGAGGCTTGATGTTCAGTGCAATTGGAGTCTCCATGGTCTATTCAATTTCTGTCTTGCAGGTGAATTAGTTTCAAGTGAGCAGTACAGCACAGAGGTGAGTTTTTGCAATGCAACTGTGATTTATGGGGAGCAGAGGGTGGAGTGGACACGCAGCAATTGAAATACTGCTCGAATTATATATAAGACCAATGCCTGGTCTCCCTCTGTCTTCTATGGTAGGTTTTAAGTAACTTTGACCAACTGTCTCACGTTTGCGCGAGCAGTTTACAGTTTTTGACCCCAAACTCGGGAAATCAAGGCTCGGCTGGTGGTTTCAAGGTTGCATTTGTAATCAAAAGTGCTTGCAGAGGAAAGCTATCGGTGAAATAGTGAGTTTCAGTGTTCCTTAAGTGTTCTGAGCAATTTACAGTGAATTTCAGGCGTATGGAGGATGAACTATGAGAAATACCTGGCTAACCGCGAACAGAGGTCGTAGCTATGGGTGGAATTGGTGCTCTGGAGGTCTTCCGGACGTTTCTCGCAGGTGGCGCAGTTCAGAACGTAAAAACAACATGCAAAGGAAACAGTAGCAAATGAGCGAAAAGTGCAAAAAAAACGCGTTTTTTGGCTAAATATGGACTTTTTGCAATTTGGCGCTTTTTCTGTGATGACATCAGCATGACGTCATAGGGTGGGGTCAGCCTTGGATGACGTCAGCATGACGTCATCGGATGAGGTGGCGAGCTGCCATTGGTCCACGGGGTAATGAGGTGGCGGGCACGTTGGCACAGATACAGACAAAAGTGTGATGCGGTGGCAGGGTGGAGGTGACGTGGGCATGACGTGGGATAGCAGCTTGGCGGTTAGGGCCGTAGCGGTTACGGTTAAGGATAGCCGCCACAGTTTCTCGGGGCGGTTAGGGTACGGAGCAGATCTTGTCAGAAAGCGCTTCGAGAGTCTTGAACGGGCGACGCGTGGCCGCGCCCTGATGTAACGCAACGTCATTTTCTCGGGCGCTAAACATCCGCTGCGGGGGCTACTCCGATATTGATACGGACCGTCGGATCTCTTGGATCTGATCCGATGGTGGACGGGGGAATGATATGTTGGGGGGATATGCAAGCGGGCGGAGACCTTCGGATATGGGTTTTTACAATGTTTTCAATGTATTTCAAAAAATAAACCAAATGCATGCGCCAACTTTGGTTTATGCGGTTAGAAGTGGGTTTTTTGGGTCTTTTCGTGATTTGAAAGGGGTTTATGGGTAAAGGGGATTTATAAAGGTTTTCAATGCGCAATAATGCAGGCCCGATACTTTGGACAAGAACAAAGTGGGTATTTAGGGGTTATCTTTGCAAATGAAGGGGGTATAGGTAAAACAAGGTTATTTATGGGGCTTCTTTTGGCAAATGAAGCTTTCCAAGGGGCCAAATGACTTCAGAAGAGGGGAGGGGTTTAGGGTTAGGTTCATCAAAGTGACCAGATGCCATTTGATCCCTGACACAGAACTTATTGGCTATAATACCAAGGGGAGGGATATTTATACAAAATTTGGGGTTTATACACCATGGTGTTAGATACTAGTAAGGGAAAAGGTAATGTAGGGGATTTACATAGTAGTGTTAGAGTTAATATGGGTGAAGGGGTAAATGGAGGGGAAGCCACTAAGCTTACTTGAAATTTACTTAGTTTAGAGAGTAGATCAAAATGAAAAGATTTTTAGACAAGAAATGTGGCTTTTGAATGAACAAGAACCACCATGAAACCATGATCTTCTTCCATGAATCTCAGCTGATCAGGGGATGTTAGTAATGAAATGGAAGGGGGAAGGAGGGAGGTTAGTCATGCTCCTTGCTGTAACTTGATGAAGATGAACACCTTGTCAATTAATTGACTTTACTCTGGTAAACATAGTTAACATATCTGCAATGGTAAAGATAACCTTTCTGCAACCCCAACTACTCACCCAGCTACTTACCTAGCATTTTTTATTTCTCCTTGGAGGGTGCACTTGGACTTGCAAACCCTTACTTGCCCTTTTTTTTCTTTGGCTTTTTCTTTGTTTTTCCTATCTACTTCTACCCTTATCTCTTCCAAGGTCCCAGATTAAGCTATTGGGAGCCTTTTCTTCTCTACCTGAACTACTTGTCTGCCAAGATTAAACAGTTTGGACAGACTTCTTTCTCTAATCTACAACTGGAAATTTAAAACATGGCATGATCCAGATTAGACTATTGGACCATCCATCAAAATTGGGATGCATTAATCTATTTACACACCTTGTACTTCCTTGGAAATATGTGATCTTTGCATGATCAAAGCAGAGCATATTTGGACCTTCCCTCGCCAATCATGAAATATGAAACCTATTGGTATAGGTAGCTAACAGAACTTATGATTATCTGGAAGACTCTCAAAAACTCAAATTTTTTCCTTCAACAATGAAGGGAGCTGCTTTGAAATGGTTCATGGGATTAGTCACTTAATCCATTAGGACATGGAATGATATGAAACAAACATTTTTGGATAGATACTTGGACTATTGTATGCCCACCAATCACAAGGATGAGGTATTCAAAATGGTGCAAAAAGAAGATGAAAACTTGGAGGATTTACTTGAAAGATTTCAATACAACCTGAAAAGAGAAAAAATGAATAACTTAGATGAGGAAACCTTGAAATCCCTTCTATTAAAAGCCATTAGAGATGAATGGATAGATATTTTGAACATGATGGGAAAAGGAGATATATCTCAACTTCCACTTCATGATATAGCAGAGCTATGTGTCCATCTCTCAAGGGGAAAATCTAAAACTGGAAAAGGGCCTAGAGATCCTTCTCTCATTAGAGCAAACAAATCTGCAACTGGATCAGTAAGTAGGGCTGAGATTGGCAACATGCTTGATGAATTCAAAACTGATATTTTAGGGAGTCTTAGTGAGCAACTAAACACCTTTAAGATACAAAACAAGCAGAAAGTAGAAGCTGAAGCTTTGGCCATATTTTGTCCAACATGTAGGAAGAAACATGCTCTAAGGGAATGTCCCTTGGATGCAAAAGTTGTAGAAACATGTGTGATTTGTTCAGAAAACCATGAGACCAAGGATTGTCCTTCAATTCCTGGGCTCAAAGCTGTCTTTCAAGAAGATCCAAATTCAATTGAGTCTCTTTGTTTTGTTGCAAGGAGACCTTGGCAGGGGCAACAAAATCAAGGGTTTAACAACTCTATGAACTTTCAACCCCCACCAAATTAGAATCCTTGGCAACAACCTTGGTCCCAACCTCAAAATCCATTTCAATCATGGGTGCAAGGTATGCAAAATCCTTATGGGAGATTTGCTCAATTTTATCAATATCCTCCATCTTTTCAAAATCAACAAGCTCCACAACTTCCAAATCAAAATCCACAACTATCATTGCCATTTCCACAACAATAACAACCTTCTCAACAGAATCCAAATTCTCAACTCTTGCTTCCATTCCAACAGAAGACAAATCAACTACCTTCCCAGCCATTACCGAACCCCAACAATAAAAACCCTCAAAATGCTTACATGGTAGAAGGACAACAATTTCCTACCTATATGATTGTTCCTCTTAATGATGTACAACTCAGATCTGGTAGAGTTTTAGAAAAGCCTTCTATAGATGCTCAAAAGCAAAACATTTCTGAGGAAGATTCTCTTGAAGCCAATAAAGGTTCTGAAGCACCTCTTCAAAACCCAAGCACTCAAAAAGAAAAAGAAAAAGGGTCAACCCCCAAAACTCCTATAGTTGAGCAACCTGCATCTTCACCTCCTTTTCCTGAAAGATTACAAATTGACAAAGGGGTGAAAAAACAAATCTTGTTGCCTGACTATGATTTTCTAGATGAATTAAAGAATGTTTGTATCAATATTCCCTTGTTACAAGCCATTAGAGAGATTCCTATTCTAGAAAAGACAATAAAGGAGTTGAGTCTTAAAAGACCAGGAAGGAAACCAAGAGATACAAGAAGAATCCACCTGGTAGGAAAAATTGCAGATATCATAATGGGAAAAATTCCTATGCAGAAGTATGTAGATCTCGGTAGTCCAATTGTCAAAACACATATCAATGGGGTAAAGATTCCAAATACTTTGATTGATTTAGGGGCTGCTATCAACATTATGAGTAGACAGACTATGGAATAGCTAAAACTTCCTAATCTTCTTTTTACACCTACTTTACTGCAACTTGCAGATCGATCAATTATTAAACCAGATGGTGTATTAGAAGACATTTCGGTCTCCTTAGATTCTTGGGAATATCCAGTAGATTTCATGATTTTAACTCCCAAGAGTAATCTAGGAGGACACCCACTCATTTTAGGAAGACCTTGGCTAGCCACAGCTGATGCTTTTATCAGTTGTAGATATGGGGATATGTATATTTTTTATGGTAATTCGACAAAGAAATTCAATCTGTATCCTCCAGCAAAAGAAATTACAGAAGTAGGATATAATGAATGGGTTGATGATGAGGATACTATACAACTTGTCTTTACCATTTCTAAAATCAGTGAAGATAGTCAAATTCTGAACACATTAGAAAACTTTGAAACATCTTCAGAATATGACCACACACAATTTCAGTTAGATTCTGACATTGAGTATCTATCATCTAGACAAATGTCTCTTTACTCTATGGAAAATTTTGGTAGTTCCGCCATGGAGATCTTTCCAGGTAAAACATTGAATATCAACAAAAACTTGGAAAAATCACAACAGGGAGAGCTAACCAAAATCTTGCAAAAACATTCTACTGCATTTGCATGGGAGTATACTGATATGAAAGGTATTGACCCTAAGACTTGCATTCATCACATCTACATTGAGGAAAATAGTAGACCAATCAGACAACCTCAGAGAAGGATGAATCCAAACCTTAGGGAGATAGTGAAAGAAGAGCTCCAAAAACTACTCAATGTAAACTTCATTTATCCAATTTTAGATAGCCGATGCATTTCTCCTTTGGTTATAGTACCTAAAAATAATGGTAAATGGACGGTATGCATTGATTACAGGGAATTGAACAAAGCAACTCTGAAGGATCACTTTCTTTTACCCTTTATCGATCAGGTATTAGATACTTTAGCAAGCAAAAAGTACTTTTCATTTTTGGATGGTTTTAGTGGCTATAATCAGATTCAAGTAGCACATGAAGATCAAGATAAGACCACATTTACTTGTCCATGGGGAACTTTTGCTTACCAAGTGCTTCCTTTTGGATTATGTAATGCACCCGCAACATTTCAAAGGGTAGTACTAGGAATCTTTTCTGATCTAATCCATGATTGTGTAGAGGTTTATATGGATGATTTTACAGTTTATGGTGATTCATTTGAAGAGGCATTAGAGAATTTGGAAAAAGTCCTTATAAGGTGTAAAGAAACAAACCTTTCATTGAGTCATGAAAAATGCTTTATGATGTTTACTGAAGGTATTGTTTTGGGACATCATATTTCAGGGGATGGGATTAAAGTTGATAGATCAAAAGTTGAAGTCATCTCCAAGTTGCCTATTCCAAATTGTCAAAAAGATGTTAGAAGTTTTCTAGGATTTACTGGATACTATAGAAGATTTATAGAAAACTTCACCAAAATAGCATCTCCAATCTTCAAATTACTTACAAAAGACTGTGAATTCAAATGGGATCCTGATTGTCAATCTGCATTTGAAACTTTGAAAACAAGAATATCTGAAGCACCCATTTTGAGAGGACCAAATTGGAAACTTCCTTTCCATATTTCTACAGATGCTTCAGATAAGGCTCTAGGAGCTGTGTTAGGTCAAAAGGATTTAGTTCCTTATGCCATTTACTATAGCAGTAAAAATTTGACGCCCACTGAGTTGAACTATACCGTGACTGAAAAAGAGTTCTTAGCTATTGTTCATGCAATCAATAAGTTTAGACATTATATAACAGGATATGAAACTTTTGTCCATACTGATCATTCTGCAATTAGGTATCTAATGAACAAACCTGTTACTAATGGTAGAGTTACAAGATGGCTCTTACTTTTACAAGAATTCAATATTACTGTATTGGATAGACCAGGGAAACAAAATACAGTAGCTGATTTCTTGTCTAGGATCCAAAATACTAATGAAGATTCTCCTGTAGAGGATAAGTTTCCAGATGAATATTTATTTGCAGTAACTACTAAGACTCCTTGGTATGCAAATATTGCTAACTATTTGGTTACAGGGAAGCTACCTCCACATTTATTTCCTAGTGAAAAAATAAGAATTATTCAGGAGAGTTCAAATTATTCATGGATTTCTAACGAATTGTTTAAAACAGGGCTAGATTGTGTGATCAGAAGATGTGTTCGGGAAGATGAAATGCCTGACATCCTCAAGGCATGTCATGATGAACCATGCGGTGGACACTTTGCTAACAAAAGGATGGCCTATAAAATCCTTTCTTTAGGATATTATTGGCCTTCCCTCTTCAAAGATACAAAACAATATGTCAGAAGGTGTGATAGCTGCCAAAGAGTAGGGAAACCGACTCTTTCAAATGAAATGCCATTACAACCACAGGTATTCATCGAACCCTTTGAAAAATGGGCTTTAGATTTCATTGGACCCATTAATCCACCATCTAAACAGAAGAAGTATATATTGGTATTCACTGATTATGTCACTAAATGGCTAGAAGCCAAAGCATTACTTTCTGCTACTGAAAATTCAGTCGTTAATTTTCTTTATGAGGATATTTTTACTCATTTTGGTGTCCCAAGAGAAATTGTGATAGATCAGGGAAGCCAATTTACATCCAACATGATGGAGAAGCTGATGGAAGAATACAAGATCAAGCACAGAAACTCTACTCCTTACCATCCACAAGAAAATGGTCAAGTGGAGTCTACAAACAAGGTTATCGAAAGCATGATCACCAAAACTGTTCATTTACACAGAAGAGATTGGGCAGAAAGACTTCCTAAAGCCTTGTGGGCCTACAGAACTACATGGAGGAATACAACAGGACATTCTCCCTATGAACTCGTTTATGGGAAAGAAGTCCTGCTCCCCATTGAGTTTCAAGTCAAGACTTTCAAGATGGCAGTTCAGTTGGGGATGAATTTATCAGAAGCCCAAAAGCACTGAATGGAGTAGCTAAATGAGCTAGATGAGATCAGACAAGAAGCAATTTTAAGAATTGATCTAGTTCAACATCAAAGAGCTAAGTGGCATGACAGATACATCAAAGAGAAAAAGTTTCAAGAGGGAGATTGGGCACTACTGTTTGATTCCAAGTTTAAAGACTTCAAAGGTAAATTTTAGACCCATTGGCTTGGGCCATATGAGATTGACAAAGTCTTTAGCAATGGAGCAGTAAGAATCAAGACCATTGATGAATTTCAAACTCCTCTTATTGTGAATGGCCACAGACTGAAAACTTATCATAAGCCACTCTCAAAAGAGGAATTTGTCAAAATGTTTCAAGAGAATTCTGCAATAAGGCTGGTGAAGAAGAATCCTTCTTCCCCACCAGCCTAACCTTTGTTTCTTTTAGTTCAAAAATAATAATAATAATAATAATAATAATAATAATAATTTGTATAAGCCTGAAAACCAATCACTGATTGGCGGTCTTATACAGAAAATGTAGAGTGAAAATCAGGGACACCTGACACTATATTTTCCAAAAAAAATTCTTCCCTTCTTTTTCATTTTCACTCCACTTCATTTGCCATTCCACTCCATCTCCATTTCATTTTCATTTCACTTCACTCCGCTTCATCTCATTCCATTTCATTCATTTCATTCCATTTCATCAATAAATGTCTCTTTCAGGACCATTTTCACTTACTTAGTTATTATCTAACTATCTTTGTTTAGCCAAGTGGGTTCGATGTCAGTTTCCATAGCTGGAAGCAGTTTCCGCAGCTAGAAGCAGTTTCCGCAACCACCACTCTGTTTTTCAAATTTACAGTCAAAATGTTAGTGCAATAATCATGAAAATGCAGGTGTGACTGAGCATATGCTATGAAGACATGGAGCATCTCCAGACATCAATAAAGAGCAGTTGGTTAAAGGCTAATGGACAACAAATGACAAGGTTTCCAAAGGTATGAGCAAAAATTTCTTTCAAATAGCAATTAAAGGCACAATTTTGCATAGTTGTCAAACCATAAAAGCTCTACTATGTGCAATGATTATCACGATAGCTCCATTACCCATTACCATCCCACGACATTATTCCACAAACCATGCATTTATTCCTTAATGGTCTCATGATTGATTTTTGGGTTTAAACTCATAGTCAACTGCACTTTCATACCCACTTGTAATCATGAGATGTGACCTATTTCATTACGGCTCCTCTCCACCGCATTTTCCGTAGCCATTCATTAAACGTGTAACATTTCGTATGCAACCGTTCAATTCAAAATCTCGACTCCACTCCATTTCCTTACCATTCTGTTAAGACCATCTTATTCACATACATTTGCACTTCATTTTGTAAACTCACCTCGGCTGCTCATCCTCTGTTTCCGCTTGCAGTTCCGGAACACTCCCGTTATCTATTATCCTCCAATTGCAGCCATTGTATTTTTGCCATAAACCCTGCAACAGAGCCACCTTACCTCTGCTAAACCCTCACACGCAATTGAATTTTCAGTTGAATTTCAAAACAGAGGAAAGGATGGGACGATTACTAAGGGCAAAACCGGAAGGACCTAAATATTTAGAAGGTTACCCTCAAGCAAAAGATTTGCTGAAGAAAGCAAAATGGTTACGCTTCATCCAAAAATTTAAGGGCCATAACAAGGAGGTAACAAAAGCCTTTGCACGGTCTTTCGACGGCCAGATGGTGGAAATTGGAGACTTAAAGCTCACGGTCACTGAAGCAACAGTAGCAGCTGCCACAGATTTGCCCCAGGAAGGTGAGCGATGGTTTAAAAACAAAAGTGTGGACGAGCAGGCATGGAGAATTATGTTACGTAACCCAGGTATGGACGTTACTGTGTTTACAAAAGGAATTCCTGTTCATGCATTGAAAGAAGAATGGGCCAGCTTACTGTTAATCATCCAAAAGTTTATCACTTGCGAAGGACGCTTTGGTTCAATGTACATGTATCATGCTAGGTTATTGATGAACTTCTTAGAGAGTCAAACTCTTAATTTGCCTTATTTCTTACTGCTGAGTTTGAAAAAGATGAGTACCACAGTCCAAAAGCACATAGGAAATATAGAACCTCATTTATATCATCATGGACTTGTAAGGATTCTCATTGAAGACCAATTGAAGAAAAACAAAGATACCTGGGAACGATTCTTAGTAAGAAATTACTTTCAAGAGCCATCTGAGGCACCTGAAAGTAGTACACCAAAGACACCGAGAAGGAGTAGGAGAAAAGAAAAGAGTGCCATAGTCCAAGACTCTCCTATTATCAAAACTCAAGAAGTTGGTTAAGAAGAAAAGGAGAAAAGAACTAAGGACAGGAAACAGAGAAAAATGAAAGGCAAAAGAAACATAGAAGAAGTCTACCAATCACCTGAGGCATCTATAGAGGAAGACTATCAAACATTGTCTGAGAGACTAGTGCATCTTCAAAAATAGGCTGCTACAGCAAAGAAAAAGGAAAAAGGAAAACAGAGCATAGAAGAAGGGAGTACTAGTCCACCGTATTTAAGAAGAAGCAACAGGCTTAGAGGAAGGGGGAGTAAAACACAATTAAAATGACCCCACTTCATTGACTTGGGTGGGGAAACACCCGAGAAACCTCCAGCTGGCCGTAGTCCATCTCGTCCTCAGCCAAGTATTGAAACTAGTCCTCCACATGTTGATGAAAGCCCTTCTAAGCCAGAGCTAGAAAGCAGTCCTCCTCCTCAACAAGACTTTGAAGTCAGTCCAAGAAAAACACCCGAAATAGATCCAATTCAACAGGAGGTGTATGATTACCTTGAATCTTTAGAAAAGACAGCTGCAGGCCCGAGTACCACTCTACCTCACATGACACAAGATGCACAAGTCCAATCCTTAAAGCAAGACGTGTTTGAATTAGAGGCTCTAAACAGGAATATTAAGCAAGAAAATGAAGCACTTAAGGAGCAGAGCAAAGTGGAAAAAATTATTCATGATAATACTATGCTTCATTTGGGACTATGGCAAAAGAAGAACAAGAAACTAAAGAAAAACTGCAGAAAGTTGAGTAGAGAATTAATCAATCTCAAATTTAGATGTCTGATAAGGAAACCCGGGATGGTGGTAGCACCAAGAAAGAAGAGAAGAGGACTGGATGTACTAGCAGAGGCTTCAGAACATATGGATTAAAGGGGAATGACTAAAATTTTGGTTGCATGAGGACATGCAACACCTTCACAGTGGGGGTATGTTGAGTCCCAAACTTGCATCTTCCCTATACACCTTTTCAGCCTTCTTTTCCATTTACTTGACCCACCAAGCTGTCAAATCATTGCATATTAGTTTAAAAAGAGCTTATAAAATGGTTTCCTAACTATGTCTTGTGACTACTGTTTGATTTAGATTTTTGTTCAATCAGCTGCGGAAACTTGTCACTTTCCGCAGCCAGCTCAAGTTTCCGCAGCCATTTTGTTGAAGACTATGTTACAGGTGTCCACTGGAGAATCTAGCCACATGGGCAAGCTGCAAATGATGTGTACATGGAGCGTGTCCCCTTGGTTCAGCCGAATCACTCACAAACAGCCACGGTCAAGGGCAGTCAAAGCAGTGGTCAAACCAAGAGTTTTGCGGTGGCACGACTCTATTTTTACCACGTGAAGTTTTGCGTGGCAAGTTCCTCAATCTCCGGAGGTGTGCTAACACCTGTGGATCGATCCGTGAACCAAATCGAATAGCCACCACTCCATAGATTTAATTATCAGGGCTACCATACTGCTAGAGATTAGGACATGGTCATTCACGTGTCTGTTTGGCAGCGCAGAATTTAGGAATTAGTTATAGCATCCTCAGTTATAAATAACGCGTTATCATACGCTTGATAGTTAGCTTTTCACATGTAATATTGATTGTTTTTATGAGCCCACTGTGCCATGATTTATCTTTATCTTATGACTGCACTTTAATATATGAGAAGACAGTGTTATTAAGTTCAATTTGTGCTGAGTATTGATTGGCCGAGGTTGCAGAGGGCCCCTGTACACCAAGGCTCTGTAACTACTATATAGTTTCTTGCTTGCTTTCATTATGTTACTGCTTTTATAATCATTTGCTTGTATATATTACACTGTTTTGATATTCATGTTAACTGCTGTCCATCTTTTCTTTTATGCTTTCTCATGATTGTTAACTGATCAGTGTTTTTCTTTCAGGTTCTTGTAGACAGCCCGGGCAATTTCACATAGTTTTTAATGACTAATGACATGAAATCATCTTGTCCTTCTGCTGATTTATGTTCTGAGTTTTAATTCCAACATTTTCATTCCTTTCAGTTCTGTTTTGCTTATTTACTTTCATGCAATTTAGATCTCATATTACACCATTTGTTTACGATTACCTCTTATAGCCAAGCGACTCAAATAGTGAGGAATCAGAATATTAGTTGATGTAGTATGATTTAGTTTACTTTTCTGCAAGTTAGTGATTAGATTACTCATGTCATTTTCAGGGATTGAAATATGAATGTGTAGTTTAATCTTAGCTTCATTTTATGCAATTTCATTTCCTGCAATTTAGATATCAGATTACTCAATATTTTTATGATTGCCTCCTATAGCCAGAGCAAGTCGAAAGGTGAGGGGTCAGAATATGAGTTGAAGTAGTGTGATTTAGTTTGCTTTGCTTACAGTCTTTGAATTGCTTTGAGTTCAGTTTTTATTTTCTTTTTATACAGCAGTAAGGATACTGGGCTTCATTGTCACTAGCTCACTGTTTTGGTACATTTTTATTTTCTTTTGGGAATTGATTTCATCACAGCAAGTTTGAAACCTTTTTGAGAACTTTAAAGTTTGGAAAATCATTGTAGAAGTCACCATGGCCATCCATACTTGACTTTCAATTCTACCATCTCACATTAGGGAATCAACAGAAGATAAACCCAAAAACAAACCAAAAACTCAAAAACGACAAAGAAATAAGAAATCAGTTATCTTGCATATACAGTGCACTTCACTTCAGCAGTTTACAACTCTCGGATTGACATTTTAAATAGCAATTTAGGACACACTAAATTGACCAAACACAACCCATCATTGATCATACCATGCATGCGATGAGGGTGAAGTCAATTTCGAACTGAGAGGCTAATGCCTCACCTTCCGATCCTTCTGAGGATCCCTCCTTGGACTTCTTCTATGGGCAATTAATCGCATAATGTCCCATATCGTGACAATTAAAGAATCGCACTTTAGACTTGTCAACCTTCTTCCCTCCATGAGAAGAATTCAATTTGGAATGGGAATCCTTCCCCTTCCCTTTCCTTGCCTTACTTTCTAAGGCCATATTTTCTTCATCATCATCCTTGGATGAAGAACTATCTCGAGTGCTCCTCGTGATCTCCTCATGCATGAGATCCGACCACAATCATTCCCAATATGACAGTTTCTCCCTTCCATTCACAGAGTCCTGGTAGCTATTCCAGCTCTTTGGAAGGCCAAGGAGCACAAGGCTCACCATATCATCATCGGTAGTATTTATTCCCACACTTCCAAGCTCATCTCTACAGGTGGTGAGCTTGTTCAGATATGTGGAAATAGTATCGTCGTTCTCCATCTTGATTCTTCAAAGCTTATCCTTGAGCGCCAATTTCCTCTGGTCGCTATTGTTTTGGTAGAGGTCCTTCAATTTCTTCCACGTTGAATATGGAGTATCCTTCCCATGGAGACTTGAGACAATATGTTCTCGAACTCCCTCAAGGATGATCTGTCTCGCCCTCGCCACACACTTCTTCCACTCAACCAACTCTTGTGCATTAGTTGAACCTGGATTTGGGATTTCTTGATCAATGAAATCCTTCAAGCCATTATCTTCTAATACAGCCTCCATGTGATCTTTCCATGCTATGTAATTCGAGCTTCCTTCCAAGGCATACTTGAGTCTCAAGCCATAAAGTGCCATTGGCCAACCTTGAAGTATGATAAGAATTCGATTTGCACCAGCAACCACGAACTTCAAACTTCGAATTCTCCTCCATATACTGTTCACAGCTCTGATAAACTCAGCTATGATACCATGTAGAATTTCTTGCAAATTCTCTACAAATCTACCTCTAAGATCTATGTAGAAAATCCGACTGTAGATTAACTCGATAATGCAATATACCAAAGCAAAATACTATAATCTACTTCTACTATCAAACTTGTGAAAGCTTAAAGATTGAGCTGAATCAGAGTTGAACACATATAACCATAAGAAGAAGAATCAATGCACATGAAACACATTAAATACTCAGGGGAAAGCCTCAGCTAAAAACCCCACTATCTGTATTATCATACAAGGTGGAAATACATCAGAATTATCCCAAGCCTTAGCTCTCATAGCTAGCCAGCTCTCAGTTTAATTCTCCTGGATGCTCATAGGAAATCAAAGATTCTCACAAGCCTTCCTCTCTGCCCTCCAAGCTCTTATTTTCTTACGTAGTTTCTCTTGGGTGATCCTCCTGTTACCAAGTGGAAGACTAATCACTCACATTGATCCTACACCCTTTCAGAACTGCGCAATCATCAAGGAACCTTACCTTGACTGCATGCATGAGTTTCCTTTATAGGAAAACACATGCAATAGATAGTACATTTTCTTTGACTTTAATCTCAACTGGATCTTTCTCATAATAGACATGCATGAGTTTCTGATGAGGGAATCTTCAGTTATCTAGAGTACACTAGTTGATTGCATGCATGCATCAACTAACTGATAACTCACAATTAGTTCCTCAAACAATTTGGAACTAATTTAACTGGACTTAACTCAGTAAACTGAGCTAACTAATTACAACTCAAATATAACTCAATCTTATCTCCTTAATTAATGGATACCCTCCTTAATTTAATGGATAACTGTTGTATGACTTCAGAAAGACTTCTAACTTGAATTTCTCCAACTAATTAATCCATAATGAATTAATTAATTATTTCCAAGCAACTGGTGATACTAAATTCGATTTTGATTCACAATTTTAATTCAAGGACAAATTAAAATTGGAATATTCAGGATTCTATTTTTATCATTTCTTGTTGTTATTTTCAACAGCAGAGGCTTTTGCAACCTCTCCATGGTATGCATACCTTATTTTTGTTCTACATAATTTATAAGATCCTCTTAGTTTGACCAAAACTAAAGCTAGATTTCTTAAACTCAAAGCCATGAAATTTTGTATTCTAGATAATAATTTGTATTGGAAAGATGTTGGAGGAGTTTTACTAAATTGCTTGTTGAAAGATGAAGCAGATAAAGTAATGCAAGAATTTCATGAAGGAGGTTGTGGAGGACACTTGTACTGGAAGACCACTGCTAACAATATCCTACGAGTTTGTTTTTACTAGACAACCTTATTTGCTGATGTCCATAAGAAAGTCACCTCATATCACCAATGCTAGATATTTGAAGGAAAAAGGAAATTTTTGCCTTTACCCTTGAAGCCCATATCAACTGAAACTCCTTTTCAACAATGGGGTCTATATTTCATTGGAGAAATTCATCCTTCCTCCGCGACCCAACATAAATGGTTTCTTACAACCACTGATTATTTTACCAAATGGATTGAAGCTATACCTACCAGGTAGGCCTCTAATGCAGTGATCATTAAATTCTTGGAAAATAATATCCTTTCAAGATTTGGATGTCCTAGGAAAATCATCACAAATAATGTAGCAACATTCAAATCAAAGAATATGGTGTAATTTTGCAACAAATATCAAATAACATTGGGACACTCTATGGCCTATTACCCCTATGGAAATGGATTAGCAAAATCTTCCAACAAAATTTTGGTTAATATCCTCAAAAAAATGTTGTAGAATAACAAGAAATCATGGCATAACAAGCTGGTAAATTCATTATGGGCATACAAAATTACCACTAAGAGATCAATTGGCATGTCTCCATAACAATTAGTTTATGGAATGGATGTTTTTTTTCCAACTTCATTACGTATCCCTTTTTGAAAATGATGCAAGAATTGTAGGTGTAACTGAATGAATGACAAAGAAGAATAAATCAAATAATTAAACTGCAACAATCAAGAGAAGAAGTTCACAATATAAATCAATTGGTCCAGGAAAATATCAAGAATATTTATGACAGAAGAACTAAGGCCGATGATTTTCAAATAGGGAATCATGTTTTGAAATGGGATTCAAGAAGAGAATAAAAAGCTAAGCATGGAAAATTTGACAATTTATGGATGGGACCTTACATAATCCATGCTTATAGGGGCAATAATGCAATTTTTTCGAAAGGACATGAGTGGAACAGAGCTACCTAGAGGACCTGTCAATGGCAGAATGTTGAAACATTATGTTTTTTCAGGAATAGAAGCACTTCTCATCAAAATCATTGTAGATACAATTTTCTTTGTATTGTTATGATTGGGGTAGCTCATGTCAGAAATTTGAAGCCCATAGAGAAGGCCCTGAGCTTTTAGTCATGTTTTCCACCATAACTACAACAACAACAAAAATCAGATGCAATAAAACAATGAAGAAGAGGATTCAAGGCTACTAGTCAACAATTCTTGACACCTCACAAGGAGAGTGCCATCCCTAGCTGGAGCCACTGTTAGGGTCCTATGATTCATAGGATAAAATGATGATTGAATATTTTCTTTCAATATATCAAATTGTAAATAATATTGCATATTGAAAATGATTTCCAAAAAAAATATAAATAAAAATAAAAATGAAAAGAGGGTATATAAAAGAAAAATGGAATAAAGAAATTAAAAAAAAGGATGAAAAGAACCCCATGAAAGAAAAAAAAAGAGTGAAAGTGATGCAAATTCAAATGCCACTAGGAGAAAAATAAGCTTGTTTTGAAAAATAAATTAGGGATTGTGTGCAGCTTGTCTTAGATGCCACAATCATAGATTTTTTTTTTAATCATACAATGTAATCATGGTCAAACACATTTAAATTTTTGTTGTTAGAATATAGAATAATTTAACCAAACTGTTTAAAATTGGTTAAAAGCAGGTAGATAGGTGAAGAAATTGATCCAATTGTTTAAGTTGGATCAATGATTTAAGTTGTAGGTTAGAATGTAGATTAGGATAAAATCTCTCTTTTTAAAAATAATAAGGTTTTTCACATCTAAATGCACCCCTAGTTGGTAGATGATAGGCTATGTTTTTAAAAGTTATGAGGAAAAACAATTACAATGTTATTGTGAAGGTTTTTTTTAAGCCATATATGTTTGGCCTAACTTTGGCGCTTATCAAATAAAAGTGAAAAACGACAATGTGGTTGTCGTGTAGTGGATAAACAACATCCCTAACAATGCAACGTATTGGATCAAAATTCAGATCGACAGTTTATAAGGCCTTTCTACCCTCCTTGCCCTTCCTACCTTTATTGGCGGAGGGGGGATCCGAAAAGGTGGTTTCCTTGCCCCGACCCCACCTAGCATGTTACCACCACGTTCTTTCAAACCCCCCCCCCCCCCCCAATACAACATACCACTATTGGGACGAGGAAAAGGTATGTTTTATCATTGTAAATAGCCTAATTAAGCATTTGTTTTCACATGTTTATCTTCATTTTATGGATCAAACTAGAGGAAACAACAATAGAAGCTGGGTAAAATCAATTAGTAACAAATTAGATAAATCTAGGCATATAAACCTGACTTTCACTACCTTTATATGGAGGGACTCGGATTGGACGATAGTTATTCAATCAATAGGACAACAAAAGCCAGTAAAGGAAAAGAGACAACGTCCTGAGCATGGAAGAAAGCGAAAGACCAGGAGGACCAATGCTATTTTATGATGAAATCAGATCAAGTATTGTGAAATCCTCAGGATCCCCTGATCTTGAGGATTCACTTTTATCTATTTACTTTTCTAAATGTTATATAAAGCCGTAAGGCGAGCTGAACAACTAGTTTAGGAATTCGCAGATTGTAACTATTCTTTTTGGACATATAATACTTTCATCTCAGTGATGTTGTAACTCTGTTATTGATTTTAATGAAGAAGACTGCATTTAATTCATAATCGTATTCTGAGTATCTAACAGCGGGGACTTCTAGAGACTTTGGGCCCAGTCAATAGAAGATCTACTGCTCCAATTGTGTTATAATTATTTATGTTTATTCTTCATTGTTCATTATTATTAGTTTGCAAAGTTAGTATCATTCTGATTACTGTGAGGATTGATGATTTTGATTTGTGTTGTTGTTCAGTCAAGATTCTAGATTTAGCTGTGTGATTATATATGCATGATGCTCTTTATTGAAATGGTTATGTTATATGCATGATGCTCTTTATTGAATTGGTTATGTTCATTCCAGATTGTTGTTCATTCTAAGGTAACGCTATCATAGATTTCAAAGCTAGAGTGATTGCTTTCCATGAGGTGGTTATATGGTTATTTGTTGTTCAATTATCATAGCTTTCCTTCATGCTAAATGAGTGAGTTTCAACACCAATTAGATTATCAAGTGTGATTCTTTCGATTTACATTCTGATTCAGTTGCTTGTAGAATATATTAAGTAGCTTTGAAAGTGTGTTATAAATTCCTTTCAGAAGTGTTTGGATTGAATTTAGAGAAATAACCATTAGAAATTGCAACGATTCCAATATAAATTGACCTCAGAATTCACTGCATATATAGTGTTGACACTCTTGAAATAAAAAGACTTTCCCTGGGTTGATAATGAATGTAGGTATTAAGATTACTTGTAATAATACATCTTAGTGAACCAACATTTTGGTGTCGTTGCCAGGGAGAGTGTTTCAAAGTGATTTCCTTTTATATTGTTGTAAGAGAATTGGGTTCTAAAAGCAAGAGGTAAGAACCTGCATGACCAACAAGTAAAGTGCTTGCTCATCAGCCCGCTTTTCAGCAAAAGCATAAAGGTTCAATAGAAATAGTTTTTTTTAAGAATGACTAGGAATAAAAAGATTAAAAAAGATCAGAACCCTCCACCTAAATCCAAAAAACCCAAGGGATCGGTGAGCATTGGGAGAAAAACTTTTATAGATGAAATCGTAAGAAAATCAGAGTCTCAGGCATCAGTAGGATTTCAGATTGTCTCTGGAAAAATCCCTTCTGTAATCCCTCAGTTAGCAGGCTCACCCTTTGCAACCTACCTTGATATTCATAGCCAAATTGGAGGATCTGAACAGATTTTTCAAGTTACAGCAAATTTACATTTTGATCCTCTACAAGAGGGAAAATTGTGCAACTTAAAAGAAGGAGAGGGAGAAACTAGTGGAACTGCTAAGGCAGGACCTCAGCTGTCCAAACAAGGATCTCCTGTGATCCCAGATCTAGGCAGTGCTGCAAAACGAACTCGAATTGTGAATCCTCCGCTTACTCAAATAACACCCCTTGAAATCCCTAAAGGATATTGGCACATTTTTGACCAAATGGAAAATCTACCACTTCAAGGTTAGACCTCAACATTGGAATACCCCATAGTCAACCAAGTGGCCAATGCCCCGATGAAAGCTATTCCCTTACAAAGAATCCCAACTTTTCATGGGATGATCACAGAGAATCCAGATGCCTTCTAATTCAAGTTTGATGTCCTTCACAGAGGATATGACTATACCACCAACCCTCAAAAACTAAAATTGTTCCCTTCTACTCTAAAAGGATCATCTTTGAGGTGCTTCATGGGTCTAGGCAGATGTACTATTAACTCTTGGGATGACATGAAAACTTCTTTTGTCACAAGATACCAGGAATTTTGCAAGACTAGGGAATTAAAATATGAAATCTTTAAGATGGCTGCAAAGGATAATGAGACTTTATAAGAATATGTTGAACAGTTTCACTATAATTTGCAAAGATCCCCTCACACCACTTTACCAAAAGAAGTTCTGGGAGTTATCTTAATTAAGGGAATGAAAGAAGAATGGATAGAAACTTAAATTTGATGGGGAAAGGAGATATTTCTCAAGATGATTATGATGAAACCATTCGCTTGTGTATCAGGTGTTCACGAGGTAGCACACACACAGGGTTAGGAAGCCGAGATCTTATAAACAGAGGAAGAAAACCACATAGTGGAGGTGTAACAAGGATGGAAATCGGTAACCTCCTAGAAGACTTCAAGACAAACATCTTGGGCACCCTCAAAACACAGCTAGACGTCCTGCAGGCTAAACAAAAACAAGCCTTAGCAAAATAGAATTTGGCCATTTTCTACCCACGCTGTCGGAAGAAGCACAACTAACGGGAGTGTCCATTGGACATGGTCTAGACATGTGCCATCTACACCAAGGATTACACCACGGAACAATGTCCATCACTTCCTGAGCTAAAAGAAGTTTTCAAGGAAGCGGAAGAAGAGACAGAGCGAACATACTTAATGAACCAGCGTCGATAGTGGCAGGCCAAACCTACAGGTATGTCACAATATGCATCCTGGTTCTTTCCTTCTTCACCATTTAATCAGTAACAGAACCCCGGGGCAGCATGACAAGGCCCATCACCTTACTCAAATTGGCAATCCCAGCCATTCCCTATGACACCTTGGCCAACTTAGTTCTTTCCGGGTAATGGCTGGCCAAATTCTCCTTTTGCTCCTGTTTGGCAAGGTAATCCATATCCATCCCAGTGGCTTGCCTCTACTTCTCAAAATCCAAACTGGTCTCCAAATTGGCAACGAACTTTGGGGATATCCAATACACCTATGGGGACAAGTCCTCAACCTCAACCTGCATTATCAGCTCCATATCCATTACAACAAAATCTTCAGGCTCTTTTTCGTCTTTAATTGCCAGCTCAACCGAATATGAATCCTAATAACATATCGATATAGCTAGTGCAAATTTTCGAGATCTCAAACTATGAGATTGAACAAAAAGAATGTAATGAACTTAGATTGAGGTCAAGACATATCATTATCCCTGGGGAAAATAGAGACCAGCCATCAATTGAGTTGGAAACCCCACTTGTACATATACCATCAACTGTAAATAATACAAAAATAAAACAAGGAGAAGATACAGATCAACATAAAGATCCTGAGAAACTCATAGTCACTTCTCTCCCCCATTCCCTGAAAAGCTAATAATACCCAAACCAATTGTTTATCGATATTTTGATCTTGTAGGGGAGCTAAAAAATCTTTGTATTAAAATTCATATCCTCCAAGCCAACCAAGATATTCCTATTTATGCTAAAATGATTAAAGATCTATGTGTAAAGAATCCTGTGAGGAAAGAAAAAAACTTCACCCACCATTCATGTTGTAGGGACCTTATATGATTTACTCTTGGGAGGGGAAACTCTGGTAAAATATGAAGATCCTGGGAATCCCATTGTTACAGTTCAAATATATGGTCGATCCTTTCCAAACACACTAGTTGACCTGGGTGCAGCCATTAACATCCTAACAACAAAAACCTATCAGACACTCTGGATTACAGCTCTGGAACCAACCACCACCTTGCTAGAACTTGTTGATCGTTCAGTGGTAAGGTGAGAGGGAACTTTACAAGATATTATGGTTTTTGTTGATTCATGGGAGTATCCAATATATTTTCTTTTTATAAACCCAAAGAGCCAATTAGATGGACACCCTCTGATTTTGGGCCAACCTTGGCTAGCAATAGCCGATGCTTACATAGGTTGCTTGATCCGGGTCCGGGTGTGATGAAGGACCCTTCCAAGACCTTTTACTTTCGTGATGTGTTGAATTGCATTTTTAAAAGAACATAAATGAATACATCTACATGTTGTAAAAAAGAAGAACATGACAATCATTAGCACATGAAAACATAAGCCGTTGATAACGGAGTTCGTCCAAGAGGGACTACGTCTCAAAGTCTCGGTGTCAATATGGTGTAGGCCACTACATTAAGTGTTGTCAATAGTGATGATTTACATAAGAGGTGACATCACTATCATACAAGGAAAATGTCCTCATGCAGGAGTGGCTCCAAGAGATGTTCTGCTATAGGAACTCTCAGTCAAAAAGGACTCTTATCAGTATGACACAAACTCATGCATGATGATAATGAGCATCCCACCAACATGGCATAAAATGGATATCAACGCAAACATACATGGCGATAGATGAGTATCCCATCAACATAACGACAAAGGGATCTCAAATAAAACATTACGAATCATGACAACAAGTACATCCCACAAATGATTCCGCGTCACATCAAGTAGGAATCATGAAAACAAGTAAGAGACAAGATCCCACATCAAACATCAAACAAGGATCTATGCAGCACAGTGCATAACAAAAGAAGTACATGAACACACTGCATATACCTCACATATAGGGGCCATCTGAAGGAAAGGATGTCAAACTGCTGAAGCTGGTCGTACCATCAATCTTAGGGCATGGAATCGCATGGAAATCAATGCTCACACATGAATGCTGACACCTGCACTCCACCTAGAAAAGTGGCCGAAAAACGAAATGATCAAATGGAAAATCTAAGCACACCATCAGATTTGTGGCATCGAATAGTGCAAAATTGACTGTCAAATTTCTGAATTCTGATAAAGTGGAAATTTGGGGCTCAAGGAATCTTTTAGATTCCCCCTAGATTCCTCAAAGATTCCCTCATCCGGGTCCTTTGCAATTCTGCTGATCAAATCAGGAAACTGACTATGCCATCAGGTTCATGTCACTAGGAGGTGTAAGACCAACATAAAATTTGTCCAATTTGGACACTGCAAAAAATTCACCCTCCTAGAAATTTCGCTCAATCATGGTTCCACCTGCAATAAATTAATTAAAAAATTATCGCCTCAAATTTCGTGCGCACTCCTGGTTCCTCCATGCTTCAGCGCACTGATAAGAGACAAGTTTATATAAGTTTCTGGGTAGATAAAACAATGAAATCGTTTTAGGTGAATTGGTATAAATCAAAATTAGTTTAGGAGGGGTTGGGTGGTCAAACCTTGCCCCTCCCATTTTAACACACTACAGTTTTTTTAAAACCACATATAATATTTTCGGGGAGGGGTCGGGTCTACATTGGGCGGCTCGCCCCATAATTCCCGTAGCATATGGTGTGATGTAATAATTATTAAATGGGTGCATTAATATTTGGAGCATCGTATTAAGTGGGTTGGTACCTTGGGTTTTGGTGTATGCCATATGGGGCCCGCCCACATGGGCCGGGCGGGTTCGATCCCCGCCAGCTCCACAATTAATGCAGCATATAGTGGTGGCAATGGGGTGTGGGCTAGGTCCACCGGAGGTGGCCCACACCCACCCCATATTAAGTTTCATATGGTTTATACGGTGGGTTCATTGGAGGGTCCGACGAGGTCATAGCTGCCAGCCCATATTTAAACATTAAATTTTTGGTTTATGGTTGCGGTTGGGCCGGCGGGGGTCATGGCCCATTGGCCCTTTAATAAAACTTTGTTATGTAATATATTTTGGGGGTGGCAGGGGTGGTGGCCCACCACCTCATATATATATCTATTATATATATATATATATATATATATATATATCTATATCTATATATATATATATATATATATATATATATATATATATATATATATATAGATATATATATATATATATATATATATATATATATATATATATATATATATATATATATATATAGATATATATTATTTAATAATAGGGAAATTTTTCAAATCTGTCTAACATATGGGTTATTACAGAAATTAAAGAGGCAACAATTTTTCCCTTCTTCGGGAGCTAGGTTTCATGCCTCGGGGTCGGTCAAATTGTAAGACACTTAAACCTGGCCCATAGTCCAACTTTGACCAAAACTTTGACTAGCTCGTTCTCCCTCATACGAGCTCGGATTGATGAACCGTTCACACTGTTACGATCAGGACAACAAGATCTACACTCTAGTCCTAGTTCAAAATCATTCTGATCACTTTGATTTTCGAGCTTTCATAAGCCCTCTTTGTCCTATGTGTGTCCCTAGAGCCACCTGGATCAATCCTCCCCACTGAGGAGCTTTTGGTCCTCCAAAAGCATGAAAAATAATCTGCAACTTTTTTGGACCTTGTCTACATCGTAAGCGTCCTGAAAGGTCTCGCTTCCATCTCCTTCACCCTTGTTCTTCGGAGCCTTAAGTGATGAGCTGACACCTGCAACCTCTACAACCTGTAGTACATTGTTTTTCAAATTACATGCTTGACTTTCATGACCAACTAATGACCCAAGCATCCCACACTTGCCATGAGTTTATAACATATACTCGATGGTCAAGTTTACATAAAAAATGGAAACAATACCCCAACTATGACAACAAGGCTGAAATATCATTGTTTCTTCAACAAGTGATGGAAAACACATCATCACTGCAACACATGATTTACAAAGATAAGGCCAAACACTATTTGCTTTGACAAGTGATGGAAACACGACATCACTTTCACAGTTTATCATGCAACTCAAAATAAGACCAGACATCATTGTTGTTGAACAAGTGATGGAAATTGCATCATCACCTTTACATTTTAAAATGCAACAAATGACTTACAAAAGCACTACCATGACAAGACAACATATTTAGAAACCATTTTTCACTTATCAATGTGAATGGGTCACCTCCTTGTGGTGGTTTTGCTTGTTGAACAACTGTCTCATTTGGTTCATGCACCAACAATTTGCCTTTAAGGCACTGCTCTGGATGGAGCCTCCAACAAGTGGATCTTTGATGGCCATTTCTGTTGCAATGACGGCAATAGATCTTCTTCCCCCATATCTGCTTTACCTGTTGTTGAGAGGGTTTTTCATGCCTCTTCCTTTTGCGTGTTGCCATTCTTTTCCAACACTTAGAAAATGTATGGTTATGTAATCCACAAAATGTACATGTTTTTCGATGCCATGTTTTACATTCATCATTAACGACATGATTATAATTGAAATGAACATTCGAATGTCGAGACTAGTTATACCTTTCCTTGCTTTCTCTGGTGTAAGTATGGCGATGAGAGCTTGCCTTAGCTCTTTTTGTGCAATGGAAACTACCATGGGATGATGGGGATGTGTTCCCATCATTCTCTTTCCTTGACGATTTCGACGATGTCTCAGAAGAATCTGACACCTTCGAGCATTCTCCCTCGGTGTAACTCAAGCCTACAATTGAGGTCTTTGCACATCCTCTAATGGTTGAGTTATGTCTTGGTTATTAACACCAAGTTATTTTTCCTCCTTGTGCCTTGTCCTGGTAAGGAGCCTCATGTTTGTCCCTATAATTGGTATCTCCAAATCTCCAATAGAAATCATACTATGTGAAGACAAAATTGAAAGGAAATCAACATCTTTTACCTCCTTTGTCGATTTGGAAAGAACTGATGAGAGCTTCTCATCATCTATTGTTGGTGGTTCACTAGCTGTCTCTGTGCATTCCCCAACTTCCTTTCTGACATATCCAAGTCCTGCCTGACAGGGTAATTCTTCTACTTTGATGGGGTTGACAATGCCTTGCCCATTAACGCCCAATCCTTTTCCTTCAAACCCCATTTTCCTCAACATTTTGGAGCCAATTCCTATGGTATGATTTTCAAAAACAACGAAATCATCATTAGGAAACATACATGAAGATGGAGAACTAGTTTTTACCTTGCACGGGTCACGCTGCAACTTTTCCAAGGCCTTGTCCTTAACTTGTAGCTGTCATAGCAAACTATGTTTCTCCTCTTTCTCTTCATGTAGACGTATCTTCAATTCAACGTTATCTGTTTGAAGACTTTGGTTGTTGTTCTTTAGTTCTTCCAGGGCCTCTTCTATGGCTTACAACTGAAGCTGCAATCGCTCCTTTTCCTCTGTCTCTTTTTGTAGAGTTTCATACATTATTTCCACTCTTTTGGAAATTTTGAGCATGGTCTTGTACATTGCTTTTTCATCCTCTGTCGTTGCACATTCCATTGTTCACACTTTCAATTCACATCCACGCAAAGACCATTATGATACCACTTGATCCGGGTCCGGGTGTGACGAAGGACCCTTCCAAGACCATTTACTTTCGTGATGTGTTAAATTTCATTTTTAAAATAACATAAATGAATACATCTGCATGCTGTAAAAAACAGGAACATGACAATCATCAGCACATGAAAACATAAGCTGTTGATAACGGAGTTCGTCCAAGAGGGACTATGTCCCCGGGCCCTAGTGTCAAGATGGTGTAGGCCATTGCATTAAGTGTTGTTAATAGTGATGATGTAAATAAGAGGTGACGTCGCTATCATACAAGGAAAATTGCCTCACGCTAGAGTGGCTCCAAGAGATGTTCTACTACAGGAACTCTCAGTCAAAAAGGACTCCTATCAATATGACACAAACTCATGCATGATGATAATGAGCATCCCGCCAACATGGCATAAAAGGGATCTCAATGCAAACATACATGGAGACACATGAGTATCCCATCAACATAATGACAAAGGGATCTCAAATAAAACATGATGAATCATGAAAACAAGTACATCCCACAAATGATTCTGTGTCACATCAAGCAGGAATCATGAAAACAAGTAAGAGACAAGATCCCACATCAAACATCAAACAAGGATCTGTGCAGCACAATGCATAGCAAAAGAAGTACATGAACACACTGCATATACCTCACATCTAGGGGCCATCTGAAGAAAAGGATGTCAAACTACTGAAGTTGGTCGTACCATCAATCTCACGGCATCGAATCGCATGGAAATGACTACTCGCACATGAATGCTGACACCTGCACTCCACTTAGAAAAGTGGCCAAAAAATGAAATGAGAAAATGGAAAATCTGAGCACACCATCAGATTTGTGGCATCGAATAGTGCAAAATCGACTGTCAAATTTCTGAATTCTGAGAAAGTGGAAATCTAGGGCTCAAGGAATCTTTTAGATTCCCCTTAGATTCCTCAAACATTCCCTCCTCTAGGTCCTCTGCAAATATGCTTCTTAGATCAGGAAACTAACTATGCCATCGGGTTCGTGTCACTGAGAGGTGTAAGATCGACATAAAATTGTCCAATTTGGATATTGCAAAAATTTCACCCTCCTGGAAATTTCGCTCAATCATGGTTCCACCTGCAATAAATTAATTAAAAAATTATTGCCTCGAATTCCGTGCACGCTCCTGGTTTCTCCATGCTTCGGCGCACTGATAAAATACAGGTTCATATAAGTTTATGAGTGGATAAAACAATGAAATCGTTTTAGGTGGATTGGTATAAATCAAAATTAATTGAGGAGGGGTCAGGTGGTCAAACCCCACCCCTCCCATTTTAACACACTACAGTTTTTTAAAAACCGCATATAGTCTTTTTTGGGGGGGTGGAGTCTGCATTAGACGGCCCTCCCCATAATTCCTGTAGCATATGTTGCGTTTTCATAAGTATTAAATGGGCGCATTAATATTTGGAGCGTCGTATAAAGTGGGTTAGTACCTTGGGTTTTGGCATATGCCATACGGGGCCACTCAGTAGGGGCCGACCCACGTGGGCTGGGGGGGTTTGATCCCCGCCGGCTCCACAATTAATGCAGCATATAGATGTGGCAATGGGGTTTGGGTCATGTTATCACTCAGGTTGTCCTTAAAGCTCCTTAAAGGATACAGCCGAGGTAACCACAAACCAATCTTTGGACTGCAGGTCCTAGCCTACCTGCAATCAGAGAGGGCTCTCTCTATATAATTTAGCGTTGTTTTGGGTTGATATTAGGCTAGTTATGATTTTCTTGGGTTTTGTTTTGATTTTGGTGGGATGGAGGACTCTTTCAAACAGAGTTGGGATGCATAGTGTGAGAAGTTCAAACCATTGGGCATGGAGTCGTGGATTAGGCTTGCTGTTGCGTTTTCTTGGTCACAAGAGGAATACAGAGCAGGATAGCTACACATAAAACAATATCGAGCTGGAATAAATATGGAACGAAGGTCAGTGAATGAAAGGCAACTAAGTAGCTCTCATTATGCTAACAGAGGGAAGGTGAATGAACATTTATATAGGAGCAGTCAAGGATTCCTAAACAACATTCATATATGAAGGAACTAGCGTAAATATGAGCAAATCAGTATTCATATTCAGGACTAATTCAGAGGAAAACATAGATAAATCACAGAAATTGAGAACATAATACAACTAAGTGAGCTCTGAACTATTCTTTATTTCTGTTGTTTAGATAGTGAAACAATGATGGCATAAAACATATAAACTGTAAACAGAGATAAGAAACACTTATTGGGCTATGTAGAAGCGTTAGGATTCCATAGTCACTCTTCAGTCATTAAAACACAACAGTCAGTTCATCTCCCAAACATTCCAGCGATCTTTGATTATAGAGACTCTCAGAAAATAGAATGCAAGTCTAGAGGAAGTTATCGACCAACCAACCCTTTACATAAATAAAAAGGGTTGTTTAAATAGAAAATATCTACAAACATCCCTTGAACAGGTGTCAAAGGAGAAAATATCTCAAAATATCTATCAAAACAGAGCCAAAGAGATATGTGCAATAACTGCTTCTAATGCTAAGTTGTGCTAGAAATAAATGCAATAAAATATCTAAAACAGCTGCACATGAGGGAGCAGCCTCATCAAAATGGCTCTTTAGGGCCGCACAGGGTCCTGCAGCTTCAAAAATGGATTGAAAGAGTGCCTTGAGCCACGTGCTATCCTCTGTGTGATAACTGCGCAATTAAGGAAGCAGCGCTGCTCCAAAAATATGACTGGGAACAATGTCTCTGCAATAACTCTGTCTGTAAAGCCTTCATCTATGCCTTTAGGTGGCTTTTAAAGCAACAAAAGAAGTGTTGGTGAGCCTTAATGGTTGAATGATGCTTTATTAACTTTGCTGGGCTTGCTTTGCTTTCATCTGCTTTGAAAAACTGGACTGATACTCTTTGCTGCATCCTGATACACTTTGGCACTGAATCTGGGCCTTTTCTCACCGCTGATACTCTTTAAACTGTCCCATTGCCCCCTTCTACCTTTTAATGCAAAAATAACTCCTACTAATGTCCTCCGTGGCCTTTGGGTGCAATCGGCGCTCTGGCCGATCAAAACTAGCCTTAAACTTTTTGAAAAATGGTGCAAACAGGAGGAAAACGTGTTGCCAACTGTGCCGAGGCTGAGACTGGCCCCCTGGAGCAAAACCGGGCTTGGAGCGATCCTAAATGGCTTAAGGATGTATGATTTCCCTTACTGGTGGTGGCAGGCGGGAGCGCTGCACACAAACCTTGAACAATGGCCATTTTATCATAATATGAAAATGCTCTCAAAACACTGCGAAATTGTGAAAATTTGGCGCTTAAGTGGACATTGTAGCAATCATTAAATCCTGGCCATTGGATCCGGCGCGGGCCGATCCAACGGCCCAGATCTCATCGCAATATTGCATCGGGGCGGACCAGGGGGTGGCACATAAACAATCGCCGAAACTGCGCGGACCCGATATGCTATAGGCCCTTCCTTTTATTTGGAATCGCGTCCGGCCCATCGGCGATGTCATATCGGCGGATTTACAAGAATTTGGTTTGCGGACCCGAAATCCCTTAAAACTGCCCTTTATAACTTTTCGGCTCCGGAATATCGAAGCTTTCCCATCTCGCAGTACAAAAGCCTCCTCTCGGACCCGATAATTTTATATGCTGCATTTTATTAATACTTCAGCTCCGGAATAAGCAATGCTATATATGGGGCCACGACTTAATAAAGACCGTTGATTTGAGGGCCCGAATGGGCGGTCGCGATTAAATCGGCATTTCGCTATCGGCGGGGACATGGGGCAGGACTTTATACAATTGCGATCGCTGAAATGGGAGATCGCCGACAAGATCTGGGCCGTTGATCTGAGCGGGAGCGATGGATGGCTGCGATGCGATATTGTTGAAAAATGCGGGTTTTTACGTTATGACTTAAGTTTTATAAAAGACTTGAGTTTAAACGAAAAATCAAAAAAGGGGAGTTGCGATAAAAAAGAGTATATGCGGGATATATGGGAAAATATGATGGAGGAAGCCTCCGATAGCGATATCGCATCGGGGCAAAAAGGAATGGGGGCATACATATATAGGCCAGCACTGTTATTACTTCCGACAGCGATATCGCGTTGGAGGGGGGGGAAATCCATCGGAGGAGGGTTTATATGTATAGAAGGGGGCTATAAAGCATCGGAAGGGTTTTTTTCCTTTGAAGAAGGTAAAATGAAATCGGAGGAAGGTTGTTAATGCATCGGAAGGGGTCCAAAGCATGGTGAGAGGGTTTTGAGCCTTGAAAAAAGGTTAAAACATGGATAATGGAGGGTTTGCATAGGTAAAAGGAGGGATTTTATGCATAGGAAGGGGTCATAATGCATTTGGAAGATGGTTTGAAGGGGGAAGTGAGGGCTCTTGCTCAGTTTCAGGTAAACTTAGCAATTCCCAAGTGTACTTATGGTTATTTTTCAACCAAGGGGAGGGGATAAGTATATAGGGGAGTTATAGAGATAGTTTTAGTAGGGGAAGGGAAAAGAGATAGGGAGTTACATAATAGAGTTAATAGTTAATGTGATAATGATGAGACAAAGCGCTGAGAATGAAGTCTTAGGCTATCAATGGGGGAAAATGACTGATAGAAGAAGTGTGAACATTCCTTTAGTGAAGCAGATCTTCACCAAGGCAGATGATATGGAGAATGATGAATCTAAGAGGTATCAAGCAGATCTTGACCTCTTTAGGGGAAGTTAGTGAGTGATTTGGGAAAGAGGGAGAAGGGGAAGTTAGACATGCATTTCTTGAAGTCCTCCAACTGAAAAATCACCTTCAACTTGTGATATGATAGATATAACACTTGACAATATGAAATGGATCACAAGCCATGATTCTGCAACCACAAAGCTACCTACCCCGCCTATTCACCTAGCATTTTCTCTTATTTTTGGTTTGGGTGTACTTGAACTAGTATACCCAGCTTTTTGTTCTTTTCTTCTTGCTGTCCTCCTATCTACAACTACACTTATTGCATCCAGGGGCTCAGATTAAGCTGTTGAGTACCCTTGTTTCTCTACCTATCTACAAATCTGCCAAGATTAAGCTGTTTGGCCTACCCATAACTGAAAACTGATCAAAATGGATTACTTATCAAAACTGGAACAAAGCAGTAGCATTAAAACTGGCACACCTTCATGGATACCTCTCTGGTCATCTGTAGCAAATATGGAGCATTGCAGCATGCATAGTACGGCATATTTGGCATGTAAAAAATGTCGATCATGAAAGATGATTAACCTGCTGCAGCAGGAGGCTAACAGTGGCTCCACTTGGGGATGGCTTTTCCTTGTGACAAGCCAAGAACAGTAGGTCAGAATGCCTTGATCCTCTGTAGTTGCTGTTAATTGAAAATCTCTTCCGTGCTAACTGTTGAATGACTAGAACTTTAACTTCTGAATGCAGCTCTCCTCCTTAACTGAAACACTGTGAAAAATAAAGCATCGCCTGCTTTCTTCTGCGTGCTTGATATTGCATACACTTTTGCTTGAGAACTGCCTTGTGAAATAAACACAAAAAGGGAATAAAACTAGAGCTCTTCTTTTCTTGTCTTTGAAAGGGTGCTGAAGTAAACTGAAAATCCTCCTTTCTTTTTGATACTGTTGACTTGAAGACTACAAGCTGCAAACAGCTTCTCTTTAACATAAATCACTGTGATATGACAGTGCTGCTCTTGTTGTTTTGCTGAGATTACTGCAGAGACAGAGATTAAAAATAGAGGACTTGCATTGGCTGTGTCTTCACAAACTTTGTTGCTGCTCCTCTAACAATCGGACTGTTTATACAAAATAAAAACAAAAGTGCTGATATATACAAATATCAATGTACAAAGAGATATCTACAAAGTTGCGTTATGTTCAACAAAAGGGATCATGATAATGCTTCAGCATATGGCCATTTACAGGGCCTTCTTCAGCAGCGCTGCCCTCTACAGATTTGAGGAAATATGTGTTATTTCCCTGAACAACAGAAATAGCAAATGGCCCTCTCCAAAGGAAATCGAATTTTGCATGTTTTCCCTTGTCTTCTCTTCGTGAGTCCCACCTTAGAACTTTGTTGCCAACACAGAAATTCTCAGCCTTAGTTCTCTTATCAAACATCCTTTTGAGCTTTTCTTGCATAATTCGAGCTCTGTCATAGACCTGCTCTCTTGTCTGCTGCAAATGGATTGTTTGGTTTATCCTCCTTTGTATATCATTTGGCTCAGCTTGAATCTCTTGCAGTAGCTTGATAATAGGAGTGCCCAGTGATGAAGGAAATCTAGCCTCCATGCCATATACTAGCTCATAAGGGCTCATCCCAATGGATTTCTTGGTTGACAATCTGTCTGCCCATAGGGCATTTGTGAGCTTTCTATGCCAGTTCTTCTTGTTTTCTTCTAAGATCTTCTTGATAATACTAATCAGGCTCTTGTTAGATGACTCGGCTAAGCCATTACCTTGAGGGTAATAGGCTGTAGAGTGGCCTAAGGTAATGTGAAATTTATGGCAAAAATTGATCATCTTTTTGGATTTGAAAGCAGCGGCATTGTCAGTGATGATCTTCTCAGGGCAGCCAAATCTAGACAGGATATTGCACTCAAGGAATTGGATAATGGTGGTGTCATTGGCCTACCTGCATGGAATGGCTTCAATCCACTTGGTGAAATAGTCGGTGGCAATTAGAATCCACTTATGCTGGCCCGAGGAAGAGGGATGGATTTCTCCAATGAAGTCAAGACCCCATTGTTGAACAGGCTTTTCGGTTGAGATGGGCTTAAGAGGCAAGGGCAACAGCTTTCTTTTGCCTTCAAAGATTTGGCAATTGTGGCATGAGGTGGCAAAATTCTTTATATCTGCAAACAAAGAGGGCCAATAGAAACCAGCCCTTAACATTTTATCAACAGTGGACTTCCAATATAGATGTCCTCCACAGTCCCCTACATGGAATTCTTTCATGACATTATTAGTTTCATACATGGTCAAACAATTAAGCAATATGCCTTCATGATTCTTCCAAAATAAAGCACCATCTAAGACACAAAATTTCAAAGCCTTCATTCTTAAAAATCTCTTCTTGGTCCTGGACAATCCTGAGGGAGCACACAGGTTTAAAAATACAAAGCAAAAATCAGCATACCATGGGGATTGCAAAAAGGTGTCACTGATCTGTGGAGTCGCCAGCTCCTGTTCATTGTCCAGTTGGTTGATGTCTAAGGCTTGAAAGTTTGTTTCGAACATCAGTTTGGCTAAACCTTTCCCCTTTATTAGCTTGGTTGGTTTTATTTCTATGTCATACTCAAGAATGTTAGCAATCCACTTGCCTCTTTTGCCTTCTAATCCTTCTTGGGTTAATATGTCTTTTACAACAACATTTGGGACATAGGCAATCACGTGTGAATATAAAATGTAAATTCTAAAGTCTTTGATTGCTTTAACAAGGGCATAGGCCCGCTTCTCCATGATTTGGTACTTCAGGGGTGCATCTCTTAAGGCTCGGCTGAAAAAAGCAATTGGATTTTCATTCCCTTGGTCATCCTTTTGCAATAGGACAGCAGCTATGGTATTATCAGATGCAAATGAAAATATGATAAAGTCCCTATCAAATTGAGGACTTGTGAGGACTGGGGCTTGAGTTAAGGCAACTTTGATACTCTCAAATGCTTGCTTGGTTTCAAGAGACCATTTTACCTTGGCATCCTTCTTTAACATGTTGCTCAACAGTCTTATCAGCTCGGCTAGATTTGGGATAAATCTCCTTAGGAAATTGATCTTTCCTAGGAATGCTTGCAGCTCTTTTATGTTTCTTGGATATGGGATTTGGAGAATGGCCTAGATCCTTTCCGAATCAATTCTAATCCCGTCTTTTGAAATGATATGTCCAAGTAATTTGCCTTCTTCAAGGCCAAATAAAGACTTCTTGGGGTTCAAGGAAATGCCATATTTCCTACATGTTAGGAACACTTGTCTCAAATGTCTTAGGTGCTCTTGATCAGATTTGGAGAAAGGGGTAAGATCATCAAGATATACAACCAAGAAATCATGGATTTCCTTGGCAAATGCAATGTCCATGGCCCTTTGAAAGGTGGCACCTGCGTTCTTTAGGCCGAAAGGCATTTTCACATATTTAAATGTTCCCCAAGGTGTTGTAAAGGCTGTCTTGTCTTGATCATCTGGGTGAACAAGTATTTGATTAAAACCTGAAAAGCCATCTAGCAAAGAGATTCTAGATGACCCTACTACTCTTTGTAGGATGTGGTCCATTTTGGGCAATGGGTAGTGGTCTTTAAGGGAGACTTGGTTTAGGTTTCTCAAATCTACACAAAGCCTAATCTCACCTGTTTTCTTTCTTGTGGGAACAAGATTGGATACCCATTCAGAAAATCTAATGGGTGCTATGATACCTGCTTCAAACATTCTTTTCACTTCTTTCTCAATTAAAGGGAGAAGCACAGGATTGATTCTCCTCAGTTTCTGTTTGAAGGGATTTTGATTTGGCTTTAAGGGAATGGTATGTTGAATAATTGAGGTGTCATAGGACTTCAAGTCCTCATAACTCCAAGAAAATACATCTTGGAATTCTTTGAACAAATCCACATACTTTGGTTTTTGATCAGGAGGCAAAGATTTAGACAGTTTGATCATTTTGGGCTTCTCTGCTGTTCCAATGTTGTATTCTTCTATGGCAGTGTTTATAGGCTGCATTTTTGGCTTTTTGGGCACATCATTTGCATCAAACATGTCTTCTAGTGGAGTGAGGCCAACCGGGAGAAAATTGTCCTTTAGATCAATGATTTCGGCCTCTGTTTTGGCTATTTCCTCCAAATGCATCTGTTTCAGCTCTTCTATGTTTTCTTCATCAAAGATGGTTGGTTGTAGCAATTTTCTAGTTGTTTCAGCTGTTACAGTTTGCTGGATTTGGTATATTGTTTGCAGGGGATCATCCATGGCATCCATATCAATTTTTAGGCCTGAAAACGCATGCTGTAAGGTAAGAAAATTGTTGATCTGAGCATCATCCTCAAACACTTGCCAATCTTTGACATTGTTAGGGACAGTAGGCCTATGTTTTATTTCAGCAGTGAAATGGTGATTTGGCTCAAAGGGAAGCTTGCATGTACTAGTGAAAGTGGCTAGGCTGTGAGCATGAATGTTATGATTTCTTGAAATTTTGGCAAGCTTGGATTCAGTGAATATATCAAGTATTGTAGTGGCAGCAGTCCTATAAGCTCTTAGCCTTCTATCATTGGTAACAAAGTTGCCTTTCATTTGTTGGATTACTAGGTCTGAGTCACCTAGAATGGAAACTTTGGCAACTCCTAAAGCTTTGAGTAGCTTAAGGCCTAAGAGGAGTGCCTCATACTCAGCCATGTTGTTGGTGCATTTGAAATTCAGTCTATAAGCATGACCCTCTGCATGGTTGTTATATGTATTGTGAATCCATATTCCTGCCCTTGCTCCTAACTTGTTAACAGAGCCATCAAACTCTAAATACCATGTGATTTCTTGCTTGTGGTTAGTATTAAGAGTTTCAGTCATTTTAGGGTTGGGCAGACCCGAGTCTTGTGTTTCGGGAGGTTTTTCTTGTGTGCTGGTTGTATTGGCTGTTGTAATAGTCTCATGGGTATGTGCAACCGATTCATATTGATGTGCGCTTGTTGTACTAAAGCCATAGGCTTATCATCAGTTGGAGGACTTGTTTCATCATTAAACAAAATAAAAGAATCCATATCAGAATGGATTGAATAGATAGGGAAATTCTGGGGCTTTTCCTCACTACTTACCACATACTTCATCAGTGTTTCTCTATATAGTCTCTTTGGTTGCCCAAAGACTGAAATAGTGGCATAGGAGAGGTCTAATTGGAGAGATCCTTGGAGATTTTCCCCCCAAGATCTTAACAATAGCATGCCGTACTTCGGTGGAATGTCAGCAACCACCACATCTATGAGGATTGTCTTGTTTGGATATTGGACTAAGGAGACACACAAGTCTTTGATGAGGCCTAAACATTTGACTTGACTTGAGTCAAAGGAGAATAGATCTTTGTAGGGTCTTGTTACATCAAGGTTTAGCTTCTCCATTACAGCTTTGGGCATAAGGTTGTGTGAGGCACCTGAGTCAAACATTGCATTATGTAAAACTTTATCATGTATGTGCAGATTGACATAAAAGGGTAGAACAGCTCCATGTGGTGATTTTCCATCAACTTCTGGACCAAAAAGCAACTCAGGTGTATCATCTAAAACATTCACATCATCCCTTTTCTCTGGAATTTGCAGTGATCTTTGGATTTGTTGCCTATACACATCATACTTTGCAAGTTCAGATAAGGGGATGGAAATCTTAAGTTTGCTTATTTCTGCTTCTAATTTGAATGGTTTCTCCAATGGATTCTTTGTGTTGGCAATAGCAGATTTCCCCTTTTCAAGTGTATTTACTGTGTTTTCCTCTTGATTAGCCGTGTTATGGTGAGTGGTACCTTGCAGTATTTTTGTTTTGGGAAGGCTTTTAGGAGTGCTATTTACATTTTCCTTTGAGGACGAAGGTAGCAGAGGCTGATCATTAGAGGGCTGCATGTTTGATGTGTCTGTTATATCCTCTATTGTGACTTCTTTCGAATCTGGGATTGTTTGTTTGGTCGGTTCTGTGGAAGCAGCTATGTCCTTAATCTTCTTGGGCTGCTTTGTTTCCTTCTGTTTGATGGGCTCGGTTACATCAATTGTTCTAGTTCTCAATTTATATTGTTTATGCACTTCATAAACAGTTGAATCATAACCTTGTTTGAAGTCAAAAGACTCACCTGACTGGGTCTGAAATTGATTAAAGTCATGCTCATCTTGGTCTTGTTGAGTTAGGAAAATTTGTTGCTCACCCTTCAAATCCACCAAGTTCATGTGAGTGTCGTCTATGGCATCACTAGATGTGGATGCTTCTGTATAGTTTTCTTGGAAAGGAGGCCTTATATCACGGTCTGGGCTAGATCTACCAGCGTTTGAGTCCTGAGTTTTCCTGAAATTTGGGTTCCTTATGGTATTGGGTTGTTGCCCTTCCCATGATGATTTCCTCTCAACACTCTCTACTCTGTCTCCCAGCCTGTGCATGCCATTGATAATAGCATCTAGCTTTTGATCTAAGGCTGAGGGCTCTTCCTTGAAGGTGGTTCTTCTCTCAGTTCTAGCTCTGTTTCTTTTGGCAATTAAATTTGCCTCCACAGTGACAGCCACATTTTGCATGTCTGCAAGGCTGTTAGGGGCTCTTTCTTTTAATTGGTAGGCCATATCTGGGTCGAATCCATCAGGGAATTTATATAAGGCAAGGTCAGGTGGGGGCCTTAAGTTTTGTGGGATAGCATTATAAACGCTATTGAACCTTGCATAATAGTCCAAGACTGTTTCTTGTGGACCTCTTTTGATTGTATCATATTCAGCTAGTATGTGCAAGGGGTCTTTCTTTTTCTCCCATCTGTTGATAAATGATTGGTATAAGGCTTCTGGGTATGCTATGGAATTGGCTGGAAGTGCTCTAAACCAAGTCCTGACATCGCCTGTCAAACTTTGGACAAAAATCTTCATTCTCACACTATCATCGTCAATCTCATAGCTTTCAAAGTAATCCTGCATTTTCTTTGTATGCTGAAAGGTTGTGCAGGCACTTGTGCCATCAAAATATGTGATTTTAGTTTGGTAATCCTGAAGCATAGCCCCGAGATTTGCAGGTAGCTGTAAAGGTGCATATCTATTCGCCATGTTGGCAGGGATAAATGGAACAACAGGGATAATAGGGATTACAGGAGTAGTAGTGGTAGTATGTGCAGTGAATGGAGGTGTGGAAGGAGTGCTTTGAGACGTGGATGAAGAATAAGGGGAACTAGGGGTTGAACGAAATAAAACTTTGACAGGGGTTGGGCCACTACGTGGGTGAACTGCTTCAGGACTATTATCAGCAAAATCCTCTCTTCGCTCTAGCTTCCTGAGGTTCCTTGGGATTATATTGGGATTTTCAAAAGCTGCTGGGGGATTTGGGTCTGGATTTGACCTTGTATAACGTGAATTCTTTTTGGGAGCCAACTTCTAGCTTGTTTTTTGGGGATTTTTCTAAGAATATAAGGGTTAGAAAGAAACTTTTGAAGGTCTGGTTCCTTCCCAGTGGAGCTTTCCAACTTGATTTGTGAAATTAACTGAGGATGTCCCTAGTGGAGTCGCCATTATGTTATCACTCAGGTTGTCCTTAAAGCTCCTTAAAGGATATGGCCGAGGTAACCACAAACCAATCTTTGGACTACAGGTCCTAGCCTACCTGCAATGAGAGAGGGCTCTCTCTATATAATTTAGCTTTGTTCTAGGTTGGTTTTAGGCTAGTTATGATTTTCTTGGGTTTTGTTTTGATTTTGGTGGGATGGATGACTCTTTCAAACAGAGTTGGGATGCATAGTGTGAGAAGTTCAAACCATTGGGCATGGAGTCATGGATTAGGCTTGATGTCGCGTTTTCTTGGTCACAAGAGGAATACAGAGCAGGATAGCTACACATAAAACAATATCGAGCTGGAATAAATATGGAATGAAGGTCAGTGAATGAAAGGCAACTAAGTAGCTCTCATTATGCTAACAGAGGGAAGGTGAATGAACATTTATATAGGAGCAGTCAAGGATTCCTAAACAACATTCATATATGAAGGAACTAGCGTAAATATGAGCAAATCAGTATTCATATTCAGGACTAATTCAGAGGAAAACATAGATAAATCACGGAAATTGAGAACAGAATACAACTAAGTGAGCTCTGAACTATTCTTTCTTTCTGCTGTTTAGATAGTGAAACAATGATGGCATAAAACATATAAACTGTAAACAGAGATAAGAAACACTTATTGGGCTATGTAGAAGCGTTAGGATTCCATAGTCACTCTTCAGTCATTAAAACACAACAGTCAGTTCATCTCCCAAACATTCCAGCGATCTTTGATTATAGAGACTCTCAGAAAATACAATGCAAGTCTAGAGGAAGTTATCGACCAACCAACCCTTTACATAAATACAGAGGGTTGTTTAAATAGAAAATATTTACAAACATCCCTTGAACAGGTGTCAAAGGAGAAAATATCTCAAAATATCTATCAAAACAGAGCCAAAGAGATCTGTGCAATAACTGCTTCTAATGCTAAGTTGTGCTGGAAATAAATGCAATAAAATATCTAAAACAGTTGCACATGCGGGAGCAGCCTCATCAAAATGGCTCTTTAGGGCTGCACAGGGTCCTACAGCTTCAAAAATGGACTGAAAGAGTACCTTGAGCCACGCGTTGTCCTCTGTGTGATAACTGCGCAATTAAGGAAGCAACGCTGCTCCAAAAATATGACTAGGAACAATGTCTCTGCAATAACTCTGTCTTGAAAGCCTTCATCTATGCCTTTAGGTGGCTTTTAAAGCAACAAAAGAAGTGTTGGTGAGCCTTAATGGCTGAATGATGCTTTGTTGACTTTGCTGGGCTTGCTTTGCTTTCATCTGCTTTGAAAAACTAGACTGATACTCTTTGCTGCATCCTGATACACTTTGGCACTGAATCTGGGCCTTTTCTCACTGCTGATACTCTTTAAACTGTCCCATCGCCCCCTTCTGCCTTTTAATGCAAAAATAACTGCTGCTAATGTCCTCCATGGCCTTTGGGTGCAGTCGTCGCTCTGGCCGATCAAAACTAGCCTTAAACTTTTTGAAAAATGGTGCAAACAGGAGGAAAAAGTGTTGCCAACTGTGCCGAGGCTGAGATTGGCCCCCTGGAGCAAAACCGGGCTTGGAGCGATCCTAAATGGCTTAAGGATGTATGATTTCCCTTACTGGTGGTGGCGGGTGGGAGCACTACACACAAACCTTGAACAATGGCCATTTTATCATAATATGAAAATGCTCTCAAAACACTGCGAAATTGTGAAAATTTGGCGCTTAAGTGGACACTGTAGCAATCATTAAATCCTGGCCGTTGGATCCGGAGCGGGCCGATCCAACGGCCTAGATCTCATCGCAATATCGCATCGGGGCGGACCAGGGGGTGGCACATAAACAATCGCCGAAACCGCGCAGACCCGATATGCTATAGGCCCTTCCTTTTATTTGGAATCGCGTCCGGCCCATCGGCGATGTCATATCAGCGGATTTACAAGAATTTGGTTTGCGGACCCAAAATCCCTTAAAACTGCCCTTTATAACTTTTCGGCTCTGGAATATCGGAGCTTTCCCATTTCGCCATACAAAGGCCTCCTCTCGGACCCGATAATTTTATATGTTGCATTTTATTAATACTTCGGCTCCGGAATAAGCAATGCTATATATGGGGTCGTGACTTAATAAAGGCCGTTGATCTGAGGGCCCGAATGGGCGGTCACGATTAAATCGACATTTTGCTATCGGCGGGGACATGGGGCAGGACTTTATACAATTACGATCGCCAAAATGGGAGATCGCCGACAAGATCTGGGCCATTGATCTGAGCGGGAGCGATGGACGGCTGCGATGCGATATTGTTGAAAAATGCGGGTTTTTACGTTATGACTTAAGTTTTTTAAAAAACTTGAGTTTAAACAAAAAAACAAAAAAGGGGAGTTGTGATAAAAAAGAGTATATGCGGGATATATGGGAAAATATGATGGAGGAAGCCTCCGATAGCGATATCGCATCGGGGCAAAAAGGAATGGGGGCATACATATATAGGCCAGTACTGTTATTACCTCTGACAGCGATATCGCGTCGGAGGGGGGGGGGAATCCATCGGAGGAGGGTTTATATGTATAGAAGGGGGCTATAAAGCATCAGAAGGGTTTTTTGCCTTGGAAGAAGGTAAAATGAAATCAGAGGAAGGTTGTTAATGCATCGGAAGGGGTCCGAAGCATGGTGAGAGGGTTTTGAGCCTTGAAAAAAGGTTAAAACATGGATAATGGAGGGTTTGCATAGGTAAAAGGAGGGATTTTATGCATAGGAAGGGGTCATAATGCATTTGGAAGATGGTTTGAGGGGGGAAGTGAGGGCTCTTGCTCAGTTTCAGGTAAACTTAGCAATTCCCAAGTGTACTTATGGTTATTTTTCAACCAAGGGGAGGGGATAAGTATATAGGGGAGTTATAGAGATAGTTTTAGTAGGGGAAGGGAAAAGAGATAGGGAGTTACATAATAGAGTTAATAGTTAATGTGATAATGATGAGACAAAGCGCTGAGAATGAAGTCTTAGGCTATCAATGGGGGAAAATGACTGATAGAAGAAGTGTGAACATTCCTTTAGTGAAGCAGATCTTCACCAAGGCAGATGATATGGAGAATGATGAATCTAAGAGGTATCAAGCAGATCTTGACCTCTTTAGGGGAAGTTAGTGAGTGATTTGGGAAAGAGGGAGAAGGGGAAGTTAGACATGCATTTCTTGAAGTCCTCCAACTGAAAAATCACCTTCAACTTGTGATATGATAGATATAACACTTGACAATATGAAATGGATCACAAGCCATGATTCTGCAGCCACAAAGCTACCTACCCGGCCTATTCACCTAGCATTTTCTCTTCTTTTGTGTTTGGGTGCACTTGAACTAGCATACCCAGCTTTTTGTTCTTTTCTTCTTGCTATCCTCCTATCTACAACTACACTTATTGCATCCAGGGGCTCAGATTAAGCTGTTGAGCACCCTTGTTTCTCTACCTATCTACAAATCTGCCAAGATTAAGCTGTTTGGACAGATATTTATTCTATATATTCTACAACAAGAAATTGAAACCTAGGGAGGCCAAGATTAAGCTGTTTGGCCTACCCATAATTGAAAACTGATCAAAATGGATTACTTATCAAAACTGGAACAAAGCAATAGCATTAAAACTGGCACACCTTCATGGATACCTCTCTGGTCATCTGTAGCAAATATGGAGCATTGCAACATGCATAGTATGACATATTTGGCATGTAAAAAATGTCGATCATGAAAGATGATTAACCTGCTGTAGCAGGAGGCTAACAGGTCGTGTCCACCGGAAGTGGCCCGTGCCCACCCCATATTAAGTTTCATATGGTTTTATACGGTGGGTTTGTTGGAGGGTCCGGCGGGGTCATGGCCGCCAGCCCATATTTAAACATTAAATTTTTTGGTTTATGGTTGCGGTTGGGCCAGCGGGGGTCATTTCTCATTGGCTCTTTAATAAAACTTTGTTATGTAATATATTTTGGGGGTGGCGGGGGTGGTGGCCTGCCACCTCATAAATATGTTTTTTATTTTTATTTAATAATAGGGCACTTTTTCAAATTTTTCTAACATGTGGGTTATTAGACAAATTAAAGAGGCAATAATTTTTCCTGCTTTCGGGAGCTAGTTTTCATGCCTCGGGGTCAGTCAAATTGTAAGACACTTCAACCTGGCCCACAATTCAACTTTGACCAAAACTTTGACTGCCTCATTCTCCCTCATACGAGCTCGGATTGACGAACCGTTCACACCATTGCAATCAGGATGACAAGGTCTACGCTTTGGCCCTAGCTCGAAATAATTCTGATCACTTTGATTTTCAATCTTTCATAAGCCATCTTTGTCTTGTGTGTGTCCCTAGAGCCACCTGGATCACCGCCGAGAGGGAAACATGACTATTGCAAAAGGGGATGCTGTAAAAAATCTTGTTTTATATCCTCCTGCCAAACCAAGTAGCCTAAAATGTGTAAACAACCACCCACATACTTGGAAGAAATAATTTGTTCACCACTTACTGAGAGGTACTTGAATTCAAGGATCAGACTGAAGATGATGTTATCAACAACTTTATCAATCATCCAACTAATGTGAACAATGTCAAGTGTCAAATGTTAAAAGAAATTCTTGATAATGAAGCCTTGGAAGACCCTTTGAAATATACTGATGATCAACATATCCATAAAACTGATGTTCATAACATCAAGCGTGTTGAAATCAAACCAGGCAAGGTTTTAAACATTAATGATAGCTTGGACAGCAACCCAAAGAAAAAACTCATTTAGGTCCTGCAAAATATAAAGGGGCTTTGGCTTGGGACTATCCTAACATGAAGGGCATAGACCCACAGTTATGTACGCATCATATCTACACCAAAAAGGATGCTTGTTCGATCCACTAGCCTCAGCAGAGATTGAATCCGCATCTCAAGAACATTGTAAAAGAAGAGCTACAGAAGTTGTTGGACGTGAATTTCATTTATCCCATTTCGGATAGAAAATAGGTCTCTCCATTGGTAGTTATCCCTAAGAAAAATGGGAAGTGGCGTATCTGTGTGGATTCTTGGGAATTGAACAAGGCAACACAAAAGATCACTTCCCTCTTCCATTTATTGATCAAGTCCTTGATACTCTGGTAGGGAAGCAGTTCTTTTCCTTTCTAGACAGCTTTAACGGCTACAATCATATTCAAATCACCCCTGATGACCAGGACAAAACAAACTTCACTTGTCCATGAGGTACATTCGCTTATAGAGTATTACCATTTGGCTTATGTAATGCCCCAGCTACTTTTCAAAGGGCCATGCTCAAGATTTTTGTTGACTTGATAAATGAAGGGCTTGAAGTTTACATGGATGACTTTACCTTGTATGGGGATGACTTTGATCAAGTGCTACAAACATTAGAGAAGGTTTTGGAATGATGCATCACTACCAGGCTGTGCTTAAGCAATGTCAAGTGTCACATGATGATGACTGAAGGTGTAATATTGGGACATTACATTTTAGAGCAGGGATACAGGTAGATCCAACAAAGATACAGGTAATTCTTTTTCTACCTACACCCTGTACTCAGACAAAGGTATGTAGCTTCCTTGGATATACAGGCCATTATCACAGATTTATGAAAAAAATTCACAAATTGTCATGCCTTTATATGCTTTAACTGGAAATATTGATTTTAAATGGTCTGACAAATGTGACATAGCTTTTACAGATTTAAAGAAACTAGTTTCAACGACACCAATATTTCATGGACCTAAATGGAACTGCCCTTTCACATATCCATGGATGCATCAGATGTAGCAATAGGCGCTTTCCTCAGCCAAGAGGAGGACAAAAAACCTTATGCTATATATTATATCAACAAAAATCTTATTGATGCTGAACTTAATTATACAGTAACAGAAAAAGAATTCTTAGCTATCATTTATGCCATAAATAAATTTAGACACTATATAACTGGCTATCAAGTTTTTCTATATACTGATAATTCCGCCATCAGGTACTTAGCCAACAAACTTATTACAAATGGTCGAGTGACTCGTTGGTTATTTATTTTGTAGGAATTTGATATCACCATCAAAGATCGTATGGGGAAGGAAAACCTAGTCATTGATTTTATGTCTCGAGTTCCAAAGATAAATGATCCATTGGTAGTGGATGACCAATTTCCATATGAACATTTGTTTTCCGCATTAGTCAAAACACCATGGTATGCAGATGTAGCAAACTATCTGGAAGTACGAAAGTTGCCTAAGCACTTGATAGCAAGGGAAAGGAAATAGATTGTCCAGTGCAACGCCTGGTTTTCTTAGATTGAAGGATACCTTTGTCACACAGTGTTTGATATGTGTATACACAGATGCATTCGTGAGGATGAGATTTATGACATCCTGAAGGCTTGCCATGATGAGCCCTACGGAGGACACTTCGCAGATCATAGGACAGGGCATAAGGTACTACAGATGGGCTATTATTGGCCCACTATTTTTAAAGATGCTAAGAAATATGCCCAGGCTTGTGATAGCTGCCAAAGGATGGGCCGACCTGGTCAATCTAATGAAATGCCACTGCAGCCCCAATTGGTGATAGAACCCTTTGAACGATGGGCACTGGATTTTGTTGGCCCATTTCATCCACCATCAAACCAAAAGGCCTACATACTGGTTGCCACAGATTATGTGATGAAGTGGGTAGAAACAATAGATTTTCCAAGAGCTACAAAAGAAGTTGTAATTAATTTCCTTTTTGGGCTATTTGTGTGGTATGGTTTACCTCGAGAAGTGATAACAGATGGGGGAGGGAAATTTGTAGGACACAAGATTACAACCACTCTCAGAAACCACCACATTACACATAGAATCACTTCCCTGTATCACCCGTAGGTGAATGGGCAGGTTGAAAGCACCAATAAGGTCATCGAAGAAATTTTGACCAAGACAGTCTCAACACATCGGCGAGACTGGGCTGCTAGACTGCCAGAGGCCTTGTGGGCCTATCACACAACTTGGCGAAATACTACTAGATATTCTCCGTACCAACTTTTGTTTGGAAAAGAACCTATTTTTCCTATTGAATTTGAAATAAAGACTCTAAGAACGACTTAGGAAGTGGGACTAGATCTAACAGAAGCCCAAACCAAGTGACTTCAACAAATAAACAAATTGGACGAGGCTCGACTACTTGCTCTACAATGCACTACAATTATTCAGCAGCAAAGGGAAAAGTGGCATGATAGTCTTATAAAAAATAAGATGTTTCAAAAAGAAGATGTGGAACTCCTCTATGACTCCAGATTCCAAGACTTTCCGGGAAAGTTACAAACGAGGTGTCTTGGCCCTTATGAAATTCAAGAAGTACATAACAATGGTACTCTCACTTTGACTACAATTGACGGGTTTGGCCATTCTTTCAAGGTGAATGGAAAATGGGTGCATCTTTATCACAAACCACTCACCAAGGAGTCTTTCTGCCAACAGGTACGTGACAACCCCACCATGCAAAGTTTAGCTGCAGGGAGTAACAACCTGACAACTTTGCTCTCGTAAAATTGTAAATTTCTTTAGTTGTAAATAATGTATATATTCTTTTACGGTTGATTGCAATTTAGTTAGGCATCACCATGTAAATACGAGGATTTTTCTTGTCTTTAGGTGTGTTTAGTAAGTGTTGTTCAATCGATTGAACGATTGTTGTTCAATCAATTGAACAACACTTATTTTTGTGTGCATATACTATTCAATCAATTGAACAACACTTATTTTTGTGTGCATATTTTGTTCAATCAATTGAACAACACTTTATGTGTTTTTGTATTCAATCGATTGAACGATTGTTTTAATTAAACAACACTTTGTGTGTTTTGTTGTTCAATCGTTGGAATGATTGTTGTTCAATCAATTTAACAACACTTATTTTTGTGTGTGTGTTGTTGTTCAATCGATTGAATGACTATTGTTCAATCAATTGAACAACACTTATTTGTTTCTATGTTTTTTTTGTTGTTCAATCAATTGAATGATTGTTGTTCAATCATTTGAACGATTGCTATTCAATTCATTGAACAACATTATTGGACTTTTGTTGTTCAATCGATTGAACAATTTTTGTTCAATCAATTGAACAACACTTTTTGCGTTTTTACGATTTTGTTGTTCAAGCGATTGAACGATTGTTGTTCAATCCATTGAACATCACTTTTTGCATTTCCATGTGTTTTTTTGTTCAAACAATTGAACAATTGTTGTTCAAACAATTGAACAATTGTTGTTCAATCAATTGAACAACACTTTTTTCGTTTTTGTGTTGTTGTTCAATCAACTGAATGATTGTTGTTCAATCAATCGAACAACACTTTTTGAGTGTATGTTGTTCAATTGATTGAACGATTGTTGTTCAATCAATTGAACAGCCCTGATTTTTTTTTGTGTGTCTGTTGTCTAAATTGTTAGAATGAATAATTGTGATTTCTTTTTTTTGTTTCATCATCGGTCATTTTTTTTGGCAGTTCTTTCTTTTTTATGTTTTGAATAAAAACCATCTAGATGGATTTGTGCCTAAGATAAAGAAAAACAGTAATGTTGATACCATTATGACCTATGAAATCTTTTGATGGTTATCTTTATTCAAAAGTTGACATGGTGCATCTCGATAATGACTGCTCGAATATCTTCCCTTTGGACACATCATAAAATGATTTATTATTTTAATACCATACTGGTTTATCTTTCACACTTTCAAATGGGTAAATCCCTTTGATATGATGATATGGAGGTAAAATTATAACTTTCATTGGCATTTTTTTTACTTCTTATGCCATCCCTAACTCTTAAGGAGTAAATCAACCTCCCTCTTTTTACAATAAAAGCATCAAATATGAAAATGCAACAAACATTGTCATAAAGAGGATAGGGGGTCTCAGTACGAGCCAACCTACCATGATCATAAGGATGTAATGAGTGACATTCCATTTTGGCCACCAAACCAAGGTAATGACCTTCTTGATAATTAAAATTGTCAGAAGGATAGGGGGTCTCATCATGAGCCAGCTTGATCACTTTGTTATATCCTGGTGAATGGCACTATGATTATCTGGTCACCATGCCAGCATAGTGGTCTCTTTATAGCAAGAAAAGAGAGAATCATCTAAATACTAAAAGGAGGACTCTGGCTCATTTGTGGGGTTAAAAAGCAACCCTGTCGAGGCTATGAACACCTACTGGCAGCAATGGCTCTGCTTGTGGTATTGAAGTACTATGTGACACTGCCAAATGCTCTCTATCCTATTACCACCTATGGATTCATTTCTAAAGGAAAATTTCCCATTTGAACAACATTCCTAAAAAGCCAACATGCATGGTAACTTATATCTTATATCCATTATATCATATTTGTCCAATCACTTTAATGACAGTCATTAATACTTACCACCGATCATGCATTTGTTACTTTTCCACCTAAGGTAAAAATCTTTTGACATAATGGTTTAAATCTTTGTTTTAATTTACGGGCATTTCAAATCTGTTGATGTGTACTACTTTGATTGCCATTGTCATATATTGTGCCGCTTTTATTGATTGGTTGCCTACATTTATGATTTATCGACGCTTTCTCTTGTTTTTCCCATGCTTGGTGGACGTGGATGCCCTTTTTTGATTGGAGGGGGGATGGTCTGCGTATGAACAACATGTGTGACAATTTATGGATAGTTGTGTGATGATTATTAAATTGATTTCTGGTTAAAGGACTGCATGATGATTGTGTGTGTGTAATAATTATCAAACCATTTCTGATTGGAGGAAAAAAGGCAACCATTATGGATAGCATGCGAATTGATTATGATCCTACGTCAAATATTGCTGACAAGAAAAATGACTTAATTGTTTATGATATTAATTCTCAAAACAATGTCATTCTCCTATCAAAAGCTTTAACGTTCTCCGTTGTTGTTCCAAACTTTGAAAGAGTGAGAGAAGTGAATGCAAGTGAACCAACCACAGAAAAATAGTCACCATGGGAGGAAAGGCCATTCGAAATGAACCCACAGTGCTCAAGGTATCAGACTAGGCTCAGGTGATTCTTGAGCATGCCGACTGGCTACAATATTTTACCAGATTACAGGGATTTCACGAGGAGGTGACACTTGAATTTCTGCAGAATTTGCAAAAGGCCGCACAATGGTGAGAGGCAAGAACATAACGGTCTCAGAAGCAATCATAGTTGAAGTCACTGGACTTCCAGCAAAAGGAACAAGATGGATAAACAAACATGCTCTTCTGCAGGAAGTCGTCACAGTATTTTAGGACCGAGACAAGCAATTGGTGTGAAAAGGGAAAGATGTTCACTGTACAGCTTTGAGATAACATCCTTGCTGCAACACTGGCACTCATCACTTTTTGGAACCATTGTTGGGGAGGTGTCTGAGTAGAATTTGATTACTGCTTTCTTTTCTTCTATTTCTTATCTCCAATATTCTTCCATTAGTTTATTTCTACAAAATTAATCTAGTTGTTTCCTTTATTTCATTTTGCATTATCTGCTTTCCTTTCCATTTTTCAAGTAGGATTTCAATTCAGCAAGTAGATTTTTCATTCTGTCAAGTAATTTTCACTCAATCAACAATTTCAATTCTGCAAGTACTTTCCAAGTTTTAAAAATAATACAAAACCAACCCAAAAATATTTTCTTTCATGCCTCGAAGGAATAGGGACAACTTAGGGAAATTTTTGCAAAATACCCCCACTACATCTAATAGCCAATCTTCTCTCTTCTTCGGTGGATGTGAACTAGAGGAACCCTTAGGTGAGCAACCTGACATATTTGAAGAACCTACAGGGGAAGAAGAAGAAGAGGAACCCATTCCTACTGAGCCAATGGCTGAAAACTGAAATGACAAAGGGAATAGAGAGAGAGTTGAGGGTGCCTTCCCCATCAAGGAAAGGAAACCAATGAGGACACTAAGATGAAAAATATAAGCCCCTTTTCTCTACCTCATTTCCATGGCCTAACCACAGGGGACCCCGACACTTTCCAGTTTGAGTTTTTTGTTATATACCGAACCTATGACTATACAAATGATGGGAAAAAGTTAAAACTATTTCCATCTACTCTTAAGGATGCAGCATTGCATTGGTTCATGGGTTTACCTAGATATGGCATCACAACCTGGGCTCAAATGCAGCAGGTCTTTAACAACAAATATCGGGACTACTATCGGTCAAAGGATACTAAAGAAGAAATTTTCAGGATGACCATAGGCCATGATGAATCCTTAGAAGACTACGAAGAAAGATTCCAACTCAGTTACAAAAGGGCCAGGTGCACACTTGACCCTGAGTCACTAAAGTTGGTCCTGCTTAGGGGAGTAAGAGAAGATCTTCTGGATACCTTACATTTGTTAGTAGGAGGAGATATCTACCAATTACCCTATGAGGATATCAAGACTGTCTTTAGAAACCATTCTAGGGCAGCTAGGAAAAAGGGTAGGGGTAGTCAACCTATGGCCAGTACATCATCTTCCAACTCATCCATCAAGGGTGAAATTGGAAACATGCTGGAAGATTTCAAAAGTGAGATGTTGCAAACCCTTGCCTTGCAACTAGACACCATGAACATTAAAAGGAAGCAGGAGGAATCAGAGAGAGCCTTGGCCATCTTTTTTCCTAGATGCACCAGGAAGCATCCTAGGAATGAATGTTCATTAAACTCTATTGAAATTTGCTCGGTCTATGAGGAAAACCACTCCACAGACAAGTTCCCTTCTTTACCCGGACTCAAAGTTGTATATCAAGGTGCTCAAGGGGTCACTGGGCAGCTTTGCTACATTAACCAAAGGAGACCTCCTGGGCCTAGACCATACCAGCAGGACATGAAAGGGTCATCCCATGCATATTACAACCCCAACCAAACCACAACTATACCTTCTTGGGGACCCCCTACTCATCCTTCCTGGTCTACACCCCCTCCTTGGTCCTATGCATCTCAGTATCATTCCCAACCAGTCATTTCAACCTTATGCTCTGCCATAACCTTAATGGAACACACCACTCCAAATTTGGAGGTCCCAATACAATAATGCTCCAGCTCTATTGCCTCCACCACCTGCCCAACCACAGCCCTTACACTTTTCTCCACCCAAGAAACCCCAGATGCCTGCCCAGCCAAATCCGAACACGAACAATAGGTAGGCTCAACAAGTATGCAATGGAGAGATATCATATCCAGCTTATGTTGTGGAAATCCAGGAGATTAAACTGAGATCTAGGAGAGTTCTCCCAGATAACCAACCTCCCCGTCCACCTAGGGAGGTTGAGGAAGAAAGAGAGGAAATAAACATTAAAGTAAATCCACCCTTTCCTGAAATATTAGCCCAACCACTCCAGCCTACCCCAGAAGAGACTGAACTTCTGGGATAATTGAAAAATCTATCTGTAAAGATCCCCCTTCTCCAAGCAATAAAAGATGTTCCCATCTACAATAAGTTGATTAAGGAGAAGTGCTTCAAGCATCCAGGGAGGCAAAAAAAGGGATGCCCCTACTGTTAATGTCATTGGGCAGTTGTCTAACTTAATGCTGGGGTAGGTAATATGTCAAAAATATTTTGACCCTGGAGGCCCTGTAGTAGATGTGCACATCAATGGCACCATTGTCCCACACACTATGATTGATCTTGGGGTTGCCATTAATGTGATGAGCAAGGATACCATGCTTAAGCTCAACCTCCAAGGTTCATTAAAGAAGACCACAACAGTTCTGCAACTTACAGATCATTTCATAGTAACCTCTGAGGGAATTGTGGAGGATATGATGGTCTCCATTGACTCCTAGGAGTACCCTGTAGATTTCCTAGCTCTCCAACCTAAGGCTAAGCTTACCGGTTATCCTCTCATACTTGGGAAGCCATGGTTAGCCACTACTGATGCTTACATTAGCCGCAGAGCTGGGAATATGACCATCAAGAATGGGCATATGTCCAAGCATTTAGTCCTATACCCTCCTGCTTAACCTTCTATAGAGCATGATTTACCTTTATGGTTGGAGGAGGAGGAAGAAGATGAAGTTTATTCCGCCCAACTTTATGCTTTGGAAGCAACCATGGGAGGAGGACAACAAGATGAGGATGACTTGATTGAACACCTGCTCCAAAGTCCAACTCCCAGTTCATTACCTTTAGAAGAAGTAGTAAAGGAAACCCATAACAATCATCCAATTGACTTATGCTTGGCCGATTCCAACCCACTCTGTGTCAAAACCATAGAATTCGGCCTAGAGAGAACCTTGAAAATCAATCCATCTCTTTCTGCTCTCGAAGAGGAGAATCTATGCAACATGTTAAAGGAAAATCTAGAATCCTTTGCTTGGAGTTACAAGGAAATGAAGGGAGTACACCCCTCAGTGTATACTCACCACATATACATCAAAGAAGGTTTCAAGCAATCCGGCAACCACAAAGGAGGATGAATCCAACTCTTAAAGATATAGTCAAAGAAGAATTGCAAAAACTGCTAGATGCGGGATTCATTTACCCTATCTCCGAGAGTGAGTGGGTCTCTCCTCTAGTGTTAGTTCCCAAGAAAAAAGGTAAGTGGAGGATTTGTGTCAATTATAGGGAGTTGAACAAAGCCACAAAGAAGGATAATCTTCCTCTACCCTTCATTGACCAAGTGTTAGATGGCCTGGCAGGAAAAAGATTTTTCTCTTTCCTAGATAGATTCAATGGGTACAACCAAATCCAAATTTTCCCAAAAGACTAGGATAAGACCATATTCACCTGTCCTTGGGGTACTTTTGCCTATAGGGTCCTTCCTTTTGGCCTATGCAATGCTCCTGCCACTTTCCAGAGAGCAGTCTTGAGTATTTTCGTAGAATTAGTCCATGATGTGATGGAGATTTATATGGATGATTTTACACCTTATGGCCATGATTTTCAAGAAGCCCTATCTAACCTAGGAAAAGTACTACACAAGTGCATTGAAATGAACCTGTCTCTTAGTCCTGAAAAATGTGAATTCTTAATTACTGCAAGGACCGTGCTAGGTCATTCAATATCTCAGCAAGGTCTGTAGGTGGACCCAAACAAAATAGCTATCATCCAAAGGATCCCACCTCCTCAGAAGTAGAGAGATGTCAGAAGTTTCCTAGGGTTAGCTAGATACTACCGAAGGTTCATAAATAACTTCAGCAAGTTGGCCTCTCCTTTGTTTGGTTTGTTGGCCAAAGATTCTGAGTTTATATGGTCAAAAATATGTCAAGATGCCTTAGACATTCTAAAGGATAAGTTAACCACTGCACCAATTCTCTGAGGCCCAAACTGGGCCCTCCCCTTTCATATTCATGTTGATGCCTCACACAAAGCCATAGGAGCAGCCCTACGTCAGATAGATGAAAAATTGCCTTATGCTATCTATTTTATTAATAAGAACTTATCAAAGGCTAAACTAAATTATACAGTGACCAAAAAGGAACTCCTAGCTGTTGTGCATTCATTAAACAAATTCAGGCATTACATTACAGGCTATCAAACATTTGTGCATACTGACCATGCTGCAATCAAATATTTAATGAACAAACCAAATGTGAATGCTCGAATTATAAGATGGTTATTTTTATTACAACAATTTGATCTAACCATTGTTGATAAGCCTGGTAAGGAAAATGTTGTTGCAGACTTTTTTTCTAGGGTAAATTTCCTACAGGTGAAGAAGGAATGGTGGATGACCAATTATCGGACGAACACTTATTTTCTATTTCAGTTCTCTCTCCATGGTTTGCTGATATAGCAAACTATTTGGTATCAGCACAATTCCCACCAAACTTGTCCTCCAAAGAAAAGAGCAAGATAGTCAGGAAAAGCACCCCCTTCACTTGGATTGGGAGCAATCTTTTCAAACTTGGCCCAGATCAAATTTTGAGAAGTTGTGTCATGGAAGAGGAAGTCTTTGACATCCTTCTGACCTGTCATGATAGGCCTTGTTGAGGTCACTTTGCAGCAAAGAGGACAACATTCAAAGTGTTACAACCAAGCTATTATTGGCCCACTCTTCATCAAGATGTGAAAAAATACACTAGTCAGTGTGATCCGTGCCAGAGGATGGGAAGGCCTACTCCAAGAGATTAAATGCCTCTACAACCTCAAGTGACTTTCGAGCCATATGACAAGTGGGACATGGACTTCATTGGGCCTATTAGCCCTCCTTCAAAGAAAAAACAATACATTATTGTGTGCACTACTTATTGGCCTAAGTGGGTTGAAACCAAGGCAATTAAGGCAACGATAGAAGAGAAGGTGGTTGAGTTCCTAAGGGAGAATGTATTTTACAAATTTGGGTACCCTAGAGAGCTAGTCACAGACCAAGGCAGCCAATTTACCTCCAACATGATCAAAGACTTGCTTAACCATCACAAGATCAAGCATAGGACCTCCACTCCCTATCATCCACAAGCTAATGGGTAAGTGGAGGTGACCAATAGAGCACTATAGGGCATCTTAACCAATGTGGTGAGCAGCGGCAATAAGGATTGGGTAGAAAGGCTAGTTGAGGCAACCTGGGCCTCTAATACCACATGGAATACCACCACTAGATTCACACCCTATGAGCTAGTCTATGGGAAAAGGCCTTCCTATCCATTGAATTTGAATATAACACATTAAGGATGGCATCCCAACTAGATTTGGATCTCAGCAGTGCACAGAAAGAGAGATTGTTCCAATTGAATGGTTTGGATGAATTCAAAATGCAAGCCCTCCTACATACAGAGGTAGTTCAACTTCAGAGGAAGATATGGCATGATAAAAATATCAAGGAGAAGCAATTTCAGGAAGGTGATTGGGCATTGTTATATGATTCTAGGTATAAGGACTTCAAGGGAAAGTTAAGGACAAGATGGCTCGGACCTTATGTTGTGGAGAGATGCCATGATAATGGTTCAGTGCAAATCAGAACCATAGATGAAGAAGCCATTCCTTTGCTTGTTAATGGACACCGATTGAAAATGTACAAGAGAACTTTATCAAAACAAGAGTTCATTGATGATATCAATAAAATAGTGATGACAGTGGAGCAAGTTCTAGCTCCTCCCTCATCAAATCACTAAGGAAAAAGAAAAAAGAATAAGGACTCAGGTGAAAACCTCCATGAGGTCCTGAGTCCCATCCTTGGGTTGAAAACCTCTTTAGGCGACCCAGTGATGAGAAAAAAAAAACAGAAAGAAAAAGAGAATAAGAATATCCCTCGGTGAAAACCTTCCTTGAGGTGCCCAAGCCAAATAGGTAGGGTGAAAACCTCTCTGAGGCAGCCTAGTTGTTTTTCAAAAATAAATAAATAAATAAATCATGAAAAATCCATTTGCAAGTGGGTGAGAAGGACAGTTAAGGAGCAAAATAGGATCCCAAGGAGACCCCTGCCACTCACATATTCATTTTTTCCACTTCTTACCATGCATCCCTCCATAATTTTTGTCATTTTTCCACTCCATTGCTTTGATTTATACAAAGACTATGTTTTCTATAGGATCCCCCGTATTCCTACAGGATCCCCTATATTCCTACGGGATCCCCTGAAAACCTACAGGATGATCCTATAGGAATTACAGTGACCCAGAAATCCTACAGGAAGCAATCCGAAGGAAAATTATGGACTTGTTAGGTCCCTAAAATCCACCCTCTCCATGATCTAGCACCTCACCTCATCCACCATCATCATCCCTGCACTCATCATTCAAAAAAAAAGATCAGTTTCAACAGTTTTTTTCAATCTTCAAAGAAAAAAAGGAAACAGAGAGGAGTAAAGAGCATCACTTGAGTATCCTTTACTCTCCACACTCCCACTCCTTCTTTCCATCCATGTCACCATCCTCACAGCCCCAGCAAGCAAAATGATTAAATAATTTTGAGGGAGAAGCAGCTACAGGACATCCTGTAGCAGCCTATCCCACAGAATGCCAATCACACTAGCAACAAGTCTTCACCAGGATGATCCAGGAGCTCCAAAGTAGCAACATCAGATCTTCAACCACAGATACCTGCAAAAATAGAGAAACCATTAGCAGATAGCAAGAGGAGGAAGAAGAATGGCATGCAGCAAATATACACAACAGCACCTCTAGTCTTCGACAACTGCAGCATAGCATTGAAACCATAGGTAAGTATCTCGCTCGCTGTCTCATATGCATCATGTAGTAAAAAAATGTAAGGGTTACGAGATAGTTGGTTTATAAGTGAAAATGTGGCCAGTTTAACTTGGTCACCTTCATTCAGTTAGCACATGAACAACCAGGTGTCCTCTCACACGTGGTTGCAGTCAACTCAAAGGCAGAGAAGGAGTAGGACAAAAGCAGTTAAACTATGGATCTACAAGGTGGGAGCCAATTACGAGGAGTGGGAAATGATGAGGTGGTAGTGGGGACCAATGGTCCAAAAAGGGCAACATACCTTTGTTGCCAGCACACCACCTCACCCTGAATCATCATAAGAGAAAATAAAACATCGTTCCCATGCATTCATGCATTTCACCTCCTCAAAACTCCATCACTCAAGTCACTCTCATAACCCAGGCCACCCACCGGAAGAAAAAATCCATCTTTCACTGCACAAGAATACATATAGGAGCATGCACAGGAATTCCTATAGGATACAGTCTACAGGATACACAGAGACTATCTACAAGATTAGCAGAGAAGAGTTCAAAAGGGATATCACGGGAGTTGGCCACTACAACCAGTCTAAAGAGGTAGGCTCTAAAATTACATTCCCCTTTGCAAGTAAATGAACCAAGGATACTCTAAATTTGAGTGAATTTAGCAACTGTGTGAAGGGAATTAAATACACAGTCATCTCTGTTTTGCTCCTGCATTTGAAAAGTTGTTTCAACCCTCTCATTTTCTCCTCAAGCTTCACCAGCAAGATGACAGGAGGGTTTAATAGGAGGGAGCCAAGAAACACTGTGAGAATCCAAAAATGCCCCCAAGTGCTTGAAATATTCACAAGATATAATTGGATGGAGTTTTTCAAGAAATTTAGAGGGTACGATGATGAAGTGGCTCAAGAATTTTCTCTCTCCCTCACTCCACACACCAGAATACATGCCACTGTTGTAATAAGGGGCCTCACTATAGATCTCACCCCTGAGCTCATCAACAGGGTCACCACACTTGCCCTAGGAGACCCATGGAGAAAAGAAGACAAAGGAGATAGCGAGGATGCCAAAAGAAAATTCTTTTTAGAAGGTGAGGAACCCACAGAGGACAAAAATGGAGTAAGGAGGGAAAGTCTGCCATATCCATGGAGTGAGGTAGGCTACCAACTAATCCAATACATCTCATGTGAGGGTAGATATAGTGTTTTATATGGCTATCATTTTAGGATCCTTGAAGAATTAAGATTTGGGGTAGAAACACCCCCTCAACAAAGGCTCAACATACCATATTTCTTGCTTCAATCACTCATAGACTCAAGCATCAAAGCAAAGGGGGGAATTCCCAATAATTAGCTCACCATGGGTTGATTAGGATCCTCATTGAAGATGCCCTCCAAAACCTTGGAACCCTTATTACATGGTCAATTTTCATAGACATGCTAGCAGAGGATGACATCAAAGATCTCACTTATGATATTAGTCCTATTGTCAGTGAAGAGGAAGTAAAACAGGAAGAGGAAGATACAGAAGGAGATGAGTATGAGATGGATGAAGAAGGAACTGGCACAGAGGAACATGATGAAGATGAAGAAGAAGAGGGAGAATAGAAGGATGATGATGAAGGAACATAGGAGGAAATTAAGGAGGAAACTGATAGAGATGATGAAGATCTATAAGAAGAAGAAGACATGAAAGACAGAGAGGAAGAAGGCAATAGAATAGAGGGCACAAAATACAAAGAGGAGTCACCTAGGGTGTCTCTAGAGGCCAGTAAGAAAGAGGTAGTAGCTACCCTCACTGCTCTCAACACGCTATTATCACCTGGATTTAACCTCAGGCTGAAGGAAGGCAATGCCAGGGTGACCACAAACCACACTTAGCCAAGTAGCTAGCCCTACTAGGCTGGGAGAGGGCTCTTTCTGTAAGGATCTCAGCCAAGATGACTGGATCAAGTAAAGGATATTAGGCTAGGTATAGTAATACAAATTTTTGATTGGATTTTCAAAGGGGTTTTCTAGATCAAGAGGAGTTGGACAGTTTAGGTCTAGTGAATTAGGTTAGAATTGCATTTTGTTCAATGGTGCAAGGTAGGCATAAGATTTAGCACTCAAGGGCTTGGTGGGGTGAGATGTTTTAGACTAGTGAGAAGCTAAGAAGAGCATGTGAAAACCATGGATCCTTCCTAGACTACAGAAAACATGAAATGGTGAATGGTCTCTCAAGGCAGAGCACTAATGTAATGAATTCTACCTATCAACTTGAAAGCATTCAACTAGAAGAAATGAAATGATTAATGGAATACATAAAACACATTAACATATGATCACATAGGAAGAAATTGTACTAAAACTCCATACCACATGGATACCATAAAAATAGCTACAATTCTTATTAATCTCCTGCCAAACTACTACAAATGGTGTACAATCAAGGTCTGAGCATCCAGCTGAGTCCAACCCTTTACAATGAGAAAGAAGAAGAATATATAAGCTTTGTTTCAACCTCCTCCCATCCTTAGGGGTCGAATCCCTAAGATGAGGAGCTAATCTAACCAACATTGAACAAGAAACAAGAATATAGGCATCTTAACAACTTGCCTCTAAAAGTGAAAAACGGATTCATTTGAGCTCAAATTGACTTTTAATGCAATGAATCTACCCTCTACTACTAATTATCTATCATATTTACAAGCCAAGTGATCATTTACATCAGTAAAACATCCTCCATGAGAGAGAATCCATGAACATAGTCAAAAACTGGAAAAATAGGCATCCTGAGCAAAATCTGCCCTACGCGCAATGCCATTGGCCCAACGTGCAGTGCCACTTTCAGGTCCTTTTTGGAGGCCTTCCTGGAATGCAAATTGAGCCAATGATAGCTCATTAGAAAGTTCTTCAAGTCTACTTTCTAAAACACCTAGAATTTCTACATTTGAAGCTCATTTGGCCCCTCAAAACGTGATTCTCCCAAGAACGCTTCTGTGTGTCCAAAAAGTGGTAGAAAGGTCATTTTTAGGGTGTTTTTTGACCTTTTGGTGGACCAATTCTGCCCCAAAAACCTTGAAACTTGCTAGGGTGCATGTCCTCATCGCTGTGAATCCAAAAATGCAAACCATTTCTTCATTGAGTGCCCCTAGGAAAAGCGGCGGTTTTCCTGTGTATAAAGTTTCAAAATTTTACAAATGACAAAACTCTTCTAAATTTGCCCAAAATTCATGAGAAGAACCATCATCAAGTGTCTTGATGAGCCAAGGAAGCTTCAGCAAGAATCCTAAGCCTATCCTCCTCCCTTTTTCCTTAGCCCGCCTTAACCTAGTTTACATTTTCTTGACCCTCATATTGCAAATCTTGTTTCGGGTCCTGTAATGATAGGTCATGTGTCTAATCATCTAATTGTCTTTATTGCCTTCTGTAGCAGCTTCTCAAGGTGCAAGTTGATTCTCTCAATCCAAGTATATCTATCTTCTTCATTCTTTTTCTCGATAGGAGTCAAAGTGACCTGTGCCTCTTTGCCACTTTGTCGTTTTACCTTGAGAAGTTCTAGCTCCATGAGGACCTGCTTGTCACTCAACTGCTTGTTCTCTTGTTCCAAATATGTCATGACATACTTGGCCCTCTCCAAATTTTCCATAAAATCTTAGACTTGAGCCTCCTTTTCTTGTATGATGATGTCCTTTATTGTTTCTTCGTCCTGAGCCTCTCAGTCAATTATTTCTACACCATGATGAGTAGAACGTTGCTCTGACTCATCATGCTCTGTCAAAGCAAAGTCCCTCTCCTTCTCCTCATCATCAAAACTCTCCTCCAGCATCTTTCCCTTCCCTTTGTCCAGCTGCTGCACCTGTACCTGCTATGTTGATGAAGAAGGCAAAGCCCCTTCCACATATTGTGGAGCTAGCATTTGCCTATGGGTTGATGAAGAAGGCAAGGTCCCTTCCACATCCCATGGAGCAAACACTTGCCTATCAGCTGCAAACAATATCCTTGTGCCCCTATGATATGTCATGTCAACGGGAACCTAAGTAGTTCTAGTCTCCTTGGCTTCCTCAGTTGTTTTCACTTGGGCACTGCTAGAAGGTCCCCCTGCTTCTTGAGACACTAGTGAATGAATTTGGGGACCCCTGAAGATATCATGAGAAATAAATGTCTCCTAAGAGATGTTGAGGAGACTGAGATGATGAAGAACAATGATATTGATCAAGAAGTAATGATAGAGACTGCTCATCTGCTGAGGGTATGGCTTCTTCTGGACAAAATGAGCCATCTTCTCAATATTCCTGAACAAGAAGTAAGGGAGGTTTAACATCCTCACCATGGTAAAATGCATGAGGAGCCTGATGTGATAGGTGTACAACCTGGAGAATCTACCCTCACAAGTGAAATACTTCATGATGATTTTCATCATGGGTACATACCTATCTTTGAGAAATTTGAAAGGAAAAAGTCTCTTCACCTCATTTCTATGCTGGGGTTTGATATAGGGCTCATAGTAGTGTTCATCCAGGTCCTGGGCCTTATACCACTTCTCCCCTACATTTGGAATCCGGGTGGTATCTGAAATGATGGATGGTGAAACTGTGAATGTTACCCCAATAGGAGTCACCCTGTTGTCCCAAAGATGAGCTACAAAAAGTCTAGTGAGCTCAGGGTGATGTTGAACTCTCTCTACCTGCTCACAGAACTCATAGCAGCCATGATATCTAAAACATGTGACATCCAACTGAGAGGCCTACAATTCTCTAAGGTTTTATGGCTCTTCTATGATAATCTTGCCTCCCTTGTGTGGTTTTCTCTGCTACCTAGCTCTGTCTGTTGAGGTGTCATTGCCTATGTTTGCCTCTTCCTCATAGTCTCAGTCCTTTGTGTCCATGTTTGCAAGGCTGGAGGTTGTATGGAGGGAATGAGTGAAAGTGTTTTAGGAGTGAGGGGATGGGAAATGAATTTATTGGCCAAAAATGAATGAGGGAGTAGGAATAATGAAATGAGAGGAAGGGCTTGTTTTGTTTGAGAGACTGCCCTTGGGGAAGAGGGATAAATGGATGGAAATGATATGGAACAGGGACAAAGGGATAAGGGATAGAGAAAAAGGGATAGGGATAGAGTTTAGAGCTATGGGGATAGGTGATATGATGAAAAATGAGGGTTTAGGGTTTTAGGCATCACTAGGGAGAATTTTAGGGTTTCATATTTAACATGGAGAATGATGCATATGATGTTTGATTAGCAAACCAAAACTGAAGTGAGGGATGTCAACTTACTTGCAATGATGGAAAGAGGGAACAATTTGGAGGTTTCTTGAAGATTTGAGGGCTTTCTGACCCTCCCCCACAATGCGCATCACTGGTGCACAGATGCACAACACCACCCTAGAAGTGCAACTCCAGCATAAAATAACACTGCGAAAATTTTCCAGACGCGCAACGTTGGTCTCAAGGCGTAGCGCCACTTCAAGATCACGTTTGACTTCCTTCCCGATGTAAAAATTGAGCGTGGGATAGCTCGTTGGAAATCTTGTCGAGTCTACTTTCCATAACATCTTGAATGTTTCAATTTGGAGCTCATTCTCCCTATCAAAAGCTCAATCTCCCAACACTAGTCAAAATGTGTAGAATTAGGCTGCCAAAATGCAGAGTGTTGTTTTAGTCAACTTTTGGAGGTCTTCCTCAACTCCAAATTGAGCTCATGATAACTCATTGGAAATATCTATGTGTATAGTTATCATTTTACTCATCAAGAAAGTCATTTGGTCACTCCAACTAGTAGAAAGCTTGATTTCCCCAGGGTCATTGTAGAAGTGCAACAACTCTCTTATAGCAACTGTATTTTTGACATTTCTCTAAAACCATGACACTTATGTAAAAATTAAAGGAGGTTTTTCTTCTTGGGTCTATGATGGACACAAACCTCTCTCACGTTTTTCAAATTTATCTTTTCTTTCTCAGAAACATCATTTGAATAAAACCTATCCAAATGTGTGGAATAGGGGATTTGTAGAAATAAACAGAAATGAAGGGATGAGTGGCTTATAAATTCTTGAGAAAATTTTGGGAAGTAGGGAGGAATGTTAGGAAGCAAGGGAAAGTGGAATTTCAAGTATTAAGTGATTGGAAGGGGTCCAAAAGGGAAAAACACAGGCCTAACCTAGAAAAGTGTCAAATTGTAGCAATAGGCTAGGGTTTGTGGGAAAATGATGAATTTGAGGGATATCAGTGATGGGAAGTGTTTAAGAAGGTATATTAAGGATAGGGGAAGGTGTATGAGAATTAGGATACAAGTTTTGTTGATGATTTGACCATCCAAGAAAAATTACCTTCAAAACCATAGGAGAGGGAAATGAGCCTTACCTAAGTACAACTAAAGCACAAACAAGGTGTAAAATGACCCATTGGAACCTGAAATAATGATGACAACTCTTTGAATTATGGTACACCCGACCGAATGGTGACATGGACCAGTACTTGGAAAACTTTGGAAGGAGTGAAAACAATCCTAGACCTAATACGTAGTGACCAAATTTTACTCGAAGATTCACTGAAATAACAAAATTTGACTTTGACACCCTAAGACCACTTTGTAAGAGCATGTTTGATCACTGGTGGCAGTATACAAATACTAACTCTAACATTAGCTCCATTGGGGATGGTAGCTCCTTGGATGTGCCAAGAACACCGTAGAACAAGTAGCCTTATCCATTGGGTATGGAGTAAAAAAAACTCAATCTGAAATACATGACTGAACACTGATAACTCAAAGACACAAACTGACTTTTACTCAACTAAAAACTGACTCGATACTAAAACACAACTGAGAAACTGGAAAAGATGCTCAAAATGGAGCTTATTCAGTAAAACCTACTCTAACTATTCCATTCATCACCTGATCAAGTGAAATGAAACAACCAATGCAACCAAGTAAGCATTCTGGCTACTATTTGAATTCTCTGCAAGTGCTTTTTTATGAGAAAGAAGAGAGAACTACTGAAATGAAACTCCCATGAAATCTTGTAAACCGATCCAAATTTTCCCAGATTGAATAATATGGATGCTCTATTTGACTCCAAAAACACTGCATAAGGGTCTTGAAATTCATGTGCATTGGGACTTACCCATCCAATGGATTACTTTGCTTCTCCTCATACCATGAATGCAAACTTTCATCTGAGCTTTGTGACAAGACTCCTGTTGAAAATGACAAAGAACTTGGTTGCCATATCAAGTTTGTATCGATACTTTTTTCAAGCTCACAGTAAGCTAATGGAGAAGGACTTTTACTGCAGATATCATTCAACACATTAGCTATTGGATCGTGAAAAACTTGAAAAGGCTGTTGCAACCCATTTTCTATTGGTTCCAATGAGATTGCATGATTTTCTACAGGCTGCTCATTTGAAGATATACTATGCAAAATTCTCTTCAAAAACGGAAATGATTCAAAAAATAATGGTATGGAATCATCTTGCATCATTTGATCATATGTTCTAGCTTCCAAGTCTTCATCTACAACCTGACATTCAATGGTATTCGGGGACTGCAAATCTAGATATGAGAAGTCTTGAACAAGGATTTCATTGCCCTCTAGATGGTCCAGATCAAAACTTATCGACGGTTGATTTATGATTGCACGAAAGTTGTCTCTAATGAACTGAAACAAAGTAAAACAAAAAGGCAAATATCCTTCACTTACTTCAAAATTTTCTGCACTTCCCTCCTCACTTCCATAGCTGATATGCATCAACTGATCACCAAGCTGCTGAAAGTGAATGTTAGGCCCCTATACTACTAGTGTAACCCCTTATTTTTATTAGTACAACCCACTTATTATATTTTTGTGTCCATGTAGTCCCCATATTGTTATTATTGTGCCCCATAGAAACCCACTATTGTTATTATTGTGCCCTTGCATTATTATTGTTGTGTCGCCTCTGATTATATTATGACCCCTTAGACTCCTATATTGTCATTTGTATCATCCAAGAATTGTTCATTTGTGTAATGTAAAGGAGGTTTCCCCCTCGAAGAGGCTTATTTCTAAGGCATTCATCTATCTTTTCTATCTTTTTGTGACCTGGTTTCATAACATTTGGTATCAGAGCTTTGGATTCTAAGGTTTCGCTGCTCCAAATAGGTCATCGTGGTATTTTCTCTATAACTTTTTTTCTGTGACGTTTCAGAAGCTAAAAGCAAAACCCATTTGAGAATAAATCTTGCTAAACTGCACATCTAAATTTCAGATCTTGTCTCGCTATATTTTCGGCGATATGATATGAGAAAGTTAGGGTTTTTACAAGCTCCAGAATTTCATATAAAACAAGTCATTGTGGAATTTTCACTGTAACATTTTCGATATGAAGTTGCAGAAGCTAAAGAAAAAATCCATTTGAGAAGAAATCGTTCTGAATCTCGGATCCGAATTTTAGATCTTGTCTCGCTATATTTTCAGATATATGATCTAAGGAAGTTAGGGTTTTTGCAGACTCCAGAATTACATCCTAAATAGGTGACCTTGGGAAAATCGTCATAACTTTCTCTCTAAGCAATAAATTGAAATTTCGTAAGAAGTTACAGAAAGAGGATGGACTGTAGTTTTATGTGCATAGTTTTCAAATCTGAAGGCTGAAACAGTGACACGTGGCACATCGTAAAAGTTCACTCTATTGAAACATTATATAATCAGGTCATCTTAGGAGATTGGGCATAACTCTTTCTTGGAGAATCAAATTCTGATCAGACTTGCGGTGTTAGAAAGAGGACTCAGAGGGATATTTTAGACCAAAATTTTAGAACTTAAAGATCCGAAAGTACATAGTTACAGTCGCTTCAAGATCGAACTCCTAAAATCAAGAAAAATCGAGATGAGGAAGTTTGATGGCAAGGATCCGGTAAATTGGATACTACAGATGGAGAAATATTTTGATCTACATGGTGTACCACTGTTAAAAAATCTATGTATTGAATCTAATTATCTAGACCCGAATCAATTTTTATGGTATAAAGGGCTTTGTTCTCGTAAACCACTTGTCACATGGTCAATTTTCAAGGAGGAAATGATAGCACATCATGAGGATACAAATAGAAACACCTTCTTTAGCCAATTGATAAACAAAAGTGTTCAATGGAAGAGCACATTGAGGACTTTCAAAAATTGAATATAAAGGTAAATGATATTCTAGAGAAGAAAAGGATTGATGTCTTCATAGGGACTTTAAAGGATAACATTCAACATGAGGTTCGTCTTTGGGAACCTGATTCATTGGAGAAGGCATTTAGGTTGGCAAGAAAATGGAAAGAAAAATTATGGAAACAATGAATTCTACCCCTCACAACTACAAACATGGAAGTGTTGTTTCTCCTAGCCTTCCACAACCTACAAGGGTGACACCACAACAATTGGAAGGAAAAAGAGAAAAAGGGCTTTGTTACAATTGTGATAGCAAATGCACTAAAGGTCATAACTGTGCTGAGAACAAATTATTTTACATATATTATGAAGAGGAGGAAGAAAAGGATCAAGAAACATCAAAAGAAGAGGATATACACTAGGAACCAACCCCAGAGAAAGAAGAAATGAATCTGAGCATATCTTGTAAAGCATTGGCAAGAATTACTACTCCTCAAACTCTCAAGATAGAAAGACATATCAAGAAGAAAAAGGTTAGAAGTGAAATATCACATCAAGAAAGAAGATATGAATCCAACCATATCTTGTAATGCATTGACTGGAATTACCACTCCTCAAATATCTAGATAGAAGGACATATCAAGAAAAAAAATGTTCAAGTGAAAGATCACATCGAGCATCAAGAAATGAATCTGACCATATCTTGTAAAGCAATGGAATAAATTACCACTCCTCAAAATCTAAAGATATAAGGACATATCAAGAAGAAAAAGGTTCAAGCAGTGAAAGATCACATCGAGCATCAACAACAAGTTCTCCAACTTTTAAAGGATAACGCCAGTTTGGTGCAGAATCGAATTGAACAACAGGTAGATAAACATCGCAGTGAAAAATGTTTTGTAGGTGATTGGGTATTTTTATGGTTGCATCTCAAGCAAGCTATTTATGAGAAGGAAATGTTTGCAATACTACATGCACTTAACAAATGGAAACCTTACCCAAGGGGAAGACACTTCAAGGTAAAAATAGATCATGATGGTCTTAAATACTTTTTAGAACATATATTATCTTTAGAAGAATAGAAAAAATGGGTCACAAATATGTTGGGTTATGACTTTGACATCATCTATAGAAAAGGGAAGCAAAATTTTGTTGCAGATGCACTCTCAAGAAAGGATGAGGATGTGGAAGCATTGTTTTGTTTTATTTCTATTATCCAACCCGATTGGATAAATGAAGCAAGGGATGAATGGAAGAAGGATGAAGAAGTGTGGCCACTCATTCAAAATTTGCAAAAGATCCCAATTCAAACAATATTGCCAGAACTTGAAGAGGAAGGAAAAATCATATTGGAACTTGGAGCATTCACAGAAACAAGAACCCGATAGCTACAAAATCGATCAATTTCAGAGTATCTCATCAAGTGGAAGAACTTACCCATTGAAGATTCCACATGGGAGGACAATAATTTTATACAGAAGCATCAAGAACTACTCAAGCATTGAGGACAACACTTTTTGAATAAGAGGGGCATGTTAGGCCCCTATACTACTAGTGTAATCCCTTATTGTTATTAGTACAACCCCCTTATTATATTGTTGTACCCATGTAGTCCCCATATTGTTACTATTGTGCCCCATAGAAGCCCACTATTGTTATTATTGTGCCCTTACATTATTATTGTTATGTCGGCTCTGATTATATTATGACCCCTTAGACTCCTATATATAGAAAGGAGGTCTTGTCATTTGTATCATCTAAGAATTGTTCATTTGTGTAATGTAAAGGAGGTTTCCCCCTCGAAGAGGCTTATTTCTAAGGCGTTCATCTATCTTTTCTATATTTTTGTGACATGGTTTCATAACAGTGAACTTCCTCCTACCACAAACTAGCTGTTGTTTTGCCTGCAAGACTAGCTTCTATTTGGAGAACATAATCATCATCATACTGATCAAACTTAGGCAAATGATCAATATAAAACACATCATCAAGAATACATGTCAGATCAACAGATATCTCTTCTCCAAGATGATCTATAAAACAATCATTATCAATTCTATGACAACTGGGATAAGAAAGGAAATGTTTTGGATCAGGCACTTGTTTTTCTTCAATCAACGAGCCATGGTCTTGAACATTATACTCGTTCCTTGTGGTGATCTTTTGCATCATCTTTTCCACTGCACTTACCAAAGTGTCGAGCTTTACCTCTAAAGATGTTGATTCCTCTGGATTTATGTTCTTCCTCTCTTCTTCCATCAACTTTGCCCTTCTGATCAGCAAATTAGCCTCTACATCTACTGCACTGTTTCACATCTCTTCAAGTGTTGCAAGGTTCCTTTCCCTCAGTTGAAACTCCATTTCCAGATCAAAGGCCTCTGGGTAGTCTAAGAGAGTGGATCTAGGAGGAGGTTGTATATTAGCAGGCATCGAAAAATAGACTTGGTTAAATCTAGTAGAAAATTGTTGTATTGTCTCCCCTAGCTGCTTTTTTAGCTGGTTATACTCTTCTAGAATCAAGAAAGGGTTCTGTCTAACCACCCACTTGTTAAGGAAAACTTTGACAAACTGTTGGAAATCTGAGATGCTCGCATCAGGCAGGGTTTTGAACCAACTCTTGACTTGGCCTTGCAAAGAAAGAGCAAAAAGCCTAATACTGACATCCTCTTCATCAACTTCAAACAGGTCAAGAAAAGACTCAAAATTCAATACATGTCTCTTAGCAGTGATGTTGTCACATTCACCATTAAATCTTGGTAGATATCGGTAATGATTTTTAGGGAAAGCATGGGATATAGGAGGTAAAATTAGAGGCTTGTATCTATCCTGAATTTTACAAGGTATAGGAGTATATGCAAAAGTTGTAGAATTATTCTTAACCTCTTGAGGCTTATCAGTGTGAAGACGGTCATCATAAGATTCGGAAGAAGGGTCTTCATCAAGATCAAAGGCATGCGAATAGTTTGTATTTGCAATCTTCAAAGGGAAGGAATCACATGCAATTCTAGGATATTTTTTCAAATACAATATACTTTGTAAAGCCTTTTTGACATTCTCTGGAAAAGAGAAGAAATAATTTATAACAAAGAATGTAATGTCTTGGATGAAATTCCAACTTGAATACCTGATCTTTCGATATTGTCCTTTCATGTTTTTGCTGGATGGGTTCATCCTTGAGTGGAGTCCTTGGATCTGATCTTGAAACTGTTTTGGAGTCGCCAGGTGAATGATTTCATCCTTCCGGTGTCTGATCGTTGTCCACCATCAAAAATCAGATCTAGACTTGATACATTTTACTGAGGAAAATAAAACTATGTTCCCCAGTATGGTCGCCACTATGTTATCACCCGGATTGAACCTCAGGCTGAAGGAAGGCAATGCCAAGGTAACCACAAACCACACTTAGCCAAGTAGCTAGCCCTACTAGGCCAGGAGAGGGATCCCTCCATAAGGATCTCAGCCAAGATAAATAGATCAGGTAAAGGATATTAGGCTAGGTATAGTAGCACAAAGTTTTGATTGGATTTTGAAAGTGTTTTTCCGGATCAAGAGGAGCTAGAAAGTTTAGGTCTAGGGAATTAGGTCAAAATTGCAGGGTGTTCAATGGGGAAAGGTAGGCATAAGGCTTAGCACTCAAGGGCTTGATGGGGTGAGATGTTTTAGACTGGTGAGAAGCTAAGAAGAGCATGTGAAAACCATGGATCCTTCCTAGACTGTAGAAAACATGAAATGGTGAATGGTTTCCCAAGGCAGAGCACTAATGTAATGAATTTTGCCTATCAACTTGAAAACATTCAACTAGAAGCAATGAAATGATTAACAAAATACATAAAACACATTAACATATGATCACAGAAGAAGAAACTGTACTAAAACTTTATACCACATGGATCCCATAAAAATAGCTACAATTCTTATTAATCTCCTGCCAAACTGCTACAAATGGTGTACAATCAAGGTCTGAGCATCCAGCTGAATCTAACCCTTTACAATGAGAAAGAAGAAGAAGATATAGGATTTATTCCAATCTCCTCCCATCCTCAGGGGTCGAATCCTAAGATGTGGAGCTAATCTAACCAACACTAAACAAGAAGCATGAATATAGGCATCTTAACAACTTGCCTCTAAAAGTGAAAAACTGATTCATTTGAGCTCAAATTGACTTTTAATGCAATGAATATACCCTCTACTACTAATTATCTATCATATTTACAATCCAAGTGATCATTTACATCAGTAAAAAATCCTCCATGAGAGAGAATCCATGAAAATAGTCAAAAACTAGAAAAATAGACATCCTGAGCAAAATCTGGCCTACGTGCAGCGCCACTGGCCCAACGCGCAGTGCCACTGGCCCAATGCACAGCGCCACTTTCAGGTCCCTTTTGGAGGCCTTCCTAGCATCAAAATTGAGTCCATGATATCTCATTGGAAAGGTATTCAAGTATACTTTCCAAAACACTTGGAATTTCTGCATTTGAATCTCATTTGACCCCTCAAAACTTGATTCTCCCAAGACTACTTTTGTGTGTCAAAAAAGTGGCAGAAAGGTCATTTGTAGAGTGTTTTTTGACCTTTTGGTGGACCAATTCTGCCCCAAAAACTTTGAAACTTGCTAGGCTGCATGTCCTTATCGCTCGGAATCCAAAAATACAAACCATTTCTTCATTGAGTGCCCCTAGGAAAAGCGCAGTGCCGGTGGCACTGCGCGTCTAGGCAGTTTTCCTGTGTATAAAATTTCAAAATTTGAAAAATGACAAAAACTCTTCTAACTTTGCCCAAAATTGGTGAGAAGAACCATCATCAAGTGTCTTGATGAGCCAAGGAAGCTTCAGCAAGCATCCTAAGCCTATCCTCCTCCTTTTTTCCTTTCAAAGCCTGCCTTAGCCTAGTTTTCATTTTCTTGACCCTCATATTGCAAATCTTGTTTCGGGTCCTGTAATGATAGGCCATGTGTCTAATCATTTTATTATCTCTATTGGCCTTCTATAGTAGCTTCTCAAGGTGTAAGTTGACTCTCTCAATCCAAGTCTCTCTATCGTCTTCAATCTCTTTCTCAATAGGAGTCAAAGTGACTTGTGCCTCTTTGCCACTTTGTCGTTTTACCTTGAGAAGTTCTAGCTCCATGAGGACCTAATTTTCACTCAACTGCTTGTTCTCTTGTTCCAAATATGAGATGACATACTTGGCCCTCTCCAAATTGTTCATCAAAGCTTGTAATTGAGCCTCCTTTTCTTGTATCATGATGTCCTTCATTATTTCTTCATCCTGAGCCTCTCAGTCAATTATTTCTATGCCATGATGAGTATAACGTTGCTATGGCTTATCATGCTTTGTCAAATCAAAGTCCCTCTCCTTCTCCTAATCATCAAAATTCTCCTCCACAATATTTTCTTTCCCTTTGTGCAGCTGTTGCACCTATACCTTCTATGTTGATGAAGAAGGCAAAGCCTCTTCCACATCCTGTGGAGCTAGCATTTGCCTATGGGTTGATGAAGAAGGCAAGGTCCCTTCCACATCTCGTAGAGCAAAAACTTGCCTATCAGCTACAAACAATCTCCTTGTGCCCCTTTGATATGTCATGTAAACGAGCACCTCAGTGGTTCTAGTCTCCTTGGCTTCGTCATCTGTTTTCACTTGGGCACTGCTAGAAGGTCCCCCTGCTTCTTGAGACACTGCTGGAGGAATTTGGGGACCCCTGAAGATATCATGAGAAATAAATGTTTCCCAAGAGATGTTGAGGAGACTGAGACGATGAAGCACAATGATCTTGATCAAGGAGTAATGATAGAGACTGCTCATCTGCTGAGGGTATGGCTTCTTCTAGACAAAATGAGCCATCTTCTCAAAATTCATGAACAAGAAGTAAGGGAGTTTTAACATCCTCACCCTAGTAAAATGCATGAGGAGCCTGATGTGATAGGTGTACAACTTGGAGAATCTGCCATCACAAGTGAAATAATTCATGATGATTTTCATCATGGGTACATACCTATCTTTGAGAGATATGAAAGAAAAAAGTCTCTTCACCTCATTTTTGTGCTGGGGTTTGATATAGGGCTCATAGTAGTGTTCATCCAGGTCCTGGGTCTTATACCACTTCTCCCCTACATTTGGAATTTTAGTGGCATTTGAAATGATGGATGGTGAAATTGTGAATGTCACCCCAGCAAGAGTCACCCTGTTGTCCCGAAGATGAGCTACAAAAAGTCTAGTGAGCTCAGGGTGATGCCGAACTCTCTCTACTTGCTCACAGAACTCATAGCATCCATGATATCTAAAACATGTGACAGCCAACTGAGAGGCCTGCAATTCTCTAAGGTTTGATGGCTATTCTCTAATAATTCTGCCTCCCATGTGTGTTTTTCTCTACTGCCTAGCTCGTTCTGTTGAGGTGTCACTGCCTATGTTTGCCTCTTCCTCATAGTCTCGATCCTCTGAGTCCATGTTTTCAAGGCTGGAGATTGTATGGAGGGAATGAGTGGAAGTGTTTTAGGAGTGAGGGGATGGGAAATGACTTTCTGGGCCAAAAATTAATGAGGGAGTAGGAATGATGAAATGAGAGGGAGGGCTTGTTTAGTTTGAGAGACTGCCCTTGGGGAAGAGGGATAAAGGGATGGAAATGATATGGAAAAGGGATAAAGGGATAAGGGATAGGGATAGAGTTTAGAGTTGTAGGGATAGGTGATAGGATGAACAATGAGGATTTATGGTTTTAGGCATCACTAGGGAGATTTTTAGGGTTTCATATTTAACATGGAGAATGATGCTTATGATGTTTGACTAGCAAACCAAAACAGAAGTGAGGGATGTCAACTTACTTCCAATGATGGAAACAGGGAACAATTTGGAGGTTTCTTTAAGATTTGAGAGATTTTTGACCCTCCTGCACAACACACAGCACCGGTGCATAGAAGCGCAGCACCACCCTAGAAGCACAACGCTAGTGTAAAATAACACTGCTAAATTTTCTAGATGCGCAACGTCGGTCTCAATGTGTAGTGCCACTTCAAGCTCACTTTAGACTACCTTCCTGATTTCAAAATTGTGCATGGGATAGCTCATTGGAAAGCTTGTCAACTCTTCTTTCCAAAACATCTTGAATTTTTCAATTTGGATCTCACTTTACCTATCAAAAGCTCAATCTCCCAAGACTAGTCAAAATGTGCAGAATGAGGTTGCCAAAATTCAAAGTGTTGTTTCAGGAAACTTTTGGAGGTCTTCCTCAACTCCAAATTGAGCTCATGATAGCTAATTGGAAATCCTTCTATGTCTAGTTATCATTTGACTCATCAAGAAAGTCATTTGGTCACTCCATCTAGGAGATATCTTGATTTTCCCAAGGTCGCTGTAGAAGTGCAGCGACTCTCTTGTAGCAACTGTATTTTTGACATTTCTCTAAAACCATGAAACCTGTGTAAAAAGTGAAGGAGGTTTTTATTCTTGGGTCTATGGTGGAAAAAAACCTCTCTGACTTTTGTTAAATTAATCTTTTCATTCTTAGAAACATCATTTGAATAAAACCTATCCCGATGTGTGGAACAGGGGATTTGTAGAAATAAAGAGAAATGAAGGGGATGAGGGGCTTATAAATTCTTGAGAAAATTTTGGGAAGTAGGGAGGAATGTTAGCAAGTAAGGGGAAGTGGAATTTCAAGGATTTAGTGAGTGGAAGGGGCCCAAAATGGCAAAATTCAGGCCTAACCTAGAAAAGTGTCAAATTGTAGCAATAGGCTAGGGTTTGTGGGAAAATGATGAATTTGAAGGATATCAGTGATGGGAAGTGTTTAAGAAGGTATATTAAGGATAGGGGATGGTGTATAATCATCAGGATACAAGTTTTTTTGATGATTTGACCATCCAAGAAAAATTACCTTCAAAACCCTAGGAGAGGGAAATGAGCCTTACCTAAGTACAACTGAAGCATGAACAAGGTGTAAAATGGCCCATTGGAACCTGAAATAATGATGAAAACTCTTTGAATGATGGTACACCCAGCTGAATGGTGACATGGACCAGTACTTGGAAAACTTTGGAAGGAGTGAAAACAATCCTAGACCTAATACCTAGTGACCAAATTTTACTTGAAGACTCATTGAAATGACAAAATTTGGCATTGACACCCTAAGACCACTTTGTAAGAGCATGTTTGATTACTGGTGGAAGTATGCAAATACTAACTCTAACACACCCTGTTGGAGAGGTAAATCCCCTTTGCAGATAGAGGCGATCCCACTAGCCCAAAATGGGTCTAGCAACAATCAATCAACGCTACCATGCAAGTTCCTAGTTGCAAATTGAAAGTGGATTATGAGAACCAACCTGAAGTCCAACGCTAGTGTCGTGGAAGAGTTGATACTCCCATTCCCTTGCTCTAGCAGGTCACGATCCTCACGATCTCCACGAATGGATACCTGCACATGCAAAGAACGAAGCGAATACAAGCATAAAATCCACTAAATACAACCATATATCGGTCAGAAAAGATATAGATCAAACATTATCATAATGAACAATAAGATCAGAACCATAATGATAGTCATTTATTAATGAGTAATCAATAGAGAGAAGTACAACCAAGGTTCTGACGTTGAATCCCTCCTTTGGCTGGGTGAACAGCTACATATGTCTTGCAATAAGCCTTTCTCTCTCTTTGATTATGAATGCACAGCTCAGACTTCTGACAGTATAATCTCCCTATGCTCCAAAACTCTTACTATCACTCAAAAACTAGCACTATCACTAGCTTGTCAAATGCATGAGGACAGGCTTTTATAGATGGAGGAGGGGAAGAAGATACAATGAATCAAGACACCCATTATGGATTGGCATTATCCCCAAAAAGCCATTGTGGATAGATGTAAGGGATAGATGATGAATCTCGACATCCAAGAGATTAGCATTATCCTCAAAAACTTCATGATTTGAAGGGAAAAAACATCCGGGTGCGTGTTTGTTAAAAATCTTTTCCAAACTCGGTTGGCGCGAGTGTAACTCTAAGACAGAGCGCCAACTGGCGCGCCCTCTTTTGAGGATTTCCTTCATTGGCGCGGGTAGTACATTGTGGACCCGCGCTAATGGAAAAAGGGCACTTTTTAGGGATATTTTGCAGGATATGTCTTCAAGGCACATGAAGTCCACACTTAGGGGAACATAATGCAAGTGTTTTTAAGTTATGTCACTGCTCATAGGTCCCGGAATGAGTCCTCCAAAGTGCGGGAAAGGGGTAACAGGGACGGTGACCAATGGTGACAAATTACTGTGTAACAGATGCCCCATAAAGCATGAGGCCCAAGAGAGAGAGAGGGGTGAAATGATTTACAAGAACACATGCAGCTACCGCTGGAGAATCTGCATAGAGAGATACAACTGATAGCTCAAGTACATGATATATGTGGTATGGTCGCAGCCATCCAGTGAATGAGTCATGGAACAAGAATCCACAAAATCACAGCCTGGATTCCAACAGAAAAAATCCAGGGTCTTGCGCTCCATCTCGACCCGAACAAAAGTACAAGTTCAAGCATGCAAATACATGAGCTGAAGTCTAACATGCATGAACATCGTCTGGTTACTAGTCAATAATGAAAACTGTTAACAGACGCGAGAGGTACCACCAATAATGACAATGGCCCTCAAGGTACTATAGGTACAATCTACGGTGTGCGAATTAGTGAGCTGGTGTCGAACACCCGTAGAATCATTCGATCGGAGGCCAATGATGCAAACCTCACATCGAACACGAAGAACCTGCCATTGAGGCATGCAAGCTCCAAGGCACCGGAAGGGAGTCTCTAGATCAGCTTCCTGGATAATGAGTTGAAGTTGATAGGAAGTGACCTTGATTGAAGGTGGGCCATAGTGTTTCCCACATCATCGACACGAGACAGAGAAAAGATATTGTGGTGGATCAAAATTGTGTGAGCTATCAGAAAGAGGTTGTTACTCTACAGTGGTCAACTTCTCTTGAACATATTGGCGGCACGACAGTGGAATTGGCAGTATTTGACATCAATGGATCAGAGGTCATGGTGACGAGGCAATGGGTAGATGAGAGGTCAAACAGGATTACCCAAATCCACGGAGGCAAGTGAAAAATGAGATGAGATATCCCCTCCCAGACACAAAAGCAGACAAGTGCCATGTTCAAGAGCGACATACTGACGACACGACAATAATTATGGTTCTATTTTCCCCTACCATTTCTGGCGAGTAGCCCAATTATTTTTATTTACAAGCTTGATGGGGATAGCATATGCTTCTAACGTCATCTTGACGGACTCCAATGTCATTAAGTTTTAACAAGTCCGACAAAGGAAAAACTCGGCGTCTTTTCATGTTTAGAGAGTTTGAAAAGATTGCGGAAAAGAAAACTCCAAGGGTGTCCTTTTCCGTAAAGTTGTGTCTTTCGAGCCTGAAAAAAGTATAAAACAATGCTCGAAAGAACCGCTCGACCATTACGTTCGAGGAGTACTTTTCATAAGTAGTGATTTCGACCTGAAAAAGTAAAAAAGCGATCGAAACCACGTCGTTTCGAAACCGTTAACGAACCTGAAATGACAAAGTTCCCATGATCTTTTCGTTTTTACACAGTCAGAAAAGAGTTTAAAGATGACCGCCTCTTATTTACGTTTAACGAGTCAAGAGGGATAACTCAGCGATCTTTTCATGTTTAGCAAGTCAGAAAAGAGCTGAAAGATGACTCCATAGTGACTTTTTCGTGTATTTACCGAGTCCGAAAAAGTATAAAATATAACTCGTTTCACCATCGAAGTTGCGTAAAAGACCTGTCACTGCACAAGAAGCAATCGTAAAATCCATTTTCAACCACAAATATATTAAAATATTCAAAAAATAACTTTTTAAACCTAAAAATGAGTCAAAAATTCTATAAATATGGTGAAAATGTAAAAATAGAATTATTTTTTACTTTTTACCTCTTGAATAGTAGTGGTGGTCCGTTTGGGGGGCGAACTTCAGGCGGTGATTACAGCCAATCCGTGCAACCATTCGAGATTTCATTGGTTCCAGGTAAGAGGTGCTTCCTTTGGCTTTATTTCCATTCCTTTTTTATGCATTTTGTCCCCTGATTGAGCCTCTGTAAGGAGGAATTTGAAATTTAGGGCCGCGCCCCATTGGCGCGGGTATCTGGCACGGGTCCGCGCCAATGGGGTGATTTACCCAAAGGTGTCGCGCCATTGGCGCGACTGTTTTAGAAACAGTCGCGCCAACCGCGCGACCTAATTTTTACCTTGAATTTCATCATTATTTTTGAAATTTGTCCAGTTTGTAAGCTTACCAGTGTTCCAATAATGACTTATTCATCCTTGTGGGTGCAGGAAACAAGCAAAAATGGTGGTGGAATGGAAAGAACGGGAACATGATGCTGTAGATGCCTTGGCCATCGAGGATGAGGGATGTATGAATGCTTTGAGGGACTGTGGTCTCAAGAAGTTCTTCCTCACATCTTATCTGCGAGCTCAGCCTGAGTTATTGCAGTTCATAGTGGATGCTTGGGATGTTGATGACCAAGTATTTCGCTTACGGGACCAAACCTTAGAGCTGGACGTGTCTGATGTGTATTTCATTACTGGGCTATCACGGAGAGGGGCGAGCCCTATTTTGACCGGAAGCAGACCTTCTGGAGAGAAGATAGGTGTAGTGAAGGCCCGAGTGTGTCCAGAGGCATAATTTGGGAGAAACAGTGCCAAGGTGGATATCGCCACCATTCAGGATTTGGCTCTTAAGGTGATATTGTTCACCATCCAGCTGGGGTACAGGCGCCCCATGAGGCGAGCAAGAATCATCTGTTACTAGCGACAGAATGCCTCAGCCCCACCATCTTTGACTGGGCTACAGCGGTGACTACCAACATCAAAAGGCAGCTTACAAAGTGTAAGCGCGGAGAAGTGAAACAGTTCGGGTATGGCTCAATTGTGGTGTCGTTCTTCTTGGAATGATTACCCCTCTTTCAGATGCAGGGAGCTGTAGTGGCTGATCCATTGCCACGAGATCCTAGGATGACACGCTGGGCAGCATTGATGCCCAGAGGAGGAGGGGGCCAGCAGATGTATTGGCGGCCCGAGTTCTTTATATGGCTCCGTCGTCAGCTGATCGTAGCGGAGGATTGGCCATACGCAGGGACTAATTTCATGGGGGATCCAGACCTCCCACTGCCAGAGGAAGAGGAATGGGACGAGGAGCTGGGTATGATTTCTTCATTTTTTTTATGTTTTTTGTATTTTTTTTTGTTAATACATGCATGTTCTGATAACAGTCATATGTACATGCAGATGTAGGCCCAGAGCGACCAGCCGGCTTGTCTCCTATAGCGCGGAGGGGCCAACCCGCAGCCGACCCTCAGGCAAGGGGTGCCGTGGGGGAGGAGCTGGTGCAGAATCTCGAGGGACTCACCCAAGGGATTCCGGGTTACGCTAGACTGGCGGACGTGCCCTTTGCATACCAGAGGCACACAGTGGGAGTGCCGACTCGTATCCATCGTTTGTTGAGACGATTGGTGCGAGCGGTGACGTGCTATCATGAGCACCACCATGACTAGACTTCTAGGTTTCTTTCATGCATATTTTTGAGGGACATGTCGTCCCAGGATGTATCAGGATGAACATGTATTATTTTTTTGGACTATGTAATGCACGCGGTGCAAACATTATGACACACATATATATATATACATATGCCTATGGTTTATTATTGTGCTTTTATGTGCTTGCTTGTATAATGTTTTGATTATAAATTACGCAAATGTCTATCTAATACATGATTAGCCAATGCATCAGATAATGTGTTTAATTGTCGTGGAATATGTTGATATGTGATAAAATCAAAGTTCCTTTCTAACAATCTCACACGTAAATACAACCTTAGAATGCGATGGTCTCTGATGGAATATCGCCCGTTGAGCTGGTGGACGACAAGTTGAGAGTCTAGGTTCACTACGAATGCACGAATGCCGAGATTAATTGCTTCAGCAAGTAGCTCAATTACAACACAATATTCAGCGACATTGTTAGTGGTACAACCCAAGCACACACCTTGAAAATCTATCAACTTGCCATGAGGATCATAGATCACCCATGTCGCAGAGGACAAGTTGCGAGTACTGCGGCAGGCACCATCAGCGAAACCAACATAAGGTCTATCAGACATCTGCACAAGAAGAAAAAGACACAATAAGCGGCAGTCATGCCTTTAAAACTGACACACATACATACAACACACCTGCTAAAGTTCATGTATGTACAAAATAAAGTGTACAAGCATCATGCATAGTACTTTTTCAAGTACAGCCCGTTTCGGGGCTTCCCGAGAGGGTTCCCTTCATAATCAATTAGCTCGTAGGCCCCTTTTTGCAAAAATTTCTTGACAATGTAAGGGCCTAGCCACATAGGCTCGAGTTTTCCTGCTCCCAGCTTATCATTTTCCTGATCGTATAGCAGGACTAAATCTCCCTCAACAAAAGAACGTGGATGGACAGTCTGATCGAAGTGAGTCTTGACTCGCTTCTTTTGTGTTTCGATGGCCAAAGAGGCTAGGCGACGGGTCTCATCTAGCCGTTCCAGGTAAAGAAGGCATTCTTCTAACAGAGTAGTGTTGGGAAGTAGCTCGACAACCAATTTTAATGAAGGGATTTCGCACTCGATTGGAAGGGTAGCCTCTAGTCCATAAACTAGTTGAAATGGAGTGAAACCGGTGGCATCCTTCACGGAGGTTCGGTAGGCCCACAAGGTAGGGAACAACATCAAATTCCAGTTAGACTTATGCATGCCAACGGTACGCTGAAGCATTGTAACCAAAATCTTATTGATAGCTTCAACTTGGCCATTGGACTGAGGGTAGTATGGAGTCGAACTATCGTGCTGTAAGCCTAGCTGGGTTGTTAGTTCCATCATCATATGATTACGGAAATGCTTCCCGTGATCAGTGACAATGGCTTGAGGGACACCGAATCACGAGATAACATGGTTGAATAAGAATTGCTCTGTTGTGTGACCGTCTTCAGTTAATGTAGGCATCGCCTCGGCCCATTTAGTAAAGTAATCGACGACAATGATAATAAACTCATGCCCCCCGGTCGAGCGAGGGTTACAGGTCATATAATCAATGCCCCATTTTGCAAAAGGGCCGACGGTGACAACAGGGTGCAATGGAGCAGGAGGCGCTCGCATCTTCCGCTAGTATATCTGGCACTCATGACAAGAGCGAATGGCAAGAATGCAATCCTTAAAGATAGAGGGCCAAAAGTAGCCAGCACGGAGGATTTTTTGGGCAGTAGCATATCCGGACATGTGACCACCACAGGCACCAGAGTGGCAGTCATTCAAGACACGCTCAGCTTCCTCGAGACTTAGACATCGGTGGAGAACAGAGTCGGCGCTGAGGCGATAAAGTGTGTCCCCAATGATATGGTATGGTTGAGACTGATGACGAATCCTTCACCGAGCGTCTTTGGACATGCCAGGGCAAAAGGAAGACGTTTACAGATATATAATGATATCCCCGTACCAGGGATCGAGGGTGCTAATGAGAAATAAAGTCTCATCCGGAATATGATCCTCTGAGTGAGAGGGCGGGGAAGAAGATGGCAAAGAGCACAGTAACTCAGCAAATACAAGGGATTTATTGGACTTGGCAGTGGTAAATTCCAAGTCGAACTCTTGGAGTATGACAATCCACTTTGAGTACTTGCCCCCCAGCAACTGGCGTGACAAAATATACGTCATGGGGTTGCAATCAAAAATCACGATGGTAGTGCGCAGCAGAATATAGTGACGGAAGCGTTGGACAGCACAAACGACGACCAAAGCCGACTTCTCGACATAAGCATATTGAGTTTCAGTGTCTAAAAGATTGCGGCTGAGATAATATACCACATGCTCTGTGTCATCATCGTCAGTTTGAACGAGAACCATGCCGATAGTGGTGTCGGCGGCAGCCAAATACAGAGTGTAGTCACGATGATAGTTCAGAGGACGGAGCAATGGAGCAGAAACAAGGAGACCCTTGAGACGCTCAAAAGATTCCTGAGCGATGGTATCCCAATGAAAAGGGACATCTCGCTTTAGCAACCGTGTGAAACCTTTAGCCACCTCGGCATAGTTTGGAACGAATCGTCTTAGAAAATTTGCTTTACCCTGCAAGCTTTGCAATTACTGTAAAGAAGCAGGGGGAGGAAGATTTACTATAGCCTCAACTTTAAGGGGATCCAAATGGATGCCCTCTCGAGAGACGACAAATCCAAGAAGTCGGTCGGATTCAACGCAGAAGACACATTTATGAGGATTGAGTCTAATTCTGTAGTGTCGACAGCGAAGAAAGATATCGTGAAGGTGAGTAGGGTGGTCCTGACGTTTGGCTGAATGAGCTGGGAGATCATACAGGTATGGTTGTACAATGTGTCGAATGTCATGAAAAGCATAGGACATTGCACGTTGGAAGGTAGCATCGGCATTTTTGAGACCGAAAGGGAGCTTCTTATAGGCAAAAGTGCCCCATGGACAGATAAAAGCGGTCTTGTGTTGATCAGCGGGAGAAATATTGATCTGGTTATATCCAGAAAAACCGTCCATAAAAGAGTACATTTCGCTTCTGGCACACTCGTCAATAATTTGATCAATGAATGGTGTGGGGAAATTATCTTTAGGACAGGCCCGATTAATATCACGATAATCGACACAAACGCGGATGGTACCCTGTTTTTTATTCACGGGTATGATATTGGAGACCCAATCTGTGAGTGGGATAGGATAAATAAAACCGGCTTTAAGAAGCTTCTCTACTTCCGCCTTAATAGTTGCAGCCTTTCGGGGGTGTACAGGGCGTAAATGTTGGCGAACAGGCTTAGCACCCGGGTACGTGATTATCTCATGCACCACTATGCTAGGATCAATGCCGGGCATTTCTTCGTAGGACCATGCAAAAACGTCACGAAATTCGCGAAAAAGATTGGTATAAAGTCGAATCTCCTCCGGAGTACAAGTGACTCCAATGTGAAGATGTTCAACACTCCCTGGTTTCATAGAGACGTTGATGGGCTGGGTTTGCGTAATGTTCGCCATATTTCCTTCAGAGGACACTTGATAAACTTGGATAGGTGTTTGAAGGGTTTGAAATGGGAGACAAGGAGCAAACCGCTTGAGACAAGTAAGCATATCCTGATGGGCAGGAAGAAACGAGGAACGATGGTGAGAATCATGCCAAGGAGGTTCCTCGGGAGACATAGTCTCAATAATGGCTTCGTCGGAAGGGAATGTTTCTTTTAAAGAGTCCGAAGAAGTCTCATCTACAAGCCATGAGGATGGAGCGAACGAGTGGAGAACCTTACTCGAAGAAGAAAGTTCAGAAGAGGGAGCCGATGCAGCAATGATTTCGACATAGTTGAGCTCGGCAGGACTCAACGGCATCTGGTTGCCCCAAGAATCTACTTGGTCAGTGGAAGGGAGGATCCACGGATCAGAACAAGTAGTAATCATATTGACGGAAGCGACGTTAGGAGGTGGGAGCGAAAAACACCCATGAGGGCGGGATCTTTGAAAAGCCCGGCTCCCAGACTCTCAGATGATTTGGAGGTATGCTCCACAAAAGGGATGTTTCCTTCAGAAGAGGAAGCGAAGAATGACAGCTGGTCTACGGTAACAATCTTCCCTTGATGAGGGAAACGGATGATATGAAACAAAGATGAAGCTACAGCTTGCATCGTGTATATCCAGCTATGTCCGAGAAGGAGGTTGTAGGTAAGACTAGCATCAACAACTTCAACTTCCATTTCGACCATCTTCCCTTCCAAAGAGATGGGCAAACGTTGGAGTATACCATAAGGACGGGATGCTCTTCCATCAAAAGCTTCCAAGGTTGTGGGAGACTGGCTCAGCGTCGGAGATCCAATAGCTTTCCAACAGGCAACAGACATGATGCAAGTTGAATCACCTTCATCAATGACTGTACGATGAATCGTTTTGGAATTAATAATAACCTGTATGAGGAATGTGATTTGGGGAGGCAATCTCTGCGTATGGCGTTCTAAGTCAAAAGTAATCAAATCCGAGTCGGCCAGGTCTATGCCACTGATAGCGGATAGCAAGGACTTCCTCTGAGAAGGGCAGCTCTGGAGAACTTCTAAAGCGGACATAGCCAATGGAGTCTGAGCTAAGTCCTCAACGATATTGTAGTGTTGTGCAACACGAGCATTTGGGTTGTAAGAAGATTTCCGGAGTACTCCTTTTGGAGGGGGTCGAATAGGCGTCTCAGTACTAGGTCTCTCGATGTGGAGCGGGCCTGAACTGAACGGAGGAGCACTAGAGGGGACCTCAGGCTCTTTCCCGGCAGATGACGGATAATCTTTTGTTCGAGTACTGATGTGGACAGGTATCGTTCCAACCATAAATACTTGAGAACCGAAGGAAGAGGGAGGTTGAGAGGGGTCAGCCACCATTTGAGTTTGTTGCGAGGGAAAGGGTTCTTTGAGCACCCGGGGTTCTTTGATTTTTGCTTCCCAGGGTTCGCGGAATTTTTCTTCGATGACGAATTAACAGAACCAATAATACCGTCAACAGTTGGTGTTGGCGGGGCTTTGGATGTTCCTGGTCTCGGGGCATCAAGCAGATAATCATACAATGTACCAGAATGATAATAAACCAAGTCAAGGTACTGAGCGCGTGCAATAGCTTGCTCTTCAGTGACACACGCCCCCATGGCAATGTCCCGAGCTATTGGAGGAACGAACGAAGTCGTAAACCAATCGGTAAGAAGTTGGTCGGGAATCCAAAATTTAATCATACATCTACGCTGTCTCCATTCATGGATATGATCAGAGATGTGCGTAGTCGTTGTCTGTCTTAAGGATGTCAGGAGGTGTCTACTAGTTTCATATCGAATGGGCAACTGAAAATGAGTGAGGAATGCCATAGCCAACGAATTGAAATCCTGAAAGGATCCGCGAGTGAGCTCAATATACCACTTAGCTGCAGAGCCAATGAGAGTCCTTTAAAAAAGGCGAAGCCGAATCGAATCATCAAGCCACGAATTGGATGAACACCACAAGTGATAGGTCATGACATGAGCTTGTGGATCTTCATTAGCTTTACCATCGAATTTTGGACAGTCACTGGGAATTTTCGTTGGAACCGGAGGCCAATACAGATTATGGAGAATAGGATCATTGGTCAGTTTGGACACATCCGGTAATTCTAAAGTCGCTAAGAAAGGTAACTAAGGATTGAAGGACATCCGGGGCTGCTGATAGGACGGAGCACCAGGGTTCCAACCAACTGGCAGTTGCCCCCATGGGCTTGGTCCGGACGGATTTGACCCCATAGGGTTTTGTCCGTAGGGATTTTGGTTCTGCCCCCCAGCATTCCATGGATTACCAAACTGTCCTGCAGGAGCACCATATGGTTGCGGATAATTCTGATAAGGATTTTCCTGCAGTTGTTGATAATTTTGATATGGGGAAAACGAAGGTTGCCCTTGAGGTTGCTGGTAACCATACGGTGGCTGGACTCCAAACTAAGTTTGAAAAACAGGCTGAGTTTGATAGACTGGTTTGGATTGAATTCCAACTTGCATTTGAAGACCGAATGGGGCCTGGGGTCCAGCCTGGGGCAAAAAACCAGGTTGAGCAGCTCTAGAAGGATGTCCTGTAGGTTGGGCTATCTGGCCGGAAGGATGACCTTGTTGATATTGAGGTTGGCCCACCTGCCCAGAAGGTTGTACTTGTTGGGGGTGGAGTTGTTGTTGCATAACTGAGGGTTGTCCTAACGGACTAGATGGCCAAGTGGGCTGGGCAGTTGGTTGGCCTGATTGGATTTGAGACTGGCCGACTTGCCTAGAAGGTTGACTATACTGGACGATGGGCTGACCATGTGGTTGAGTAGCTTGTCCAGATATTGGACCATACTGGACATTAGGTTGGTTTGGGTGAACATATGATTGACCAATTTGTCCAGTAGGATAACCTTGCTGGATACCAGGTTGGGCTTGTTGAACAGAAGATTGACCTGAGTTACCAGAAGGTTGAGCATAAGAGGTGAAAGATGGACCACCAGAGGTGAAAGGTTGTCCCTGGAAGGGTTGTCCTTGTTGGTCTTGATGAGGTGGTCTTTGGGATTGCGTAGACGATACTTGGCCACCATGATAAGAGGTGGGGCCCCAATCAATTGACAGTGGAACTGAAATCTCAACAGTCAGTTAAGACGACAAAGGCCTACCAAGATGTGGTAAATATTGATCGCATGGCCCCTCTGCTGGGACGTTTGACGTAGGATCAAAGACTCTGAATAAAGAGGCCGAAGGACGACTGAATATAGGAGTCGAAGAAGCTACACATACTGTTGGAACGGTTGGGATTGAGGTAACAGACGTACTGCGACTTTGTGGAGTAAAAGGCTCCGTGGTGGGAAAAGCGAGTTGTGACCAAATAGAACTCGTGAAGGGAGTTCCAGAGGACATAACATCCTTTAATGCTTTATAGCCGGGAGGTAGTCTCCTAGTAGTAGGGGTACTACTAACAAGTATAGGTTCCGCTGTGGTGGGAATTTCACCGCTCGTCGCAACGGATTCTTTAGTCGAAGTAGGGGATACGTCCTCCATGTCAGAAGAAAATAGTGGGGCTGAAACACGAGGGGAAGTGTATTCCGAAAAAGGGATACCGTCCTCAGAAGGTTCCCAAACAAGGTTCTAGTGAAACTCGTAAGTCTCATCGCCTGGAGCACGAGAATTAATCGATTGTATACTCGGAATAACCGGAAGAGTTTCACTCACAACCGGTATCTCGGCAAAGGAAGAAGACGAAATTGGTAATTCTGCCAGGATGAAAACTTCACAAAATCCTAGGGAATCTAACGAGACAGGACCCTACTCAAACTAACGCAAACAAGATCTAACTGGGTAAATGTGAATCGTGGCTGAATAAATTTTAAGACAAAGGAACTGAACTTGACCTTTTCATGTTTTAAGAGTCGAGAAAAGGACAAAAAGATGACTCTAGTCTCCTTCGAATATTTAGTGAGCCCGAAGTGACAAATGCGCAGGTGAACCTTTTCTTTTAGGGAGTCCGAAAAGGGTCAAAAGTGACTACTCTGGAGAACTAGGTAAAAGGTTTACCAAACAATCCGTAAAACTGCTTATACACCTTGGCAATCAGATGAAAACCAAGGACTTCCCGTACGGCAGTCAATCTTCCCGAATGCTGTGTTCAGTGCATTACGGCTTGTAAGGCGGCAGACACAGCTTCCTGTGGATAAAGGATGATAACCTAGTGGGGTCTCCACATATACTCAACGGTACGTGGGAGCACAAATCCGTGCTAGATCACTATCGAGTCACAAAAGGAGGAATCACCCAACCATAATGTGAAACAACAGTGACTAGGTTTAACGACGCCGGAACACGTCTCTAGCCTAGACCTCTAGAATGTATGCGTTAAGTTCCAATGCGTTTTTAGATTCATTCAGTTCATTTTACAGTTGATCTTTGATTAGGTTTTAGTTTTTAGGTCTTACCGTATGTGATCTCTCACAATTTCCTAAATGCAAGCTATATGCCAAAATATATCATTCCATTCAATGAATGCTAACTACAGAAGAGTTGAGATCTTTCAAACAAACAAAATGATCATCAAACAATCAACAAAGATTCTAATGCAGCTAATAGCAATAAATGAAACTTTTTTTTTTTTTTTAAGTGACTAATTGCTAATAACAGTGAAGAATGCTAACTAATGCAATGCAAAAAGATCGTTTGTTTTTTTTTAATGGCATAATGCACTTAAACAAATTTTGAGAGATGATAACAAAGAGTAAATAGACAAATTTCACTCAATGAAAATAGAACCAAGTCTGAAACACCAAGATAATCTGTCAAGCCAAGGAGAATCACAAAGACCTCAATGAGCTATGTGATCTAAGCCCAAACGAAGCCAAGTGAAATCCAAACGATCAAGAGGTGGATTGCTCGAAGCACACAATAAAAAGTTCTGACAACCACTAGACAAGTGCAAAAAACAGCCAAGAAGTCGACTGGACAATCAAAGAACCAAAAACTCCCACGGGAGGCTCGATGTATAAAGCCACTAGATGCTCTAGGGCTGGGATATGAGATCGATGGAAAGAGGCAAACACCCGAAGGATGAAGGTCAAAAACCAGTCAAACAAAGCTCTAACATACTCCAGTAGCTGAAAAAGATGTGAAAAGATAGAAATCTGAGTTTAGAAGGCTTCCAAACAAACAAACTGGCAAAGTTCACAGGACTAGAGCAACTGCCAGTCTGTAACTCGCGCTATTAAAGGATTAGCGCGAGTTGCTTTTGTGCAACCTGCGCCCACTGGCGCGACTGTCAGGTAGAAAAACGCGCTAATAAATTTTGATGGCTTAAAAATAAATCAAGCAGTCCAGGGTCTGATCGACAGTATCCAGACAGATCAAGCAGCAAGAAACAACTTAAAAATCTAACCCAGAAATCTTATTTAAGCAAGCAAACAAGAGAAAACCAAAGTGCAAGACAAACTCCAAGATGTTCAGTTTGTAAACCAAACTGGAGATTGATTGAAGTGGTGTTGATCTACTTCGCTAATGCAGAGCAATAGCGTTTCGAAGGCTACCTGGCCATACTTCAGGCTCCGTCCAAATTTTACGAATCAAACAACAAATAGCCTCCCCAGTGGAGTCGCCAAATTGTTGGAGAGGTAAATCCCCTCTGCGGACAGAGGCGATCCCACTAGCCCAAAATGGGTCTAGCAACAATCAATCAATGCTACCATGCAAGTTCCTAGTTGCAAATTGAAAGTGGATTATGAGAACCAACCTGAAGTCCAATGCTAGTGTCGTGGAAGAGTTGATACTCCCATTCCCTTGCTCCAGCAGGTCACGATCCTCACGATCTCCGCGAATGGATACCTGCACATGCAAAGAACAAAGTGAATACAAGCATAAAATTCACTAAATACAACCATATATCGGTCAGAAAAGATATAGATCAAACATTATCATAATGAACAATAAGATCGGAACCATAATGATAGTCATTTATTAATGAGTAATCAACAGAGAAAAGTACAACCAAGGTTTTGACGTTGAATCCCTCCTCTGGCTGGGCGAACAGCTACATATGTCTTGCAATAAGCCTTTCTCTCTCTTTGATTATGAATGCACAGCTCAGACTTCTGACAGTATAATCTCCCTATGCTCCAAAACTCTTACTATCACTCAAAAACTAGCACTATCACTAGCTTGTCAAATGCATGAGGACAGGCTTTTATAGATGGAGGAGGGGAAGAAGATACAATGAATCAAGACACCCATTATGGATTGGCATTATCCCCAAAAATCCATTGTGGATAGATGTAAGGGATAGATGATGAATCTCGACATCTAAGAGATTAGCATTATCCTCAAAAACTTCATGATTTGAAGGGAAAAAACATCCGGGCGCGCGTTTGTTAAAAATCTTTTCCAAACTCAGTTGGCGCGGGTGTAACTCTAAGACAGAGCGCCAACTGGCATGCCCTCTTTTGAGGATTTCCTTCATTGGCGCGGGTAGTACATTGTGGACTCGCACTAATGGAAAAAGGGCACTTTTCAGGGATATTTTGCAGGAGATGTCTTCAAGGCACATGAAGTCCATACTTAGGGGAACATAATGCAAGTGTTTTTAAGTTATGTCACTGCTCACAGGTCCCGGAATGAGTCCTCCAAAGTGCGGGAAAGGGGTAACAGGGACGGTGACCAATGGTGACAAATTACTGTGTAACACACACCAATCAAGCAAAAAGGAAAAAGGCAGAGGAAGACCCCACTATATTTCAGGATAAGAAAGAGTACAAGAATAAGACAGGGGAAGCCACAAACATCAACCAAAATTACTATTGAGATTGAAGATTACCCTACACAAAAAGTCAAAATACCTTCCGCTAAGTCCCCTATCACCTATGTAAGGAGGCCTACTACTAGATCAACTTACTCAAAGGGTAAGGCAATCCTACAGAATCCACAGCAAAATCTACATGAAGCAAAAATAGTCCTACAGGATACTCTGCTGAATCTACAAGAGGCACAAAAATGGGAAAGAAATGTAGGGGAGCAACAAGAAGCTAAAGAGGAGGACCCAAAGACAAAAGAACCTAGCCCCCAACCTAACCTAGACTGCTATTATTGGTTTATTGAAGGAAGCAGGGTCATACCTCAAAAAATTGTCATCCCACTATTCTTCGAGCTTGAGAAGGAGAGGGCCAAAACTCACCAATGGATGCAGATCACCAAATCAAAGGGGGTAGAAGACATTGGGCACATGGAGGAGAAACTCAAAGAAATGGGAAGAGAGATAAGTGGCTTAAGGGATAGAGAACCTATAATGAGAAATCAACTAGAGACAGAAAATGCATGGCTAAGAGGACAGCTACAGGAAATAGAGAACCAATTAGCATGTATGGCTAGCCTCTCCTTGGAGGCAATCTAGTGTAGGATGCTAGCTAAATCCTATGCTCTCTACCTCAAAGAACAATCGCTACAATTTCAAATTAGGACACTAGAAAAGAGGGGATCCATGCCATTTCAGGACTACAGGCAACTTATTGATCTTTGTGATCAAAGTACTAGAGCATAGGGCCAAAATGGCTGAGTTTTATTTGCACAACGTGGCCCTCATAGAAATGACTTTATGGGACCCTAATTCCAAGCCAGGAGATCTACAATTAATGGCTTTGGCATCCTACATGAACCATGAGGAGTGAAGGGCTGCAGAGATGAAAAGGATATTGGCAAGAGATAAAACTAAACCTCTTTTGATCATAGTTGAACAGTCAAATCCCATGGCCCTCATCAATACCCATAATTTGATTGCAAATGACCCTCGGCTAGCACCTAGATATCTTGTTGCCCAAAGGTAAGCAATTTCACATTTTGAGGACATGTTTAGGTTGTTAGGAGACGATAGTATACATGCTTGCCTAAGAAGATGGAACACACTATCATACAACCTAAAGACAAGAGAATATCACTACAATCAAAGGTTAAGAGAGGCACTCAACATGACACCTATGTATAAGAAATCTATGAAAAGGTTGAAGGTAAATTGGATAGGCCTAAAACTCAGTCCACCACTACTCTTAGGGATGCTAGAAGGGAGAAAAGAAGAAGAAGAAAATAGGTAGTGGGAAGAGGTAGAAAAGAAAGAAGGTTTCTGTGCACAAGAAGAGGAGACCACAACAGAGGCATGGGATGTCAGAGAGGCTACTAGAGCCATTAAGGATATGGTTATTGACTAAGTTGCTCAGAGAATGAGAAACACTTTCAGTAGGGAGGTGATGATGATGAGCCTCATCATTGGGTAATTATATGGGCCTTAATTCACCTCCTAACTTAGTCAAACCAACTATTCTCATAACTTATTGCATACTTTTGATAATATTTTGTTTATGAGATGAGTTAGAGTTGGATATTTTGCTTTGTGGTCTAATATGTATTTAATGCAGGATTAAAGGAGAAAATCAAGGAATTTTGGCAAAGACTAAGGTCAAAACTCGAATGGGACAAGGGAGATTGTTACAAAAAATATTGTCACCATGACTTTTTGCAGTCAGTGTGAGTCTATCACCACTCATACTGTCCTCCTATGCAAGTCTTAAACCTCAGCTCTTCATGTTAAAGCCTTAAAAATAAGAGAAAGTCCTTGAAAAGCTATAAAACTCTGGTTCCGCACTTTCTCTTACCATTACCTGCGGTCCCACACCCTTTGGTCATGTTACCTACGAACCTGCCCGCTCTGTCTCTAAAGGAGTGGGTGCGGACCCCTATGAAAGTCAAAAAGGCGCAAGTTTATTCTTAAAAACTCACTTTGGGTTAATTCTAGACGCTTCTAGAAGGAATCTTGACGTGGTTGGTTCGCTCCTAGGTGGTTCATGCATCCCATAACTAAAGGAGCTAACCCCTTGATAGGAGGAGCTTATCCCTTTGAAGGTGGACCTAGTAACTTCCCTCCTCTGCACTATAAATTGAGGCATTGGGCTGGTTGCTAGGGAGGTTGAAAGCTGAAGATTTTTAAGGGTAAATGCTGTTGGAATTTAGACTTCCTATTTGAGCTTGAGAGGAGAGATTACATACCTTTTGGCTTCTTTGGGAAGAGAGTGAAACTTGTCAAAGTAGAGGAGATTCTTGCTGGACCCTGGGAGGAGCTTGTACAACATCAAGGCACCAAGGTTGTAAAGTTCTTCTTTGATTAAAGTTAATACAATCAAATTCATTTTTCTCAATAAATTGTCTTCTATGGTTTATTTCATGAATTCCTTGATCATCATGATAAATATGGTTTATTATATTGGCTTTTCAGGTGTTATTTGATATGTGTGCCTATTTGTGTTTGCAGATTCTTCAAAAGGGAACTCATTTGGACAAACGGAGCGTGGCTTCCACAAACTAGCACTGGACCCGAGGTAGGCCTAAAACACCTATTAACCTTTATTTATAAATCGCATATTTAGAGAAAGATAGAATTTGTTTGGTTTGCTTGTCGCTAGATATCCATAGATACTAGGGAGATTGGTCTTGTCCGCAAGAATGATTTATCCGCCCGACAAAATGGCAACTCCACTGGGGACTTGAATTTTTGGTTTTTGCCTTTGCTTTTACTTTGACTTGAGAAACTATTTCTCTGTTTCTGGTTTTTTCTTGCTGTGTGGGATTGGGTAGCTTTTTAGATTTTGAATTGTTTTTGTTTTTTCATATTTTTGAGAGTGGACCACACCTGCTGTTTGTAACACAGTGCGGACATACCCACACTGTTCTTTTAATACACAGTGCGGTACCGCGCCTGGTTATACCAGGGGCCTGCGGACCCTGTCAAAATTTTGAAAAAACTAAAATCTTTTCATTCAATTAAGCCTAGGATTTGTTTATGTTGTTTAGCCTCTACCAAGATCTACACGTGTCTTGTCAGAAACTTTTTGTGAGTGAATTCCATTGGCATTTAGGTTGTAGGTGAATTTCTAGAAGTTTTGTTTGCTTGGCTTGAGTTTTGTTTGGTCTTTGTAGTAACTCAGAGCTTAGAATCCTTAGAAACCTCAGATCACCTTGGTTTTTGTTGGTCTTCATATGAGTATGACCGATTTGTAAAATCTGCCTTTGGTGAGGAATACATCTCGTTTTTCTCTTTGCGAAACTTCGAAAAGAACTTGTTTTGAAAGTTTTGGATTTCATTTTTAAAAAGAAAACGAAAGCTGGTTGTTTTTTGATTAAGTTGTTATTCTGAACAAGTTAGTCCTTAGTTTGCTGATAACTAAGTAAAACATCCTTGAAAATAAATTTTGTAAGCTTTTACTTCAATTAGTTTTTTAGAATTTATAGATCTCAAGATTAGATTTTTTAATAGTTTTGAGTGTTTTATAAAAATTAAAAAAAATCTCTCTTTTGAAAAAGTTTGTTTTTGTAGTATTTGAGTGTTTGAAAAGAAAGGGAAATTTTCATGAGCATAATTAGTAGTTTCGCTTTTGAGTGTATTGAAAAAGACAAAAAGTTCTTCGTTTCATTTGATTGTTAAGGAAAGATTTGTTTTTACAAGCATTTGCATTCTCAACTCTTTCTTTAGCTAGAAGTTCATTGAAGAAAAAGGATTGTTTATCATCTTAAGTGCATTTTTAGTGTTTTGGAGTCGAGTCTTCACACCATAAAGTTTCATCTCTGCACCTTTTGCCTTAAGAAAAACCAATAAAAATAATGCTTAAAGTAAAATCTATCTAGCAATATTTTTATTTCTAGGGCTCTTTATCACCAACATAGCTTAGGCTAGTATCTTGGAGTAGGGAGTAATTAACTCTCCAAGATAGTAAAAACAAACAAGTAGCTGTATCTTGTGGTAGGAGATAAATTCCAATTGTTACATCTATGCTCTGGGAAGCTCCTCTTAAAGGATTCAAGCACGAGATCGTATCCTAACCAGTGGGGTAATCAATCCTTCCTCATTGGGAACGATAGAAGATATACACGTATTAAAAACGGTAAACCTCAGATTAACCATTGTCGAGGAGCCTGGGGTCACTTGTTGGTAAACCTTGGATTATGTCAAGGAGCCTTGAAGGGGATTGAGCTTGCTACTCTGCCCTTGCGTGTGTGTCGGATCACAGACTGTTCCCCCAGGTATATTTGTTTCTATTGGTAACCATAGTGACCATATTCTATAGGATTCTTTCCTAAGGTGACAGTGGAGGGAAGATCCTGTTGTACCTGGAGCAGACGTCGAGTAGACTCACTTGGATTTTCTGGGGGGTTCTCTTCACTTGAGACGGTTTAGTGGAGAAACTTGTGCTAGTCTATTCATTAAGTAGGTTGTCAGGGTAACTGTTCCAACCGCCATTTCTGTATTGAATTCTGCGACGTTGGATTTCATCACCAACTAGTATTTTCAGTACGGAAAGTTACTGTTTGTGTGTGGTTTGAACTCCTAGATTCTTTAGGCGTGTGCTTCAAATTGTTTGGTTCTTTAGAGACTTTAGGTGGTTTTCATTGAGATTTTTCTTTGTTTGTGTGTGAAGTAATTAAAATTTTTAATCGTGGTTGAATTACCGAGACAGTCTTGTAGACTTCGGGGCCAACCTCCTGAGTTTTCACCAAGCCAGCTTGAAGGGCTACAAGCTCTTGTAACTCCTAGTGAAAGTAGAGTTGGGTCACCAGAAGAAGGAGAATCTTCTTTAGTAGTGCATCCTGATTATCAAGTTCAAGCACCAGAGTATATTATTGAACCTGTTTCATTTTCCGAAGTGACTGGTAGTTTTTCTTCTACTAGTGAATTAGCCGAGGAACCTGAAATTTCTGAACCTGAAACTGAAGCTGCTGCTACTCCATCATCGAGATTTGCCTCTCCAACTTCCAGTGATCTTGGTTCACCCAAGGTAGAAAGAGTCATTACCCAAAATCTTCCTTCTGGACTTATTTCTATTGAAGGACTTGTTACTCCGGAAGAAGGTATATCTATCCCTGAAAATCAACCAACTATAGAACTTAGGGAGCGTGAATCAATCTTTTACAGTCCACCTAGGAGGGACGCTTGGTATCTTTCATTGACCAATTTTCTAGAAAACCAGGGACTAAGTTTTTCACCACCTCGCATTCATTTTCATCCAACACCTAGAGGTTATTATCCTCCTTTGAATATGTCAAGACAGTCATCCATGTTTTTTCAATCTCCAGAAACATTTTTATATGGCGGTCCTTCTGTTCCCTCTGGGTATCAGTCACTTACTAGTACTTTTTCAGGAGCATCTCCTCAACCTGTTGAACAAGGGTTATTAACTGGTAATAACGAAACTAAACCGTTGAGTGTAGAATATATTCTTATGATGTCAGGTACCATTCCAAATCCGCAACCTCAAGGTGGCCAGTTACCGCCTGGGGGCAACCTCAAGGTCCTCAATTATTGCCTGGGGGAAACCTCAAGGTACTCATTTATCGCCTGGGGGGCAACCTCAAGGACAGTACATACCTTCGGGACAGTACATTCCTCAAGGTCAACCCCAGACTCAGTACATACCTCAAGGTCAACCCCAGTATCAATATTTGCCTCAAGGTCAACCTCAGTGTCAGTACATGCCTCAAGGTTATCAACCTCAAGGTCAGTACCCAACCCAAGGTTTCCAACCACCTTCAGGTCAATCATTTGTCCAAGGAGCTGGAAATGTACCTTTGAATTATCAACCCTACCCTCAACCCGGTTATGGTCCTCAATATGCTCAACCTTCTATGGGCCCATACCCTGGAATGAATATAGTGTGGGATCCATCTCAAACCCAACAAATCTTGCAACCAAATGTGCAGTTGTCATCTCAATCTGGACAGCCCTTGGTTTCTGGTTCAACCCAGCAACCTGTCCAGCCTACTATTCAAACTTCTGCACCTTCTGTAGTTTCTCAGCCTGGGCCTAGTTCGCCTCGAACTCTGCCTCAAACGACTGCTGCAACATCTGTTCCATATACCCCACCTACTTCTGGAGTATCAACAGCTCCGGTTTCTACTGTTCCTGCATCAATTCCTCAAGCATATTTACCTCAGTCTGGACCCACAATTCAGACTTCGGTTCAAATGCCTATAGGACAACCTGGTCCAAGTACGGTTGTCACAAGTCAACCTCAATTTACTTATCAACTGTACCAGGGACAGTACCAATTCGGTCCTGCTGTGCAGAACCCAGTCTATCAGTATCAACTGTACCCTAGATATAATTATCAGCAACCTCAACAACCCCAGTACGGTCCGGTTAATACTAGTTTTCTGGGAGGATATAATATCCCAAATGTAATTCCAATTCCTAGTTATCCTGGATATCCTCCTCCTGGGGCTAGTCTCATGACCCAGGGTTTTCAAGACCCTAATCCTTAGTTACCGTTCATTGCAACGTTGGACTTGCCTGACTTGTTGCGCCTTACGAACAATCCAATTAATTATCTTCCGTTTTGGCCGCCAATGCCGAATAAGTTGCCCAGTGACATCCCAAAGTTTGAAGGTAAATCAGGAGAGGATCCGTCGAACCATGTGATGATTTATCACCTCTGGTGTGCATCTAACTCCATTTCAGATAATTCAATTCGTTTACGGCTTTTTCAACGCACTCTAATTGGTCTTGTGGCCAAGTGGTACATTGAGTTACCGCGAGCCACTTTTTATAACTTTAGTCAGTTAGCCACTTCGTTTTTAACTCATTTTCAGTTGCCTGTCAGATATGACAATGGCACGGAATTATTGACTTCATTAAAGCAGTCAACGTCCACTTATATTTCAGATCACATTCATGAATGGAGACGTCGATGACGTTTAGTGAAAGTTTTTATTCTAGATCAGATCTTATCAGAATGGTTTGTTAAATCATTACTACCGAAAATCACTGAGGATGTAGCTAAGGCAGGAGTCGTTACTGAAGAGCAAGTAATTGCTCAAGCTCAGTGCCTTGACATTTTTTATACGCAGTCGGGTACCTTACACGAGAAAATCCCCGACCTTCCTAAAAAAAATCAAATAACTGCAGCTCCTTCAAGGTCTCGTGCCGCTGACGGTATGATTGGTACAGTTAACACCAAAAGTAAGAAGAAATATTCCAAGAATTCTTCTCCTATCATAACTTTACCAGATTCCCCGACAGGAGATTCTTTCACGGAAATTTTTGTCGATATTCATGTTGTAGAGTCATCTATGGCCAAATCAAAATCCGGCGGTAAAAAGAAGGGGAAGAAGAAAAATAAATCAGATAAAAATTTGAAAGAGAAACCAGAAAAAATGGAATCTACTGATGAGAAACGCAAACCTCGTTATCCTTGTCTCATTTGTGACGAAGAGAATTTTACAAGAGACTGCCCTCATCGCGCTGAGGTTGCAAAAATTTTCAAAGGTTCTCAAACGCCTGTTGTTTTGAAGGATCCTTTTCCTAGTCAAGACAGTAAGATGATAGGTTCTTCCTCAAATGCCTCAGAAGAACCCATAATGATGATGTCCCATGTTAGGATTGCGACACGATCGCAAGATTATGGAAGTAAAAGTCCTATTGGTGGTAAGGAAGCAGAATATTCTAATTCAAACCCATAAACTTCAACTCTCGGTTCCGATCTGCTACAGATCGAGAAGCCTAACCTAGACTTAGTAATCAAACTGCCCGCCAAGGGTATACTTCGAAATTCAGCTTTCAATCCACATGCGAGAGCTGCTCAGAACTATAACATTGTTGAAGATTTAGCCATTTCACCTTCAGCAATGTCGGCTTTGGAGGTGCTGCAATCATGTCCAGCACAGCATAAATTGCTATTGTCGGCTATAGGAGCTGTTGATATTCAGGACTCGAACCTTATAATTTCTGATTTATAAAATAGTACACCTCGTTTACCTCATCAAATGGCTTTCCAAATTCCAGTGTTAGAAAAAAACATACCTTGCTATAGGACTGTAATTGATGAGGGAGCTTCAACATGTATTATGTCGATCCAGTGTTGGAGATCGCTTTGTTCTCCTACACTTAATCAATCCTCGATGATTCTAAAGGCTTTTGATGTCCGTGGGTTCCATCCTTTTGGAATTCTACAGGATTTACCTATAAGGGTTGAAGGCAAAACTGTTAATCTGGATGTGGAGGTGGTTGATGCCCCTCTAGATTACAACCTTCTCTTGGGTCGTAGTTGGTCTTACGCTATGACTGCTGTTGTTTCATCGGTCTTTCGGCTCATAAAATTTCCTCATAATGGAAAGATCGTAACTATAGACCAGCTAACTTACTTTTCATCCGACCCAACCTCTTCTGAAAGTATCCAGCATGTCGGCAAAACAACTATCCCTTATAAGGATGTTGGAGTAGGATTAGTTAGGATTAGTTAAAGATTCTGGTTTACTGGGAACTTTTTCCTTTCCTCCTCCTAACGTATCACCTTCTACTGCAACCATTCATATGATTGATCAGATACTATTGTTTATGATGATCCTTGGATCGTACATTCCGAATCTGAGATGGATTCATTTGGTGATGCTATGCCTTTGAGTCCCTGTGAAATTGCGTATCAGGCCGTATAGTCGTTTTCTGACCCTTCTTCAACTGAAATTGACTTAATGAATGTGGTCCATGAAGAATCACTTTCAACATCAAACTCAGATTCAAAAACATTTTCCGAACTTGTTCATACGGATGAGCAAATTCATGAAATTTTGTGTGTTGAAGATTTACCATGGGAAGATCTTCATCATAGATCTTCGTTCTTACCTGAGATTGATCATTTTGAAAATGATTTTTCATCTATTTTTACGACTGATTATGTCAAGGAACCTCAGAATCCATTGGAAAATCCTGATTCTGAGTTAAATTTGGGAAATATTTCTCAAATTGTTCCTATTGACATTTCAGTTAAGCCTGGAATTGTTGAAAACATTCATATAGGTGCCTCTTGTACGGAAGATGAATTTCAAACATATAAGGCCCTATTTCAAGAATTCTGAGACGTTTTTGCCTGGTCATATGAAGAAATGCCAGGAATTGATCCAGCAATTGTTGTTCATGAAATCAAAACTTCCCTGGATGCTAAACCCGTTCAGCAACGTTTGCATCAGATTCACCCGCGAAAAGCTATTGCTATTAAAGCAGAAGTTGAAAAATTACTTAAAGCAAGTTTCATTTATCCAATTCCCTTAACGGATTGGGTATCGAATATTGCTCCTATTAACAAAAAGCAGGGAACAATAAGAATATGTATCGATTATAGGGATATTAATCGAGCCTGTCCAAAAGACAATTATCCAACTCCCTATATCGATCAAATCATTGATGATTGTGCCGGCAGTGAAATATTCTCCTTTATGGATGGTTTTTCCAGTTACAATCAAATAAATATTCTACCTGCTGATCAACCAAAAATGGCTTTCATTTGTCCATGGGGGACATTTGCTTATTTCAAATTACCTTTTGGGCTCAAGAACGTCGGAGCAACTTTTCAAAGAGCCATGTCTTACGCGTTTCATGACATCAAGCACATTGTGCAACCTTATCTCGATGATTTACCTGCTCATTCATTACGTAGAGCCAATCATCTCATTCATTTACGAGCAATCTTTATGAGGTGTAGGCATTATCGAATTAGGTTGAATCCACACAAGTTTGTTTCTGTATAGAAATGGGTCGGTTACTGGGATTTTTTTTTTCGAAAGCCGGCATTCATGTCGATCCCTCGAAGGTTGAAGCTATTGTCAAATTGCCTCCTCCTTCGACTCTTCACCAACTCCAAAGTTTGCAAGGGAAAGCAAACTTTTTACGTCGATTCATTCCTAACTACGCCAAGATAACAAAGGGTTTTACCCGGTTGTTGAAACAGAATACTCCATTCCTTTGGGATGAGATAGCTAACAAATATTTTGATGCACTAAAACACGCGTTGACCCATGCACCGTTATTGCATCCTCCCAACTACAACCAAGACTACTTCTTATATCTTGCCGCCTCTCATTCCACCATCGGAATGGTGTTAGTTCAGGAAGATGAATTCAGTAGTGAACATGTGATTTATTACCTTAGTCGCACTTTGAATCCAACTGAGCTAGAATATTCACATGTGGAGAAATTGGCTTTGGCAGCTGTTCAAGCTGTCCAATGTTTTCGTCATTACATTTTACTATGAAAAACTACTGTAATTTCCGACTGTAACCCTATGATCTATATTTTGACAAAATAATTGCTAGGGGGAAAGTATTCCAAATGGATTGTTATCCTGTAGGAATTTGACTTGGAGTTTGAAAAATCTAAGTCAAAGAAATCTTTAGTTTTTGCGAAGTTGATGTGTGACTTCCCGCGTGCTGATACTGAAACTGTGGCGGAAGAGCCCATTGCGGACAAATCCTTGTTTCTTATCAGCACTCTTGATCCATGGTATGGAGATATCATAGTTTATCTCCAAACCCAATCCTTTCGGCCTGAAATTTCAAGATCAGAGTGTCGGAAAATACGATTCCAATCCCAACAATACAAAATTATTGGAGATACACTTTATCGTCGTGGGGCGGACTCTGTTTTCCGACATTGTTTAACTCATGAGGAAGCTGAAAGGGTTTTATAGAGCATGTGGAGGTCATATGTCTACTTTTCCACAACCCAAAAGATATTGCGCACTGGCTATTTCTGGTCGTCTTTGTTTAAAGATTGTATTAACGCAGTCCGAAAATGCCACAACTGCCAAATTTTTTATCGAAAGATGCGCGCTCCACCTGCTCCTCTCCACCCTATAATTGTCGTCAGTCCTTTTGCGAAATGGGGTATCGATTTTATTACATGTAACCCTCACTCGGCCGGGGGGCATGCATATATCATCCTTGTGGTAGTTTATTTTACCAAGTGGGCCGAGGCGATGCCTACATTTTCGGCAGATGGCAAAACTGCTACGATTTTTGTTTTCAATCATATAATTGCTAGGTTCGGTGTTCCATAAGTGATTATCACTGATCATGGGCGTCATTTTCGAAACATTATGATGACTGAACTAACAGATCAACTTGGCCTGCGTCACGATAGTTCTACTCCATATTACCCACAGGCTAATGGTCTGGTTGAAGCCATTAACAAAGTTCTAGTCATTATGATCTAACGAATCATTGGGATTCATACGTCAAATTGGAATAACATGTTATTTTCAGCGCTTTGGGCGTATCAAACCTCAGTAAAAACATCAACTGGTTTCACTCCTTTCCAACTAGTTTATGGTTTGGAAGCTGTGTTACCCATTGAATGCAAAATCTCGTCATTGCAAATGGCCATAGAATTACTTCCAGCCACTTCCGAAGAGTAGAAACGTTTGTTTTACTTGGCTCAACTAGATGAGAATCGACGTGATGCTGCACTAGCAATCGAAACTCATGCCAAACATATTAAAGCTCATTACGATCGAAATGTTACTCGTAATTTTTCGGAAGGAGACCTAGTCTTACTGTACGATCAAGCAAATGATAAGTTAGGTGCTAGAAAATTCGTACCCATGTGGCATGGTCCTTATGTTGTTAAGCAAAAGCTGGAAAAAGGGGCCTATGAATTGGTAGACTTTGATGGAGTCTCTTTAGGTAAACCCAAAAATCGTCTTTACCTGAAGAGATATTATGCTTAAATCTGGGTGTGGAGATTTTAGTTAGGTTAGTTTTCTTTCTAGACTGGTGTGTTTTAGATTAGAAAAGTGTGCTTAGTTTAGAGAGTATTTTCGTCATTATTCATGCTTATCTTGATTTTACTCTTGATACTGCAGATGTCGATGTCTCTTCAAACGTACATTGGTTTTGCTGATGGTGCTTGTCGTAATACACAGAACATTTCTTCCACAGCTTGGGTTATCTATTCACCCTCTGATGAGTTGGTATCTATGCATGGGGTAAGCCTCAGTCAAACAATGAACAACATTGTAGAGTGTAGTGCAGTGATTGCATTATTATCTGAATCCATTTCATTTGGAATTCGGAATTTTATTGTGAGGTTCGATTCTGAACTCGTTGTATTGCAACTTAATAGAGTTTATGCCATTAGAAATCCAGTGTTATTGAGATTATTTTTGAGAGTTCGTCTCTTGGAATGTGAATTTGACTATATTGAATATCAGCATATTCCAAGATATTTAAATACATTAGCAGATGCAATTGCTTCTCGAATGTTAAGTAGACATTTGCAATAATCAAACAGTAAATTTAAAAACATTCCATAACATGTTTTACAAGATAGCCAGTAATAGTGATATAGCATAGCACAGAAGTGTGTCATATATACATCGTCTTCGATCATAGGTTGAAAAACACCTTATGATCGGCAAAATGATAGTGCAAAAAGCAAACATGTCATATGAGTCTACAACAGGCAATCATCCTATCACTGGTGATGATCACGATAAGAAACCACTGCATGGGCCACCCTACAAAGGAACCTCCTGAAAGGTCCTGGGACCCCAATCACATAGCGCTGTAGCCTAAGATGAATATCATCTATGCTAGTATCTGGAATGTCTGCTGTCAAATGCTCTAGATGGTTTTCCAATTCGGCCAGGGTCTCTGTAGATTCGTCCCGTGGGGCTAGTGCTGGTTCAGCTAGCTGTTTCCTCTCATAAGGCCGGAGAGTGGCTAGTCGCCATGGACCTACATCTACATTTGAAACTTTTACTATCAATTTTTAGACGTTTAAAAAAAAAAAAAAAAAAATAATAATTAGAAAATGTTGAAAATGATTTCACCTGAGTCATCCCATTGCTCTCTTGGTGGAAGAGCCATGTCTGGGTCACCACGATAATCCATCCCAGCATAAGGAAAATCCTGAATAGCAAAAACTTGGTTCTCCAACCACTGAAAATACTCAGGAGGAAATCGAACAACCTTTGAACCCTCCTCAGGATGACGAGCCATAACTGCAACCCAACACATCAGTTTGGGCTCTCAGGGAAGTCCAGCTCCAACAGAAAGATGCTGTGGGACCAACATTCGGACCCCCTCTAGACCAAATCTCACAACCAAGAAACCATATCCAAAGTTTTTCAGTTGTCCGTTCTTTGCTCTAGTTAATTGGCCTTTTACATTAGCCAACACAGCTTCGCACCAATTGAAGACGGTGCCTCGAAAGCAGTCCACTGCCATCCGCATTTGGGATCCGGTGGCCATATGTAGTGCTGCGCTTCCGTAGAGCCTAGTGACAGTAAATGCAATCACTTTGAGTTCAGGATGGGAAATGGTTTTGATATCAATCCCTTTGTCCTTGGTTTGGTCGTGACAAAACTCTAGCCGGAGGCTATCGACAGACTGGCCACCTGGCCTAGTCCCGAATAGAGTCAATTGTTCACCTCTCTTAGGCAAACCAGTCAAAAATTAAATGTCTTCCGGCTCCATTTCGAGCTGGTGGCCACCAATAATGAAACATTGGTCCTGCACATTCCACCTGTCCACCAGCCACTGCAAAAAGTCCACTTGGGCCCTCATGCCAGGTATGGCCCAGAATTTATATAGCCCGCATGCCCTCAAAGCATCTATTGAGGGTTGATGATTTAGTGCGGCAGCATCCACATCTTCGTGCTCCCGTTCCCGCCAGCTAAGCATGATGTATACCCTACATTCAAAGAAAAGGCGGATTAGAACATCTTAAATCAAAGCTTTTGGGTGGAATTTGAAAAATTTAAGTTTGAAAACCTATGCCGTAGGGACTGCACTCTCTAGGTTAGAGACAGTGCGTAGGTCCACACTCTACCTTAACAGCAGGTGCGAGCCACTGACCTTTTTCCTTTTACGAAAAAGTATGGGTCCGCAGGTTTCGCATGCTACACCTGCGGACCCCCGCGCGGGGTCTTTTAACCTAAATATTTCCTAAAAATGAAAATATAAACCTAAAAACAAATTTCAAATGGATGAAATGCAAGAGTAAGGTGATGTGGATTACCTAGAGGTGACGGCGTTCGATTCCAATGGACGGATTTTCCGCAATCTTCACGGGAAGTTTCTTACCAAAAGCTCTCTTTTCTCACTCTGAAGTCAAACGGTAAAAATGAATTTACAAAAGCCCTTTTTATAAGCTTTTTTGAATAAATGAATTTTTAATTTGTTTATTTTTCACTTTAAAGAGGTAACTTTTGAAGCATTTTTATTTATTTTAAACAGGTATGAGTAATGTTTGAGTTTTTGTGCAGAATATCGGATTTTTCAGGCAAAATTGATCATTTTCGACAAAAAACATTAGATTCACCTTTAAGCTCTTTTTTGACTCCTAAAACATGAAAAGATTGCCGAGTTTTTCTTTTTAAGCTCATTAAAACGGAATTAAAAAGACGGTCCACTTACAGCTCTTTTCTGACCATAAAAACATGAAAAGATTGTCGTATTTTTGTCGTTTCAAATTCGATATTAGTTATAAAATGACGTGTCATTGATCGCTTTTTTACTTTTTCGGATCAAAGACACTAATTATGAAAAGTACTCCTTGATTGTAATGATCAAGAGGTTCTCTCAAGTATTATTTTATACTTTTTTCGGGCTTGGGAGAAACAAATTTATGAAAAATGACAACCATGGAGTTTTCTTAAGTTTTTTCAGGCTCCCTAAAATTGAAAAACACCGAGTTTCTCCTATACTAGACTCGTTAAAATTTAACAGTAAAGGACCTTTTCAATTACAAACAGGAATGAACCTCTCCTTCTTAGGGTTCGAATTTAAACTAAGTTGGACTCATCCGAAGGATGAGCTTATAATCAAGCAAATGTTATCCTCCTCAAGCTTGTCAAAAATAAAGAGGTACTTGCCAAAAATGGTGGGGGAAAAGAGAGAAAAATGAACCTGTTTGTTATACTTTGTGTCTCAGAAAAACATTTAACCACTCTTGAACACGACACTTTTTATTCACCTGGGTTGGGAAATCCTTTGCCTAACAGTTTATCAAACCGTATTGAAAGTCTTCAGCCGATTTCTGGGTATTAACTTTGGGTCAATTGTTACCAAACCATCTGCTGTGTCATTATGTGTTCAAGAGTCAGTGCAAATAAACCATTCATCTGCAAAATATCTATCATCCATCTTGACCATCCCTAAGTCAGTCCTTGCAACTATATTTCTTCAAACTTGATTTATGATTTCGTGTTGTGGGCTTGCCTACGACGGATCGCTTTCTATCGACTTCAGCTCATTATCTAGAAAGATGATCTAGAGATCATCAGTACCTTGGGATCTACATGCCTCAATGGCAGGTTTCTCATCTTCAACAATAGGTTGTATCATTGACCTTCAATCGAAGGATTCCGTGACATGTTTGACATCAACACATTTATTCACATTTCATGGATTGTACTGAGTACTTTGAGAGCCATTGACATTAATGGTGGTTTCTCTCACAGTTGTTAACAGTTTACATCATTGACTGGTAATCAAGTGGTTTCTACCATGTTCGACTTCGACACATTCATTCACATGGATAGAATCGTACTATTTCGGGAAGTAGAAATCAAGACCCTGGATCTAGTTTCCACCATCCAAGTTGCGAGGAATTTTGTATTCATTATATAGTGGACTATTCATAAACAGATGGCTGCACCCATACTGTGTCTACATGTGTCTATACTTGTGATGTATTACAAGATCATTCCTATATCAGAGCAGTTTAGTTAGTTTTCTAGTCAGTTTTGATCTGAGTATGGGAATGCCTACCTCAGCGATGATATGATCTCATATATATATTTTGTATTGAATGTTTTTACACATTCCAACCGAGCTCTCCACAAGATGATCCTCGAAATGATAAAGTACTTCACTCTTCTTAGATGATAAATGAAATCCTCATCTACTACATACTTCGGACTTTATGGGGCAATCTGTTACACAAAATATTGTACCCATGACTTTTTGCAGTCAGTGTGAGTCTATCTCATACTGTCCTCCTATGCAAGTATTAAACCTCAGCTCTTCATGTCAAAGCCTTAAAAATAAGAGAAAGTCCTTGAAAAGCTATAAAACTCTGGTTCCGCACTTTCTCTTACCATTACTTGCGGTCCCGCACCCTTTGGTCATGTTACCTGCGGACCTGCCCGCTCTGTCTCTAAAGGAATGGGTGCGGACCCCTGTGAAAGTCAAAAAGGTGCAAGTTTATTCCTAAAAACTCACTTTGGGTTAATTCTAGACGCTTCCAGAAGGAATCTTGACGTGGTTGGTTCGCTCCTAGGTGGTTCATGCATCCCATAACTAAAGGAGCTAACCCCTTGATAGGAGGAGCTTATCCCTTTGAAGGAGGACTTTCTCCCTTTGAAGGTGGACCTAGTAACTTCCCTCCTCTACACTATAAATTGAGGCATTGGGCTGGTTGCTAGGGAGGTTGAAAGCTGAAGATTTTTAAGGGTAAATGTTGTTGGAATTTAGACTTCCTATTTGAGCTTGAGAGGAGAGATTACATACCTTCTGGCTTCTTTGGGAAGAGAGTGAAACTTGTTAAAGTAGAGGAGATTCTTGCTGGACCCTGGGAGGAGCTTGTACAACATCAAGGCACCAAGGTTGTAAAGTTCTTCTTTGATTAAAGTTAATACAATTAGTTTCATTTTTCTCAATAAATTGTCTTCTATGGTTTATTTCATGAATTCCTTGATCATCATGATAAATATGGTTTATCATATTGGCTTTTCAAGCATTATTTGATATGTGTGCCTATTTGTGTTTGCAGATTCTTCGAAAGGGAACTCATTTGGACAAACGGAGCGTGGCTTCCACAAACTAGCACTGGACCCGAGGTAGGCCTAAAACACCTATTAACCTTTATTTATAAATTGCATATTTAGAGAAATATAGAATTTGTTTGGTTTGCTTGTCGCTAGATATCCATAGATACTAGGGAGATCGGTCTTGTCCACAAGAACGATTTATCCGCCCGACATAGATGGATTATAGTGTTGCCATTATGATACATATTTGGCACTATGACACAGGTGTTTTCCTTGATAGCAACTCACACAGATGACAGATCACAGTTCAGGATCATAAAATGAAGAAAGAGAGGTATATGCAGGTTCCCCACTGTCCAAGTTGCGTGTACACATGGGTTCGCAGAACAAAAGGCGCGTACAGCGTACACACGCACTTTCACGCAAAGAAAGGCGCATACATGTTGGAAAACTTAGCTTTGGTCCATGGTATTTGGTCCATGATATTTTGATCCATGGTATTGGTCCAAGGTATCATGTCCGAAGTGTTGACCCTAGGTATTTGGTCCAAGGTATTACTTCTAAGTGGTTTTAGACTATGGTATTGAGTAAGGCCTAGGACTATAAAAGGAGGAGAAGATCATTAGGAAAAGGCACTCATGAATTGAATATCTAATGAAGAGCAAGATCTAGAATATAGATTGTTGGGTTATGGTGCACAACTGGGTTTGAATCAAGGATGAACCTGAGCGCTTGATGATGGATAAGTTCTATTGATGGGTCAAGATCTTAAGGCTTGAAGCGAAGTATCTTTGTGTGAATTTTGATCTTTTATCTAAATCATTGGCGCCTATTGCAATCTGTAAATATGATGATTTGTGTATAACTGATGTTTGGAATTGTTGTAAAGTTTAAATCATCACTTACAGATATGTACGCAGGTTCACTTTAGCAAAAGCGCATATACACGTTGTTTCTGCATATCCAAACGGTGTATACACAGGATTTCCTTGGGAAAACAGCGTATGTACGCAAGTTCGACATATTGAAGTAGTGTATACCTAATAAACTATGATTTAGCTACTTCTGTTTGTTGTTGCAATGTTATGGGTTCTAGCTTGGGTTCTGGTTACTATTACTGTATTCTGGTTACAGCATTCTGAGAAGTGATTCAGTTTTGGTTGGTGCAAAGGAGATTGATTGATGCAGATATATTTGATGTTTTGGTTGATGATGTTGACGAATCTAGTCTGAAAATTTATGAAATGTGGTCCCTGGAAGAAAATAGAAGGTTTACGCCTTCTGTAGGTCAGCACTTGCATACTAGTAAACATGTCAGCTAGTACAAGAGCTAGGGGGTTGTAGCTCCCTTCCAGGAGAAGCTGGAGAATGAGAGAAGGTTGTAGCCTTCTACAGGTTGAAGTATGTGTATTGGTATAAGATTGCACTAGTACAAAAAAATTGTAAAAAGAAGTTTCTTATTAAAATAAGATAGAGACGATTGCAGCGGGTGGTTTTCACCCACATTGGGTTTCCACCTTATATCTTGTGTTCTTGTGTGTGATTTTCTGCTATGTTTTTACTGCACCTAGTTACTGTTTATATGGTTCTGATGCACATCAACATATGATGAATTAACTAAATTATAAGTTTGTAGGGTATATGCTAGTTGCCTTAAATACAGTTGCGTATATACGCAAGTTTCATTAACTGAAGTAGCGTATATGAATCAGATTGTGAAATGAAATATTATTGACTTAATAATACTGATTCACCCCCCCTCTCAGTATTATTTCCAACACTTGGTATCAGAGCCAAGTCCTTCAAAAGAAGCTTGATCGCTTGAAGGAAGATCTATCATCATGAGTAACTACGAAAGAGAGGGATCCATTAGACCACCAATCTTTGATGGGAGAAACTTCATCTATTGAAAGGTAAGACAACAGGCTATCTTCAATCTCTTGGAATAGATGTCTGGGAAATCGTAGAACGAGGATATACATTTCCATCAGCAATTCCTACAGATACGACAGGTAAAAAGCAATATGAAACCAATGCCAAGGCTGTCAATACATTATTGGGGAGTCTGTCACAATCAGAATTTGTCAAAGTTATGCAGCTCAAGACCACCAAATAAATATGGGACAAGATTCTTCTAAGCTATGAAGGAGATGATGAGGTAAAATGTGCAAAACTGAAATCTCTCAGAATTCAATATGAAACTCTCAAAATGCGCAATGATGAAAGTATAGCTAATTACTTCTTACGTATAGATGAGATTGTTAATTTCATGAAGAACTTGGTGAAGAGATAAAAGAAGTTACCTTAGTTGAAAAGCTTTTAAGATCCTTGTCTACTAAGTTTGAATCAAAAGTTTCAGCCATAGAAGAAAAGGAGGATCTTAAGATTATCACTATGACACAGCTACACGGAATCTTAACTGCTTTTGAAATGAGAAAAGGAGGTCCATCAAACATGAGAGAAGCCACATTCAAAGCTTCAGGAAGAGGAGAACTTAATGAATCAAGACATGTTTCAGAAGAAGAGGAAGAAGCAAACTTTGTCAGGAATCTTCAACGGGGTTCTGGAAGATTCAGAGGTAAACTACCTTTCAAATGTTTTGCTTGTGGAAGATTCCATCACTATGTTGCCAAATGTCCTCATAAAGATAAGCTTGATAAAGGTAAGGAATCAGCAAAATGGAATAGAAAACAAAGTGTAAGTAAGAAGAGCTACTATACGCATGAAGATAGCGATGGTTTATCAAATACTAATGAAAATAATAATGACTATAGACTTATGATGGCTTTTGAAGATGACGATTTCTTGGATGCTTTAGATGAAGATAATATTTATGAAGAAATCTCTAAACTCAAAATCTTTTTAGAAGAAAAGAATATGATTATAGATACTCTGACATTCCAACTTGCTGAAAGAGAAAAAACAATGAAAAACTAGAATGTGAAATTGTGGGTCTAAGGAAGGATATTGAGAAAACAAAAGCTCTTAATCTCATATTTGCTAAAGGATCAGAAACTTTATATGAAATTATCAAAGTGCAGCGTTCTCCTCTGATAAATACAGGTCTTGGATATACTGAAGAAGCATCTCAAGCACAAAAGTCGTCTACCTTCACTAAAAGCTATCTTGATGCAACAAAGAGCAGTGAACAATTTGACAATCGTCAGCAAAGGCATAAAGCAGTTCACCAAGTAAATCGGGTTCAACCTACTTCAAGGATGAACAGAAGTTACAACCAACCTCAGGTAAATCATACTCAATTGCATCAAGAATGAATGTCAATGGAAACTACAATCACCAGGTCAGTAGATTCGATAATCACAGAAACTTCTTTAATGGCCAATGCTTTTCATGTCATAACTTTGGGCACAAAGTTGCTCAATGTGTTGCCTACACAACCATCATGACTAGAGAAGCACGAAATCAAAGGAATGTGACAAGGATAATGAAAAGGACCTACAATAACTTTTCGCTTCTTGAAAATGAAATAGAATGCTCTATCTGTAACAACTTTGGTCATGAAGATTCTGAATGCAGGAGTAAATTTCGGGAAACATCAAATCAGACTAATTCTAAATAAGAAGAAACCAATGAAGCACCAGAAGAACAAATGACAATAGAAGAAAAGACTCCATCTAGATATGTTCAGAAAAATCATCCAGAGACTCAAATTTTGGGACAGAAAGAGGCAGGTGTGCAGACAAGAAGAACTATTGCAGAAGCTTCAAGCTATCTAGCATTGCTTTCCTCCATTGAACCTCAAAATTTAAATGAAGCATGCAAAAATGAATGTTGGGTCAAGGCTATGAATGAAGAACTTGAGCAAATTGAAAATAATAATACTTGGGAATTAGTTCCTAGACCTCATGATAAGAATATCATAGGAACCAAATGGATATTGAAAAAAAAGCTGAATGAAAATGGTGAAGTTATCATAAACAAGGCTAGACTTGTTTGTAAAGGATATGCTCAACAAGAAGGTATAGATTTTGAAGAAACTTTTCCACCTGTTGCTAGACTTAAAGCCATAAGAATGTTCCTTGCTCTTTCTAGTTTTCAGAAATTCAAAGTATACCAAATGGATGTAAAATCTCTCTTTCTTAATGGAGACTTAGAAGAAGAAGTATATATTGAGCAACCAGATGGATTCATCCTTGGAAATGATCCAAAACTTGTATGCAGACTCAGAAAAGATCTCTATGGTCTAAAACAAGCTCCAAGAGCTTGGTATTACCGTCTTGACAAATACCTCCATCAACAAGGGTTTTCAAAAGGATCAGCTGATAGCAATCTATATACAAAGATTGATAATGATAAATTGCTTAATACTTGTAGTATATGTTGATGATATCATTTTTGGTAGCCATGAAGAAGCCATGAGTCAAAAATTTTCTTTGGTAATGCAGCAAGAATTTGAAATGTCCCTGCTTGGTGAGCTCACATATTTTCTCGGCCTACAAGTTCAACAAAATAAAGATGGTATTTTTCTATCACAAACCAAGTATCTCAAGCAGATCTTGAAAAAATACGGCATGGAAGAATCCAAACCAGTATGTACCCCCATGGTAACAGGATGTAGTCTTAGCTCAAATGATGAATCAGCAGCAATACATCAACCAACCTATAGATCCATGATTGGCAGTTTGCTTTATCTAACAGGTACCCAACCAAACATCATGCATGTAGTGGGAATAGTTGGAAGATTCCGAGCAAATCCAAAGGAATCACACCTTCAGGAAGTCAAAAGGATCTTAAAATATCTTCAAGGAACTCAGAATTTTGGTTTATGGTATCCTATGGATACAGATCTTACACTTCATGCATATAGAGATGCAGATTGCGCAGGAAGTGTGGATGACAGAAAAAGAACTAGTGGTGGTGCATTCTATATGGGCTCCAGATTATTGTCTTGGTTCAACATGAAACAAAGTTCAATTGCATTATCTACAACTGAAGCAGAATATGTGGCTACTGTATCTTGTTGCACACAACTCCTTTGGATGATGCAAACATTGCAAGACATTCAGATCACATGTACTCCACCCATCTCCATTCTATGTGATAATACAAGTGCAATCAGTATTTCAAAGAATCCAGTCATGCATTCCAAGACCAAGCACATACCCATCAAATATCATTTTCTACGTGAACAAGTGCTTGAACAAAAGGTCAAATTGGAGTATGTTCCCTCCAAAGAATAGGTTGTTGATATATTCACCAAACCACTGCCCAAAGAGACATTTGAATATCTCAGACAGAAGCTGGGAGTAGTTGATGCATCATCTTGCTATTGAAACTTATCTGTTTCAGAGAAAAGTGGTTGTACGCGAGTTTCATGAAGCATATCCACATACATACGTCAGTTTTTGTGGATACAGTCACGTATATGTTGGTTTGAAGAAAAACAGTATATGAAAGGAGTCTGATATGGGTCTAACAGAGATCATCTGGCACAGGTTCAGGGGAAGCATATACTTATAATAATGCATTGTTGGCATTATCTTAGAAGATCTTGGTACAAATTCACAGTTGTTTTTTATTTCAGTGGAACAGGTTCAAGGGGAGATCATGATTGTTGGTCTGGATGGTGATTGACAGACGTTGTTGATGATAGTTGCTGATAACTATCATAGTCTTTGTTAGGGCCTAAATCTACCTCAGGCTAAGAAAGGTAGGATCTAGGGTAACATCAAATCACGCTTAACCTGGTAGCTAGCCCTACCAAGTCGGGAGAGGGCTCTCTCCTTGTCAATCTCAGAAAATATGGTCAATGAAACTTGAGATGACTGATGTAATGACTGATTTTAGGCTAGGTATGTGTACATAGGTGTTTGATTGAATTTGATGATGTTTTGTTGGCTCAAATGTGAAAGGCAGATTTGGGTCCAGGGAATGAGGCTTAGTTTTGCAGAGATCTCTATGGGGCGAGGTAGGAAAATGGTTTGGTACTTCAAATTGAGTGAGATGGAGAGATTTTAGACTAGTGAGGAGTTGAAGAGGGCATGAAAGTCTCATGGATCCTCTTCAATCAGCTAAAAACATAGATAACTAAACAAACCCTAGGTAGAGCACTGCACTTTCAATGTATTCTACCTTTTATCCTTGTTTTATTTAGTTAAGATGAAGCAAAGAAAGATGATGGCATACATAAAACATATCTAAACTTAAAATTATAGAAGAAAACACAATACCAAAGCAAGATGCCACAAGAATCCCATAAAGTGTTGCAAACCCTGGTCTATTCCTTTGCCAAAACTGCTGAAATGAGTATACAATGAAGCTCCAAGCTTTCCCAAAAGTCCAACCATGCTAATGACTGAAAAATTACAAGATATAGGCAACCAAAAATTCATCCTAGCCTCTAGGGGTCGAGCTCATAAGATTAGGAGCTATTCCAACAAAATCTAAACTAAGAACTAAAAAGTAGGCAGTGGAACAGCTTGCCTCTAAAAACTAGGAAATTGATTCATTCAGTTGCAAACTACCTTTCAATGGATGAATCTACATCTATGAGTGAAAATTTAGCATAATTACATCAAAATCCATCATGTCACATTAAATTACATCATGAGTTTGAAAATTAGAAGGAAAAAGTCAAACTATGAGAAAACTAGGTGAAAAACAGAGTTTTGACCCAAAATGAGCAAAATTCCTCTAATGCGTCGCACTAATTTCCCTATGCATACTGCCTTTTTGCAGCTGATTTTGGAGGCCTTCCCGGTGTCCAAATTTGCTCCAAGTGAGCTTGCTGGAAATTTCTACCTGTCTACTTTCCAAAAGAAGTAGAATTTTTTAATTTTACCTCCATTTTCCCCTCCACAATGGAGTTCTCCCAACACTACTTCTTGTGTGTCAAAAAAGGGGCAGAAAGGTCATTTTTGAGGTGTTTTTGACATTTTTGGAAGCTCAAACCTGTCAAAATTTCTTGGCCATTTGGGAGCATGCATTTTTTTTCATGAAAAATCCAAAAATGCTAATTTTTCCTCAAAAGGAGGTCCCCATCAAAAGCGAGCGCCAGGTGGCGCGGCGCATTGGGTAGAAAAGCCTGTTTTTTAAGGCAAAAATTCCAAAATTGCAAAAAGTGTCCCAAATTTTTTGAAATTTGGGCTGAGTGTCCTCCATTAAGTGCTGTGTTGGGCCAAGGAAGCCTTAGCCAAGATCTGAAGTCTATCTTGCTCTTTTCGCCTCCTTGATGCCTTCTTCAACTTGGCTTTCAAATTCCTGATTCTTGCTTTGCACACCATATTTCTTGACAAGTAGTGGTATGCCATGTTTCTCAACATATTTTTCTCATTTTTGGCCTTCTCCAACATCTTCTCCAAGTGGATATTTTCCCTCTCCAACCAAGATTCACGATCAGCATTGATTTCTTGTTCAAGTGTTGTGAGCTTGACTTTCCTCCTTTTGGCAGCTTGCCGGTTTTCTCGTATGTTTCGTAGCTCCATTATGGTTTGCTGATCCTCTAGCTATTTGTTTCTTTGCTCTAGATATTTGATTATCCACTTGGCTCTTTCTAGGTTGAGAGACAAATGTTGAATGTCATCTTGTTGCTCCTGGATGATCTCTCTAAGCTTTGAGCTTTGTGAGCCCAAATCGGTGTCATCATCCTGAATAAGAATAAAATCTGTCTCTTGTCCTCCTGAAGGCCCCTCATCATACAATGGCCACTTTCCCTTGTCCTGTGCCTGCTCTGCTAATGAAAGAAGTGAGACCCCTTCCACCTCGGGTGGAGATAATACTCACTTTGCTGCTACAAACAACCTTCTAGTGCCCTTTTGGTAGGTGACAAACACTGGCACACTAGCAATTTGTGTCTCATGAATCTCCTGCCGATGTGAAGGTCCACCTGTCTCATGAAAAGCTGCTGGAGGTACTTGAAGACTTGTGAAGACTTCATGTGAAATGAAATCCTCCCATGATATGTTCTATAAACCAAGCTGATGCATGACCACAATCTTGATTACTGCAAAATGATATATGCTGTTATACTGCTGCTGAGGAGTCTTCCTATGCACTAAGGTGGTCATCTTCTCAATGTTCCAGCAAATAAAGTAGGGGAGATTCATCATTCTCACCCTAGTGAAGTGCATCAACAATCTGATATGATAGGCATACAGGCGAGAAAACCGGCCCTCACAGCTGAAATACTTAATTATGAGTTTCATCAAGGGAGCATATGAGTCTTTCAGATACCGGAAGGGAAAAAATCTGCTGAGATGTCTCTGATAACCAGCCTTGATGTAAGGCTCATAATGTTCTCTATCAATCTGCTACCTTTTATTCCACTGCTCACCGACATTGGGAATGCCAGTTGCTAGAGAAATAGACTCCGGTGTCAAGGTGAATGTCACACCTGCTAGAGTGACTTGGCCATTATGAAGATGGAGCACAAACAACCTAGCCAACTCATGATGGTATTGGACTCTCTCTACCATCTCACAGAACTGATAACAAGATTGGTGTTGAAAGCATGTGACAGCAAGAGGGCAGGCCTGCAGCTCGGCAAGTGAAGTAGGCTCCTCTCGTATATGTTTACCACCCTTGTGAGGTCTCCTTGGTGCATGCATTTCTCTAGGAGAATCACTGAGTATCTCCTCATCTTGGTCATAGGAAGGATCAGATTCCATGTTTGCCAATGTGTGAGTTTTCTTGATGAGTATGAAGAGATTAATGGTGTTTTTAGTTTTCTGCTACCAAGGATGAGAATGTATGAGGGATTGTGAAGGGAAAGTGTATGAGGGGTTTTGGGAATGTTTTTGACAAGTTTTTTGGGAAATATGGGGTTTAGGGAATAGTATGTAGGCTTAGGGACAACAATTAGGGTTTAGGAATTTGTAACTAGGGTTTGGGATAGTGGGAGTTAGGGATATGGGTTTAGTGAATTTAGGGATATGGGAGTTAGGGAATGAGTTAATGAAACTAGAAAATAAATTAAGGAATCAAAGAGTGAGGGAATGATAGAGTGGACTTGGCAGCAAAAACACAAATTGTAAACCCTAAGCAATTGTTTTTGAGCAAAAATTGCAAGGAGGTAGGGTTTGAGTTTTATCTCATTAAATCACCATAAAATTTAAGAGAAACTCATTCACTGGTAGTGGAAGAATGCTTGACTTACTTGCACACCTGAGGATTGAGTGAATTTTGAAATATGGGAGAGTTTGTGGGTGAAAACTGGCTTGAAACCTAATGCGTCGCGCCACAAACCCAATGTGTTGCGCCACTTCAATGCGCTACACCTGTGTATTTTTTGCACTATGGAGGGCGGCCCAATGTGCCGCGCTAGCTCTATGCACCGCACCCACGGCCCAATGTGCCACGCCCCTGAAACTTGCACAGTTTGCTGCATTTTTGCTCTTTTTCTCCAACACAGTCTTTCTCTTGCTTAGTCCTTCTCCTTTAGATGCAAATGAGCTCTTTGAACATGAAAAATGATTTATATACAAGAGATTTTAGTTTTTCACTCATAAAACCCACTTTTGTAATGTTTGCATTTTGACTTACTTTTCAAACTCTATTTTTGGTCAGTTTACTTTATTTTTGCCTTTGATGAACTGAATGATTTTGACTTTTTGTTTGCCTTGCAGGGGATGGAGTTGCTGAAGCTTGGCAAGGTGACCAAGGTTGCCATTGAAGTTATTTACATATGAAAGAATTGAAATTACATCAAATTTATACATAAAAACATAAAATACTCTGTTTTTCCTCAAAACAAGGTTTTGAGGAAAAATCAATCACTGAGTGAGTGATTATGGAAATTATTGTTGCTGGAACTTTATTTGACCTCCTCATGTGCCTGTTGACTATCACTAAGCATTTTGAGACCTTATTGACGAAAACCCTAAACCTAATGAGACCTAAAACCCTAAAAATGACTTTTACAGATTTAAAGACAAAAATTGACTGCAGATGATCTAGATGAATGAAAATGGGCCAGCACATGAGGGAAAATGTATAATAAGCCACTACCGTCAAATGATCCATGATCCTAATGGAATGCAGTTGATCGGGTGAGACACCTAACATGAAATGCAACAAGAGAATTTGATCACTGACGGAGGGATGAAGATACCGACACTAACAGTCTTGTTTTAGATATTTGGTCTCTATGTCATGTATATATTTTATTGTCAAGGTCATGAAATGACCTATCTTGTTTCCCCATTGTGCATGGGATGGATGATGTAATGTTCTTGTTTTGACATGTATAAACACTTGGTATAAACCCACTTGTTTGGGTGGATGAGTCAAAATTGATATATCCCCACTTAGTTGAGAGATGGATGTATGTATGAGTCATTTGTGATAGGAAGGTCATCTTTTTGTAGACCTTGCTTATATTCAGGGGGAGCATGGACAGAACGCTTCAGCATATAAGAGAATTATGCATGTACTCAAGGGGAGCATTACCCTTTGCCCTTGATGACAAAGGGAGAGAGTGACTTGGGGTTGCCATTAAGTCCAAAAGGGGATATTTTTGGCATTATGATATAGATTTGGCACTATGACACAGGTGTTGTCCTTGATGGCAACTCACACAGATGATAGATCACAGTTTAGGATCATAGAATGAAGAAAGAGAGGTATACACAGGTTCCCCACTGTCCAAGTCATGTGTACACGCAGGTTCGCAGAATAAAAGGCGTGTACAATGTACACACGCACTTTCACGCAAAGAAAGGCGTGTACTTGTTGGAAAACTTAGCTTTGGTCTGTGGTATTTGGTCCATGATATTTTGATCCATGGTATTGGTCCAAGGTATCCTGTCTGAAGTGTTGACCCCAGGTATTTGGTCCAAGGTATCCTGTCTGAAGTGTTGACCCCAGGTATTTGGTCCAAGGTATTACTTCTAAGTGGTTTTAGACCATGGTATTGAGTAAGGCCTAAGACTATAAAAGGAGGAGAATATCATTAGGAAAAGGCACTCATGAATCGAACATCTAATGAAGAGCAAGATCTAGAATACAGATTATTGGGTTATGGTGCACAGCTGGATCTGAATCAAGGATGAACCTGAGCGCTTGATGAAGGATAAGTTCTATTGATGGGTCAAGATCTTAAGGCTTGAAGAGAAGTATCTTTTTGTAGTTTTGATCTTTTATCTGAATAATTGGTGCCTGTTGTAATCTGTAAAGATGATGATCTGGGTATAACTGATGTCTAGAATTGTTGTAAAGTTTAAATCATGACTTACAGATATGTACGCAGGTACACTTTAGCAAAAACGCGTATACACGCTGGTTCTGTATATCCAAACAGCGTATACGCGGGATAGCCTTGGGAAAACAATGTATGTACACAGGTTCGACATATTGAAGTAGCGTATACCTTATAAACTATGCTTTAGCTACTTCTGTTTGTTGTTGCATTGTTCTAGGTTCTAGCTTGGGTTCTGGTTACTGTTATTGTATTCTGGTTACAACATTCTGAGAAGTGATTCAGTTTTGGTTGGTGCAAAGGAGATTGATTGATGCAGATATATTTGATGTTTTAATTGATGATGTTGATGGATCCAGTCTGAAAATTTATGAAACGTGATCCCTCGAAGAAAAGAGAAGGTTGTAGCCTCTTGTAGGTCAGCACCTACGTACTAGTAAACATATCAGCTAGTACAACAGCTAGGGGGTTGTAGCTCCCTTCTAGGAGAAGCTAGAGAACGAGAGAAGGTTGTAGCCTTCTACAGATTGAAGCCTACATACTGGTATAAGATTGCACTAGTACAGAAAAATTGTAAAAAGAAGTTTCTTATTAAAAGAAGATAGAGACGATTGTAGCAGGTGGTTTTCACCCACCTTGGGTTTCCACCTTATATCTTGTTTTCTTGTGTGTGATTGTTTACTCTATTTTTACTGCACCTGGTTACTGTTTATATGGTTCTGATGCACATCAACATATGATGAATTAACTAAATTATAATCTTACAGGGTATACGCTAGTTGCCTCAAATACAGTTGCGTATATACGCAAGTTTCATTAACTGAAGTAGCGTATATGAATCAGATTGTGAAATGAAATATTATTGACTTAATAATACTAATTCACCCCCCTTCTCAGTGTTATTAGAGCCATGAAGGATATGGTTATTGACTAAGTTTCTCAGAGGATGAGCAACACTTTCAGTAGTGGGTGATGATGATGAGCCTCATCATTGGGTAATTAATGGACCTTAATTCACCTCCTAACTTAGTCAAACCAACTATTCTCATAACTTATTGCATACTTTTGATTATATTTTGTTTATGAGATGGGTTAGAGTTGGATATTTTTCTTTGTGGTCTAATATGCATTTAATGTAGGATTAAAGGAGAAAAGAAAGGAATTTTTGCAAAGACCAAGGTCAAAACTTGAATGGGACAAGGGAGATGGATTATAGGAGGTAAATCCTCCTCATTTACTGCCCCTCCATTCGAATATTCCTCCATCAGCTCGGAGTGCAAACAACCAAATCATGAGGACTAGAAGGCAGTCGAGCAAGTGAAAGACAAAGCACCAGTTTATCTCGAGTTTGGGAGCCGAGACTCCCTAATTTTAGGGAAGTCGTTGGAGACTTGATGTATAAGTAGAGAGACCTAGGACCTTAGTAGGATTCAGATTTTCATTGTAAAACTCTACTCTATTTTCGAGCTGCAAGATTTGTGACAGTTCTTTTGATGTAATATGTTGTATTGGTGATAAGAATGAGTTTTGTTTTGAGCCAGCACTGAGTTAACTCAGAGGGCTGAAGTTCTTGGGTTAGGGCCCAACCCTAGTAGCCAAGGATCCTCTTTATTGTACATGTGTTTTTAGTGTAGATTCATAGATTAATAGTTAATTTGATTAGTAGATGCATTTCCATTACAAGTAGTGTATATTAGATTGGTTGTGTGATAGTTTGTTTCCATTTGTGCCTTCTTTCAAGTAGAAAGTTAGCAAGGAGAAAGAGAATCACCACAAGGTTTTTAGCAGGTGCCTTGGCCTCACTTCCTCCCCATGGGACCATGACTTGAGGAAGGGACCCTTCAGGAGCCCCAAAAACACATATTTCTAGTTCTTTTATGAGCTTTGGAGTTTGTTGCCTTTAATTCAATAGTTGGTTAATGTTGCAAGGCATATTTCATTGTCATCTTTTTCCATCTCCATTTCTGCAATAAAATCCCACTCATGCTTTCATTCCCTTCAACAACTTTCTCCATGCATAATATAGGCAGTTGATTCATGTTTTTCTAGTTTATGAAAAATGTATCTTGTTGCATAGTTCTTTTTGGAAGACACACATGTTTTATGCAGAGCAGGTACTTCAGGAGGAGACGAAGACTTCATAACCAACATCCACCTTCCACTTCATCCACCTTATCCATCCCTTGTTTCACCATCACCCTCACTAGTTTTTAATCATTTTTCATTGAAATTTTCCTAAACACATTGAGTGAATCTAGCCATCTCTTATCTTGGATATTGACTCCTGAGTTCTCCTAGACCTTCTAACACTCCATTCCACCCATCACACACCTTTTCTAATCTTCCCAACACCTCCAACACCTCACAATTAGCTCTCAGTTGTATCTTGTAGGTTTCCTGTAATTCCTACAGGATCATCCTGTAGGTTTCTAGTACATCCTATAGGTTTTCCTAAAATGGCCTGTTTTGAGGCTGAATTGATGGGAAACCTCTATGAAGTCACAAAAATCCTCCTAGGACCCCTCCACACCATCCAACCACTCCATAAACCTTATATCGATCCTTAAACACCTTCCATCCACTTGTCACGTCCACAGAACAATTAGTTTGCATACTTGATTTTGCCTTAAAAAACCAAAAAAAGTGAAAACAGATTTAGTTCAGTTTATTTGCTTGCACATTAGTATTGTTTAATGCCTTTTACTTTTGCAACTTAGATAGTAGCATTTGTTTATTGTTGATTTAGCAATTATGCTTAGCATAGCTTCTTAAATGGTTAAATAGGGTATGGTGTGGTTTAGCATTACATGTTGACCTTTTCCATTAATGCAGTAGAGTAACTCTCTTAGAGTATATTTTCCCTTCTTCCATCAAAGAATCAAGCTTCTTTTGACTCTATATAAGTTTGGCTTGAAACCCCAGTGGTTTCCCGCCAGCTGAACAGTGACAACAGGCAGAACCACACTTTTACTTGTGCATACAACTCCAAGTTTGTATGAACCCCGGATTGATAAGTAAAGTTGGTAGCCCAGGAGTTGCAACATCCTTGCTACAATACTGGTGCTCATCAATGGAAGGAATTGGAAACCATTGTATAGAGGTACATCACGTGCGACGAATGACAGGACGTGGTAAAACCTCACCAACTCAAACTATTAGCCATTTTAAAACAGAAAATTACAATTAACCTGCCAGTTTATTTAAATTTTGTATTGCATGATGTTGTCTGTTGGGTTAGAAAGGAAAAGGACCCACATACCATCATCATCCATCATGGGTTGATCAAACTAATCACCATTCATGGACTGGCCCAACAGAAGCTAACCTAGGATAACTTTTTGAATCCTACTCTGGCCCCACTTATAAAAAACCCAGTAATTGAACAACAAGGGCCAAGAGTGACAGGTCTAAAAAGGACATAGAAAAGGAAGAATCCCTCTTTGGCCTTGGGCCTAGCAAAACAAAGATGCTATGCAAGGGTAAAGTAACAACGACATACCCAGTTCAAATAGAAGAGGCAGGGCCATCTCACATACGCCCTCGAAGTCCACAAGATGTCTCTCTGCAGGACTATGAAGAAGAGGTTTCCCAAGTGCTGGAAAATATGGGGATATTTGGTGAAGGAAGGGAGCAATCCAGGAATTCTGAAGGGCATAATTATGCCCCCAACTAGTTTGCCCCTACTGGAAGTCCTGGTCATGATGAAACCCTGTTGTTTACTGATAATGTGGAAGAACAGAGGGAACCAGTTATTCCTATGGAGGAGACCCTTGAAGCAGAAAATTCATGCAGAGGAAACCATTAGGGAAGGAAATCAAGCAGAAGCTACTGGTCCACTAGAAGCCCCAACTAAGGAAAATATTACAAAGAAACCCTAGAAGGTAAAAATCAACCAGGGAGCACCATTTTTATGAAGTCCCCAGAGGACGAGGCCCACCTTGAAGTAGACCTTGAAAATGATAATTTCTCAGCAGACACCATTCCATTAGGGACTCCTGAGAGGGAATCTCATGGAGATAGAGACCTGGAAGATGGAAATCCATCAGGGGACATGGTCCCATTAGAACCCCATCCTGATGTTGACACAATTCCATCTGAACAGGGACCTGAAGTAAATGCAGTCATGCCACCGTCAGTCAAAAGCCTCACAACAAAGAAAAAATACAAGGACAGACTCAAGAAAATGCTCAAGAAATATAGGAGGAAAAATAAAACAATTAAGCAGCTAAGATAGTGGTTGAAGAAAGCAGTCAGGGTTAAGAAGGTGAAAGCAGAATTGGAGAACACAGGGACCCAAATTGAATATTGCCTTAATGAAGATGTTGAAACCCAGATTGAAACCCTGTTGGTTTACGCAAAAGAAACCCAAACAGAACCATGTCTTTTAGAATACAATGGAATGCAGATAGAATATCCTTGTGTTTTCCCACTGAAAACCCAAATGGACTTCCCTAATGTTGATGTTTCCATTCAAACTGGTACTGAAGAAAACACCCAAGTTGATTATTACATGATTCGAGAAGCGGCCGAGGCTGTTGTTCAGACTGGCCGAATGGAAACACAGGATGATGAGGTCCAGAAAGAGGAGACACCTGCCTACATTCCCTTTGTAAGGGAAGCGGTCATCAGGAAATTGCAGAATGAGCTAGTCAAGACTTAGGAGGAATTGACTCAGCATAAAGAGGAAGTAGTGCCCCTACGAGTACACCAAGAATTACAAAATAAATTTGAGGCACTCATGGTCACAAAGTATGAGGCTTTCACAAGATACAAGGATGAAAAAAAGAAAGTTGAAAAAGAACAGGTCAAATTGCAGAAAGCTAAAGAGAAATTGGACACTATTTACTCTATTTATTCATATGCCTTGTCATGCCGAGCTCCTACCACCAACTACGCACTGTTCTTACTAGAGAGATATCTCCTATTGAAGGTCAAAGTTGTTAAAGCTGGAAAGTCAGTAGAAATTAAGACCACCCCAGATTTTGTTAAGTGTTTCAAGGAGCAGAATGAACAGGTACAACGCCTCCTGTGTGAATTGTACATGCATAATTTCTTTCTAGAAGATGAATTAGATAACAATCCTAGCCCCTTCATAGGGTATATCCAATTCTAAGCCTTTCTTTCCTTTGCCACTAACTAGATAAAATGGGATAAGGCCCATAATACTTTTAGAAAATGAGGATATGGCATAGACTTGTGGGCTAGGGGAGAGCCTACAAAACCCTTGCACCTCTCTGTCTAGCACAAACAGTTCATGAAACGAATGGGTGTTGTGGGCCAATTAGGACCGCTGCACATAGACATTATATAGGCAAGGAAGGAGTAATTCCAGGAAATCAAGGAAGAAGCTTTATCTACAGCTGGACAGAGATGTGAAGCCTCCAACAATATTATCAGGAACAAAGAGCCATTTGGATTCAATAATTTTAAAGCTGCATCCACTCGCTTACATAAATACAGCAACATGGTCTTGAGCATGGGCCCTAAGTGGATAGGATGCCAATATAGAATCCCAATTATCTAGTATCCCACAGATGGGTACCACAATGATTATAACTTGATAGATCAACAAGTGAACCAGGCTTTCGAAGTGCTTGAAAAGAGTTTCAGGTTCTATAAGGAGGAAGTATATCCAGCCTATTCCTTAACTCAACTACACCTTAACCATCTGATTTCATGAGGACATGCAATAAGGTAAGGGGAGTATGTTGGGACAAGGAAAAGGTATGTTTTTTCCTCATAAATAGCCTAATTAAGCATTTTTTTTTACATGTTTATCTTTGTTTTATGGATGAAAATAGAGGAAACAACAGTGTAAGTTGGGTAAAATCGATTAGTAACAAATTAGATAAATCTGGGCATAGAAAACTGACTTTCATTCTCTTTATATGCACGGATGTGGATTGGACAATAGTTGTTCAACCGATGGGACAACAACAGCCAGTAAAGGAAAAGAGACAGCGTCCTAAGCATGGAAGAAAGCGGAAGACTAGTAGGACCAATTCTATTTTATGATGAAATCAGATCGAGTATTGCAAAATCACATAGGATCCCATGATCCTGAGGATTTGCTTTTATCTATTTACTTTTCTAAGTGTTATATAAATCCATAAGGCGAGTTGAACAGCGAGTTTAGAAATTCACAGATTGTAAAGATTCTTTTTGGACATATAATACTTTCATCTCGATGATGTTTTAACTCTGTTATTGATTTTAATGAAGAAGACTGTGTTTAATTCATAATCGTATTCCGAGTATCTAACATCAGGGATTTCTGGAGACTTTGGGCCCAGTCACTAGAACATCTACTGCTCCAATTGTGTTATAATTATTTATGTTTGTTCTTCATTATTCATTATTATTAGTTTGCAAAGTTTGTATCATTCTAATTACTATGAGGATTGATGATTCTGATTTGCGCTGATGTTCAGTCAAGATTCTAGATTTAGCTGTGTGATTATATATGTGTGATGCTCTTTATTGAAATGGTTATGTTATATGTATGATGCATTGAAGTCTATGTTATATGTTAGGTAACACTATCATAGACTCCAAAGCTAGAGTGATTGCTTTCCATGAGGTGTTTATATGGTTATCTGTTGTTCAATTATCACAGCTTTCCTTCATGCTAAATGAGTGAGTTTCAACACTAGTTATATTGTCAAGTGTGATTCTTTTAATTTAAATTTTGATTTAGTTGCTTATAGAATAGATTAAGTAGCTTTGAAAGTGTGTTATGAATTTCTTTCAGGAGTGTTTGGATTGAATTTAGAGAAATAGCCACTAGCAATTGAAATGATTCCAATATGAATTGACCTCTGAATTCACTGCATATATAGTGCTGACACTCTTGAAATAAAAATACTTGCCCTGGGTTGATAATTAATGTAGGTATTAAGGTTGCTTGTAATAAGACATCTTAGTGCACCAACAACCACACTCCCCCCCCTCTGAAAACCGCTTAACTCCCTCATTCCCATCAACACTCCCAACACCTAAACCACCTACAACATTTCGACGCCTGTCCAACTGATATCGTTATCCGTTACACATTAAACATCATGCCGAATTTTCGTTTAATTGCCAATGGCTCCACGCCTCCAATACATTTTTTCACTAGCCTATAAACTCCTCCAATCCATCTGAGTTGTGTTTCTTTTCTCTGTCCACACTCCTGAATTACATTTTTCTCAAAATTGATTTCCTTTCACACAGGTGATTTTTCTCAAACCCTGAGCAAGAAACCAGGACGCCTTAGCGCAAGCTTCCCATCATCACCAAGCTCTGAGTCGCAAGTTTTCCTGAGTAAATCGTATCCCTCATCAACCTTTTCCAAATTCCATTAAAGCTCTTGATATGGCCCCCAAGAGCAAGATCATTGTTAATTATGAAAATATGATGGTCTCCCCAGTAATTGACCTCGACCATATTCCCTTGGTAGGCACCGATTACAAAATCGCGGAACCTAAATGCGAATTTGATTTACATACCTAGCTCAAAGATATCTTTCTTGACCAGAGTGATGAAATTGGCCTCTGGGAATCCAATTTACCCCTTTATATGTTTCCCCAAACCCATCACTTCCCTGAATTTGTCCTCAAATTCCAAGCTTGTTACCAGCTATACCAGAGAGCCATTATGGCCCCTAATGGTGAAATTTTATTCTCAATTACCTCTCATACAATTACTAGACATTGCAGGTCTCTCAGACTGATTCCACTATCCCTTTCTCAGTATAAGCCCTGAATGAACTATATCAGAAATTAACCTTTTCTCAGATGCCTAAGTTCTTTGAAATCTTCCTACCTAAAGATGCCCAACTCCCAAAGAACAATCCATCTTATCCATCCTCTATTTTTCCAAATAAAGCTAAACACATCATTTCAATACTTTCATGCTTGTTAGGATATTATTTAGATGAATGGGTAGATGAAACTGTTTTAGGTTTTCTTTCCATTTTTTCCACCGAAGAAAAGTCCTCAATGATTTTCAATTTCAACCAGTTTCTTGCTAACAGAATTCGTGAACAATTCCCCAAGATTCCAACTGAAGGAATGTTCATATGTGCCTCCATTCCTATATACATGTTTTTATTTTTTCAAGAAGACAAATTCCCATTTTCACTAGAGAATATGAATGAATAGGGAGAGCCACATTCAATTATTTTTTGGACCTCCATTCTAAGAAGAAACTCAGAAGAATACAACTTCAAGGATTTTATTGATCAGTTCATACATCCATGTTAGAAAATTATATATTACAGAGCAATGGAACACATAAAATATTGCAAAAATATAAACATAGAAAACACATCAAAACAAGAGAGACACAGATATATGTGGTTCACCCAATTTAGGCTACATCCATAGAGAAACAGCTAGTCCTTCCTTTTATATTATCCAACAAAATGAAGAGATACAACCTACAGCAAGTCCATTGTAATTCCCTCTTCTCTCTCAATGTCCTCTCTCTTCTTCACTCAGAATACACATCTACATAAACGCAATAAAATTCCCTCATATATAGCAAGGGGTTTGTTATAGACATTTTTGTGCCTTGCATCACTGAGCATGAAATGTCAATAATCAAGGGATCCAAAGTCCCTAAATGTGTTGTTCCTACCCCTAGAGGAACAAGGCCAGCAAACCACAGCAATTCACAAAAGTTCTCCACCTGAAAACACTCAAAAACAAGGCAATTCTGGATCATGTCAACTGCTCCACTGTGCATCTACGCTGAATGTCAACTGCTCCACTGTCTACCTGCATTGAATGTCAACTGCAAAAAAGGCTACCTGCGCTGAGTGTAACTGGACAAGTGGCAGGCTCATTTCTCAAGGTGTCAATGCTCAGGAAGCTTCCAAAATGACACTTGCATCAGGGAATTCGACTGGTGATGAGTAAGAGGTTCCAAATCTCCAAGTGGAAGCAAGAACCCCCAAGTGGACTCAAGAACTGAAGTGGGAGAGGACACTAGTCAGTTTCATACTAGCCTCAAGCTGACTCATCCTCTCTCCAAAACTCCTATATATAGATCTCTCTCCATGAGGTCAAGGGAGGCTGAAATTTTGTGATTGCAAAGAATTGTTGTTGGTTTGAGGTTGGATCATTGGGTGTTTATGCTTTGAAGGGAGCTGAAGAAGGAATTCCATTCTGCTGGGAAGGAGATGCTGGGTTGGAGCCCTATGGGTTGTATCTCTTCCTGAACCTTGTTTATCAATCAATAAAGCTTCTTGGTTCTTTCCTATATGCTGGTGTATTTTGTATGATTTGCATTAGTATATTTGATTTACTTCTAATCCTGAATCATTTATGAATATGTATATTTGCCTTTGTGTTGTGTCCTTCTCTTGTCGCAAGTAGCTGTTCTCTTGTCACAGGTAGCTGTTCTCTTGTGATCTCGTGGGAATCAAGTAGCTGTTCTCTTGAGCAAGCGAGGAGGCAAGTAGTTGTGGACACCCGAAGAGAAGAGGATCTAGATCGAGGGACAACCGGAAGACAACGGTAAGTCTACCAATCTCCCCTCTTTCACATTTCATAAAGGAAGAAATGGAAGTAGCTGTATTCGTTTGTTGCTAAGGTACTGTCACACCTTAGGTGGATAGGATCGTCCTGCATAGGCATTTTTCCCCACAACAAATTGGCGACTCCGCTGGGGACATTTGTTTTAGTCATTTTGTTTGTGTTTACATCATTGTTTACTTCATAGACTCAACGGCAACAATCGAACTGCTTTGCAAAGTAGAATGTTGCTGCTTTGATCCTTCACTGGGTTTTTGTCTATGATCTCAACAATGGACTCACAAATGACTTGATGATTCTTGGTGATAGTCTTTAGTACCCTCTCAAAGCATCCCTCTGTTTATACCTTGCTTGTGTTTCTGATTTGGCCTGAAACAGTTGATTTTTGAGCATTTTATGACCCGGAACCTAAGAGAAACGAGAGTTTCTCCTTTCAGCGCAGACACTGTGAAGGCAGTCTGCATTTCAACGCAGGTCCCGTGAAGGCTACCTGCGCTGAATGTCAAACTGACAGTGTTAGACTTGCGCTGAACCAGTGTGGCCTTGTGCAGCTGGGGTTCTTTGCTGTCTTTTGCCCTGTTTTGATCTCTGTTTTTGCAGCCTTTAACCAGCATAAGTACCAGACTGATAACCCCTTTTCTTTGCTTAAATTCCGGCTCATTTTTGTACAAAAAGACTGTAAGTGTTTTTATGTGTTTGTGGCGTCATTTACAGTTTTCCTTTGCATGAGCGAAATAGTCATCCTGTAGCCCTTGATTCAGATCTGATTGGTTGATTGATTGTGATCTTAGGAGAGAGTTCATTGGCTGTTTACAGATTGATTATCATTTGATTTTTCTTATTGGTTTGAATTTGTCACTTTTAATTTGCCGAAACGAGTATTCATTTTCGAAAATCGCAAAGTGATTGTAATCTCTTCTACCCTTGCTAATTTTGGGAAAAGCAAACTTGTTTATTTTCAGTCATTTAAAAGCAAATTCAAAGTTGTACAAAAAGCTTTCTTTGTAGGCATTTATACTAAGAAAGTGGAAAACAAACACCTGCATTGTGCATTTGCATTTTGATAAGTTTGCATGTTTGATTTAGGAAGAGTGCATTAGAGTGTGCTGATTTCTCTTTGAGAAAAGATAGTCGCTCTCTTTTCCCTTAGTAGCTAGGATTTTCAAAGTTGAAAGATTATAAAGCTTGCTTATCATCTTAGACTGCATTTAGGAATTGTACCATACATCTCGTGGTGATCCTGAAAGACAAACTTTAAAAAGATCAACTTAAAATAAACTGAATGAACCTAACAACGCTTTGCAACATAACGCACAACTTAGAGGTCTAGGTAGAGACGTGTTCCGGCGTCGTTAAGCCTAGTGACTGTCAATCTCGTAGAAGGTGGGTGATTCCTCCTGAGGGACGATAGTGCTAGTACGGACTTGTGCTCCCACGTACCGTCGCGTATATATTGGGAGACCCCTATAGGCATATATCCTTTATCCTTAGGAAGTCGTGTCGGCCGCCCTACTGATTGCAATGCAGTGAACACAGCATTCACGAAGATCAACCACCCGTACCGTAAAAAGTATTCTGTGGTTTTGCGAAAAGTTTGGCACACCCTCTGCCTAGATCTCCAGAGCAGTTTCTTTTGGCCTTTTTCAGACTCTATAACAGAAAAAGTCCATCCGAGCATTTGTCACTTCGGGCTCGTTAAAACATCGAAGGAGACTAGAGTCATCTTTAGCTTTCTCTCGACTCTTTAAAACTGAAAAAGCAAGTTGTGTCTAAAGCGTCGTTAACAATTTATTTTAAATGGAACAATCACCCATTATTCCCGCGTTGGTCTTTAGGTTAAAAAGATGGAGCACACCAACCAAGGAGTTCCCCTTGGTGGAAATCCTAGTCCCTTCTCCTCTTGGGGAGATGTTGGTGCGCCCCACATGGCCACCTTGTCGCTTCCAGGACTGACAATTGGCCTACCAGTTTGGCTCTTTTCAACCAATGTCGTTCAGAATACCACCATTCCTGAACAGTCGAGTAAACAGTTAGATCAGACAAGAGTTGCCTCCCAGCCTTCCACTTCATCTTCCTCTCCTCCTTCCTCTTCGCTTGATGGAACTGGTCGGTCAAAGAACCGAGTTCCTAAGGAGAAGGAGGAGGAGAAGAAGAAGAAAGAAAAGAAGCAGAAGGAGCCTAAGGCGACTGGGGGCAAACAAGCGTCATCTAACAAAAATCCACACACAGCACTCGTAAGGCCTAAATCGCCATGCGTCATATGCAGGGGAGACCACTTCCATAGAGATTGTCCCTGTATCCCCCGGATACTAAGAGACTGGTCCCCCCGTTTGCACAATTCGGTAGCATCGACCTCTGATAGCCATGTCGACTGTTCACCGTCAACTAGTGGGAGTGAAGCCCCAGGACAGAGCGGGAAAGCTAAATTTCCCTGCAGACTGTGTGAAGGTGATCACGCCATCCACCGTTGTCCCTTCTTAGACGAGGCAAAAAGAGTTCTGGAAGATCGCCCGATATTACGAGCGAATCTTCCTCCTGGATATCAAAAACTCTTGCCAAGTCCCTCGCTAGTTGAGAATCCGGTTGACCCGCCCAGATGGTCAGCCGAAGCACCTGTCATTGAAGATGAACCGTCTGAATCCATACCTGACGAAATTCTAAAGGTTGAAACGGCAGTTGACCCGGTTTTGCCTTTAGAGGCTCTATCTTCGGATGACACCATCACAGAAGAGAGTAAAGACGACATTGTCCAAGTTCTTTTCATCAGCACTGACTCTGATGATCAAGGGGGCAATGCCACCATTCCTTTATCACAGGAAGGAAGTTCATCAGAGCGCTATCCGGCCGTTTACTCGGTCCCACCACCAAGCAACCTGGTTGTGTCCTTTGACTGGAACCAACTAGGCAGACCCCGCTTGCCAGCTAACATACCATTCAGAATTATTGTACAAATATATAGAATGGTAATGGCTGGTACAGTTATTGATGAAGGGGCATCTGTGAGTATCCTTTCCTCTATTGCTTGGAAAGCGCTTGGTTCGCCTGTGCTTTTGCCTGAAATGAGAAATCTATCAGGCTTTGATAAGGGAACCAGTCGCCCTTTAGGGATCCTCCCCAATGTGCCAATAACATTGAAAGGGAAGATCGTTCAAATGAACGTGATGGTCGTTCAAGGACCCTTGGATTATAACCTACTCCTTGGACGAGACTATATATATTGCATAGGAGCCATAGTCTCCTCACTCTTTAGAGTAATGTGTTTTCCGCATGAAGGAAGAATGGTCAAGCTCGTGGACCAACTTTCGTTTCCCGGATCACACATCGCAAATAGTCATATACCATCCCTAAATGGTCTATTCACGAAAGAAGTGTCTCAACCCACGGTCCGTCCTCCTGATGAGCGCGAGTAATCCGGGAGGATATGACTGGAACCCAAGGGGCATGCGTCCTGGTCTGCTTCGGCAGAGAACTTTGGGTATAAGATAGGTTTTCGTGGGAGAATATGACTAGTCCGTACCCCGTCCGTAAAGGAAAGAGGGTTGTTCTAGAATAAGATTCTTTTGTCAAAGTTATGTGAGGCAGGCGGAAACCGTCGCTCACCTTTGTCTATTTCGGTAGAAATTGCTGAGGAAGTGTTTTGTTTGAAGAAAAAACGAGACAATCTTTGGGTAACCTGAAAGAGGTAAGCCTCTCTCGGTAAAACGAAAGTTTTGGCGGAAAAGAAGTAGAGGTAACCTTGAAACTCTGTTTTATGCCTGGGGGCATGCAAACCTTTTGGAGTGCAAGCAAAGAGCGGTTATTTCTCTGTTTTTTGGGTTAGTCGTCTCCGAACTTGCATAAAGAAAGGATATGGAGCAGAGCGTAGGGAGATGAAGCTCCATAAAAAATAGCAATCTCCCATGAGACAATCTTATCATATGACTGGTATATCGAGCAGTTTTACCGCGGAATTTATGCTCGTTAAAAAATAGAAAAGCGAGATCCGAGCAGTTTTAGCAGCATAGTTCATGCTCGTTAAAAAATAAACATAAGCTTGAGCAGTGTTTTGGCGCATTCAAGCTCGTTAAAAAATGAACCCATCCCGGTAAATAACCATTGAGTATGTAACCTGATCAACCATAAAAGCCTTGGTCGTGTTTTGTGCACCGTCACCTCCACCGTTCATTTGGCCGATCGTTTACCTCCATATGATTGTTTACCCATTTTGAGGAACAGCTGCGAAGAGTGATTTCACCTAGCCATCCTTGTGACACTGCCGTGATTGGAAAATTCCAACCTGTACCTGGAATCAGCTGCTAACCCTGTTCATCACTCGTTCCTCAGAAGACGAGTCTTCTTTAAGCTCTTTTCAATTGACTCGTAAAATATGAAAAGATTGCCGAGTTTTGGCCTTCCAGCTCGTTAAAACGACCGGAAGTGCCATCCCTCCTCTAGATTTTAATCTTTTTGGACCTGAGGGATTATTGCACAAAAAGATCGAGCGCTTGTTTTGTTCGGCTCGTTAAAAATACCGAAAACTCATCCCTTCTGTATTGTTTTATACTTTTTCGGACTTAAGGGATTAGATGACGAAAAAGGAATTTTGGAGTTAACTTTACGTACCTTTTCAGACTCTCTAAAAATGAAAAGGGACCGAGTTGTCTTTGTCGTTAGACTCGTTAAAATCACTAAATAGCGACAAACTTGTCTTTAGACGAGAACGAGTTTCACTATCGCTAGGCTCGTTAAAACATAGTGATGGGCTTGCCCGAAGGGCAGGTTATAGAACAAGCATATGTTATCCTCCTCAAGCTTGACAAAAATAAAGAGGTACTGGTCAGAAATGACTGGGGAAAAATTGGGAAAAAACCAAGAAAACTTTGATGGTAGCAGGTCGCTCTTGAACATGACACTTTTCCTCCGTACCACAATCGAGTTGGGCTGTTTCATTCACCGGTCACATCACCATGGTCTCGCCATACCATCCATACTTGGGGTAATGCTACCAATCCATCGCATCAGTGTCGCCATATGTTCAAGAGAAGTCGTTCAGAAAGAGTCAACCGGGTCCCATCCACTGCCATACATTATCCTTCATCCATTCATGACCGCCACCCTGAATCATATATCACAGATCGTTTTCACCTCCATTAAAATCATTAGCTCCGTTCCGTGTCACTGATGTGGGATTCATTAAGGCCCTCCTTTGACGGATCGCTTCTTGTCGACATCATCTCATTATCCAAGAAGTTGATCTAGGAACAACCCCTTCAGTACTTTGAAGCTTGCATGCCTCAATGGCAAGTTTTCTCACTTCCGGCGACAGGTATACATCAATGACCTTCGACCAGAAGATTTTGCGTGGTGTTCGACGCCAAGTCCTTTATTCACACCACGTGAATTGTACTGCAGTACCTTGAGGGTCATTATCATTATCGGTGATTCCTCTCGCGCTTGTTAACGGTTTACATCATTGACCGGTAATCAAGCGATGTCTTTCCATGTTCGACTTCAGCGCAATTCTCACATGGATCGACTTGTACTTAGAGTGAAGATCGAACGAGTTTGAAGACCCCGGATCTAGTTTCATCCATCCGGGCTGCGATATATATTCAGGAAAAATAAAGACATTTGACATGTACATCATTGCAGCAGATGATCATCCTACTCAAAGGATGATAGTTTCGCCAGAATTATCAGTCTACCATCAGATGATCGTCTGTTCTATGTACCAAAATATATTTATAAAGCTGAGCATGGGAATGCCCACCTCAGCTAGATCATGAAAGCAATATGAATCATAATGTATTGTATTGTATCTTATTACAGGTCTCCTCCCAGCAAATGGATGAACTTCGGACTCTCCTGGATAAAGCATTTCACCCGATAAACGGCCTCATACTTTAGGGGGCAACTGTTATAGACATTTTTGTACCTTGCATCACTGAGCATGAAATGTCAATAATCAAGGGATCCAAAGTCCCTAAATGTGTTGTTCCTACCCCTAGAGGAACAAAGCCAGCAAACCACAGCAATTCACAAAAGTTCTCCACCTGAAAACACTCAAAAACAAGGCAATTCTGGATCATGTCAACTGCTCCACTGAGCATCTGCGCTGAATGTCAACTGCTCCACTGTCTACCTGCGTTGAATGTCAACTACAACAAAGGCTACCTGCGCTGAGCGTAACTGGACAAGTGGCAGGCTCATTTCTCAAGGTGTCAATGCTCAGGAAGCTTCCAAAATGACACTTGCATCAGGGAATTCGACTGGTGATGAGTAAGAGGTTCCAAATCTCCAAGTGGAAGCAAGAACCTCCAAGTGGACTCAAGAACTGAAGTGGGAGAGGACACTAGTCAGTTTCATACCAGCCTCAAGCTGACTCATCCTCTCTCCAAAACTCCTATATATAGATCTCTCTCCATGAGGTCAAGGGAGGCTGGAATTTTGTGATTGCAAAGAATTGTTGTTGGTTTGAGGTTGGATCATTGGGTGTTTATGCTTTGAAGGGAGCTGAAGAAGGAATTCCATTCTGCTGGGAAGGAGATGCTGGGTTGGAGCCCTATGGGTTGTATCTCTTCCTGAACCTTGTTTATCAATCAATAAAGCTTCTTGGTTCTTTCCTATATGCTGGTGTATTTTGTATGATTTGCATTAGTATATTTGATTTACTTCTAATCCTGAATCATTTATGAATATGTATACTTGTCTTTGTGTTTTGTCCTTCTCTTGTCGCAAGTAGCTGTTCTCTTGTCACAGGTAGCTATTCTCTTGTGATCTCGTGGGAATCAAGTAGCTGTTCTCTTGAGCAAGCGAGGAGGCAAGTAGCTGTGGACACCCGAAGAGAAGAGGATCTAGATCGAGGGACAACCGGAAGACAACGGTAAGTCTACCAATCTCCCCTCTTTCACATTTCATAAAGGAAGAAATCGAAGTAGCTGTATTCGTTTGTTGCTAAGGTACTGTCACACCTTAGGTGGATAGGATCGTCCTGCATAGGCATTTTTCCCCACAACAGGGTTGCCTTCTAGGGAAAAAAAATCCTAAATTAAACATAACTTCTACTGTTAGATTTTTGCCTAATGAACGACCCAGATTTACTACAAACTTCCAATGTTTAACAAGGAAATTTTACATCTATTTTTAGCTTCGGGGGCGCTTCCCCTGATCCCCCGCTAGGGGGGCTCCAAATAATCATCGTCACCCCCCATGGACCTCCCTTGCAGCGCACATAAATGAGTGGCATACGCACTCAAGTCTAATGCAACGATACCTCTAAATAAGGAAGATAATCATGCTCCACACCCAACAATCTCCCACTTGGGGATTGATTATAACAACACCACCGCTGCTTCATTTGCTAGAAAATGACTCCACTTTGGACCTGGATGTTTCTCATCTTCATCATCATACTTGAAGACCAATTGAAACCGAACAGAATCTCACTTTCTCCCTGGTTTCAACTTTTGATAATATATCTGTAGGATTTTGGCTAGTGTGTATCTTTTCCAGCTTCAGTTGTCCATCTTCCAACACTATCCGTATGAAATGGTACTTGAGCTGTATATGTTTAATCTTGGAATGAAATGCAGATTTCTTTGCAAGATGTATGGAACTCTATCTATCAGTTTATAAGCTTCCCAACTCCTGCTTCTTACCCAATTGATCCAAAAACCTTTGTAACCAAATCATTTCTTTTCTAGCCTCTGTAGCAGAAACATACTCTGCTTCCGTCGTTGAGAGTGAAAAAACACTTTGCAGTTTTGTAACCCAACTGACAGTTGTTCCACCTATAGTAAACACATACATTGTGGTGCTCCTCTTGTTATCTCTATCACATGCCATATCTGCATCAACATATCCATGTAGAGCAATGTTTGAACCACCAAAACATAATGATTGATTTGTGGTACCTCTCAAGTACCTGAGAATCCACTTCACTGCCATCCAATGTTTTTTTCCTGGATTGTTCATGTACCTTCTTACAACTTCCACTACATGTGCAATATCAGGCCTTGTGCATACCATTGTGTACATTAAGCTTCCAACTATTGATGCATATGGAACTTTAGCCATATAAGCCATTTCTTCCTGAGTCTTGGGACATGCTTGCTTACATAGTTTGAAATGACTAGCCAAAGGTATACTAACTCGTTTTGCATTATGCTTATTAAATCTTTTCAATACATTTTCTATGTACTTAATTTTCGATTCTTCCTATCTCTAGTTATTCTCATACCAAGGATTTGTTTTGTAGCACCCAAATCCTTCATTGCAAATGAGTTCACCAATTTTCTTTTGAGCACATTTATTTCCTACATGTTAGAACCTACAAAAAGCATGTCATCTACATACAATAACAATATAATATAGCTTCCATCATTTTTCCTTTTGAGATAAACACAAGGATCAGAGTGACATCTAGTATAACCTTGTTCAGACATAAACCTGTCAAATTTTAGATACCACTACCTTGGAGCCTGTTTTAAGCCATACACAATCTTCTTCAACCTACACACTAGCTTCTCCTTCCCTTTTACCTCATATCCTTGTGGCTACTACATAGATATCTCTTCCTCCAAATCCCCATGGAGAAAGGTTGTCTTTATATATAACTGCTCAAGATGCAAATCTTCAGCTGCTACTAGACTTCAAATAGTTCTGATTAAAGTCATTTTAACAATAGGAGAAAACATTTCATCAAATTCTATACCCTTTTTCTGTGCAAACCCCTTCACCACAAGTCTAGCTTTATACCTTTTTCTACCTCCATCTTCTTCCTTCAACCTATAAACCCATTTATTCTGCAATGCTGATTTACCTACAAGAAACCTCACTAAGTCCCAAGTCTGGTTATGTACTAAGGATTTCATCTCTTCTTTCATGGCTTGCTCCCACTTCTTCTTGGTTTCTACCTACACTTTTTCTTCCTAACATTCTGGTTCACCAGAATCAGTCAAAAATACATAATATAATGAAGGAGAGTATCGTTTAGGGGGTCTACTTATCCTAATAGATCTTCTAACACCAATTTCAGGTGTTTGAGGTTCTTGCTGTTATTGTGGTTGCTATTGCTGTTATGGTTGTTGATCATTATGATTTTCAGGAACCTTCACTTTTTCTATGATCTCATCGAGCACTGTGTATTCTTTGTTCTATTTTTCCTATTTCTTTTCCTGCATCTAATCCTTATGCAAAACATTTTCACTGAATATGACATCTTTGCTCCTAATGATTTTGTGTTTTTCATAATCATAAAAGTGATAACCAAAATCATTAACACCATATCCAATAAAGGTACATTTCTTTGATTTTTCCTCAAGCTTTGTTCTATTTCCTTTATTAATGTGGACAAAGGCTTCACAACCAAAAGTCTTTAAAAATGAGTAGTTTACCATTTTACCTGTCCATGCGTCCTCTAGAATACCACCATCCAAGGAACTTGAATTCCCTATTTTTATTAGATAAACAACAGTATCTACAACATCTTCCCAAAATTATAAAGGCAATCCTGTATGTAATCTCATGCACCTTGCACGCTCCATGATTGTCCCGTTCATCATTTATGACACATCATTTTCTTGTGGTGTTCCTAGAACTGTCTTCTCTTTGCAGATTCCATTCTTTGAACAATACCTATTAAACTCTTTGCTGCAATATTCACCTCCATTGTATGATCTGAGACACTTCAACCATTTTCCTCTCTCATTTTCAACCAAAGATTTCCATTTCTTGAAAGTATCAAATACATTAGATTTATTTCCAATACAATAAATCCATGTTTTTATGGTTGCATCATCAATACAAGTAACATAATAACAAGATCCACCGAGAGATGATACCTGAGCAGGTCCCCATACATCTATATGCACAAGCTCTAATTTTTTGCTCTTCTTTTCTTTCCCAACTCTAAGGAATCTGATTCTCTTTTGTTTTCCATAAACACAATTCTAACAGAATTTTAAATCAACATGCTTCAAACCTGGCAACAAATTTCTTGAGTGAAGAATCTGCATCCCCTTCTCACTCATGTGCCCGAGCCTATGATGCCACAATGTCATATCTACTCCTATAGAGGTTAAAGCATTAACAGAATTAGAAATACCATTGCATAAATACAATGTACCAACCTTTTCTCCTTTTTCTATTATCAAGGCTCCATTAGTGACCTTCCAGGTTTTATCTGTAAAAGTAGTTACACAACCTTCACCTCCTAACTACCCTGTTGAAATCGGTTTTTTCAGATCTAGAACATGCCTTACCTCCTTCAATAGCTATTGATTTCGATTCTGTTGTTTTATGAAAACTGTACCCATTCCAATGATTTTACAGGGTTTATCATCACCCAATCGAACCTGTCCAAAATCTCCTTGAACATAATCATCAAAATGTTTCCTATAAGGTGTGGCATGGAATGAGTCCCCTGAATCTACCACCCAAGCATCAATAATATTTTCTAATGAAAGAATCAAAGCATCTTGCAACACATCACCTGTCACATTCGCTTCATGATTGTTTTCTTGTTGTGCGTCTCCTTCTTTTCCATTCTAAGACTTGCAGTCTTTCTTCAAGTGTCCTTTCTTCTCGAATTTCCAGCACACTGTCCTCGATCTGGACTTGGATCTACCTTTCCTTGACTTACTGTGATATCCTGGGCTCTTTCCTCTTTCCATTTTTCTAACACTAGTCTCTGCAACCAAAGCATTGCCTGATGTCTCACTGGAGCTTTTCCGTCACATTTCCTCACTAAGGATTGCACCGACAACATCATCAAACTTTAAAGTACTAGATCCAGAGACAGAGTTACTAATGGCCATAAATAAACCATTCCAACTTTCTGGAAATGAGCATAGAAATAATAGAGCCCTAACTTCAGCATCAAAAGTTACCCCAACAGAACTTAAATGACTGGTAACTGTATTAAATTCATTTAAATGATCAACAACAGATCCACCTTCTAACATCTTCATATTAAATAAACGCTTCATAATAAATACCTTATTTGAGGACGATGTTTTTTCATATAGTTTGGCCAACGCTGACATTCAACCCTCTGTTTTCATTTCGTTTGAAATATTAAACGTTACCGACACTACTAGGCACAACCATATTGTTCCAAGTGCCTTTTTGTCAAGAATATCCCATTCTGCTTCTGTCATGCTCATCGAATTCTTTTTCTTTACGCTTAATGGTAGGTATAGATCTTTCTGATACAAATAATCTTCCTTCTACATCTTCCACAGCTAGTAGTTTTGGCAGTTAAATTTTTCGAGCTAAACCTACCATCTTCTGCCATTGCTCCATCTCGAACCAGGAACCCTTCTCTCCATTGAGTTTATCAGCCAAATAGATCTTCGGCTCTGATCTCAGTTGTTAGAAAATTATATATGACAGAGCAATGGAACACATAAATATTTCATAAATAGAAACACATAAAACAAGAGAGACATAGATATATGTGGTTCACCCAATTTGGGCTACGTCCACAGAGAAACAGCCAGTACTTCCTTTTATATTATCTAGCAAAATGAAGAGATACAACCTACAACAAGTCCGCTATAATTCCCTCTTCGCTCTCAATCTCCTCTCTCTCCTATACTCAGAATACACATCTACATAGACGCGATAAAATTCCCTCATATATAGTAAGGGGTTGTCTTATAGGGCAAAAAACCCTAAATTAAACATGACTTCTACCGTAAGATTTCCGCTTAATGAACGGCCCAGATTGACTATGAACTTACAACATTTGACAAGGAAAATTTACATCTATTTTTAGCTTCAGGGGCGCTTACCCCGATCCCCCGTCTGGTGGGGGGGGCTCCAAATAATCGTCGTCACCCCCCATGGACCTCCCTGGAGGTGCACATAAATGGGCGGCGTTTCCGCCACAGTACAAACTTAGGTCCAATGCGGCGATACCTATAAATAAAGAAGATAATCAGGCTCCACACCCAACAATCTCCCACTTGGAGACTGATTATAACAACTCCACCACTGCTTCATTCGCTAGAAAATGACTCCAATTTGGACCTGGTTGTTTCTCATCTTCATCATCATACTTGAAGGCCAATTGAAACTGAGCATAATCTCACTTTCTCCCTAGTTACAACTTTTGTTAACATATCTGTAGGATTCTGGCTAGTCTGTATCATTTCCAACTTCAACTGTCCATCTTCCAACACTGTCCGTATGAAATGGTACTTGAGTTGTATATGCTTAGTCTTGGAATGAAATGCAGAGTTCTTTGCAAGATGTATGGCACTCTGTCTATCAATTTATAACCTTCCCAACTCCTGCTTCTTACCCAATTCATCCAAAAACCTTTGTAACCAAATCATTTCTTTGCTAGCCTTTGTAGCAACAACATACTTTGCTTCCGTCGTTGAGATTGCAACAACACTTTTCAGTTTTGAAACCCAACTGACAGTTGTTCCACCTATAGTAAACACATACCATGTGGTGCTCCTCCTGTTATCTCTATCACCCGCCATATCTGCATCAACATATCCCTCTCGAGCAATAATTGAACCACCAAAGCATAATGCTTGATTTGTGGTACCTCTCAAATACTTGACAATCCACTTCACTGCCATCCAATGTTCTTTTCCTGGATTATTCATGTACCTACTTACAACTCCCACTGCATGTGAAATATCAGGCCTTGTGCATACCATTGCATACATTAAGCTTGCAACTACTGATGCATATGGAAATTTAGCCATATAATCCATTTCTTCCTAAGTCTTGAGACACACCTCCTTACTTAGTTTGAAATGACTAGCCAAAGGTATACGAACTGGTTTTTCATTCTACATATTAAGTCTTTTCAACACCTTTTCTATGTACTCACTCTGAGACAACGTTAATTTTCGATTCTTCTTGTCTCTAGTTATTCTCATACCAAGGATTTGTTTTGCAGTACCCAAATCCTTCATTGCAAATGCGTTTGCCAATTTTCTTTTGAGCACATTTATTTCCTACATGTTAGAACCTACAACAAGCATGTCATCGACATACAATAACAATATAATATAGTTGTCATCATTTTTCCTTTTGAGATAAACAAAATGAGCAGAGTGACATCTAATATAACCTTGTTCAGACATAAACCTGTCAAATTTTAGATACCACTATCTTTGAGCCTGTTTTAAGCCATACAAGATCTTCTTCAACCTACACACTAGTTTCTCCTTCCCTTTTACCTTGTATCCTTGTGGCTGTTGCATATATATCTCTTCCTCCAAATCCCCATGGAGAAAGGTTGTCTTTACATCTAGCTACTCAAGATGAAAATCTTCAGCTGCTACTAGACTTAAAATAGTTCTGATTGAAGTCATTTTAACAACAGGAGAAAATATCTCATCAAAGTCTATACCCTTTTTCTGTGCAAACCCCTTCACCACAAGTCTAGCTTTATACCTTTTTCTACCTCCATCTTCTTCCTTCAGCCTATAAACCCATTTATTCTGCAATGCTGATTTACCTACACAAAAATTGACTAAGTCCCAAGTCTGGTTATGTTCTGAGTCCATCTCTTCTTTCATGGCTTGCTCCCACTTCTTCCTGGTTTCTACCTGCACTTCTTCTTCATAACATTCTAGTTCACCAGAATCAGTCAATAATACATAATATAATGAAGGAGAGTATCGTTAAGGGTGTCTACTTATCTTGGTAGATCTTCTAACACCACTTTTACATGTTTGAGGTGCTTTTTGTTGCTGTGGTTAATGTTGTTGTTCTAGTTTTTGATCATTATGATTTTCAAGCACCTTCACTTTTTCTGTGATCTCATCAAGCACCGTGTATTCTCTTTTCCCTGTTTTGTTTCCTGCATCTAATCCTTATACAAAACCTTTTCATTGAATATGACATCTCTACTCCTAATGATTTTGTGTTTGTCATAATCATAAAAGCAATAACCAAAATCATTAACACCATATCAAATAAAGGTACATTTCTTTGATTTTGCCTCAAGCTTTGTATTATTTTCTTTATTAATGTGGACATAGGCTTCACACCCCTGAGACTTTAAAAATGAGTAGTTTACCATTTTACCTGTCCATGCCTCCTCTAGAATACCACCATCCAAGGAACTCGAAGGCCCTCTATTTATTAGATAAACAACAGTTCTACAACATCTTCCCAAAATTATAAAGGCAATCCTGTATGCAATCTCATGCACCTTGCATGGTCCATGATTGTCCTATTCATCCTTTCTGATACACCATTTTCTTGTGATGCTCCTAGAACTATCTTCTCTCTACAGATTCCATTCTCTGAACAATACCTATCAAACTCTTTCTTGCAATATTCACCTCCATTGTCTGATCTAAGACACTTCAATCTTTTTCCTCTTTCATTTTCAACCAAAGCTTTCCATTTCTTGAAAGTATCAAATACATCAGATTTATTTCGAATACAATAAATCCAGGTTCTTTTGGTTGCATCATTAATAAATGTAACATAATAATAAGATCCATTGAGAGATGATACCTGAGCAGGTCCCCATACATCCATATGCACAAGCTCTAATTTTTCGCTCTTCTTTTCTTTCCCAATTCTTAGGAATCTGACTCTCTTATGTTTTCCATAAGCACAATTCTTACAGAATTTTAAATCAACATGCTTCAAACCTGGCAACAAATTTGTTGAGTGAAGAATCTGCATCCCCTTCTCACTCATGTGCCCAAGCCTGTGATGCCACAATGTCATATCTGCTCCTGTATAGGTTAAAGCATTAACAAAATTAGAAATACCATTGCATAAATACAATGTACCAACCTTTTCTCCTTTTTCTATTACCAGGGCTCCTTTAGTGACCTTCCAAGTTTTATCTGTAAAAGTAGTTACACAGCCTTCACCTCCTAACTACCTGTTGAAATTGGATTTTTTTCAGATCTAGAACATGCCTTACCTCCTCCTTCAATAGCCCTTGATTTCCATTGTATTGTTTTATGAAAACTATACCCATTCCAATTATTTTACAGGGTTTATCATCACCCAATCGAACCTGTCCAAAATCTCCTTGAACATAATCATCAAAATGTTTCCTATCAGGTGTGGCATGGAATGAGTCCCCTAAATCTACCACCCAGGAATCAATAAATTTTCTAATGAAAGAATCAAAGCATCTTGCAACACATCACCTGTCACATTCGCTTCATTATTTTTTTCTCATTGCGCGTCTCCTTTTCCCTTCCATGACTTGCAGTCTTCCTCAGGTGTCCTTTCTTCCCAAATTTCCAACACACTATCCCCTATCTAGACTTGGATCTGCCTTTCCTTGACTTACTGTGGTATGTTGGGCTATTTCCTCTTTCCATTTTTCTAACCCTAGTCTCTACAGTCAAAGAATTACTTGATATCTCACTGGAGCTTTTCCGTCGCATTTCCTCGCTAAGGATTGCACAGACAACATCATCAAACTTTAAAGTACTAGATCCAGAGACAGAATTACTAATGGCCATAAGTAAACCATTCCAGCTTTCTGACAATGAGCATAGAAATAACAGAGCCCTAACTTCATCATCAAAAGTTACCCCTACAAATCTTAAATGACTGGTAACTGTATTAAATTCATTTAAATGATCAACAACAGATCCACCTTTTGACATCTTCATATTAAATAAACGCTTCATAAGAAATACCTTATTTGAGGATGATGGTTTTTGATATAGTTTGGCCAATGACGACATTATACCCTCTATTTTCATTTCCTTTGAAATATTTAACGCTACCGACGCCGCTAGGCACAACCGTATTGTTCCAAGTGCCTTTCTGTTGAGAATATCCCATTCTATGCCTGTCATACTCGTCGGCTTCTTTCTCTTTACGCTCAATGGTAGGTACATGATCCGAATTAGATCCTAAAACACTCTCTAAGTTTTCATAACTCTAAAAAATTCATTCCAAAGTTTCAAAGGCTTACAAAGGTTGAGCTTATCATAAATATCTTCGGAACAGTTGTAATTTGTGAGCAGCACGGAGCAACAAGGACCCTCGATCAAGCATGCAGACCGTTGGCCCATGGTAACGCGTGCTGTCACGAATTGGCAAAATGGGAGGTATTTTTGAGAAATGGGGGAGGTCAAGTCGCTAATCGCATATCGTAGGGAAAACCCCTCAATGAAGGAAAACCCTCGAGTGACCCGGACCCAAAAAGTCATAAAACCATATGGATATCGCACTGATTCCATCAGAGGCGGGTCCCACACAAAAACTGGCAGGATATTAGAAGGGCTTCAAGCGGTAAGAGGTTTCAACCGAGTTCCACCCGATGCCACACATTGGGTGCCATGCGTCCGGTGGAAGAGAGAGAAAACCACTCACATCGGATGGGTAAACATCGTGTTACTTACCCACCCGATATGGACGGAGACCGTAGGATCTGGGGGCTCTAGATCGATGGCGGAAACGTGATCCGATGGATGACTGGATTCAACGGGGTAAATAGGCTGAATTGTATAAGGTTTGAAGTCTAACATGGACGATGAGTTGGCAAAGATTCGTGTTTCACAGGCAAATCTTGGAGCAAACATAAATAATGACCGTTCAAACATTTCCAAGAGAACTGACACTCAGCTCATTATGAAACAGGTGGCTACCTCCCTGTGAGGCGTTACACAGTGATGATGACACAGAACAGAGGAATTCAAATAGACAGAGGTAGGAGAACCAGAAAGCTGGGAAGCAGAACAAACAGTCAGAAAGCAGATTAGATTTAAAGCCACGAACTGATAGAGAGAGAAGGGAAGCAGTAAAACAGTAAGCGAGTTAAGAAAGCTAAGAGCAAAGAATAGAGAAGAAGTTGAGTTGGCCTGTAAGAGAAAAGGTAGCATCGAGAAAGAGAGAGAGAGAGAGAGACAGGGAGTCTGTGCACTCCAAAAAGGGCTTGAGAGGTTCAAGTGAGCTCCTCTGTATATGCCTGTCATGTGTTGAGTCTCAGATTGGACTCATACCATTGTGACCAACAGAGGTCGAGATTCAGTAAGGAGAGCCTATGTACTCTAGAGACTTGGGGGATCCAAGTTTAGTCTTGTTGATTTATATCTGTTGAGTGAGACTCAAATTGATCTCAGTGTTGTAAAAAACTCTGATTTGAAAACATAATAGAGAGGCCACCACTGAAGGCTGAACTAGGAGACGTAGCCTAGGAGTATTGGGTGAACTCCTTATTAAACTTTTTGCGTTTATATGTTTGCCTATTGTGTTTTCTTTAACTGCTTCAGTGTCTGTGTGTTTCGCAATCTTATCGATCCGTTGCATAAAATAACATAGACACATCCATGCACATGAGTCTATAATACCTTATTGTTTGTCTTCGATCAATTTCAGATCAAGTGGTATCAGAGCTCTAGGTTGTTAAGGTTAGACAAGCTTGTGCTAGATTTTGTTGTTGAATGCTAACTAGATCAAAGCTTAAATTAGGAGAAGGAGAGTTGGTTGAAGCTAACCCAGAAATTGGAAGAGTCTACCCTAAGAGGAAAATGTCAGAAGAAAGTCCCTTGGAATCAGACTCCCAATTCATGGATAGTTTCATGACCATGAGAGCCATGGTGGAGGAAATGTATAGAGAATTTAAGAAAGGTAGAGAAGAAGATTCAGCAAACTCCAAACAAGATAAAGGAGTAGAAGAATCTCTCCTCCATGACCATTCTAAAGGAAAAGGAAAAGAAGAAAAGTTGCCCACACCTCCTAATAGCCCTAAAAATAAAAAGAAAACATCTTTGATTAAATTAGATGTTAAATTTGATTTGCCAATATATGATGGAGAGTTGAATGCAGAGAAGCTGGATAATTGGATTAGACAGATTGATGTGTATTGCAGGGTGCAGAGCATTGACTCAAACAAGAGTAATATTCAGCTGGCCAGCCTACGCCTCGGAGGCACTGCCTTAGTATGGTGGGAAGGTAGGACACAAGCTGACATGAAGAAGCATGGTAAAATTCTTTCTGTATAGAGTGAATTTGTCTCTGCAGTTAAAATGCAATTCTATCCACTAGCCTATATGCAGCAAGCCATGATGAGCTGGCAAACTCTTCACCAATTAAAAGGGAAAAGTGTAGAAGGCTACACACAAGAATTTAGGAAAATAGCTTTGATTCTAGGAATTTCTTTAGACTCGCCTGAAACTCTGCTAAAGTATATAGGTAATCTACACAACTATTTAAAGCATACCATTCTCATGTTTAATCACACTATCATAGATGAGGTATCTGTCCAGGCTACACATCTATAGGCTAGAGGCAAGAAAGTGAACCCAGAGGTTGGGGGATTATCAAAAACCACTGCAAGCAAAAGCAAGGAAAAGAGAAAACAAAAATGGAAAGAGAGGAAGACAAATGTTGTATAAAAGACCAAGCCTTCATGCACTCACTGCAAGAAGGATGGACATGATGATGAACACTGGTGGATTCTACATCCGGAGCGAGACCCAAGAAGTTCGATGGAAAAAATAAGAAGACTGCTGCAGCTATTCAAAAGGATTTGGGGTCAGACTCAGGAGATGAAACAACAATTGCAGCCACAGGTATAAAGGGTAAAAATTCTGAAGCATCTACTAGTAATTCTGCACAATCTACTGACAATGAAGAAAATGAGAGGAAAAGACATGAGCTTTTTCATATTCGAGTTATTTCCAAGCATCAAAATATTGATACTTCATTTGATAGTGGCTCACAAGTAAATTTAATTTCTGAAGCAATTGTAAAGAAGTTGGGATAACTAACCACACCTAACAAGAAGCCATATCCATTAGGTTGGTTATGTGATAAAGCAAAGCTACAAGTGACTAGACAATGTAGACTTAAGTTTTCTTTTGGGTCGGCATTTGTAGATGAGGTTGAGTTAGATATAGTTCCTTTGGATATATGTGGAATTGTTTTAGGAAGTCCTTACTTGTATGATAGGAAAGCTATTTTCTATAGAGTTGAAAACAAGTATCAACTCGTTAAAGATGGAATTGAATATATTGTAAGAGCTCATAAACTCAAGAATAATTATACTCTCATAAACTTAGGGCAAATGAAAAGAACTATAAATTCACGCAAACAATTTTTACTAATGGTTGTAAAGGAAAAGAAACCTAATAAAACTAGTATATTTGAGGGTTGTAATGCTAAACAGCAAGCTGATTTAGAAAAAGTTGTTTCAAAATATGATATACTATTTCAAGAACCTAAAAGTCTGCCACCCCAAAAGGAAATAGTACATGATATTATTTTGCAGCAAGATGCTCCATTGCCTAACATCGGAATGTACAAGTTGTCTGCTTTAGAGAATGCAGAAATCAAGAAGCAGGTATAGGACCTGCTCGAGAAAGGGTTCATAAGACCTAGCACATCACCATGTGGATCTCCTATTGTCTTGGTGAGAAAGAAATATGGCTCATGGAGAGTGTGCATTGATTACTGAGCACTGAATAAGATAACAGTCATAAATCATTATCCCCTTCCTCGCATAGATGATCTATTAGATCAGTTAAAAGAAGCTGTTTATTTTTCCAAGTTGGACTTGCATAGTGGCTACCATCAGGTCAGAGTTGCAGAACAAGATGTGCTTTCAAAACAAAGCAGGGATTGTATGAGTGGTTAGTGATGCCTTTTGGCTTAACTAATTCTCCTGCTACTTTCATGAGAGTAATGAATGATGTACTTAGACCTTTTATTGATGATTTTGTCATTGTATATTTAGATGACATTCTTATATTTAGTAAAACATGGGAAGAACATTTGAAGCATGTCAAGAAGACTCTAGATGTTTTGAAAAGAGAAAATCTCTATGTTAATCTCTCAAAATGTGAATTTGGCAAAACACCTTTGAATTATTTGGTTCATATTGTAGGGGGTGTTGAATTGAAGATAGATCCCTCTAAGGTTGCAGTCATTGTAAATTGGCCTAAACACAAATCTGCTACAGAAGTTAGAAGCTTCTTAGGAGCAGCACAGTATTGGAGAAAGTTTATTGCTAACTTTTCCTTGATTACAGCTCCCTTACATGATTTAACTAGATTGAACAATGTGTTTCAGTGGGGAGGCAAACAACAGAAAGCCTTCGACACCTCAAAAGAAAAGATTAGTACAACACCAGTAGTAGCACTGCCCGATCTTCAAAGACCATTTGAGATTGAAACAGATTCTAGTGACTATGCCATGGGAGCAGTGTTCATGCAACACGATAAACCCATATGTTATCATTCTGAGACATTTAATTCTGCAGTAGTTAATTATCCCACATATGATAAGGAATTGCATGCCTTAGTACAAGGTGTGAAAAAGTGGAAACATTATTTAATGGGCAAAGAGACAGTTATACATACTAATCATCAACCACTTCAATATTTACACTCCCAAACTAAGTTGCAACAATCAAGACACTATAGGTGGATGGGTTTTCTACAACAGTTTCATCTTGTTATTAGATACAAAAAGGAATACACAATAAAGTTTCCAGATATGTTTTCCAGACCAATCATAAATGTATCTACTATACTTAAGCATAATTCAGTATTGCATGAAAGCTACATTGAACAATATGCTCAAGATATAGATTTTAAGGATGTATATGCAACTTTAAGTCGTGGAAAACAAGTAGAAGAATTGGATTATCATGTTAAGGACCAACTCTTGTATCATTTTGGAAAGTTATGCATTCCACAAACTGAAAGAGTAAAGATAATTCGAGAAGCACACACTTCTCTAATATTAGGTCACTTTGGTGTAAGTAAAACAGTTGCACAACTGCAAAGATTTTGTTATTGGCCAAAAATGAATGAGATAGTTTTTAGATATGTAAGAGGGTGTACCATGTGTGCTAAAAGAAAACCCAACAATAGAAAACTAGGCTTGTACACTCTATTACCAATTCCTTCTCATCCTTGGGAAAGTGTTTCCATGGAATTTGTTGGGAGACTGCCTAAATCTAGTAAAGGTCATGACTATTTATATTTTGTTGTGGATAGGTTCAGCAAAATGTGTATTTTAATACCTTGTAAAAAACATATTACATCTGAACAAACTACAAAGTTGTTCTTTCAGCATGTATGGGTTCATTTTGGATTACCCACTTCCATTATATATGATCGAGATACCCGATTTGTTGGGAAATTTTGGTCAATTATGTGGGAATTGATGGACACCAGACTAAAGAAGAGCACAGTTTTTCATCTGCAAACAGATGGCCAGACAGAAGTGGTCAATAGGATAGTGATCTAGTTTCTCAGAGGCTATTGCAGCAAGCATCCCAAGCTTTGGGATGAACATTTATGTTATGTGCAGCATGTTTACAACCGAGCTAAACATTCTTCTACACAAAGATCTCCTTTTGAGACCTGTTATGGTTTCACACCAAGGTCTCCCTTGGATTTTGTCTTTGGTAAAGACATAGCGATTGATGGACACAGTGATGTGGACAAGGCAACCAAGTTCATCAAACAAATCCAAGAGATTCACCAGGCAGTACAGGAACAGCTGGAAAAGAACCAAGCCAAGTACAAGGCAAGGCATGATAAGCATCGAATGGAGCATAGTTTCCAAGTTGGTGATCAAGTCTGGTTGTATATCGGCAAAGACAGAATGCAAGATGAAGGTAAGAAGTTGAAGCCAATAAGGTATGGACCTTTCAATATACTTGAGAAAATTGGTGAGAATGATTTCGCCTTGATTTACTAGCTTACATGCACATCTACTTAGTTGTCAATGCAGATAGCTTGAGACTATTTGAACCTTAATTGATTGAATATCCCGAAGAGCAGAGTCAATTACCTTCTATTAATCATCTGTTGCCTGAATATCTTAAGGAATTTAAGGAAGATACAGTTCTGGACAGGAAGGTGAGAACCACGCACAGAGGGGATGTTGAGTACCTCAGGATTGGACTCAAAGGTTCAAAACCAAGCAGTGCGAAATGGATAGAAATTAGGCAAGTGAGGAATCTATACCCTCACTTAATGGATGCTTAAAAACCAACTTTTGTTGGTCCAAAAGCTTTTTCATGGGAAGGCCGTGATCTGAATTGGATCCTAAAACACTCTCTAGGTTTTCATAACTCTGAAAAATTCATGCCAAAGTTTCAAAGACTTACAAAGGTCAAGCTTATCAGAAATATCTTCGGAACAATTGTAATTTGTGAGCAGCGTGGAGCAACAAGGACCCTTGGTAAAGCGCACAGATCGTTGGCCCATGGTAACGTACGCTGTCACGAATTGGAAAAACGGGAGGTATTTTTGAGAAACGAGGGAGTTCAAGTCACTAATCGCATATCGCCGGGCAAACCCCTCAGTGAAGGAAAAGCCTCGAGCGACCCGGACCCAAAAAATCATAAAACCGTACAGATATTGCGTCGATTCCATCAGAGACGGGTCACACACAAAAACCGGCAGGATATCAGAAGGGCTTCGAGCAGTAAGTGGTTTCAACCAAGTCCTGCCCGTTGCCACACACTGGGTGCCACACGTCCGATGGAAGAGAGAGAAAACCGCTCACATCATATGGGTAAATGTCGTGTTACTTACCCGCCCGATATGTACATAGACCATAGGATCAGGAGGCTCCAGATCGATGGCAGAAACGTGATCTAATGGATGACCGGATTCAACAGGGTAAACAGGCCAAATTGTATAAGGTTTGAAGTCTGGCATGGATGATGAGTTGGCAAAGATTCATGTTTTGCAGGCAAATCTTGGAGCAAATTGAAATAACATCGGTTCAAACATTTCGAAGAGAACTAACACTTAGTTTGTTATGAAACAGGTGGCCACCTCCCTGTGAGGCATTACACAGTGATGATGACGCAAAATAGAGGAATTCAAACGGACAGAGGCAAGAGAACCAGAAAGCCGGGAAGTAGAACGAACAGTCAGAAAGCAGATTGGCTTTAAAGCCACAAACTGACAGAGAGAGAAGGCAAGCAGTAAAACAATAAGCGAGTTGAGAAAGCTAAGAGCAGAGAACAGAGAAGAAGTCGAGCTGGCCTGTAAGAGCAAAGGCAGCATCAAGATAGAGACAAAGAGTCTGTGTACTCCAGAAAGGGCTTGAGAGGTTCAAGTGAGCTCCTCTGTATATGTCTATCATTTGTTGAGTCTTAGATTGGACTCATATCATTGTGACCAATAGAGGTCGAGATTCAGTAAGGAGAGTTTTTGTACTCCAGAGACTTGGGGGATCCAAGTTCAGTCTTGCTGATTTATATCTGTTGAGTGAGACTCAAATTGAGCTTAGTATTGTAAAAACTCTTCATTGAAAACATAATATAGAGGCCACCACTGAAGGCTAGACCAAGAGACGTAGCCCAGGAGTATTGGGTGAACTCCTTATTAAACTTTTTGTGTTTATATGTTTGCCTATTGTGTTTTCTTTAACTACTTCAGTGTCTGTGTATTTCGCAATCTTATCGATCCAGTGCATAAAATAACATAGACACATCCATGCACATGAGTCTGTAATACCTTATTGTTTGTCGTTAATCAATTTTATATCAGTACAAATATTTCTGATATAGATAATATTCCATCTTCATCTTCCACAGTTGGTAGTTTTGGTCATTAAATTTTTAGACGCTAAACCTACCATGTTCTGCCATTTCTCCCACTCAAACCAGGAACCCTTCTCTCTGGCGAGTTTATCAGCCAAGTAGATCTTCGGCCCTAATACCAGTTGTTAGAAAATTATATATTACAGAGCAATGGAACACATAAAATATTGCAAAAATATAAACATATAAAACACATAAAACAAGAAAGACACAGATATATGTGGTTCACCCAATTTGGGCTACGTCCACAGAGAAACATCAAATCCTTCCTTTTATATTATCCAATAAAATGAAGAGATACAACCTACAACAGGTCTGCTGTAATTCCCTCTTCGCTCTCAATCTCCTATCTCTTCTTCACTCAAAATACACATCTACATAGACACAATACAACTCCCTCATATATAGTGAAGGGTTTCTTTCTAGGGAAAAAACCATAAATTAAACATAACTTCTACCGTCAGATTTCCACCTAATGGATGACCCAGATTGACTACAAAATTACAACATTTAACAAGGAAATTTTACATCTATTTTTAGCTTCAGGGGCGCTACCCCCTATCCCCCACCAGGGGGTGGGGGTCCAAATAATCGTCATCACCCCCCCTAGACCTCCCTGGCAGCACACATAAACAGGCGGCGTTGTTGCCACAATAAGAATTAGGGTCCAATGAAACAATACCTCTAAAGAAAGAAGATAATCGAGCTCTACACCCAACAATCCAGCCACCTGTTTGATAAGCAATGAGACAATACCCAGGGTTAGTGCAGAAATTAAAAAAAAATTACATCTAAATGAGCAAGCCAGAACAAGTAACTAGTATTTATACCATAATTACACCGAGATAAGAGTATATGGGTGCAAGTTTCCACCTTATAAACTACCCAAGTATCTCCCAATGAGGATTTTTTCCTTAGAATACATCAAAAAAATTATATGTTCAGATGAGGTCCACTTTGTATCAGCTAAAAATAAATCACAGTTTAGGATAAAAGCTCAAGTAGGACCATTTATTTGTAACAATAGGAAAGCAGGAGAGGAGGCAAATATCCTCCTAAAATAGATGAACTTTCCCTTAAGTTTCACTTGGTCATATGACCCATTTGGTATGATCTCCAAACAAAGAGTGGAACAAAAAATCACTCCATATATTCACACTCAAAGACCTGAAATTGAGAAGTATATGAACCAAGATGAGTGGGAAGAAAATAATCTCCAGGAGGCAGAGGAGCAATTGTTGTCTACTACTACCTCACAAACTCCCACACCTCGAGAAAAAGAATAAAAGAGACCTCGGGGACAAGACTCTCCTTCAGTTATAGAGGTTTCGGGCAAACAATTCAAAATGTACACTAAGAAGGCAAGAACTAATCCTAAGATAGATTTTAAAAAGGAAGGAGTAGGGAAAGCTCCTATAGTTCTCAAAAAATTACAATCAGCTAGCTCACTGATATCATGTAGAAATTTCACCTGCATATCAAACTGATATATGCAAGGTACAAAAGCATAATACTAGATCTACATCTACCATAAACTTTACGGAAGCTAATCGACCATGAGCAACATCAAGCATGAGCACATATAACTGATGAAGGAATCAATCACACATAACACAGAATATATCACTGGGGAAAGCACCAGCATAAAACCCCGACACTGTATTATCAATCAAGTGGAAATCCTCAACAACATACAATAAGAATCAGCTCAAAATCTATCCTGCTCTCTCTGTACTCTGATGATGAAGCTCATGGACTACCTAGCCCTGTCTATAAAAACTACACCTTAGGTCCAAGCTCCTATTTCCTTGTGCAGTTTTGATTGGGGTCCAATTACAAAGCACATGTAAATTGGCCTAATCATCCCTACTGTCAACCTCAGGTCCAACTACGCAATACTTGAGGACTCAAGTTCCTCTTGCATGCAAGGAATACTTACTAGAAATATCCTAGCAACTGATAGTACATTGTCCCACATCTGATCTCAACTGGGTCTCTGACAGAACTAAGATGCATCAGTTATCCATGAGTGAATACTCAGTTATCTGAAAATACTAGTTGTCACACGCATGTAAGCATTAACAAACTGAATCTCATTAATTTAACAACTTGTTAAATTAATATAACTGGACTTGACTAAGTTAAACTAAGTCAAGTGATCCTCTCAATATAGAACTCATCCTTAATTCCTCAATCAGTGGAGCAAATCAAGGACACATTCCCCAATTAGTGGAGAAATAATTGCATGTTCTCACAAGGACTTCAAGTTTTCTTTTCCTTAACTAATTAACTCATGGATAATTAATTAATTAATATTCCAAACTACTGGTAAGACCAAATTAAAATTTACTTCCTATAGATAGACCAGGGACTATTATAAATAGGAAGGGACCCAGAAATGCTATTTTTATAAGATGCTATTTTTAGCAGTTTCACCTCTCACCCAAGGTGGCCAAACTACTATTTTTAGAAGTGCTATTTTTAGCAGTTCTATTTTTAGCACTTCCTAAACTTAGCATTTCTTGTTGCACACTTTTCAACACTCCCTCTCAATAAGAAAGGCTTCCTCTCGAACCCAATCCTGTAACTCTGGAATGTTCTGCATGTAACACATCTACCAAGTGTGGTTGCTCCAGCAACACTCAGAACAAAAAAACTCCCAACTGACCTCTCTGTTGGGCTAAAAACATACTCTGATGTTGAAGCTCTACCTGATGCTGACAAGTGCTCCCTCTCTGACCTCTGCGCTACTGCAACATCTCCATGCATCTCATACCGTTGCACCCTTCTCTGTGCTACCCTGCACTATGCAACACATTTGTGCCTCTCGCATTGTTGCAGCCTGCATGCTCTCTACTGTCTTGGGATTCCTTGCACTGTAGCTCTCTCTGCCGCTCCATCCGCATTTGTCTCTACCCAATCAGTCAGTTCCTGTCACTCCACATCGGGGCTCCCGTAACAAGGTCTCATCCAAGAGGTTGGGTGCCTCAAGGATCTTGCCCCTCCTCCTTGGGACAATCACTCTATATCGCCCCACCAACTACCTCGAGGTATGGCTGCATGTGATCCCTCTGCCCACCTAGGTCAAAGTTTCCCCCTACTGGAGGTCTCTGCATGAGTAGATGTCTCTACTCGATCTCCACTCAGCTTCCCCTATTGTGGCTGCTCCACAACCTCATGAAGTTACTGCACCAATCGTGGCTCCTCCATAATCATCTGAGAATTCTTCTAGCGCTGCATGTTGAGAGGTGACATACCCTCCCTCTCAACCACCAAGTCTCCATCAGTTGCCTTGCTGCTCAAGGCTTTGCATGCATCTTGAACCTCAAGAGTATACAGGTTCTTTGTAGAAATTTTGAATAATATGACACATATTCACAGAGATTATCCTAATTATACACTTATAAGAGGAATATGCATAATACATAACCTCCTCTACGTTGATCATCAATTTACAGAAGCAGAAACATTCACAAGCGTACATAGAAGCATTAATCACACATATCAACACAGTATTTTCCCGAGGAAAGCATCTCGCTAAAAACCCCAACTATCTGTATATTATATTGATTGAATCATGTAACAATACATAGTACAATACTCATCCCAAGTACTCAGTACTATCTCCTCATGCTACACACAATATAACTCAGATTTGATCTCCAAATCTCCCCCGCTGCTTGCCTGCTTCCACAACTCAATACCTGCTCAAGAATGAATGAGAATGGTTTACCAAACTCGTATTTCACCTCCAAAGAATCACTCACACTGTGTTAGACGTGAGCAGAGGCTATAATACTGGGAAAATACATGAGCAAACTCATTGGCATACTCAATCCCTTGATTGTGCAAATCCTCATGCACAACTATAGTCACAACTGATAGCAATCTGATTCTCTAACACCTGTCCGTGTTGAAATGAACATGCACTGACATGCAACTGAGTTAACTAATGTATTCTATAGTTGTATTATGAGTTAATAATTAGTTTAAAAACTCATCATTAGTCTATTTGCAGTTAGACTAATTACAACTAGTTTAACCAAGTCAAACTAAACACAACTCCATCAACTCCACAATCAACTCCACCAAACTCAACTGATTGAGTTCTAACTGAAGTCATGCATGCAAAAACTCAACTGACTCATAAGAAAAGCATACTTCCTTCTGACAGCTGCATGGGCCACATCTGTAGCTCAAACTGAAGTGCTCCAAGAGAATAAGATCAAGTTTATAGTCCAAATATTATTATGAGACAATAATATTTGACTTTTCTATTTTGGACAGCCAGTCTAAAAATAGACTTTGATCACTCCTGCTGTGATCACTCCTGCTGTGATCACTCCTACTATGATCACTCTTGCTGTGGTCACTCCTGTTGTGATCATCCCTGCTGTGGTCACTCCTGCTGTGATCATCCCTGCTGGGATCCAAAAATAGAACTTGTGCCATAATTTGCCTGCGGGCCCACTTAGTGAAGGCGACTCTTTTCACTAAGCTCCATCATCTTGTTGCAATCTCAACACTCCCTCTCGACAAGATATGGATTATCAGCAACCCCTATCCTGCCTCGGTGGTACTCGAATTTTCTCCTGGTGAGAGCCTTCATCAGAATATCAGCATCCTGATCCTCCGTTGGAATGTATGAAAGCAACATGATCCTCCGCTGCACACAATCTCTGATATGATGGTACCTGATGTCAATATGCTTAGATCTATCATGAAATACAGGATTAGCCGAGAGTTTAATGCAACTCTGGTTATCACAGTAAATCACAGTAGGATCCAAATGAGAACCGAACAAACCAACCAGGATCTTCCTCATCCATATAGCCTCGCATGCAGCCAAACTTGCTGCCATATACTCGGCCTCCACTAAACTGAGTGCCACGGATCTCTGCTTCCTACTGTACCAAGAAACTGTTGTCGATCCAATACTGAAGACCCCTCCTGATGTGCTCTTTTTGTCCATTGGGCTCCCTGCCCAATCTGCATCCGTGAAGCCACATAGCTTCACCTCATCCTCCTGTCTGTACCACAAACCATATCCCGATGTGCCTCTCAAATAACGCAGTACATGCTTGCCTACCTTCCAAAAGAGCTTAGTAGGCTTAACCATAGCTTGTGAAAGTTGGTTAACTGCATAGCATATATCGGGTCATGTATTGACCAAATACATCAGCGACCCCACCAACTGTCGATAAACAGTGGCATCCACTTCTTCTCCCGAAGTGGCATCCTCCTTCCTCCAACCTCTAGGAAGAGGAGTATCAACAGTCTTGCATCCATGCATGTTGAACTTCTCCAGTATCTCCCGAGCATACTTGCCCTGAGAAACAAACAGTCCACCATTGTGCTGCCATATTTCCAATCCTAGGAAATAGTGAAGGAGGCCCATGTCCTTCATCTCAAACTCTGTAGCAAGATCCTTCTTGCATGACAGTATCAACAGCTCATCACCCGTTAGAACCAAATCATCAACATACAGTACAATGCTAAGCAACTTACCCTCCACCACAATCTGGTATAAGTTAGGATCTGCCTCGCTCTTGGAGAATCCAAGTCCTATGAAATAGCTGTCTATCTGTGTGTACCAAGTACGTGGTGCTTGCTTCAACCCATACAGCGCTCTCTTGAGCCTGCACACATGTGACTCGCTACTGAAGACCTCAAAGCCTTCGGGCTGCTCAATGTACACCTCCTCCTCAACGACTCCGTTGAGGAACGCAGTCTTCACATCCATCTGATGAATGTGCCATCCCATCTGCGCTGAGAGAGCAAGAATCGTCCGTATGGAAGAATACCTTGCGACAGGTGCAAAGGTCTCCTCATAATCGATCCCCTCTATCTGTGAAAAGCCTCGAGCAACAAATCTTGCCTTGTACTTCTCTACACTCCCGTCAGCTGCCTGCTTAACTTTGTAGATCCATCTCGAACCCACCACTGATTTCCCTTCTGGTCTAGGAACAATCTCCCATGCACTGTTTCTGACAATAGAATCATACTCTTCCACCATGGTGTCTACCCATGCAGGATCCTCCACAGCTTCCTCGAAAGAGGATGGCTCAGTCACAACACACTTTCTCATAAGAGCCATGTATCCAGTGTACCGATCAGGTGACTGTCTCTTCCTGCGTTGGGCTGTAGGTGGTCCTACAACTTTCTCTGCATCTTGAGCCAGTCGCTCAAGCTTTCGCCCTCTGATGGTTGGTGCTGTATGAGTGGTCTCTTCCACTCCATGAACCTCGTCCTGTGGCTGATCCACGACCTAAAGCTCATCCTTAGGAACTAATAGCTCCTCATCTGCATGCAATTGTAGCTCCCTCTCAAGCGAACACTTCGTGGCTTTCTCCTCCTGAAATTTTATATCTCGTCGCACAACAGTTTTACCACTGTCTGGCAAATACACACGATAGTTGTGGGGTGTATCAGTGTACCCCAAAAATATCCCAACCTCTGTGGTCGGCTCCAACTTCTTCCTGGCATCCTTCGTCACATGCATGTAAACATTAGCACCAAAAATCCTCAAATGAGAAAGATCAAGCTTCTTACCAGAATAAGCCTCCTCGAGTGTACTCATGCCAAGTATCCTATGAGGACAACGGTTCTGCACATAAACTATTGTATTGCATGCTTCTACCCACAAATGAAGGGGTAGGCCCTAATCATGCAACATTGCCCGTGCAGCACCCACAATCGTTATGTTCTTCTGCTTAGCTACCCCGTTCTGTTGTGGGTTATGGGGAGCTATGAGCTCTCTACGAATCCCTTCTACCTTGCAGAAATCCTTGAACTCGTCCGAGATGTATTCACCACCATTATCGCTCCTAAGAGCCTTCACCTTCTTCCCCAACTCCTTCTCGACCAGTGCTTTGAATTCACAGAACTTTGAATATGTCTCACTCTTCTTCTACATGAAGAAGATCCAACACTTACGAGAGAAATCATCAACAAAAATCACATAATACCTGTGTTTTGCTATCGAAGCAACTGAGAAAGGTCCACACACGTTTGTGTGAATTCTCTCAAGATCGTCGTGGCGCGACTATCCTTCTCGTGAAAGGTGGCTTTCACAAACTTCCCCAAAGTACACCCCTTGCACTGATCTGACTGTGCAAGTGTGCCTTTAGGAAGCCCTGTAGTGATCTGCTGCAGTATCTTCAAGGCTCCATGGTGAAGGTGACCCAATCTCCTGTGCCACAACTCGCCATCATCCTGGCTCACCAATCCTTCTGCCTTGCCTGCCATTGCTGCGCATCCATCTACATGCAACTGATAAAGGTTCCTCACTCGAACCCTTATCTTTCGGGTCTCACCAGTTGTCTTTCTGCGCAGGAAAGCCTTTCCCTCGCTGAAAACAATATCATACCCCTTGTCTTCTAACATCGCCACTGAGATAAGATTCTTCTTCAATCCTAGAACATGCATGACTTCCTTCAATACGAAGGGTTTACCAGACTCCCTCTCAAAGGAAATGGTACCATACTGGTCGCACTGTATCTACCATCATTGCCCATCTCAATGTGCACTCCAAGATCTTTGTCCTCCAGATCATAGAACAAATCTCTATCTCCCGTCATGTGAAAAGACGCACCACTGTCCAAGAACCACACCAATCCCATCACACTTGAAACCAAGCATGCGATCAATGAAAAATCAAGCTCAAACTGCGAGGCTAGAGCCTCTCCTGCTGCCGATCTAGCACCCTACTTGTTCTTATTCTTCTGCAGATAATTAGTGGCATAGTGTCCATGCTGGTGACAGTGAAAACACTTCACCTTGGACATATCCTGCTTCTTGCCTTTCGCACCAGACTGAGAAGCTTTCTTGCTCTTCCCTTTCTTTGCTTTGGCAGCCAAAGCACAATTCTCTTCATCACCTCCCTTTGACAAAGATCCATCCTTGGTACTCCGCCTGATCTCCTCCTGCACAAGATCTGACCATAGTCTTTCCCATCCTAGCAATTTCTCTCGACCATTGACAGAGTCCTGATAGGAATGCCAACTCTTAGGAAGACCAAGGAGTGCCAAGCTCACCAAGTCCTCATCATCGACAGTAACCCCCACATTTCCCAGCTCATCTCGACACTGAGTGAACTTCGTGAGATACTTGGGTATACTGTCACCCTTCTCGCATTTGATGTTTCTGAGTTTATCTTTGAGCGCCAACTTCCTCTGATCACTCTTGCTTTGGAATAATTATGTTAATGATTTCCACATCAAATATGGAGTAGCCTTTCCATGGAGGCTGGACACAATGTGATCCTTCACGCCCTCCAACAAAATCCTTCGACATTTTGCGGTCTTCTTTTGCCAAGCATCAGCTTGAGTAGCATCGGTAGGCTTTGGGACATCCATCTCTATGAACTCCTTCAACCCGTTATCATCCAATACTGCCTCCATCCTGTCCTTCCATGCAATATAGTTTGAGCTACCCTCAAGAGCATACTCCAATCTCAATTCGTTGAAAGACATTGATGTGTTGCCACCAAGAAAACACTGCTGCAAATTCGAATTCCACCAACAACCAACTCAACCGCTTCCGATCTAAAATTCGTGAGGACACAATATTTCTCGTACAGAGATTGATTGTATGGGCATTCACCAGATATCTCACCTTCCTAAGGAAGGATGAATCCAGAGGCTACCTGGCCCAATTACAGACTCTGCCTGAAGAAATAGAATGTAAACACTTCCTGAATAGTAGATCTGATGATCAACAGCTCCGATACCATGTAGAAATTTTTCTACAAATCATCTAGCTCTGATACCATGTAGAAATTTTGAATAATATGACACATATTCACAGAGATTATCCTGATTATACACTTATAAGCGGAACATGCATAATACATAACCTCCTCCACGTTGATCATCAATTTACAGAAGCAGAAACATTCAAAGGCGTACATAGAAGCATCAATCACACATATCAACACAGTATTTTCCCGGGGAAAGCATCTCGCTAAAAACTCCAAATATCTATATATTATATTGATTGAATCATGTAACAATACATAGTACAATACTCATCCCAAGTACTCAGTACTATCTCCTCATGCTACACACAATACAACTCAGATTTGATCTCCAAATTTCCCCCGCTGCTTGCCTACCTCCACAGCTCAATACCTGCTCAAGAATGAATGAGAATGGTTTACCAAACTCGTATTTCACCTCCAAAGATTCACTCACACTGTGTTAGACGTGATCAGAGGCTATAATACTGGGCAAATACATGAGAAAACTCATTGGCATACTCAATCCCTTGATTGTGCAAATCCTCATGCACAACTATAGTCACAACTGATAGCAATCTGATTCTCTAACACCTGTCCCTGTTGAACTGAACATGCACTGACATGCAACTGAGTTAACTGATTGGCCCATTCTTTAGCAACTATCACATCCTTTCATGAACTCCTTGGCATCCTAAAATATTGTTGGCCAATAATACCCTGTCGAAAGGAATTTGTATCTCGTTCACTTGTCAGCGAAGTGCCCTCCACAAGGATCCTTGTGACAAGCCTTAAGGATCTCAAAGATCTCATCTTCCCTAACACAACGTGTAATCTAGAAATCTGGTCCAGTGTGATAGATATTCCCATCTATCCACGTATAGGTATCACTCTGTTGTATGATCTTTCTCTTCTCCTTGGAGGACAAATATTGTGGAAACTCCCCTGCAGCAATATAATTGGCTATATCTGCATACCAAGGTGAGTAAGTAGAAATAGCAAAGAGACATTCATTAGGGAAAGAATCTTGAGTAGGAATGCAATTGTCATCAATGGTTAACCTAGAAAGGAAATCAGCTACTACATTATCTTTTCCAAGTTTATCGACAATTGTGATATCAAATTCCTGTAACAGCAATAACCAGCATGTAATTCTACCATTGGTAATTGGCTTATTCATTAAAAAACGAATGGAAGAGTGGTCAATGTGTACAAATACTTGATATTTGGTGATATAATGTCAAAATTTATTGATGGCGTTCACTACTGCTAAGAATTCCTTCTCAGTCATTGTGTAATTGAGATCAACTGAATTCAAATTCTTACTTATATAGTAAATAGCATAAGGTTTCATGTCCCCTAGTTGGCCCAAAACAACTCCTACAAGAATATCAGATGCATCTGTAGCTATGTGAAATAGCAGTTCCCAATTAGGTCCAAGTAAAACGAGATTTGCTGATACACAACATTTTAGCTTCAAAAAGGCCTGCTCACACTTTCTTGTCCACAAAAAGTTGGCATATTTCATGAACAAAGAAAATAATGACGATGCAATTTTTGAAAAAAAATCTATAAACCTTCTGTAATACCCTGCATGTCCTAAGAAACTAAGTACCTCTTTTTGCGTCTTGGGAGTTGGAATTTTCAGAATTACCTCTATTTTAGCAGGGTCTACCTTGATCCCATCAGCAAAAATGTAGTGTCCTAGCATGATCCTTTCAGTCATCATCATGTGACATTTTTCAATTTTGAAAGTAACATTAGTCTGTACACAACGTTCCAACATTTTTCTAAATTAGCAAATGTTGTTTCAAAATCATCACCATAAGGTGTAAAATCTTCCATGAAGATTTCAAGGCAGTCATCCAACAAATCAGAAAAAAAGATCCCAGTATTTCCCTCTAAAAAGTTGTTGGTGCATTGCAGAGTCCAAAATGGAGTACTCTGTATGTGAAAGTTCCCCAAGGGAAAGTAAAGGTTGTTTCATCCTGATCCTCCGGGACAATTTGTATTTGGTTGTAGCCACTAAACCCATCTAGAAGTGAAAAAAACGTTTTCCCAGAAAGGGTGTCAAGGACTTGATCTATAAATGGTAAAGGAAAATGGTCCTTTTGAGTGGACTTATTGAGTTCTCTATAATCCATACAGACTCTCCACTTTCCATTCTTCTTAGGGACAATGACAAGCGGAGACACCCACTAACTGTCAAATATCAGATAAATAAAGTTAACACTCAGGAGTTTTTGTAATTCTTTCTTCACTACCTCCTTAAGTGCATGGTTCATGTGGCGCTACAGTTGTCTAATTGGTTTACAGCCATATTTCAGTTAAATGTAGTGAGTGCACAAGTTGGGATGAATCCCTTTCATATCCGTATAGTCCCATGCAAATGCCTTTTTGTATTTTTGTAACAGTTGTAACAACAGTTGGTTTTGCTCAGCAGTCAAGTTGGGGTTAATGTTCAGAAACTTTCCTGGTTCTATTTCAATTGGATTGTTGTCAGTATTCGGAGTGGTTCTCATTTGTTCAAAATCTATATCTTCTACCTCCTCTTCCTCCTTTGAATTTTCAATGGAAGTGACAGAAAGTGAGTTACTAATAAAACCATTAATGATATCATCTTTTGTCTCATCCTTGAAATACTGGGCTTTCCCTAGAGTGAGGAGTGGTAGGGAAAGATCCGATTCGGGCTCAAATTCATCCCACCAGGGGTTATACAAATCCATATTTGGTTTTGGGGGGTAAATATTAAGATTCTTTGTAGCCTGGCCATCTGAGATCACCATAGATCCAGATTTGCATCCTATAAATGCATCTACAGTGGCTAGCCAAGGTCTCCCTAGGATCAAAGGATGTCCCCCAAGTTGGATTTGGGTTGTAAGATAAGAAAGTCAGTCGGATACCTCTAGGAAGCTATTGTGATTACTATGTCTTCTAACACCCCCTCAGGTTTAACACAAGACCTGTCTGCTAATTCAAGTATAGTAGGAGTATGTCTAAGCCCATGTAGCCCCAGGGTGGTAAAGAGGTCCTTTGTCATCACATTAATGGCAGCCCCAAGATCGATCAATGTGTTAGTTATGGGTTGGTCATTAATGTAGACAATAACTGTAGGGTTTCCTGGATCATTATACTTGGTTAGAAGAGGCTGAGCAGACATTAATTCAGACAATTTCCCCATCACATGTATAGTAGCAGGGTCCTTAGGCTTCCTTCTAGGTTTCTTAATGCACAAATCTCGTATTGTTTTAGCATAAATAGGTACTTCTTTAAGAGCTTGCAGTAGAGGAATTCATACGTGCAAATTTTTCAACTCCCTAAGAAAATTGGATTTGGGTTGTGAGGCCATTCTAGGCTCAGTTAATCTCTGAGGATATGGAGGATTATGAGTTATAACAGTCGAGTCGGCTACTACAGGTGTATCAACCTTACCCAAGTTGGTTGTTACAGGAGTAACAATCCTTCTCGGTTTGGTTGTTACAGACGTAATAGTTTGATATGTGCCAACTATTACAGGTGTAATAGCCTCCTCAGGATCTATTGTACCTCCTCTGGAAGGTTCACATTCCTCCTTGGTAATGATAGCAGAGTGATTTAGTTTAATTAACTTACCCGGCCGCAATTTAATTTCATTAATTCCCAGGGGAGTAATAAAGTATCTAGAAGGTATTCAAAGCCTCTATGCCCTAGGCTACTTTATTATTCGAGTTAGGGTTAGGTTGCACAGGTAGTTGGGGTCGCACAGGCAATGTAGGAACAGGAGTTTGGAAAGGAGGAAATTGCAGCTATTGTTGCATTGGTAATCGAGGTGGAGTTGTATTCTGGGCATTCTCCCTCCAGTTCTAATTCCAAGGGTATGGTTGAGATGGAGGATATTGGATAGAGGGAAATGGGGATCATTGGTTCCAGGGTGAAGGAAACTGTGCTAGAGAAGGAACAAAATATTTCCATGCATATTGTTGAGTATTATATGCATTTTACCATGAATTGAAAGAAGGAAAATCTTGGGACATACCTGGAGGTTGTGGCTGCCATGGTCTCCTAGGTGTGATGAAATAAGAGGATTGAAATTCTTCACTCGATTCTCTAAGTACTGATTTTAGTCTAGGAAGCTCCGAACATTGACCTATAGGATGTTCCATCTCACAAATATTGCACAAGCTGATGTTGTTCATTTCACACTCCCTCAAGGATGTTTCTTCCAGCAATTTGGGCAGAGCACAGCTAGAGGTGTATCAACTTCTCCTTGTGATTTCTTGATCTGTGTTGTTGTTATCTAAGCAAATAGAGTATTAAGGATGTCGATATTGAAAATTTAGAATAAATTCCCGATCTCTGCTCTAGTTACTCCTCCACCTGCATACTTTTGTATTTGGTAAAAGGCATCTTGAATTGTGCTTCTTCCCTTAGACAATCCTCTAGAGCATCTTAGATAGAGCTTTACAATTTCGGTGAATGGTTCCTGAGATATGTCCCCTTTTCCTAGTAGATTCAGGGTATCAAGGCATTTGTCCCTCATTCCTCTTATAAATATCGTCTTCAATATCTGATGATCTAAATCACTGTGTTTAGACCTCTGCAAATTATAGTGGAACCGCTCTAAATAGTCCTTCAAGCTCTCATCCTCTTTCTGTGTCATCCTGAATACTTCCTCTCTTAAGTCCCTGGTTCTACAATAGTCTTGATACTTTGATAAGAATGTCTCCTTTATATCGCTCCATGTTTGAATAGAAGTAGAGCCTAACCCCATGAACCATCTCAAGGTTTATCCTTTTAAAGTAGTAGGAAATAATTTCAGTTTTTGAGCATCTGAGACATAGTCATAACTCCTGCATAAGACATCAAATTCAAATAAGAAGGTGTCTAGGTCTTCCACAGTCATCCCTTGAAAGGATGGTAAGGATGATAAAGGAATATTTTTCATGGGAGCCTCACCTCTGATATCCCCAATTGGGAACTCAAAGGTGGTGATAGTAGCATCTGTTTTAGTGTTGTTTTCATTGTTGTCCCCCATTTCTAACCCTTCTAATCCTTGTTGTAACAAACGTTCTTCAAATTGTTCTTGTGATTGTCTTGCAGGTGAATTTGATGGCTTAGGCAACTTCAAGGCTGGTTGTTTCACTGCACTACTTGAATCCAGATATTGATAAACCAATAGGTTCTCTCCTGTTTCAGGTTTTTGATGTCCCCCTTCAGTTTCCCCTTTTCCCTCGGTCCTAAAGTTTTGGCTACTAGCTTCCCCCTGATGTTCCTAAATTGGATGCTTAATATTTGGAGTATGTTCGCTAGCTTTAGAATGGTATGGTCTCGAGATAGAGGAATCAGAGTTTTATGTCCTTTTTATGGGTGTAACATTTTTTTGTGTCCTTGTTTTCCTTGTGCCCCTTTAAGAAATTGATTTTTCTTTTTCCTCCTTGGAGATCAATTCCTGGATAAATGTTTTCCTTCCCAGATCTACACTCTTCCTTTTCTTTTTATGACCCATTTTTCCTATGACTAATTAGAGTGGGGGGGTAATCTTGGTATTTCTAAATTCCTACAGTTGCACACATGGACCTTATGTGTATTGATTCACACCCTAAGTGTCTCAGTCTTCGATAGTGGTGAGCCCGCCCAGGTATTTTAGAGTGATGCGTGGGTTCTTACCTCTCGTCTTACCACCCAGGAACTAAAGAGCCGAAGACACACTAAAACAACACCAAAATTCCACACCCTAAGTGCCCTAGTGATCACAACAGTGAGCTTGCCCAAGTATGTTAGAGCGATGTGCAGGTTCTTACCTCTCGTCTTACTGCCCAACGATTGTGGACTAGGAACACTTTATCAACATACAAATAACTTGGCTGACTGTATCGTCAACTCACATCCCTGGCAATGGCACCAAAATGTAGTGTTGTTTTAATCAATCCTAATTGACCAAGACTGCAACCATTAATTTTCAACCCAGGTTAGGTCTTGTTGTTTCAATGGATTTTGCACTATCTATGCCGATACATCACAACCAAGAATGAAAAATAGAAAGAAACAGTAAAGAATGTTGCTGAATCAATTATAGAAATTAAAATGCTCCTCAGAAATGAAATCACGCTTCACAATTACCAGAGCAAGGGTGTGCCACACATTAAACTAATGACTACACCAGTTGGTCACTACCATTATGTTTAATCAAACCAGTGTAATAGCATATTATAATCTGGAACTAAAGTAGATGTATTTTAGAATTTTCATAGCAACAACAAAAAACCATACAACAATAAAAGAAACAATAATGTACAGCTAATTCTACCGTTGTAGTCCCTGCTAAAGAGGAGGGCCCTTCCTCCCTAACTAGGGTGCAAGAATAAACACGAGATTAGTTAAAGAATCAGATGAGGAATAGTAACAAAATCACCATAGTGCCTTCAATATTAAAAATAATTAAAAGTTACAAGATCAGAGTAACAGTGATTTCTCTATGTCGTCCCCGTACATGAGAAATCGAGTTTATTTTATAATTATTACATACCCAAAATCAGGAATAGATCAGTCATGAGAATCTCACGATTCTCATGCTGATCATAAAAATAGAAATAGTTATAACCTGTTTCTAAATACAAATTCTTTTCAGATACATTGGTTAAGATCACAATCGTTTGGATTTGTTACTTCTAAATAAACAATTCATAACTCCCTACAGTTGTTGGGTGGAATATTACCCACGACTTTTCCAGCTATGGTGCAACAACGCCCTACGGTCAAATGATGGTTTGGGATGTAACAACAAACACTAGGTAACAACATCCTTGGTGTAAGAGCAGTCATCTTTAACAGCACGTGGTGTAACAACATACAGTGTGTAACAACAATCTGTAATAGCATACAGGGTGTAACAGCAATCTACTCTACCCTGATCTGAAACCAATTAGTGCGGATTGTTCACTCCGTAACCTCGTCCCCGCAAGAAACACCTAAAAAAGAGAAGAGGATCCAAAATACTTCTCCAATGCTTACCCCGATTAGCCACAAAAAGGAATATTGTATTGTTATATTCATCAAAACATGAAAAAATAACATGACGACAAAATAGGTTGTATAAATGAGAAAAAGGGTGATTAGCATGTGAAGTTTCATTGGCCTGGAGGGAGAGAGGATCAAAACTGGTGAAAGAAAATGTAGGAAACATGTATAAAAACCACACCCAACATAGGAATTATACCAGGCTATGATAAGGTGATGAAGAAGGATATCAAGAAGGATGACATGCTAGATGACTCTCAAGGAGTTGAGGATAAAATATGGTTATCAGATAAGAAGACCAAGGAACCCTAGGTATGATAGAATATCAGGACCGCATGAAGACTCCATATGATGCATAACCCTTTGGAGGGTAGGTATGGGAAACAAAGCACATCTTTTTGAAATACACCTCTTAGTTTAGCATGAAGGACCGCTTATCATTTTCATATCATTATGTCTTCAATAACATGCATGGTTTCAAGCACTGAAAGTCATTCCATGTGTTTCCTCTAAGTGTCTTGCTCCCTTTCACTTGTAGAATCAATTATCGTCTCTTGGCATGTTTTGTTTTTATGTCATGTTTGCAAACCTTTGTGGTGACCTTGAAGGTTGTTCTTTACGTACATGAGTTATCCTAGCCATGTAAACACATGTTGCACTCATACACAAAGTCTTGAGCGTTGTCACACAAGTTCGTCACAGCCTTCTTAAAGTCTATCTCAAGTGTCGAACTTGTCATTTCTTGTCATGAGACAATCGCTCAAAGGGTAATTATTTCCTTGTTGTTCCGATGGTATATGGTTTTCATGTCGTCAAAGTATGCTAAGTGTTTGATCATATTTTAAGTTCATCGCAAGTTTTCTGAAATCTTCCTGACCGGGCAACTCAGCTTCATGGGGCCCCGATTCACCTGTGCACTACGTAGTCTCAGCCCTCAATGATGTGACCTTGTTGACTAGAACTACAGAATGTGAAGTTACTATCCTCTAGGTAATTTTTACTGCACAATTCCAGAGTTCAGCAACCTTCCTTTACTCCCAGAATTGTGCAGCAGTTCCTTTTAGTCCTACTTGAACTATGCATTTTTGCACTTTTAGTCCTCACTCTTTTCCCTTGTCTGTTGGAATCTCATAGTGTGCAGAGAGCCCAGCTTCCCCTGGCCTCCAAAACTACATAGAGGTGCCCCCTAGTGTCCTCCCTCAACCGGAGCTCATTGTCCTCAAGAACTGTGTAGTTTTTCCTTCCAAGCCTTTCTACTAACCAGTCCTCCTTGCCTCTGGAAACTGCGCAGATCTGTCTCCCAGGGTCTCATCCCGCATCAACCACTATATGCCGGAACTGCATAATCCTGACTCCTAGTGGCACTACGCAATTTTTCTCCCCGGTGGGGACTGTGCTGGAAAGTTCCTCATTCAAGCCTGAGTTATGCTCTACCCAGTCTCAGTGATCAAGCCCTCTCCCCGTCACCTGGAACTACGTAATGCACAATTACTGGGCCCTTTTTCTCTACCTTTCACCTATCCTGGGCTTTGTCCATGGATAGCAATGCATCATTTTAGACTAGGGAATTTTTTGATTTATGTCATCCCGTCATGAGTGAATTACAGGAACACGTACACTATTAGATCACGGTGAGATGATAAGGAAGGAGAAGAAGAAGCGAACATGCTAGAAGACTCACTTACAGTTGGATGAGCAAAGGAACCTATCAATAACAAGAAAAGGGAACACATGCATGAAACCACCTCTCAAGAACAAAGATCATTGAAGACCCTGCATCATCAAACTATGTGGAGGAGAAGAGAAAGCACATCCAAGAACACATCCATCACTCAGTAGGAATAATGTCTTGACATTGCCACCTCAACAAGCTAGTCCATGTCAGCAATTTCATGTCAAGTCATGTCATGAGTTTTTAAAGGCCACAACACTATTATGAGCCATGTATATTGTAAATCAAGTGTAATGTAAAGTGGAATTCCAATGGACACACATGAATATGAAGAGTCATTTCAGTTGAAAAGTCATAGGAAGTTGAACAATCATGAGGGAAGTCAAAGAGTCACAAGGGTCAAGCATCACCCCTTGATTATATATACCCCCTCATTCTATGATCAAAGGAATTTTTCGACTTGCCTCCTCCCACAAAGTGTATAGAGTTTCAGTCAGTTCTTTGAGGAGAAACGAGTGGCTCCAATGTCCCACTGCTGGGGCTAGTGATGTACAATGTAAATATGTGTCTTGGAACTTTTTCTTAATTACAGAAGCCTTTTCAGGCCAGTACATTTCCATGCATGACCTATGGATGTTTGTAAGAATATTCTATGAGCATTTATATTTCATGTTTTTTTTCACATGTACTAAGACAGTTGAACTATTTCAGTTGTTTTAGTGCTTATCTTGTTGGGAATATGTTGTAATGGTTGTCATTGTTGTCTCATAATTGTGGACTATTTCGCAAGATACTAGACAAACATTTCCTTACTTATCATTATAACGACTATCACATCCGTTGTGGACTATTATGTTGGATGTTAGATGGATCTTCCCTTGTTCATTGGTTGTAACGACTCTCGCATCCATTGTGGACTATTCTATTGGATGTTGTACATGCCTTTTTGGTTCATGTGTATCTCTTCCTAGGGGGTACTATTACCTCTCACTTATAGGCTCACTTTTCTCACCCACCCCTTTTTACAGTAAAAGAACTTGGACAAAGTTTTGTTGCACGCTCACCAGGAACACTCGCCCTCTTGTTCAAAGACACCATTACATTACTTTCCTATGCTAATAGCTAAAGCCAAGGCAGATCTTTAAGACCTTGCCAACCGGGCCTTTATACCATATGGGAATCCTACACCAAATAGTGTGAGGTCTCATTGGGACTTCATATCGGGGATATCCCCTTGGTTAACAGATTTCCAGTACCTTCAACAAAAATGGCGCTAGAAGGAGGGCCAGACGATAGGTTGTGCCCATTGACTCTGGTTTGAATCTCTTATTTAAAATGCCTCTTCCCCAAATCATAATCCGAGGATGTTTTTCTAAATAGCTTAATTGTACCATCCCTATGGAAGTTATTCATGACCTGTCCAAATTTAAGTTCGATGGTGAGGGTGAATAGACTTTTCGTGAACATATTTTTCAAGTTCTCCAACTTTCTTTGTCACATAATATGTTTTGAAGATGTCAACACTAGATTTCTCACCCTCACATTCATCATTTAAGAATGAAGCCTAACGAATCTGTTGAGGATTTTTTTGATCGGTTCATTCACCACTGTTGTAAAATTCCTGAAAAAATTGAAGTTTCATTTCTTGAAACAAGATTTTTAAACTTGGTTCATGTCTCCTTATAGGGTGACCCTGAACCTCCCTTTTTCCCTTCTCCCCCAACTCTTGCGAGAGGCACCTCAAATTGCATAGGAGGACCCTACTACCCCTTTTGTTCCTTGTCCTCCTCCTTTTTCAGTTCCAATGTGGGTGCCTGCTTACAGCGATCATAAAACTGGGAAATATGTGAACCAAATTTCCAACCCATCTTCTCATTCTTCTCCCGCTTCAATGGAGAAAATTCCATAATGGCTCATGAAGCCTACGATGAAGACTCGCTCCATTCTGCAAGAGGATGCCACTGTTCACAACTCTAATCTCAATGTTGGTCCTTATTTCTTTTATCCTCTATATTCCTCACATCTAAACTCTTTGTACCATGACCCGCTTCATCAATTTGCTTCACCGGATAGTTTTTCACATTCTCTTGATTCTCAAGTTTCTAGCTCAAATTGCAATTAGGTACAAGGCAGTCACATTACACAAGTAAAGGAGAAGAAAGGTGAGGACACTTTCAAATTTTCCTTTTTGTTTCGAAATATTCCACGTCAAAATAATGAGTTTCCATTTTTGAATGATTCTCATCCTTCTACTCTCAGTGGAAAATCCAATACAATCAATTATTTAAATCAACCCCCAGCCTTGGACATTAATTATTCCAATGATGATAATTATATTTTTGTGTGTCGTGACGAGTGCCCAAGCACATCATATGATCTTCTGGTTTCTCATGAAGATTTTAATTTATATCTAGAATCTACTTCGGTCATGTTAGCGCTTGAATTTGGCCTCAGGCTGAAAAAGACAAAATCCAAGGCAACATCAAACCACTTAGCCTCGTAGCTAGCCCTACGGGGCAGGAGAGGGCTCTCTTCGGGTCTATCTCGGCAAAAGGTCTTCAAAGGGCGGAGATGACCAATAAAGAACACTGGTTTTAGGCTAGTAAACTAATTGAGAAGGTTTGTTTTCAGATTTTTAGGGTTTTGGTGGAAAACAGGGGGAGAGCAATTTTGGGTGCGGGGATGGGACACAGCTTTTGCAGAGGTCTTTTTGGGGCAAGGTAGGAGATTGTCTTGATGCCTTTGATTTAAGTGAATGGATAGGAATGACTGGTGAGGAGCTAAAGAGAGCAAGAAACCATCGAGAGTTCTCTTTAGACAGAGGAAAACATAGATATTAAGCAAACTTAAAGGCAGAGCATATAAATTATGAATTCTACCTTAACACTTCATTTACTTAATGTGAAGAAAAGAGAAATAGGAAATTGATACACATAAAAAATCTTACAAGTACATGAGAGAAGCACACCATCAACACAAATAACCACAGGAATCCCAAATAGTGCTGCAAAACCCTGGTCTTTCCTTTGCCAAAATTGCAGAGATACAAAGTGTAATACAATAGAAGCTTATCCCTCCAGAGTCCAACCATGAAAATGACTAAGAAAATACATAATATAGGCAATATAACACCTTTCCTTGCCTCTAGGGGTCGAGCTCATCCTTCTAGAAGCTGTTTCAACCAATTCTAAACTGAGCACTAAAATCTAGGCAGTCAAAACAACTTGCCTCTATAAGCTAGGAAACCAATTCATTCATTAAATTTTTGACTTTTTATGAATGAATCTTCTAGAAGAGATAAATAAGTGCCATGACATCATAAAATTTCATCAATTACATCAAAGAGGATGAAAAATCACTCCAAAAGTCAAAACTAGTCAAATCTGCGTTTTGTTGAGCTGTAGGTGAAAATCTGGCAAATTTCCCTGATGCGTAGCGCCCCAATTCTCAACGCGTAGTGCGCCTTTGAGCCAACTTTTGAGGCACTTCCCGGCATCCAAATGAGGCAAAAGTAGGCTTTTTAGAAAGGTCTGGATGTCTACTTTCCAACCCAAGTGGAATTTCTCAATTTGGTGTCCATTTTCCCCTCCAAAATTTCAATCTCCTAAGACTGCTTCCTGTGTGTCCAAAAAGTGGCAGAAAGTCATTTTTTGCATCTTTTTTGACCTTCTGAGGGCTCAAAACCTGATGAAATGTCTTGGAAATTGCTGAGAAAATGTAATTTGTCATGAAAAATCCAAAAATGCTGAGTTTTTGAGAAATGGACTTGCCCATCTTCAGGGTAGCGCGCAGCGCGCTACGCGTTGAGGGCAAAAACCTGCTTTTTGACCAAAAAATTCAAAAATGACCAAAATTGCTCCAAATTCTCTGAAATTTGAGCTGAAGGTGTGTCATTTAGTACCATGCTCCTCCAAGGAAGCCTCAGCCAAAATATGAAGGGGATCGGGCCTTTTCCTCCGTTTTAGTGCCTTGGCCAACCGTCCTTTGAGCACCTTCATTCTTGCTTTACACACATGCATTTGAGCCCAATAGTGATTATTCATGTGTCGGAGCATGTCTTTTTCCATGTTTACCTTGGCCAGCAACTTTTTCAAATGAGTATTAACCCGAATGAGCATAGCCTCTCGCTCAATGGGTGTCAAATCACCGGGTCTCTTGCGAGCCAAGTTGCGGTCTTCATGGATCCTCCGCAACTCATCAAGAGAGTGTTCATCCTCTAATTGCTTGTTGCGCTGCTCTAAATAAGTAATTGTCCAATTTTCCATCTCCAATTTTTGCTGCAACAAGTCATTTTCAGCCCTTAGTTGCTGGATGATCTCCTTTGACTCTAGGCTAGGAGAAATGATATCAAGGTCAACAACATCTATGCCTGGAACACCTGATGGCCCCTCATCAATCTTGGGCTGCTTGCCTCTCTCTGGTACCTGTGCTGCTGTCGAAAGCGAGGCCCCTTCCACCTGATGTGGAGATAACACTCGTTGTTCTGATGAAGAAGGCGAGACCCCTTCCACCTGATGTGGAGATAATACTCGTCGTGCATATGCAAATAAGACCCTGTGGCCTCTCTGATATGTAACATAAGGAGGAGTACTGACATGCTCAGGCTCTGGAATATCAAACTGATGTGAAGGCCCTCCCTCATCACGGACAACCTCAGGAGGTGGTTGTGGCACTGTGAACAAGTCACGAGAAATGAAATCCTCCCATGGAATACCCTGTTGTGCCAACTGATGCATGACCACAATCTTGATCAGTGCATAATGATAGATGCTCTTGTGTTGCTGTGCTGGGCTCTTTCTTTGCACCAAGGGCACCATCCTCTCTATATTTCGGCACATGAAGAATGGAATGTTCATCATTCATACCCGTGTGAAATACATCAACAAACGGATATGGTACAAATATAAACGTGAAAATCTGCCCTCGCAAGTGAAATAGCGAATGATGATCCTCATCAAAGGTGCATACTCGTCTCTTAAGAATCTGAAGGGAAAAACACCAGTTAGTTGCCTCATATATACAGGTTTGATATATGGCTCATAATGAAATCTGTCCAACTGCTGGCGCTTGTTCCACTCTTCTCCAATATTGGGTATCCCTGTTGCTTGAGCAACAATCTCGGGTGACAATGTGAAGTCCACTCCTACAAGATTCACATGCCCATTGTGCAAATGTAGGACAAACAAGCGGGCCAATTCCTTGTGGTGTTGAATTTTGTAGATTCTCTCACAATATTCATAGCATGATTGATATCGGAAACATGACACTGCAAGTGGACAAGCTTGTAGATAAGCCAAAGAGGTGGGCTCCTCCCTGACATGCTGACCACCTTTACCACCCCTGTGATGCCTCCTTGGCACCTCTACCTCTGGTGTTGATTCATGGTCATCACTTTGCTCATAATCTGTTTCGGTTTCTGACATGGTTTTGGAGGCAAGTGACTGAAAAATAATGCTGACTGTGCACCCAATGAACTGTTGTTTTGACTTGTTTAAATGTTGTTACCAAGGGGACAAACACACATGGGAAATGTTAGGGAAAAGGGAACATTGAGGGGATTAGGGAAAACAAATGTGAAAGGAAATTTTAGGAAAGGAACATGGAACATATATAATCATAATTTGTGGGATTTTAATGGGAAGTAGGGTTTAGAAAATTTACATAGGGTTTTAGGAATTAGTAGGGTTTAGGGATTTTAATGATTTTTAATAGGGAAATTATATGATTTGCATGGAAAAATGTCAAGGAAAATGGTGAGGAAAATATGGGGAAAGAGGAATGGAAAATGGGTAACCTTGGGCAGCAAATTTCAATGAAACCCTAGCACATTTGCATTTTTAAAATTTGATATAGCAAGGTAGGGTTTTTACTTCATATTAGCATGGCATTTTTTTGCATGTTCATTGCTCATTCATCTTAGCCAAACCAAAATCACCATGGATTAGAGGCCTACCTAAAAAGATTTTGAGAGAGAAGTATTTTTGGTGGCTTGCTGGCGATTTCCTGAGCAAGAAACCCAACGTGTAGCGCGCCCAGCCTGATGTGTAGCGTGCCTCCAACGCATAGCGCCTGAGTTATTTAGCACTGGAAAATGCGCACTGATGCGTAGCGCGCTCTCAACGCGTAGCGCGCCTCCTCTGATGCGTAGCGCGCCACTGTAATTGCCCGATTCGCCCAATGAACTTTGAAATCGACTTGAAAAGTATTCTCTTGAAGTGTTGAGAGGCAAATGAATTACCAATGAGGAGGGAGGGGCTTTTATAGGCTCACTTTTGAATTTAATTTTCCCAAAACCCACTTTATAATGTTTTTGAAATGACACTTTTTTGAATTAATTGCTGCTGACTTCTGGTTTCCTTTTTCAAAATAGATTGGTTGAAATGATGATTTCTCTTGAAAATTTTTGCAGGGATAGCTTCGGAGATGTCTTGGCAAAGGAGACCAAGGCTGCATGCCAACTTTCGGAGAATTTGAACTTTTTACAAATTTTTACAAAAATGAGATAATGACCTTTGTCTTCAAAAACAGGGTTTTTGAAAACAAGGTAAAAATTAGCTGTACAATGATAAGAGTTATCAAAATGATGCTTTATGATGGACATCCCTCTGGCCTGCTGGTCCTTTATGATATCGCAAGAGAAAGCTTGACTCAACCCTAGACCTAAGACCTTGACATTGAAAACAGGGAAATGACCTTGTGAAGATTTTATTTACTCAGGAAAACATGATCCAGCAGTGCCAAACAAGAGGGGAATAAAAGACATAAGCTTCTCCACCAGGGTTATGGCATGCCTAACGGGATGCAACATGACCACACTGATGAGACACCTAATTATGAAATGCAAAGAGTTTTGATCTCTGGTGGAGGGCTACTAGACCGACTCTAACAGGTCAAATAATATGTTCATATTGAAACTTCCCCTTCACCTCACTATCCCTTGTGTCCTACCATTCGCAACACATCTACTTACGACAGAGGTAATCCATGATCTTTAGCTTCTTCATTCGATGAGTTTTCTCCTCGATTGACACAAGGTGGAGAGGTTTTCCATGACGAAATTGAAAATAGTAAAATCATAGAACTTTTCCCACTCCTCATTATCCCTTCTTTTGCATGAAGATAACTCTTCAAATAAACTTATGTGATATCAGAAGAGCCTCTTCAATTGAGTAATCTGATTGTTGAAGCTGAAAATTCCGGTGAAACCTATAACAGAGATGGTTGTCATCTGGTGAGTAGTTTTGAAATCAACAACAACAGTTATCCTCAAAACATGCATGATCTGGTTCAAGCTTGAAAATGTGATTCTACAATCCTAGAAAGTTCTGGGACTTGCCAAGGAGTCAAGGCAATTCAACTTCTATTGATGGTTATGTTAGGATCTCGCGACTCTAGTAAGCCCCCCAAACTACATCAGATCTAGTTTCTCTCTCACAATTCGTCTATCTGCATGGTTTCATTTGATGTGGATTTCCACGTGGAAAATCTTTGGTATTTCTGGTGTAGTCTTTTGAGTTTCAAGATTTTACTTATGACCAAATTCAAGAATCTGTTAGAGTTCATTCGTCTTCATGAAAATCTGTCACAACAAACTTGGGTTGGGAATGTCCATCTATCATGAAGTCATGGAATTGTGAATTTGATCATCTCAAGGACTATCTTTGCCTGAAAGAATCATACTTATCGAATTTCTCCTTGAAAGCTCAACTTCATGGTATTCTTACAAATACTATATTGCAAATATGTCCTCTCATCACACCAGAAATATCCCTGTGCGATAATGAATGCACAAATTTTCACATGAATCAAGTTCTTCTCCATTCACCATGCCTCAACTGGTTTCATGCATTTGTGGTGCTAGCATCCTTTTTAAACTCTTTTGATGACTATGATGCTTGTACAATTAGTCACCAGTTGCAGGAAGGTGTTGTGTCCTATCTGGCTTGCAAGGAACTGGGTTCGATTGTTCAGAGCATTTGCAAGATTGTTCAAATTGACTTTTATTTATTCATTGCAAACTGGGAATTTGATGCTTCAATCAACTCATCTGACCATTTTTATGTCTTTGGTGACTATCATTCAGCTTATCATTTTCCCATCAACACATCTAATGAGAGTTATTCCACCCCCCTTGATGTTCATTTTTCAACATCTCTTTATTCAGATTTTTGTCAAGCAGGTGAGGCACTTCAGCATTCGCTGATGGTTATGGCAGGTCCTCATTGTCTTAGCATGACTGCTGATAATGATCGGATATATTTTCAAATTGACTTTTATTTATTCATTGCAAACTGGGAATTTGATGCTTCAATCAACTCATCTAACCATTTTTATGTCTTTGGTGACTATCATTCAGCTTATCATTTTCCCATCAACACATCTAATGAGAGTTATTCCACCCCCCTTGATGTTCATTTTTCAACATCTCTTTATTCAGATTTTTGTCAAGCAGGTGAGGCACTTCAGCATTCGCTGATGGTTATGGCAGGTCCTCATTGTCTTAGCATGACTGCTGATAATGATCGGATATATTTTCCCATATAAGATTCCCATCGTGATCCTGCTTCTCAAATCGAAAATTCATCTTCCCCAAGGTCACAAGATTTTTAAGAGGGCCATCATGAATTTTACGACCCAATCGTTGAATGGATAGAACAATCTTACCTGGAAATTTTTGTAGCAAACAACAAGTTTTGATCTTTCCTCACACTTTCCAAGGATCACGGTGTAGAAGAAGACATATCCGTAAGAAGCTTCTGAGGTTTGTTGAAAAATGGTACTCATAAAAAAGGTAAGCATGTGGATTGGATAAAAGTAGTGGGTATGACACACCTTTCAACCCACAGGGAAGACCTTCATTTTCTTGGGCAAGTTTTTCAAGTTTTTGTATTTTCTGTCGCACATCACTTTATATATGTTTTAATCAATGATATCTTTGTGGGTGCAAGTCAGGAACGACAATGGTGGTTTCACTCGAAATTTCATTACGCATAACCCCGACCTTCTAGCTGTTAGGATAGGGTAGGAGTAGTTTCATCTTAGTTTTCCCTTCATTTCACTCATTCCCTGTATTTTGACTTGATTTTATTTTGGTTCTACATCATGTTTGATTTAGTCATTTTGTTCTCTTGTCTTCTGATTTTATTGCTTGGTTCTATGCTTTCTTTCTTCCTTCCTTGATTTCTTTCTTGTTTAGTTTTCCTTTTGTTTTCATCATGCAAATAAGTGTTGTGCCTTACTACGTTATGGCTTTTGAGTGTGTGTGTGTGGTTGAAGTTCAAAGAGTCTTGTGACATTGAAGTTCTTGGCTAGTCTTTTGTCTATCTTCCTTATATTGGTTGCATATTTTGGCCGATGAAGTTCTGATATAAAATACGATCCATCCATAAGGAGAGCTTTGGTCCAACCATGAACCTATGTCTAGTCGGGAACCTTATGCCTATACTCAGTTTTTTTCTTTGGTGTTTTCAAGCTTATCCAACTAATAGAAATCGAGAAGGGGAAATATAAATGAGCAAACCTAAATCAGAGGTCTTTATATGCTTCTATGAAGGAACAACCTCTCCTACTCTCAATAAGTCAGGATCCCTCTACCACCCAAAAACAAATAAGTGCCAATGCACATTTCTCTTTAAATAAATAATAAAGGCGAAAGAAAAGAAAGACTTCCTGCACAAAGAGGTGAAGCAAGAAACTCCACCCGGGTATTGTCCAAGCTCACTAGAAGTGGATCAATGATTGTGTTCCTACGTGACTCCATTGAGGTACTATCGAGGCCTACTGGCAGCGGAGCAACACTAGATATGAAAAATATACTCTAAAAATATTAATCTCACGAGCTAAACTACCCTTCCCAATTCGAAACATTGTGATCTAGTTGATTCATATGTTGTGTTCAACTAATAAGGTACAGTGGGGACCATGTTTGATCATGGGGTAAGTGAAAAAACCAAAGTAATCTACACGATGAATCAATACTTCCTGAAGGACCAAGGCCCTGCACTAAAAATGAACTAAGAAAGAGAAGCTAGGTTCTACTAGTGTGTCGCCAAGTATTGTAGCAGCTGCAACACCTTCCAAAATTTTGGCCTACACTAAATTTTGGAGCCTACTATTGATCCTATGATCAGTCATTCATTAGTCACTTATTGGTAAGCTCATGATTTCAATCTCTCTTCCTAAATCTTAAGAGTCGTTAACGCTTTCATATTTATATAACGTGTCATCTTCGGGCATGGAGATTATCGCTTCTCATGCAAAGGGAAGTTTTTTTTTGCTTCAAGGGGAAATATCTATGAGAATGAGTTGTTCTCATCATATAGACACGTTTCACACTCATTTCCAATGTTTCATGCACTATTACACAAGTGTTTCTATTTTCCTCACAAAGCCTACAATCGGAGCCACACTTGTCGTAAGCTACCACAAAGGTTGTTACATTAAGCGAAGTACACTTTGATATGTTATGGATGGGATATGCTGTATCATTAAGTGTTCAAGTGCATGATTATAGTCAAGTTCTACCATTGTTCACATCGGTTCAATTGATCCCACCTAGCCTCATCCATATTTCTTGAACTGCACACTTTGCATCTGCAACACTCAATATTTTCTCTTGCCTATTGGAAATGTGCAATGTGAAAAAAATTGAGCCTCCCTTGGCATCCAAAACTGTGCAATGGCTTCCTCCAGTGTCCTTCACTCAGCCGGAACCCACTATCTCTAGAAATTGCGTAGTTTTTTCCTTAATATTCTCAGTTTCCCAGTCCACCTTACCTCCTAAAAATGTACAAATTTTTCCTCCCAGGGCCTTATCTCGTAGCAGTCACTACCTACTTAAGCTACACAGTTTTGTCTCTCAGTGACCACTACACAATTCCTTCCCTCAGTGAGGACGTGCAGAAAATTTCCCTTTGTCTGGCCTGAGTTGTGCATTGCGTAGTCTTAATGATCATGCTTTCCCTTGGTTACTTGAACTACACAATTACATAGTCTTTGGGCCTTCTCCCCTGACCTGTCACTAATTCCCAATCCAGTTTATGAATTCAAGTGCAACATCTTAGACTAGGGGTTTATTAGACTGATATGGTCTTGTCATGAGTATATTACAGATACAAGAATTCCATCAGGCTATGAGAAGATGATGAAGAACGAGATTAAGAAGGATAACATGATATATGAATCTCAAGGAGATGAGGAGAAAATATGATTATCAGTTAAGAAGACCAAGGAACCTGAGGTATGATAGAATATCGGGACCGCATGAAGACTCCAACTAATGCATAACACTTTGGAGGGTAAGTATGGGAAACAAAGCATATATTTTTGAAATACACCTCTTAATGTAGCACGAAGGACTTCTTATCATTTTCATATCATTGTCTTCAATGACATGCATGGTTGCAAGCATTGAAAGTCATTCCATGTGTTTCCTCTAAGTGTCTTTCTCCCTTTTGCTTGTTGGATCAATTGTCGTCTTTTGGCATGTTTGGTTGTTATGTCATGTTTGTGAACATTTTTGGTGACCTCGAAGGTTGTTCTTTATCTATACAAGTTATCCTAGCCATGTAAACACTTGTCACACTCATACACAAAGTCTTGAGCATTGTCGCACAAGTGTCCTCACAGTCGTCCTAAATTCTATCTCAAGTGTTGCACTTGTCGTTTCTTGTCATGAGACTGTCACTCAGAGGGTAATTATTTTCTTGTTGTTCCGATGTTCTGTGGTTGTTGTGTCATCAAAGTATGCTAAGTGTGTGATCATGGTTTGATCTCAACACGAGTCCACCTTTTCCCTCACACTTAACCATTTTAGAAAATCTTCCCGATCGGGAAACTTAGCTTCACCGGGCCCCGACTGAGCTGTGCACTACGTAGTCTCAGCCCTCAATGATGTGACCTTGCTAACTTAAACTGTGTAGTGTGCATTCACTATCCTCCAGGGAAATTTTACTCGCAATTCATGAGTTCAGCTACCTTCCCTGACTCCCGGAATTGCACAATAGTTCCTTCCAATCTGGCTTGAGCTATTCATTTCTCACTTTCGGTCCTCAAGCCTTTCCCTTGCTTATTGGAATCTCACAGTGCGTAGAGAGCCCGGCCTCCCCTGGCCTCTAGAACTATGCATAGTTATCCCCTAGTGTCCTCCCTTAGTCGGAGTTCATTGTCCTCAAGAACTGTGCAGTTTTGGCTTCCAAGCCTCTCTACTGACCAGACGTCTTTGCCTATGGAAACTGTGTAAATCTATCCCCAAAGGTGTAGTCTTTTGAGTTTTCAAGATTTTACTTATGACCAAATTCAAGAATCTGTTACAGTTCATTCGTCTTCATGCAAATCTCTCACATCAAGCTTGGGTTGGGAATGTCCATCTATCATGAAGTCATGGAATTGTGAATTTGATCATCTCAAGGATTATCTTTGCCCACAAGAATCATACTTATCGAAATTCTCCTTAAATTCTCAGCTCCGCGGTCTTCTTGCAAATATTATATTGCAAATATGTCCTCTCATCACACCAAAAATATCCTTGTGCGATAATGAATGCACAAATTGTCACATGAATCAAGTTCTTCTCCATTCACCATGCCTCAATAGTTATCCATGGTGCTAGCATCCTTTTTAAACTCTTTTGATGACTATGATGCTTGTACAATTAGTCACCAGTTGCAGGAATGTGTTATGTCCTATCTGGCTCGCAAGGAATTGGGTTCGATTGTTCAGAGCATTCGCAAGATTGTTCAAATTTATTTTTCTTTATTCATTGCAAACTGGGAATTTGATGCTTCAATCATATCATCTGACCATTTCTCTGTATTTGGTGACTATCATTCAGCTTATGAATTTCCCATCAACACATCCAATAACAGTTATTCCATCCCCCTTGATGTTCATTTTTCAACATCTCTCTATTCAGATTTTTGTCAAGCAGGTGGGGCACTTCAGCCTTCGATGATGGTTATGGTAGGTCCTCATTGTCTTTGCATGACTATTGATAATGATCGAATCTATTTTCCCATACAATATTCCCATCGTGATCCTTCTTCTCAAATCAAAAATTCATCTTCCCCAAGATCACAAGTTTTTCAAGAGGGCCATCATGAATTTTACGATCTAATCATTGAATGGCTAGAACAATCTTACCTAGAAATTTCTGTAGCAAACAACAAGTTTTGATATTTCCTCACGCTTTCAAAGGAGCACGGTGTAGAAGAAGACATATCCACAAGAAGCTTCTGAGGTTTGTTGAAAAATGGTAGTCATAAAAAAGGTAAGCATGTGGATTGGATAAAAGTAGTGAGTGTGGATGGTAGACCTTTCCACCGACAGGCAAGACCTTCATTTTCATGTGCAAGTTTTTCAAGTTTTTGTATTGTCTATCGCACATCACTTTATATATGTTTTAATCAATCATATCTTTGTGGATTCATGTCGGGAACGACTATGGTGGATTCACTCGAAATTTCATTACGCGTAACCCCGACCTTATAGCTGTTAGCATAGGGTAGGATTAGTTTCATCTTAGTTTTCCCTTCCTTGCACTCATCTTGCACTCATTCCCTATAGTTTGTCCTGATTTTTTATTATGGTTCTACATCATGTTTTCTTTAGTCATTTTGTTCTCTTGTCTTTTAATTTTATTTCCTAGTTCTGTGCTTTCTTTCTTCCTTCCTTGATTTATTTCTTGTTTAGTTTTCCTTTTGTTTTCATCATGAAAATAAGTGGTTTGCCTTACTACGTTCTGGCTTCAGAGTGTGTGTGTGTGGCTGAAGTTCAAAGAGTCTTGTGACGCTAAAGTTCTTGGCTAGTATTTTTTCTATCTTCCTTGTATTGGTTGCATCTTTTGGCAGATCAAGTTCTGATAGAAAATATGATCCATCCATAAGGAGAGCTTTGGTCCAACCATGAACCTATGTCCATTCGGGAACCTCATGCCTATACTCAGTTTTTTTCTATGGTGTTTTCAAGCTTATCCAACTAGTAGAAATGGAGAAGAGGAAAACATAAATGAGAAAACCTAAATCAGAGGTCTTTATATGCTTCGATGAAGGAACAACCCTTCCCACTCTCAATAAGTTGGGATCCCTCTACCGCCCAAAAATAAATAAGTGCCAATGCACAGTTATCTTTAAATAAATAATAAAGGTGAAAGAAGAGAAAAACTTCATGCACAGAGAGGTGAAGCAGGAAACTCCACCAGGGTATTGTCCAAGCTCGCTAGAAGTGTATCAATGCTTGTTTTCCTATGTGACTCTGTCGGGGTACTTTCCAGGCCTACTAGGAGTGGAGCAACACTAGAGATGAAAAAATATGCTCTAAAAATACTAAGCTCACTTGTGTTCAATTGATAAGGTACAAATGGGACCATGTTTGACCATGGGGTAAGTGGAAAATCCAAAGTAATCTACACGATGAATCAATACTCCCTGAAGGACCAAGGCCCTGCAATAAAAATGAACCAAGACATAGAAGCTAGATTCTACTAGTGTGTCGCCAAGTGTTGTAGCAGCTACAACACCCTCCAAAATTTTGGCCTACATTGAATTTTGGAGCCTACTATTGATCCTATGATCATTCATTCCTTAGTCACTTTTTGGTAATCTTATGATTTCAAGCTCCCTTCCTAAATCTTAAGAGTTGTTGACGCTTTCATCTTTATATAGCATGTGTCATCTTCGGGCATGGTTCTCATCTAAAGGGAAGTTTGTTTTGCTTCAAGGGGAAATATTTGTGAGAAGGAGTTTTTCTCGTTATATAGACATGTTTCACACTCATTTCCAAAGTTTCATGTACTATTAAACAAGTGTTGCCATTTTCCTCACACAGTCTATCATCAAAGCCACACTTGTCGTAAGTTGCCACAAAGGTTGTTGCATTAAGAGAAGTACATTTTGATATGTTCTAGATGGTATATGTTGTATCACTAAGTGTTCAAGTGTGTGATCATAGTCAAGTTCTATCATTGTTCACATTGGTTCCACTGATCCCACACTTAGCCAAATTCCAGAGTTTTCCTAACAACCTAGCCTCATCCATCTTTCCTGAACTGCGCACATCACATCTGAAACCCTAAAAAATTTCCCTTTCCTATTGGAAATGTAAAATGCATAGAAATCCAAGCCTCCCTTGGCATCCAAAACTGTGCAGTGGCTTCCTCTAGTGTCCTTCCCTCAACCGAAACCCACTCTCTCTAGAAACTGCATAGTTTTTTCCCTCAAGCTTCTTAGCTGCCGAGTCCACCTTGCCTCCTGAAAATGTGCAGATTTTTCCTCCCAGGGCCTTATCCCGTATCAGTCACTACCTACTTAAGCTACGCATTTTTATCTCTCAATGACCACTACACAATTCCTTCCCTCAGTGAGGACCATGCAGAAAATTTCCCTCAATCTGGCCTGAGTTGTGCACTGTGTAGTCTCAATGATCAAGATTGACCCTTGGTTACTTGAACTACACAATTTCACAATAATTGGGCCTTCTCCCCTAACTTGTCACTAATTCCCAATCTATTTTATGAATTCAAGTGTAACATTTTAGACTAGGGGTTTATCAGACTGATATCGTCTTGTCATGAGTATATTACAAATACAGGAATTTTACCAAGCTATGAGAAGATGATGAAGAACGATATTAAGAAGGATGACATGCTATATGACTCTCAAGCAATTGAGGAGAAAATATGGTTATCAGGTAAGAAGACCAAGGAACCCGAGGTATGATAGAAGATCGGGACCGCATGAAGACTCCAACTAATGCATAACACTTTGGAGGGTAGGTATGGGAAACAAAGCACATATTTTTGAAATACACTTCTTAGTTTAGCATGAAGGACTTCTTATCATTTTCATATCATTATGTCTTCAATAAAATGCATGGTTGCAAGCACTGAAAGTCATTCCATGTGTTTCCTCTAAGTGTCTTGCTCCCTTTCGCTTATTGGATCAATTGTCGTCTTTTGGCATGTTTGGTTGTTATGTCATGTTTGTGAAAAGTTTTGGCGACCTAGAAGGTTTTTCTTTATCTATATGAGTTATCCTAGCCATGTAAACACTTGTCGCACTCATACACAAAGTCTTGAGCATTATCGCACAAGTGTTGTCACGGTCGTCCTAAAGTCTATCTCAAGTGTTGCACTTGTCATTTCTTGTCATGAGACCGTCACTCAGAGGGTAAATATTTTCTTGTTGTTCTGATGGTCTATGGTTGTTGTGTCATCAAAGTATGCTAAGTGTGTGATCATAGTTTGAGTTCATCACGAGTCCATGTTTTCCGTCACACTTAACCATTTTAAGAAATTTTCCCGACCGGGCAACATGGCTTCACCGGGCCCCGACTGAGTTGCGCACTACTTAGTCTTAGTCCTCAATGATGTGATCTCGCTGACTTAAACTATGTAGTGCGCATTCACTATCCTCCAGGGAAATTTCACTACGCAATTCATGAGTTCAACAACCTTCCCTGACTCCCAGAATTGCACAGTAGTTCCTTCTAGTATGGCTTGAACTATGCATTTCTCACTTTCGGTCCTCAAGATTTTCCCTTGCCTATTGGAATCTCATAGTGCGTAGAGAGCCCAGCCTCCCCTAGCCTCCAGAACTATGCAGAGGTGTCCCCTAGTGTCCTCCCTCAGTCGAAGTTCACTATCCTCAAGAACTGCGTAGTTTTTGCTTCCAGGCCTCTCTACTGACCAGTCCTCCTTGCCTATGGAGACTACGTAGATCTATCTCCAAGGGTATAATCCCACATCAGACACTATCTGCCTAAATTATACAATATTCACTCCCAATGGCACTTCACAAATTTTCTCCCCAGTGGGGACTGTGGTGTAAAGTTCCTCAGTCAAGCCTGAGCTGTGCTATATGCAGTCTCAGTGATGAAGTCGTCCCCCTCTCACATGGAATTATGCAATGCGTAGTAACTGGGCCCTTTTTCCTAACCTATCACATGTCTCGGGCTCAGTTCATGGGTAAAAATTCATCATCTTATACTAGGGATTTTTTCGATTGATTTCGTCCCGTCATGAGTGAATTGCAGGAACAGGTACACTATTAGATCATAGCGAGACAATAAAGAAGAAGAAGAAGGAGTGAACATGCTAGAAGACTCACTTGCAGTTAGACGGGCAAAGGAAATTATGAAGAACAAGCAAATAGAACACATGCATGCAACCACCTCTCAAGACCAAATATCATTGAAGACCTGGCATCATCAAGCTATGGGGAGGAGAAGAGAAAGCACATCCAAGAACACATCTATCACTCAGTAGAAACAACGGCTCGACATTGCCACCTCAACAAGCCAGTCCAGCTCAGTAGTGTCATCTCAAGTCATATCATGAGTTTTCAAAGGTCACATCACTATTATGAGCCACGTATATTGTAAATAAAATGTAATGTAAAGTGGAAGTCCAATGGACACACATGAATATGAAGATTCATGTTCATTGAAAATTCATAGGAAGTTGAACAGTCATGAGGGAAGTCAAAGAGTCACAACGGTCAAGCATCACCCCTTGGTTATTGTTGACAGTGTTGGACCCGCCAACATATCAGGGGATCTCCACGTTAAGTCCCAATTAGACCTCAGACCGTTTGGTGTAGGAGTCCCAACAGTGGGTCGTATGGTAATGCCTTGACCACGATTTCGCACAAAGGCAAGTAAGATGACTCTGTTGGTAGCAAGGGTGTTACAGCTGTGACGATCCAAGGAAGGTGCATGAAAAGTTATAACACATGGGGATGTTGAAAATAATACTGAGAGGGGGGTGAATCAGTATTATTAAGTCAAATTCATTTTCAATTTATCCAAAGATTTGTATATGCTACTTCAGTTAATGAAACCAGCGTGTATACGCAACTCTCACTAATGAAAATCACGTATAACTTCCAGACTTATAATTTAATTTATTCTTTAGATGTTGATCATTAATTTGTGTGTCAGAAGCATATAACAGTAAGCAAGAACAGAAAAGTAGAGTAGACAGTCACACAAAAGAACACAAGATATAAGGTGGAAACCCAATGTGCGTGAAAACCACCTGCTGCAATATGTCTCTATCTTCTTTCAATTAGAAACTTCTTTTTACAATGATTCTGTACTGGTGTAGTCTTATACCAGTACGCAGGCTTCAACTTGCAGAAGGTTACAACCTTCTCTCATTCTCCAGCTTCTCTTGGAAGGGAGCTACAACCCCCTTTAGCTCTTGTACTAGCTGAGGTACTAGTACGTAGGCGCTGACCTACAACCTTCTCTCTTCTTCCAGGGACCACGTTTCATAAATTTTCAGACTGGATCCATGAATATCAATCAAACATCAAGTAGATCTGCAACAACCAATCTCCTTTGTACAAATACTGAATCAACCAATAACTTCTCAGAAAGCTATAACTAGAAAACAGTACCAGTAACCAGACACCAATTCTGAACCCAGAACACTGCAGCAATAAACAGAAGCAGCTAAAACATATTTCAAGAGACGTACGCTACTTCATCAATAGAAACTTGCGTACATACGCAGATATGCCAAAACCAACCAGCGTATACGCAGTCCTCACTTGCTTAACCTGCGTGTATACGCGCCTCCGCTATGTCGAACCTGCGTACAGATCTATAAAAGATAATTTATCCTTTTACTTAATTAGACATCAGTTATACCCAGATTATCAGATTTATAGATCTAATCATGCGTCAAATATAATAGATCAAAATCACACAAATATACTACTATTCAAGCCTTGAGATCTTGACCCATCAACAGATCTTAACCATCGTGTAATGCTCAGGTTCCTCCTTGATTCAGATCCAGATCCAGCTGTATCCCCCAACCAAATCAGTATTCCAGATCTTTCTCCTCTTAAGATATTCAATGCATAAGTCGATACCCTTGCCAAATTATCTCCTTCCCTTTTTATAGTCTAGGCCTTACTCAAACCATGGTCCAAAACCATAGAGATCCAATAAGAGGGACCCAATACCTGGGTTTAACACGTAGAATGCAATACCAAGGACCAAAACTATAGGTTCGAATATGTCGGACTAAATACCATGGACCAACCATAAGATTTCCCACATGTACGCGCTTTTCTTTGCATGAAAGTGTGTGCATATGTATACGCGCCTTCTGATCGGTACACCCGTGTGTATATGTGACTTTGTTATGAGGAACCTGCGTATACCTCATTTTGTTTCATTCTGAGAGCCTGAGCTATGATCTGCACTTTGAGTGAGTTGCCATCAAGGAAAACACTTATTTCATAGAGCAAAACATGTTCCAAGCCTGTGCCATAATGCCAACAATCTCCCCCTTTAGACTTGATGGCAACCCAAAGTCACTCAAAGTCATTCTCCCCCTTTGACATCAAGGGAAAAGGGTTGTGCTCCCCCTGAGTTCATGCTGAAATCTCTGCTCTGCTATGTTGTCCAAGCTCCCCCTGATTGTAGGCAAGGTCTGCAGGAAGATGATCTACACAAGAAACATGACTTTATACATTATAAGAGACCTTCCTATCACCAAAGACTCATACATACATCCATCTCTCAACCAAGCGGGGATATACCAAAATTGAGCACCCAACTAAGTGGGGATACACCAAAAGTTTAAATAAGTACATTACATCATTCATCCTAGGTATAGTGGGGAAACCAAAATAGGTCGTTACATGACCTTGATAAAAGAAATAGAGACAAAATATCTATAGCAAGACTCTAACTGTTATCAACAACAAACATCAGCAGCATTTGTCAATCATTATTCAGACCAGCACCCATGTTCTCCTTCTGCAATTGTTCCACCTGTAATCATACCAACTGTGAATTTGAACCAAGATCTTCTAAGATAATGCCAACAATGCATTATTAGAAGAATATATGCTCCCCCTGAACCTGTGCCATATGATCTCTGTCAGACCCATATCAGACTCTTTTCATCCTGAGCCTAGCCCCATTGCTTTTCTTCAAACCTACATATACGTGACTGTACCTTAATAAACTGGCATATGTACACGTATCCTCCTCATTCAACTCGCGTACAAACACTTTTCTCTGAAACAGACAAGATTCAACAGCAAGATGATGCATCAACTACCCCCAGCTTTTGTCTGAGGTATTCAAATGTCTCCCTGGGTAGTGGTTTGGTGAGGATATCAGCAACTTGTTCCTTAGAGGGAACATACTCCAATTTAACCTTTTGTTCAAGAACTTGTTCCCGGAGAAAATGATACTTGATCGGTATGTGCTTAGTCTTTGAATGCATGACAGGATTCTTTGAAATACTAATTACACTTGTATTATCACAAAAAATGGAGATAGGTGGAGTACAATTGATTTGAAGATCTTGCAATGTCTGCATCATCTAAAGGAGTTGTGTGCAGCAAGATGCAGCAGCCACATATTCTGCTTCAGCTGTAGATAATGCAATAGAACTTTGTTTCTTGCTAAACCAAGATACTAATCTAGGACCCATGAAGGATGCACCACCACTAGTGCTTTTTCTATCATCCACGATTCCTACCCAATCTGCATCTGTATATGCATGAAGTGTGAGATCTGTACCTCTAAGATACCATAAGCCATAGTTTTGAGTTCCTTGAAGATACTTGAAAATTCTCTTAACTGCCTGAAGGTGAGTTTCCTTTGGATTTTCCTAAAACCTTCCAACTATTCCCACCGCATGCATAATGTCTAGTCGGGTACCTGTTAGATAGAGCAGACCACCAATCATGGGTCTATAGGTTGGTTGATGTACTGTTGTCGATTCATCATTTGCGTTGAGGCTGCATCCTGTTACCATAGGGGTACATACTGGTTTTGAATCCTCCATCCCATATTTCTTCAAGATCTGCTTGAGATACTTGGTTTGTGATAGAAAAATGTCGTCTTTGCTTTGTTGGACTTGTAAACCAAGAAAATATGTGAGCTCACCAAGCATGGACATTTCAAACTCTTTCTACATGACCAAGGCAAAATTTTGACTCATGTCTTCTTTATTGCTACCAAAGATGATATCATCAACATACACAACAAGTATTAGCAACTTATCATTGTCAATTTTTATATATAGGTTGCTATCAGTTGATCCTTTTATAAAACCTTGTTGATGGAGGTACTTATCTAACCGATAATACCAAGCCCTTGGAGCCTGTTTAAGACCATAGAGAGCCTCTTCAAGTCTGCATACAAGTTTTGGATCATTTCCAAGAATGAACCCATCTGGTTGTTCAATATATACTTCTTCATCCAAGTCTCCATTCAGGAAGGTATGATTTACATCCATTTGAAATACTTTGAACTTCTGAAAGCTAGAAAGAGCAAGGAACATTCTTATGGCCTCAAGTCTAGCAACTGGTGCAAAAGTTTCTTCAAAGTCTATCCCTTCTTGTTGAGCATACCCTTTACAAACAAGTCTGGCCTTGTTCCTAATCACATCTCCATTTTCATTTAGCTTATTTTTGAATATCCATTTTGTTCCTATGACATTCTTATCTTTTGGTCTAGGAACCAACTCCCAAGTGTTATTCTTTTCAATCTGCTCAAGTTCTTCCTCCATGGCCTTTACCCAGCATTCATCTTTGCATGCCTCTCTTACATTTTGTGGTTCAGTGGAGGAGAGCAGTGCTAGATAGCTTGAAGCTTCTGAAATGGTTCGTCTTGTCTGTACACCTACCTCTTTCTGCCCCAAAATTTGAGATTCTGGATGATTCTTCTGAACGTACCTGGATGGAGTCTTTTCTTCTATCCTTATATGTTCTTCGGGTGCCTCATGGATTTCTTCTTCATCATGAATCTGATTTGATGTTGATGGATAGTCCTCGTCATTTCCGAAATCTTCAGATTTTACCTGCCTAGGAGTGTTTCCTTCTTCATCAACCACTACATCAATATTATCAACAATTTTTCCAAGTCTTTTATTGTAACACTTTTATGCTTTGCTGTGGGGAGAGTAACCAAGGAGAATTCCTTCATCTGCTCTAGGTTCAAACTTGCCAAGATTTTCATCAATCTTCTTGATGTAGCATTTGCTTCCAAAAATTTTGAAGTATTTTACCGTGGGAGTCTTACCATACCAAAGTTCATGAGGAGTTTGAGTGCTGTTTACCTGGACGTTTGTCTTGTTGAGAATAGTAACTGCAGCAAATGCAGCTTCACCCCAGAAAGTTGCGGGAGTTCCAGACTCATCAAGCATAGCACGAGCCATTTGTTGAACCGTTCTATTCATCCTTTCCACTACTCCATTTTGCTGAGGAGTCCTTGCAGTAGAGAATTCCCTTCTTATTCCATGTTCTTCACAAAAATCAAAAAATTCATTCGAGGTAAATTCTCCTCCTCAATCAGACCTGAGGCATTTGATTCTGCGATCTAATTCGTTCTCCACCAAGGCTTTGAATGATTTGAATTTTTTGAAAGCTTCATCTTTATGCTTCATAAGTCCTATCCAACACATCTTGGAAAAGTTGTCAATGAACAATATAAAATATTCTTCTCCTCGAGGTGACCTTTTCCTAGATGGACCACATACATCAGTATGGACAAGTTCAAGTGGCCTGCTAGTTGATCCTTCCTTCGCAGGGAAATTAGTTCTGGTTTGCTTACCAAATTGACATGATTTGCATATTGTATTGTCTGGAATTCTAATGTCAGGTAGATCATGAACCGCCTGATATTTGCATGCCTTCCTAATCTGTGAGAAGCTTAGATGCCCCAGTCTTCTGTGCCATAGCCAGTGTTCATCATTCTTGCTTAGATAGCATTGTTGTTGTCCTCCCTTGAGTATATATAAGTTATTTGGAGTTCTTATGCCTTTGATCATTGTTTCTCCTGTATCAAGCTCACAAACAATGCATCCATTTGATCGAAATATTACTTCATTTCCTTGGTCACACATTTGACTGACACTTAATAAATTATGCTTTAAGCCATCAACATACATAACATTTCCAGCCTTGACCTTTTCCTTCAAGAGAACAGAACCTTTACCTTTTATGAGAGCAGGGGTGTCATTTCCAAATGAGACCTTCTTTTCCTTTTCTAAGGCACTATATGACTGAAGTTTATCTTTATCACCTGTCATATGTTTAGAGCATCCACTATCGATGTACCATTGATTTTCCTATCCTTCTGCATATAGGGCTATCCCACATCTTTCTGGTTGCGATTCTTTCTTTTTCCATGTTTTGGGACTCAATGAAATTTTCTCCTTCTGAGTTGTTTGTGAAACCTGCTCCTACATTCAGAATATTCATGACCAAAGTTGTTACAAATAGAACATTCTACTTCATTCTCCAGAGCATAAAAGTTATTGTAGGTCCTTTTCATGATCCTTGTCATACTCCTTTGTTTTTGAGCTTCTCTAGTCATGATTGTCTTGTAGGCAACACATTGAGCTGCTTTGTGACCAAAGTTATGACAAGAAAAACATTGGCCATTGAAGAAGCTCCTGTGATTATCAAATCTACCAACCAAATGATTGTAGGTTCTATTGACATCCATTCTTGAGGCAATTTGAGAATGATTTACCTGTGGTTGGTTGTAGCTTCTGTTCATCCTTAAAGTAGATTGCCCCAAATTTACCTAGTAGCCTTTGTTCATTCTTGAGGTAAATTGTCCCTGATTTACCTGGTGATCTCCATTGGGCCTTTATTGTCGATTGTCAACCTGCTCACTTCTCCTTGCAGCTTCAAGATAACTTTTGGAGGTAGATGGCTTCTGTGCTTGAGATGTTTCTTTGGTATACATAAGACCTGTCTTGATTAAAGGAGAACATTGTACTTTGATAATCTCATCTAAAGTTTCAGATCCTTTAGCAAATCTAAGATTAAGAGCTTTCATTTTCTCAATGTCCTTTGTAAGTCCGACTATTTCACATTCTAACTTTTCATTGTGTTTCTCCATTTCAGCAAGTTGGGAAGTGAGTGTATCTATAATCATATTTTTCTCTTCTAAGAAAATTTTGAGTTTAGAAATTTCTTCATAAAGACTTTCTTCATCTATAGCATCCAAGAAATCATCATCTTCAAAATCCATCAAAAGTCTATAATCATTACCTTGTTCATCTTCATCGCTATTTGAAAGTCCATCACTGTATTCATGTGTGTAATAACTCTTCTTGCTTACATTATATTTTCTGTTCCATCTAACTGGTTCCTTACCTTTGTCTAGCTTATCTTTATGAGGACACTTGGCAGCATAGTGACCAACTCTTCCACAAGCAAAACATTTGAAAGGGAGCTTACCTCTGAATCTTCCAGAACCCTGTTGAAGGTTGTTGACAAAATTTGATTCTTCCTCTTCTTCCGACATATATCCTGAGTCATTGTAATCTCCTTTTCCTGAGGCTTTGAATGCAGCTTCTCTCCTGTCTGATGGTCCACCTTTTCTCATTTCGTAAGAAGTTAAGATTCTGTGCAGCTATGACATGGTAAGGCTTTGTAGATTCTGCTTCTCTTCTATGGCAGAAACTTTTGAATCAAATTTAGGGGATAAAGATCTTAGAACCTTTTCAACCAAAACAACTTCTTTTATTTCTTCACCCAAGTTTCTCATACAATTAACAATCTCATCTATACGAAGGAAATAGTTAGCCATGCTTTCATCATTGTACATTCTAAGATTTTCATATTGAATTATGACAGTTTGAAGTTTTTCTCGTTTTACCTGATCATCTCCTTCATAGCTCAGAACGATCTTGTCCCATATTTCTTTTGCAGTTTTGAGCTACATAACCTTGACGAATTCTGATTGAGATAGACTCCCTAATAGGGTATTGACAGCCTTTGCATTTGTTTCATACTGCTTTTTACCAGCTGTATCTGTAGGAGTTGCTGAAGGAAATGTGTATCCTGTTTCCACAATATCCCAAACTTCTGTACCAAGAGATTGAAGATAGGCAGTGATTCTTACCTTCCAATAGACGAAGTTGCTCCCATCAAAAATTGGTGGCCTGATTGATGCTTCCTTTTCGTAGTTGCTCATGATGATAGATCTTCCTTCAAGCGATCAAACTTCTTCTGAAGGACCTGCTCTGATACCAATTGTTGAAAATAATACTAAGAGGGGGGTGAATCAGTATTATTAAGTCAAATTCTTTTTCAATTTATCCAAAGATTTGTATATGCTACTTCAGTTAATGAAACCAGCGTGTATACGCAACTCTCACTAATGAAAATCGCATATAACTTCCAGACTTATGATTTAATTTATTCTTCAGATGTTGATCATTAATTTGTGTGTTAGAACCATATAACAGTAAGCAGGAACAAAAAAGTAGAGCAGACAGTCACACAAAAGAACACAAGATATAAGGTGGAAACCCAATGTGGGTGAAAACCACCTGCTACAATATGTCTCTATCTTCTTTCAATTAGAAACTTATTTTTACAATGATTCTATACTGGTGCAGTCTTATACCAGTACATAGGCTTCAACCTGCAGAAGGCTACAACCTTCTCTCATTCTCCAGCTTCTCCTGGAAGGGAGCTACAAGCCCCTTTAGCTATTGTACTAGCTGAGGTACTAGTACGTAGGCGTTGACCTACAACCTTCTCTCTTCTTCTAGGGACCACGTTTCATAAATTTTCAGACTGGATCCATGAATATCAATCAAACATCAAGTAGATCTGTAACAACCAATCTCCTTTGTACAAATACTGAATCAACCAATAATTTCTTAGAAAGTTGTAACCAGAAAACACCAGACACCAATTCTGAACCCAGAACACTGCAGCAATAAATAGAAGCAGCTAAAACATATTTCAAGAGACGTACGCTACTTCATCAATAGAAACCTGCGTACATACATAGATATGCCAAAACCAACCAGCGTATACGCAGTCCTCACTTGCTTAACCTGCGTGTATACGTGCCTCCGCTGTGTCGAACCTGCATACAGATCTATAAAAGATAATTTATCCTTTTACTTAATTAGACATCAGTTATACCCAGATTATCATATTTATAGATCTAATCATGCGCCAAATATAATAGATCAAAATCACACAAAGATACTACTATTCAAGCCTTGAGATCTTGACCCATCAACAGATCTTAACCATCGTGTAATGCTCAGGTTCCTCCTTGATTCAGATCCAGATCCAGTTGTATCTCCCAACCAAATCAGTATTCCAGATCTTTCTCCTCTTAAGATATTCAATGCATAAGTCGATACCCTTGCCAAATGATCTCCTTCCCTTTTTATACTCGAGGCCTTACTCAAACCATGGTCCAAAACCATAGAGATCCAATACTAGGGACCCAATACCTGATTTTAACACATAGAATGCAATACCAAGGACCAAAACCATAGGTTCGAATATGTCAGACTAAATACCATGGACCAACCATAATATTTCCCACATGTACGCGCTTTTCTTTGCATGAAAGTGCGTGCATACATATATGTGCCTTCTGATCGGTACACTCGTGTGTATTCTCGACTTTGTTACGAGGAACCTGCGTATACCTCATTTTCTTTCATTTTGAGAGCCTGAGCTATGATCTGCACTTTGAGTGAGTTGCCATCAAGGACAACACTTATGTCATAGAGCCAAACCTGTTCCAAACATGTGCCATAATGCCAATAGGGGAGTGAGGTGAGTGTGCCCCTTGGAAACCAATAGTACTCGGCTTGGAAGGGAACACACGAGAAAAGATGCATCACCAGCTCGAAAGAAAGATAGCAAGAAATCCAAAGTGATGTTCCAACCAATATCACATCTGCAACAAGATTCATACAATTGTATACAAAATAGTTCATACACAACTACGTAAGTTAAACAACATACATTGCTACAATAACCAGAATATTCCAACTATAATAACAACAAATGCATGAAAACGTGCTAGCTCTGTTTTATAAAGAAGTGTAAGTTCCAGTCATACAATACATCCATGTACACCAGCTAGTTCTAATAGTGGAACATTATAGCCACAACTGCCTGCTCCTCCAAAGAGATATACTAGCTCTGTACAGTGGAGAAGCCAAGGCTCGTTACAATATTGTCCAAGCTTTCTCTAAGATAATCCTATCGAATCTTGGCTGACAAAAAGCCTCTACAATAAGTTATGAGGGACTATTTATAGAAAAGGGTGGGGTGACCCTTGACATTCCCCTTGTGACAGTTCATCTACCCTCATGACACTTCATCTACTCTATGACTGTTACATCCAACTATTGACACTTGACTTACACTTGAAAAGACATTACATTACAATGCACATGTTCCCATGTGAGACAAAATGGCTTGAACAAGCCATGCAAGAAATTGCTGACACTCGGTCCATTGTGGTGAGACCAACTCTTTGACATGCTTGTGATGGTGAAGGTAGTGAGCTGATGCCAAGCTTGGTCATCCGTGATGGTGTGCATGTGCTCAACAGTGACATCTTGTTGAAGCGAACTCTTGCCTTCGTTGCATCTGGGTGCATTGGCATGGTTCCTCCATCCAACTCGTCTAATAGCATGTGCATGGTCTTCTTGGGTGTGGTTTGAACTGGTAACACACTGATGCATAGTGTTCGTGTTGATCTTCCAGTGTGTGCTAGTGGTCATGAGCATCATCTTTCAACTACATGTTCAGCTCCAATTGGACTTGCTTCTTATCTTCCCCTTGGTGAGTGTGTTGAATGGGTTGGGTCGCATGCGTGTGCACAATGACATGCATGCTGCTAAATCCCTTACATGTGATCAAAAACATTTCTCACCATGCCTGATTCGTACCAGCTGCTGGGATGGATCTATAACTTGTACGGGCGCAATTTCATTTGTGAGTGCATGTTGCGCCCCCCATTGTTCCTATTCCTGCTGCAACTCATTCACTTGTCTATGTAGCTCATGTTCTTCCTTGAATTGTTGCTTTAGCACATGAAACTCCTTCTTTTTTCCATTCTTTGTCTTCGTGTGATCTTCATGTCACGCTGTCACCTCATAGCCTGAGTCTCCAAAGTTGCTTTCATCACCAGTGGATCTGCTTGAGCTTGCAACTTTGTTCTGCCTCTCTGTTGTCAAAAACCTTCCCCTTGAATTCACTACATCCGGTATGATTCCTTGAACAGTTGTTCATGATGTTGCTCACTTTGATGTTGTTTTCATCATATCTTGGTGTCCATGTCTATGAACAACTCGATGTATTCGTGGGTAGGCAAGTCCATAAACACTTGATCGATTGCATCCCCAAGTATCCTCTTAATAGTGACTTCAACTCTGCTCTCTTGGAAACCACTGCACCTGTACTGTTCAGAGGCAGATAAACACTTGCAATACCTAGAGACATGGCAACACTCATGGAGAGCAATCTGTTAGTCAAAAACCAAAATGAACTTGAGAAATGACTTGCAACATACCTATGTGACTAATCTTGAAGGTTGTGCAATTTCGGCCGGGAGGTCGAGCGTCTGACTACCAAGACTGCACAAGGCATAGTCTAGCTGCTGGGAGGCTGACTAACTACTCAAACTATGCAATGCACAGTCCATTTTAGCTACTAACTGCTGGAATTGTGCAATGCTCAATTCCAGCTAGGAGTTTCTGCAGGCTCAAGAACTGCATTGTGCAATTTTTTGGGCCAGTAGTCACTGTCCCTCAGAAATGTGAAAAATAGTCTTGGAGGATAGTGCCTGGACAGAAATGTGCATTTTTGGAGAGGAATATAGAGCCTTCCTTCCCCGTATTGCACAATGTTGTCTCAGTGAACGCAAAGTCTAGGCCAAGGTTGGCCAAACTCACCGACGGGCAACTGAAACCAAATGTGGAAGTGAATGCATGGTGACACTAAGTGAAAGCAGAAGTGATTGATCATGCATGCAAACATTGAATGAAAGATTTAGTAAACAGATCAACATGCATGTGGGTGAAGCGAGTTGCTGAATCAACGACCATTCGTGCAAAACAGTTTCATGCATGCGACAACAGTGAGATAGCAATGAAAACTAAAACGGTGTTGGTACAAGCTAGTATGTATCAAAACAACAACAAGCACTCACTGAAATCAAGCAGACATCATTCATACGAAGTGAAACACAAAAAGTGCCAGAAATGCAACATAAGTAACAGAAAGTGGGCTTACCCCAAAACTATTGAGTTGAGTGTGCCGACAGCTCCTAGATGTGATGTGGGATGTCAGAGCTGCAAGGTTGATGTGAGTAATGAGCTCTACGACATCCAGTTGATGATTTTTTATAACATCGAGGTTGTGATGCCCATGCCACCAATTTAGGGAAAGCGACACTTGGTGGGAGGTTTCTAAAATTATTCCTTGCATGTAACCTAAAAATACATCCCTGAAACAAGGGATGCCTTTGCATGCTTCCTTGGGAGAAGCAGCCCATGCATGCAAGTTAGTTTTTCTTAGTCCTAGTGGGAACTGATCAACTCAACTGCACATGCAAGAGGCTGCTCAACTGCTGGGAGAAAATGCACATTTCTGGCTGGGAGCTGGGTTGGCTGCCTAGGACATTTGCACAATTTCTGGCTAGAGAAGTTGACTTCTGCATAGATTTGCACAAATTTTGGGCTGAGCAGCCCTACTGGGGAAAATTGCACAATTTTCTCTATGAGGGTTGACTGGCAGAATTGCACAATTCTGGAGCCCAATAGGCTACCAGACAGGATTGTGCAATTTCTAGAAGGAAGGTTGGTTGCCCTCCAGAATTGCGCAATTTCTTGGGGGAGCTACTTAGCCTGAAACTGGACCAATTTTAAGTGAACAGCATGTGAGGGGAATGCATCAAGTTGTGATCGACAGGCTGCCTTTGTGTAAGGAAAAAACTGAAGCTTGTGTACTTGACGAAGCAAGACAAGGTGTGTGAAAATTTGGTAGGGAGGCTCCAAAACGAAGCTAAGGCAAAATTTTGGAGGGTGGTTGTAGCCACTACAACACTTGGCGACACACTGGTAGAACTCCAGCTCTCTGAATGGACCTTGTTCGGAAAAATAAAGTCTAATACCTCTGGAAGTATTGTTCAGTTCTCAACTCATCTTGGTTTTACACTAGCTTGAATGTAAGATGTAGCATCTGCCAAGATCTTGGTCGATTGACACACATTCCAAGCCAAGTCAACACAGTTTTTTCAATTGGGGTTGAGGGGTATATTGGTGCACAAGCAGTATAGTCATTAGAGTCTTAGTTTCATCTTTGGTGTTGCTCTGCTGCCAGCAGGCTTGGACAGTACCCCAGCAGAGTCACATGGGAACACAAGCATGGCTCTACTTCTAGCGATCCTGGTTAGTACCCCAGCGGAGTTACTTGCATCACCTCCCTGTTGAGGAAGCCTTTCTCTTCTTTCACCTTATTCATTTTTCTTTTTTTGAATTTTTTCACTTTTCATTTTTTCATTTTTCACTTTTTTAGTTATGCTAGCACTTATTCATTTCAGAGGCAGAAGAGGGATCTCGACTTATTGAGAGAAGAAGAGGTTGTTCTAGTAGAGAAGTAGTTTATTATACCTCTGACGTGCCTGTTAAGGTTCCCCCCCTCACCTTACTCTACTTGACTAAGATGACAAGGGTTAACCCAAAAACAACCGACTAGAGTAGGTGACACTAGTTAGCGCGCAAGCATTGTGTTTTCACCAAGGCTCACTTCAAATAGTATGTATTTTCCTTCAACGTATCATGGACTAAAAGTAACAAGTTATTCATACAGACACTGCCAAGATGACAGATAACCAGGTAGTGAGAGTTGTACAAGCCCTCTTGTACTTCACCCTGCTTGTTTCAAGAGTCATATATGGTTTCATGTGCAACTAGCCTATGAACTAAACAAGTGAAATAACAAACAACAAAGCAAAGCAAGAGCAGAAGCAAAAGTGAAAGCAAAGAGAGTAAACAAACAAGCAAGAAAACAAACAAACAAACAAAGCAAGTAAGCAAACAAGCATGCGAGCCAACTAACTGAAAGCAAACACTACTCCTACTCTTACACTAATGGTGCATGGGCATGATCACGTGACGTGATATTTCCAATGCAGCCACCGGTGCATTGGTTGACCCATGTTGGTGAAGGCTTGGTCCATGAGCAACCAAGTTGTGTGAACCAGCAAGCAGGAAAGATATAACAATGAAGACAACCACACTTCGTGTTTCAAAGTGTCCACATGACAAAAGTAAGTACAAGTGTGTGATGACCAGTTCATGGACTTATCATGGTGCTATGTGACACCGTGTGCAGCTTTGAAGCATAAGCACACTCTTGACTATGACATGCAAGAAAACGAAAGAAACAAAGATAACTTGCATCGTGCACGAGTGCTTGCAATGCAAGATTCCTCCAATGCATGAGTGATGGGATCGTGTAGTTCGAGTGGAGGAAGCATGATCTATGTGTGATATTGATCTTCAATGCATACATATGAGCGATGAGGAGCCTTAGGTGATTGAACATTTTCCTGATCGGAAGTGAGACTAACCCCAATAGAGAGAGGGCCTGACATAACCATTAGCTCGGGCTGAAGTTCCTCGACAGTCTTGGATGTTTCAACTTCATCATCAGATAGATCATCATAAACTAGAAGCTTCAAAAGATCAACTACGATAGATTCATGATTGTGATCAAATATGGGAGTAAATGGATCACGACCGCCATGATCAAAAAAATCAATGATTTCATCGGCATCCTCATTATCAAACGAATCAAACATAGGGGTATATGAAAAGCGAACAAACTCATCCTCTGTATTTCCGAAAAAGACAGATGAAAGATCAAGTGGATTTTTAATGAATAACTTATCCTCTCTGTTGTCAAATGATGGACCAACATTCGATGAGTCCTGCGAGTTATCAACAATGGGTGCATCCATGGATGAAGATACACATGCAAAATCATGGATGGGAGGTTCACCAAAGATGTTAGGAAAGAACGGAGGGGGCTCAGATGGAAGGGAGTCATCCTTCGCCGAGTGTTGATGTTTAGGCTCCCACTCATACTCTTCATGAATGACAACACATGTTCATTGTGCAACACCAACTCCGTCAATGGCTTGTTCCTCGTTCACAACAAGTGAAGAGTCCAAAATGGAAGAACACAAGACAATATCATCTGGAGGAACAACTGAGTGTGAAGACGGAGGTCATGGAACATAATGCATATGACAACTCTATGGACTCACAACCAAATCTGCGCGAAAATTGAGTGAAGTGATGTTTGGAGGATGTGAAAGTTGAACAAGTGTGTGAGCATGATCCTCAACATCACTCGGCAGTGGTGGAGCTGTTGGATGAAGGGATGGCGGACAGCCAGTCGTGACAGTGGCCGCATCCGGCTGAGATTGTGCAGCTCCATTAATAAATAATGTTGAGCGAGGCTTGATTTCAAGCTTCTTCTTGGGACGAGCAGATTTCTTAAGGAAATACTTGAATCGGTCCCAACGATAGGGATTTCATCCAGCTCCTCGGAGCTTGAAATTGCAAGTCACAAAAGAGCTGGAAAAAATCCATAATCGATTCATGCGGAGCCTTCCGTTGCTGTAGCAGTTTTTGGTCAAGATATTCTGGATCAAAATGATAGAAAGTGTCTTCAATGAGATCACAGAAGTGCTCAAGTGAGTGCATGATGTCAGTCGGTAGGCTGCACAACCATCGAAGTCAAGATTTGCGAAGTGTGTATGCAAGCAGCAAGCTAGCCTATTCGTTAGAACACCCATCTTCCTCATGAAGCATGGAAAGAAATTCATGTAAGTACTCAGGCCAGGCCACTTCACCTTCACCATCATACGTGTAAGTGGACAAGAGATCAAAAAACTCCCTCATGATGGTGACATCTTCATGATTCGAAAAACATCATGGAGGGAGAAGAGTGCAAGAATCCATGAAAGATATGCAAGGTTCAAAACCAGATGAGAGGACACAACTTGTCATTTGGAAATCCTTCTTGCACCAGAAATGTTGATGGTGTTGGACCCGCAAACATGTCAGGGGATCTCCCCAGTAAGAAGTCCCAATTAGATCTCAGACCGCTTTGTGTAGAAGTCCCAGTAGTGGGTCATATGGTAATTCTTTGACCGTAATTTCACACAGAGGCAAGTAAGATAACTCTGTTGGTAGCAAGGATGTGACAGTTGCGGTGAGCCAAGGAAGGTGCATGAGAGGTTCTAACACATGGGGAGTGAGGTGAGTGCGCCCCTTGGAAACCTATAATAGTACTCGGCTTGGAAGGAACACACGAGCAAAGATGCATCACCGGCTGGAAAGCAAGATAGCAAGCAATCCAAAGTGATGTTCAAACCAACAACACATCTGCAACAAGATTCATACAATTGCATACAAAATAGTTCATGCACAACTGCGTAAGTTAAACAACATACATTGCTACAAAAACCAAAATATTCCAACTACAATAACAACATATGCATGAAAATGTGTTGGCTCTGTTTTATTAAGAAGTGTAAGTTCCAGTCATACAATACATCCATGTACACCCGCTAGTTCCAATAGTGGAACATTACAACCACAACCGCCTGCTCCTCCAAAGAGATATACTAGCTCTGCACATTGGAGAAGCTAAGGCTCATTACAATATTGTCCAAGCTTTCTCTAAGATAATCATATCGAAGCTTGGTTGACCAAAAGCCTCTACAATGAGTTATGAGGGACTATTTATAGCAAAGGGTGGGGTGATCCTTGAAATTCCCCTTTGTGACAATTCATCTACCCTCATGACTCTCCATCTACTCTATCACTATTACATCCAACTATCGACACTTGATTTACACTTGACAAGACGTTACATTAAAATGAACATGTTCCCATGTGAGACAAAAGGGCTTGAGCAAGCCATGCAAGACATCACTGACAATTAGTCCATTGTGGTGAGACCAACCCTTTGACATGATTTTGATGGTGAAGTTGGTGAGATGATGCCAAGCTTGGTCATCCGTGATGGTGTGCATGCACTTAACGGTGACATATTGTTGAAGCAAACTCTTTCCTTCGTTGCATCCAGGTGCATTGGCATGTTTCCTATGTCCAACTCGTCTAATAGCATGCGCATGGTCTTATTGGGTGTGGCTGAATTGGAAACACACTGATGCATAGTGTTCATCCCGATCTTCCAATGTGTGCTAGTGGTCATGAGCATCAACTGTGAACTACATGTTCAACTCCAGATGGACTTGCTTCTTGTCTTCGCCTTGGTGAGTGTGTTGAATGGGTTGGGTTGCATGTGTGCGCACAATGAAATGCATCTTTCTGAATCCCTTGCATGTGATCAACAACAACACTCACCATGTCTGCTCCGTGCCAGCTATTGGGATGGATCTATAACTTGTACAGGAGTAATTTCATCCGTGAGTGCATGTTGTGCCCCCTGATGTTCCTGTTCCTGCTGCAACTCATTCACTTGTCTATGCATCTCATGTTCTTCCTTCAGTTGTTGCTTCATCACATGAAACTCCTTCTTTGTTCCATTCTTTGTCTTCACATTATCTTCATGTCACATCGTCACCTCATAGCCTAAGTCTCCAAAGTTGCTTTCATCACCAGTGGATCTGCTTGATCTTGCAACTTTGTTCTGCCTCTGTATTTTCAACAACCTTCCTCTTGCATTCGCTGCATATGGTATGTTGCCTTCAATTGTTGTTCATGATGTTGCTCGCTTTGATACTGTTGTCGTCATATCTTGGTGTCCTTGTCTACGAACAACTCGATGTCTTCATGGGTAGGAAAGTCCATAGAAACTTGATCGACTGCATCCCCAAGTGTGCTCTTAATAGTGTCTTCGACTCTTCTCTCTTGGAAACCAGTGTACATGTACTGTTGAGAGACAAGTTAACACCTGTGATACCTAGAGACATGGCAACACTCATGGCAAGGAAATATGTTAGTCGAAAACCAAAATGAACTTGACAACTGACTTGCAACATACCTGTGTGATTGAACATGAAGGTTGCGCAACTTCTGCCAGGAGGTCAGGAGACTGACTACCAAGACTGTGCAAGGCACAGTCTAGGCTTCTAGGAGGTTGACTAACTGCTAGAACTACACAATGCACAGTTCAGTCTGGCGGCTGATTGCTGGAATTGCGTAATGCGCAATTCCAACTAGGAGTGACTGTAGGCTCAGGGACTGCATTGTGCAATTTTCTGGGCCAGTAGTCACTGTCCCTCATAAATGCTCAAAACATTCCTAGAGGACAGTGCCTAGGCAGAAATGCACATTTCTAGAGAGGAACACAGAGCCTTCTTTCCTCGAATTGTGCAATGTTATCTCAATAAAGGCAGAGTCCGGGCCAAGGTTGGCCAAACTCACCAACGAGCAACTGAAAGCAAATGTGGAAGTGAATTCATGGTGACACTAAGTGAAAAAATAAGTGATTGATCATGCATGAAAACATTGAATGAAAGATTTAGTAAACAGATGAACATGCATGTGGGTGAAGCGAGTCGCTGAATCAGCAACTGTTTGTGCAAAACAGTTTCATGCATGTGACAGCAGTAAGATAGAAACGAAAAATTAAATAGTGCTGGTACAAGCTAGTATGTATAAAAACGACAACAAGCACTCATTGAAATCAAGCAGACAACATTCATATGAATCGAAACACAAAAAGTGCCAGAAATGCAACATAAGTCATAGAAAGCAGGCTTACCCCAAAACAGTTGAGTTGAGTATGCCGACAGCTCCTAGATTTGATGTGGGATGTCAGAGAAGGAAGTTTGATGTGAGGAATGAGCTCTGCGGCATCCGATTGATGAGTTTTGATAACATCGAGGTTGTGACATGCATGCCACCAATCTAGGGAAAGCGACACTTGGTGGGAGGTTTCTAAAATTATCCTTGCATGTAACCTTCAACTGCTAAAATTAAATCCCCAAAGCAAGGGATGTCTTTGCATGATGCCTTGGGAAAAGTAGCCCATGCATGCAAGTCAGTTTTTCTCGGTCCCGGAGGGAACCGTCAACTCAGCTACACATGCAGGAGGCTGCTCAACTTTTGAGAGAAAATGCGCATTTTTGGCTGGGAGCTGGGCTAGCTGCCCAGGCAATTTATGCAATTTTTGGGCAGAGTAGTTGACTGCTGCCCAGATTTGCACAAATTCTGGGCTGAGCAACCCTGCTCGAGAAAATTGCACAATTTTCTCTATGAGGGTTGACTGGAAGAATTGCGTAATTCAGGAGCCCAGCAGGCTGCCAAACAGGATTGCGCAATTTCTGGAGGGAAGGTTAGTTTCCCTCCAGAATTGCATAATTTCTTCAGGGAGCTACTCAACCTACAGCTGGACCAAGTCCGGGTGAACAGCCTTTGAGGGGAATGCATCAAGTTGTGATCGACATGTTGTCTTTGTGCAAGGAAAACACTAAAGTTCTTGTACTTGATGAAGCAAGACAAGGTGTTATGAAACGTTGGTAGGGAGGCTCTAAAATGAAGCTTAGGAAAAATTTTGGAGGGTGGTTGTGGCACTACAACAGTTATATATACCCCCTCATTGTATGATAAAAGTACTTTTTCACCTTGCCTCCTCCCGCAAAGCATAGAGAATTTTAGTCAGTTATTCGAGGAGCACAGAGTGGCTCCACTGTCCCACTACTGGGGTTAGTGATGTACAATGTAAATATGTGTCTTGGAACTTTTTCTTAATTACGAAATCCTTTTCAGGCGAACATGTTTCCATGTATTACCTATTGATGTTTGTAAGACTATTCTATGATCACTATTATATTTCATGTTTGTTTTCACATGTACTAAGATAGTTGAACTATTTCGGTTATTTTAGTGCTTCTCTTGTTAGGAATGTGTTGTAAATGTTGTCACTATTGTCTCATTCTTGTGGACTATTCCGTCGAATACTAGAAATGCCTTTCATTTATAACGACTGTTACATCCACTGTGGACTATTCCTCTAGATGTTAGATGAATATTCCCTTGTTCATTGGTTGTAAAAATTGTTGCATTTGTTGTGGACTATTCTTCTGGATGTTGGGTAGGCCTTTCTAGTTCATGTGTGTCTCTTCTTAGGTGGTACTATTACCTCTCACTTAGAGGCTCACTCCCCCCCCCCCGCTTTTTATAGTAAGAGAACCTACACACAGTTGTGTTGCACACTCACCAGGCACACTCACCTTGTTGTCGAAGACACCATTGCATTAATTTCCTGTGCTGACAACTAGAGCCAAGGAAGATCTTTGAGAACTTGGCAACCGGGCCTTTATACCGGATGGGACTCCTACACCAAATTGTGTGAGGTCTAATTGGGAGTTCATGTCGGGGAGATCCCCTTGGTTGACGTATTTCTAGCGCCATCAACAAATTCCTATTGTCATAGGCATATAGGACTCTATCTTGCCTACCATAAAATTCGCTTCTAGGGATTTGATAAAGCCCTCTATCGATATTCCTATTATATCCCCTACAATTTGCAGTTTTGTGTCCATAGTTGGAACATTCATAACAATAACCATAAAATGTGTTTGTATACTTGGGTGTATAGGGTGAAGATATGTTGAAGGTGTCTCTCCTTTAAGAGTATTTTTTTGTTCTCCCTTCTAAATGCTCTATTATAATTTGGTGTCTTGAATGCATCATTTTGGCTTATTGAGGCATTGGTCTTCCAGCTTCTGGAGTTGGTTGACTTGTATAGAACTTTGACTTTGGGATTCACTTCATCATGAAGCTTATGTGTCTTCTCTTCTTCATGAGGCTTCTTTTCTTCTTTGACATGTGGTTTATTTTCATCATTGGAGCATGAGGACTCACCAACATATCCAAGACCTTTCTTGATAAGTGGTGACCTTTGGCAATTGAGAATGTCATCCAAGACCTATGAGCTCCTCAATTTTTGAGTCAACTTGTCTACTTCTACTTTCAAGGTGACCATCTATTGTTCATTTTTTGCGAAATCCTCTTTCTTATTATTTATTTGACTTCTTAAGGCTTCCTCAATTCTTTTGGATTCTTCAAGTTCCTTATTCAAGGAGGTAACTTTCCTGCCAAGTTCTTCATCCTGCTTTTATTTTTCCTTGAGCTAGTTTGTCAAGATGTTTTCCATGTTGTTTTCCTCTAATAGCATGTTTTCGAAGTGATCAAGTTCATGATCCTTTTATGGTGTATGCTTCTTTTGCAATTCAACTTCTATTTTTAGACTTGATATTTCATCAAGAGAAAAAGCATATTTTGACTCATTCCAAGTTTCAACTTCCACTAATTTGCGTTTGAGAGTTTAAATTTCATCATTCTCCACTGAATTCCCCATCTCAGATGTTACATATCTACCTTCAAGTAGTTAAGCCTTTAATAAGGACCTGCTCTGATTCCAATTATCAGAAACACTATGTGAGGCGGGTTGGGGGGGTGGTGAAACTATATTTCTTTACTTTTCACAATTGGTTAGTTAGATTTAATTCAACATTAAGAGCATTATGACAAACTGAAACTTCATCACATCAAATAGACAGTACACAAAATATTTTTTCGTCCAAATAAGATTTTTATTATGTATGATTACGTACACAATTTACCAGCCAAGCTAGAAAGAAGTAAGATACTCCCCAAGGAAGCTAATTCTCCCCAAGTTCTGAATATATTTGTAGACCTATTATGAAGGAGTCTTCAGTCCCCCTTACAATCAACAAGTCAACCAATCACTGCTTCCCACTACTGCAATCACTACTACTACTGCTACCTAGTGCTCCAACCATTATTACATTTGCTGCTCTTTGTTGCCATTGCTGCCTACTAATGCTACTATTGCACTCACTATTGATATCACTCATTGATTCCTCTATTGTTTTTTCTCCATCCACTACTTTCACCACATTTAAAATATTTTTGTCAAGGAGAATATTGTCACCAAGTCACATTAAGTCGTATCACTGTCACTTCACTATCATTGTCATAGTACAAGCATCACTATATCATATGTCACTGTGTTGCATCTCACACATCATCCCATCATAATTTACTATTAAAAAGAAGGTTACTACAATCACCCTCCTAAGTTACTATCATGCCAAGGTTTTTCTGCTATAGTCATTCCACTATCAATTCATACAACAGTCAAGGAGATACTATATCCTTGTCAAGGATTCACTATAACAAATTGCAATATATAAGGTCCCTATCACTATCACACAAATGTTTCCTTTCTTACAACTATTCAAACTTATATCTTGTTGTGGTAAAAAAACAACCCCCAATTATTCAATTGATTCTCATTATGGGGACCCTTTAATTGAATGATTGGTCATATTACTATTCAACTTTGAGAAATTGGATTGCTCCAATGAGTTTGATTTGTTTTATCTTTCTATCAAAATTTGTTTGATCTCATTTGGACATTTGGTTTTCAAATAGCGCCTAATCGAAGATTGGATGCTTTTCAATGCTTTAGCCTTATATAATGTATTTTACGATTTATTTTATAAATTTGTCTCTTTGTAAATAATTAGCTTTTTGTAAAATTTTATATTTGTAAATATTATTTTTTTTGTATCATTTCATAGCCCCTAAGACCAAGATCTTCATTAATAGTGGCTATATCATTTTATCTTCCGAATAGTGGCTTTGGATTATATTATAAAGTGGATGTGATCTTTTGATAGAGTGGTTGTAACATATCGGAACCTCGGAACTTATCGATTATATTGCAATATTCCTTTAAAAATTGCTGATATCATAAGTCTTAGGCCCATTTAAAAGTGGTTGTAGCTTATTGGAGGGAGGACCCACTTCCACATCATTACTCCCGCATATCAGAGATTTCCTTTTCGAGACACATTTTAAAAACTTTGATTCAACACTTCCTCTAATCTCTGATATCCCAATGCATCTCTTGCTCCGACCTCACATATTCATATGCTCTGATCACCGATCTCTAATATAGAACTTTGGCGATATTCTGATAGCGATATAACCTCTAATCTCTGATATTCGATAATCATCTCCCTTCAATCTCGAATCCCCGATCATCATAACCCTCTGAATTTTGATATTCCACTCACCTCCGATATCTGGACCCGATACACTATTTAAAAGGATTTCAATAAGGTATCGCGTCCAAACCATATCGCATCCTCCCAATGTCAGCATTTTTCATTTGTGCCCATTGTTAAAAGTATCAATATCCATTTTTTGTTATCATTCAGCTCTTGCCACTTGTCACTTCTAGGGACCACTATTATATCAATTGAAAAGCCATTGATTTTTTATTGGTTTTGGGCATAAATAGTAGTTGTTTGCATATTATTGTTTCTGCCATTTTTATGGCTAACTCTGATTTTGTTATTCTGTTTTGACAAAGGGTTTCCGATTAAGGCCAATATTATAACAAATCTAGTCTATTGCCAATGAAAATTCTCCAGACGGTAAAGGGATATTATAATAAAATAAAATTGGTGTTTCAGTTGTTCCAAAACTACAAATACTTCGAAACAAACGGGAGACAAGCAGGATCATCCTTATCTACACAAACCAACTAGGCAATCCATTCCACTGTGCTCATCTGCATTTTGGCCAGAATTCCAATTAAATCCATCTATGCTATAATCAACTCTATTGTTCAGAGATACGAATCATGGAAAAAGGCCTTCTCTACTCTGCAACTCATGATTCTAAAAGCACTACTGTAATAGGGATTTAGGGCTGTAGAGGAGAGGAGAGTTTAATCTCAAATCTAAAGATTAGGGATATTTATCTTTTACATACTTGAACCGTTTATGATGAGCAGAGCTTGCACTATTGCAACTCCTGTTTCATTAGAAGATTTTATGAGTTGTAGAGGATTGTTGGGATCAGAGTATGGGAATTGGACTTAATAAATTGGTATTCAAGACACTATTGTTTTAATACTAGTTTCATTTTATAATAACAGAGACTTGTGATTTCCAGTCATATTTGTTCACTATTGTCTATGTGAGTGATTTATTTCAATTATCTGTTGTTTATCTCTGCTCTTGTGTGTTGAACTCTGATTTCTGAGTAACTACTTACTCAAAGATCAACCTTTTAATTTTGTCTTAACAAACAATAATATTATGTGAACTATTTCCTTGTATTATTGTTTAATCATTCAATTTGTTGGATTACTAATCATCATCATTTTTGTGAACTACTTCCTAAATGTTGTTGATTAATAATTCTGATTAAAGGATATCTAAACATGATATGTTTGGTAATCATAATATCAACTAATTGAACTACTTCGTTAACTTGATATTCACTATAAGCCAGACATATTTAAATCTCAATTCAATTAGTTATCTTGCTCTCGGTTGGGTTAGATCTACATCTTCCTAATCGAGATAGATTTAGGTTTTCTATCCTTTTGCTTGTATTCTAGTGTTAGTTTATATTTAGATTAATTAATACATTCCTAGAAGTCCTCTTATCAAAGAGGCAAACTTTAGTTGTGGCTTGGTTGAGCCCCAGATCAACTTAAGGATCACTTTCTTGCCTGATCAGCAAGTTTGGAGCTAATCTAATGTCTATTCTCCATTGGTAGATGAAATTCATACTTGAAGCTAATATAGATAGAGAGAGGGTAGACCCAATTGAACCAGTTAGAACCATTATTTCCAACGAAAAAGGAGTTTCTTTAAGTTCCCAACCAAGTGGTCTCCCTTAAAATGTTGAAAGGTCATTGTTGTTGATCAACATATCCACATGCTAAATATTGCAATGGTGAGGAGATTGTTTCACACTTTCAAGACATCTTCAATCATTGAATGCTATTACTTATGTCCAAACCAAGCTCTTCATATTAGGTATGTAACACTTTAGGATATTTCCAAATGCATGCTCCAATGTGTGTATAGAACTGTAGTAAGGGTTGTACAAGCTTGCCTTTTATTGTCATAAATGCATAGGTCACATCAATTCTTCAAGACAAACAGATCACTTTTTATCATCAACAAATCACTATTATGAAGCAAGTAACAAATCTCTATCAAGGATCTAAAATTATTGTTGGAAATAATACTGAGAGGGGGGGGGGGGGTGAATCAGTATTATCAGATCATTAAAACCTTTTTCAATGCTCAAAAACATATACGCTACTTCCTTTAAGTGAACCCGCGTGTACACACTACTGTGTCTAAAGAAACTAGCGTATATCCAGAAATCTTATGATTCAGTTAGCTTATCTTCAGTAAATGCATCAGAACATTATTAACCATATTAACAGTAAACAGGTGCAGTATAACAGAACAGATCATCACACAAAAGCCACACACATGAACACAAAGATATAAGATGGAAACCCAATGTGGGTGAAAACCACCTGCTGCAAGTCATCTCAATCTTCTTCTTAATAAGAAAATCCTTTTACAATATTTGTACTGGTGCAGTCTTATACTAGTACGGGAGCTACAACCCCCTTTGCTCTTGTACTAGCTGATCCATTTACTAGTACGCAGGCTACTACCTACTACAATGCTCCAAAGATCTCCCTTAGCTTTTGTACTAGCTTAGATACTAGTACGTAGGTGCTTGCCTACAATCTTCTCACCTTCAGGTACCACGTTTCATCAATTTTCAGACTGGATACACTGAAGCACAACACATAATTTGAAAGGCCACTTTTCATCCAATTTTCATACTGGACCCATAACTATCATTGAAGCTCAAAACAATCATCAAACTCTGAATCACTGAAACCCTGTTAACAACACCGTCACCAGAACACAGAGCAGACACAGAACTCTGTAATAACCATCAGATCCATCTGCAACTTCAAATATCAAGCTTTACAATGTATACGCTACTTAGATGAATAAAACCCGCGTGTATACGCGCTTTTGCCAAAGCAAACCCGCGTACAGATCTAAGAATAATTTCTCATAACTTGCAGCTGTACCAGACATCAGTCATACTCATAACACTTATAGAACAATACATGCGTCAGTATGTAGATCTAGAATAAGCATCATAAAGATAGTTCATTTCAAACCATTTGATCCCGATCTCTCCTTAGATCTTGTTCTCCATCAACCGGTGAGATCTCTCCTTAGCTCAGATCAAGCAATGCATCATCAACCCATAACCCTGCATACTGGATCTAATGCTTCATCAGATATTCAAGACATTTCAGATGCATTTGCCTAATGGTTTCCTTCTCCTTATATAGCCTTAGGCCTTGTTCAATACCAAGGGCCACAACCATAGAAATCCAATACCATCAACTTCAAAACTAGGGATCAACACGTCCGTTGAGACACCAAGGTCCAAAACCATAGGCACAACTTCCAAGGAATAACCGTCATGGACCAAAGATAAGATTTCCACATACACGCTCTTTTGATGAAGCCAACCTGCTTGTACACGTGACTTGGTATATAGCGAACCTGCGTATACGCGACTTGGTATATAGTTAACCTGCTTGTATACGCGACTTGGTATATAGTGAACCAGCGTGTATATATTTTTCTTCATACTTGTAGACTGATCATCAATTCCTTGCTGCTATCCTTTTGCACTATGATTTGTCATCAGTGTGATTTGCCATCAAGGACAACACTTGTCTCATAATGCCAACAATCTCCCCCTTTGGACTTGATGGCAAAGCTAACTTGTTACACTTAGAACTATCATCTGATTCCTTTGAGCTATCCTCCATCAGTCACATCTGACATCTCTTCTGAAGATTCATCCAGTTATACATAAGTGAGATATTCTTATGAGAGGGTTGCCATCAAGTACAACATATGCATCATAATGCCAACAATCTCCCCCTTTGGACTTGATGGCAACAACACCAAATCACTCTCCCCCTTTGACATCAAGGGCAAAGGGTGGACCAAGATATTCTCTTCCTTTGCTGAATCATTCCACTGTCCATACTCCCCCTGAGTACCTGCTGAAATCTCTGAATAATCTCCCCCTTTGTATATGCCAAGGTGTACCAATCTGTCCATGCTCCCTCTGAGTACATGCTGAATCTCTGTACTGCTGAAGTGTGTTGTTCATGCTCCCTCTGACTGTAGGCTAGATCTGCAAAGGATGTTCTTCAAGAAGAACATGACTCTATACATCATAAAAGACCTTCCTATCACCAAAGACTCATACATACATCCATTTCCCAACCATGTGGGGACATACTAGAATTGACTCATCCACCCAACCAAGTGGGGATACATCAAAAGTTTACACATGATAAGGCAAGAGCATTACATTTTCATCCCAGGCATAGTGGGAAAACCAACATAGGCCGTTACATGACCTTGACACCATAAAAGAGATACATGACATAGAGACAACAAATCTAGACCAAGACTTATGAAAGTCACCAATAACTGATATCGCCAGCATCTTGTCAATCACCATTCAGATCAGCAACCAAGAGATCCTTTTGTTCTCCCTCTGACTTTGTTTCACCTGAAATCAACAACAACTTGTGAACTAGAACCAAAGGCTTCTAAGATAATGCCAACAATGCATCATTGGAAGATTATCTGCTCCCCCTGAACCTGTGCCAGATGGTCTCTGTCAGACCCATATTAGAATCTTCTCATTCTGAGTTTGACCCACAGATTTCCTTCAAATTATCATATACGCGACTGTATCTTCATAAACAAGCGTATATACGCGGATATGCCTTATGAAACTCGTGTACAACCATTTTCATATCAATAACCTGTAAATGTCCTGTAGAGAATAAGTCATCAACCTATAACAAGGTATGTCTGCATCAATTCATCCCTTTGAACAGAATTCAGAGTCATTCACATGTGTGAAACCACCATAGCCATTTCATCAAGCTCTACCTGATCCAAGTATCATTACTTGGGAACATTTGCATCAACCAACATATGTAAGTATCAACCTATCATCATATAGATATGAACTCATCATCATGTCTCCAACACAGTGACTTTGAGGAGTCATCCATGTATCAACACTATGTATCTTGAGCTCAACTCTTTTGACAAAGCTTCTTGATATCATCATCAGCAACAATCCTTATCCACATGCGTGCCTGCATCATAACTGTATGATCTTTATGCATATGACAACAGCAGTATATGAGTGACTCATCATCAAGTGAGGAAGATGTGTATTCAAGCTTTGTACTTCTCCTTGTCCTTATGAAGATCACCATGTAAGCACCATATATGCATCATCAAAGAATCAACCATAAATCTGATCTGAACATCTTCTATGTAACTTCAAGAATCATATGAGAGTTTATCATAGACAACTCACAACCACATCATAGCAAGATATATCATTTAGCCATATAAGAATCATCACCAAGGATTATAAACCATAATGCCAACAATGAATTACTAAAGGCATATGCTCCCCCTCAACCAGTGCCATCTGTTAGATCTGATCATGCATATATCAGCAATAAGCATCAAAACATCATTATCCTCAAGTTAGGATCAAAAACACTTCTAGACATCATAAAAGTAACAAAACATTTCCACACATCCTCAGCAGACTGTAACCAATAGAGCAAATAACAGACTGAATCATATCAGATCCTTTTTCTGATCCTGTCCCCACTGCTTTTCCTCAGACTGACATATACGCGACTTTGCAGTGTCTAACTCGCGTATATACGCGACTTCCCTTTAAGGAACTTGTGTATGAGATTCAGAACACTGAAGGTTTACACTTTCAGCTCCCCCTGAGTCTAATATGTCTGTGCTGTGCTATGTCTCAGTACATTGTGCTGACTGTACTTCCTTCTTCCTCCATATCTTCAAGTGTGATGAGGTTTTCTCCTTTTGATGTGATGTCCATCCTTTGTTCCTGCATTCCTTTGCTATATGTCCAAGCTTGTTACATGCATAACATCTTACATGTTTCATATTCCTCCTGTAGCAATCAGCAGCTTTGTGACCATACATATTGCAAGCAAAGCAATATCCATTAAAGTACTTTGATTGAGATGGCCTGTCCGCATAATAGTCTTGAACTCTTCTTCTTCTACATCTAGCTGCAACATGTCCAAGATTATGACATACATAACATTCAATATTATTCATAGGAGGAGTAAAAGATTTTCTTTGAAGACTTTCTTTCCTTGGTTGATGATGAGATTGACCTTTCATCTCCTTGTTGATCATTTTGGATTTCTCTTTAGAGTTCCTTGCCTCACCTTGTGAACTAGATTCACCTTCAACAGATTCATGGAAACCAAGACCAGTCTTGATAGCAGGAGACCTTTGACTACTAAGAATATCATCCAAGGCTTTAGTACTATCTTGAAATCTCAAAAGTTTATCCTTTTCTTCTAATTTACCTTTCAAGATATTTACCTCAACTTGAAGTTGTTCCTCCTTTTCTAGACATTGCTTCTTCATGTCTTCTCCATCTTTCCTTCCTTCTTCCAACTGATGCCTTAGTTTGAGAATCTCCTTTTCTTGTTCTTCATTCAGATCCTGCTGCATTTGACGAACTCGGAAGGCACATTCTAGTTGAGATTTTAAGCTGGTGACTTCGTTTTCTTGTTTTGCAATAGCTTGGAGTAGATCTGTATTCTGCTTCTTTGATTCTTCAAGATCTCCTTTTAGTGAGGGGATTGTAGCTTCAAGATTTTCATAGTAGCTGGATCTATCTTTGAGTTTCTTGATGGTTGTGCTTCTTTCGTTGACTTCTTTTCTTAATGATGTCACTTCATGCTGCAATTTTTGACATTGGTCTTCCTTGTCCTTGAGTAGCTTTCTTACCTTGTTTCCTTCTTCTAGTTGGGCCTTTAGTTTGGTAACTTCTTCTTTGAAAGCACATTCCCTTTTGTTTAATAGATCTTGTTGATCTTTAACTTTGTCTGCAAGCCTTCTAAATACTGCCTCTATTCGATACTTTTCTTGCTCACCCATAAAAGCATGTTCAGTAGTTTCACTATCACTTCCATCACTTTCACAAGGAAATATAGCAGGAACATCAGAGGATAACACATTCATACCTGATAATGATTCTGAATCTGATTCTGAATCTGAAGAACTTCTTATACCTAATCCCCAATCGACTCTCCCACTGTCATAGATCTTCTGAGATGTCTTCTTCTTCTTATGAGCTTTCCTCTTAAGCTTCTTTCCCATTGTTCCATGGATCTCCTTCAAGCGATCAAGCTTCTACCAAAGGACCTGCTCTGATACCAATTGTTGGAAATAATACTGAGAGGGGGGGGTGAATCAGTATTATCAAATCATTAAAACCTTTTTCAATGCTCAAAAACATATACGCTACTTCCTTTAAGTGAACCCGTGTGTACACGCTACTGTGTCTAAAGAAACTAGCGTATATCCAGAAATCTTATGATTCAGTTAGCTTATCTTCAGTAAATGCATCAGAACATTATTAACCATATTAACAGTAAATAGGTGCAGTATAACAGAACAGATCATCACACAAAAGCCACACACATGAACACAAAGATATAAGATGGAAACCCAATGTGGGTGAAAACCACCTGCTGCAAGTCATCTCAATCTTCTTCTTAATAAGAAAATCCTTTTACAATATTTGTACTGGTGCAGTCTTATACCAGTACGGGAGCTACAACCCCCTTTGCTCTTGTACTAGCCGATCCATTTACTAGTACGCAGGCTACTACCTGCTACAATGCTCCAAAGATCTCCCTTAGCTTTTGTACTAGCTTAGATACTAGTACGTAGGTGCTTGCCTACAATCTTCTCACCTTCAGGTACCACGTTTCATCAATTTTCAGACTGGATACACTGAAGCACAACACATAATCTGAAAGGCCACTTTTCATCCAATTTTCATACTGGACCCATAACTATCATTGAAGCTCAAAACAATCATCAAACTCTGAATCACTGAAACCCTGTTAACAACACCGTCACCAGAACACAGAGCAGACACAGAACTCTGTAATAACCATCAGATCCATCTGCAACTTCAAATATCAAGCTTTACAATGTATACGCTACTTAGATGAATAAAACCCGCGTGTATACGCGCTTTTGCCAAAGCAAACCCGCGTACAGATCTAAGAATAATTTCTCATAACTTGCAGTTGTACCAGACATCAGTCATACTCATAACACTTATAGAACAATACATGCGTCAGTATGTAGATCTAGAATAAGCATCATAAAGATATTTCATTTCAAACCATTTGATCCCGATCTCTCCTTAGATCTTGTTTTCCATCAACCGGTGAGATCTCTCCTTAGCTCAGATCAAGCAATGCATCATCAACCCATAACCCTGCATACTGGATCTAATGCTTCATCAGATATTCAAGACATTTCAGATGCATTTGCCTAATGGTTTCCTTCTCCTTATATAGCCTTAGGCCTTGTTCAATACCAAGGGCCACAACCATAGAAATCCAATACCATCAACTTCAAAACTAGGGATCAACACGTCCGTCGAGACACCATGGTCCAAAACCATAGGCACAACTTCCAAGGAATAACCGCCGTGGACCAAAGATAAGATTTCCACATACACGCTCTTTTGATGAAGCCAACCTGCTTGTACACGCGACTTGGTATATAGCGAACCTGCGTATACGCGACTTGGTATATAGTTAACCTGCTTGTATACGCGACTTGGTATATAGTGAACCAGCGTGTATATATTTTTCTTCATACTTGTAGACTGATCATCAATTCCTTGCTGCTATCCTTTTGCACTATGATTTGTCATCAGTGTGATTTGCCATCAAGGACAACACTTGTTTCATAATGCCAACAATCTCCCCCTTTGGACTTGATGGCAAAGCTAACTTGTTACACTTAGAACTATCATCTGATTCCTTTGAGCTGTCCTCCATCAGTCACATTTGACATCTCTTCTGAAGATTCATCCAGTTATACATAAGTGAGATATTCTTATGAGAGGGTTGCCATCAAGTACAACATATGCATCATAATGCCAACAATTATTGTTACACTCAAGATCACTAAAATATTATTATTGTTCTCATTATAAAATCATTGTCACCATGTCTCGAAGAGGATCACTGCCATAAGGAGGATTACTGTCACATACAAATTGTCAATTACTATTATGCTAAGGTCTAGGTCACAACCTTCTTTTCAACAAGGTAGTTTTATGATCAAGATAATGGCATTCAGCCATCACCAGGTCATTGCTCTCAGGGATACAATCACAGGTTTACTATCAAGGATTGCAATACAATCACAGGTTTACATGTCAAGGGTTGCAACACTATAGATTATTGTTACTGTTATATGATTCATTACATCACCAAGGAATGTCATCAAGTCCATATAACAATTTTGTTGTTCCTATCATGAGGCATTGTCACACCCTAATGATCACTAAAATACATAGTCCACATTTTCATACAAGATCATAGTCATTGTTTTTATTGTTTTAACGTCTTCTATCAAGTGATTTCAAAAGACTTCTTCAGCTACATTCTTGCCTTCAAAAATCGATCAACAAAAATATTTAAGGACCAAATAGATCCACAATTCATTTTTGGCTCACAATCATAGAACATTTCCTTATGAATTTATCATCAAGAACGCCTCCTCAAAAATAGAACAAAAATGTGATGGTACCTGAGATATATCATTGTTAACAGATCTTAGTTTAGTTCTAGAATTCCTTGAACAGGGTTGTAGACATTTCATATGCTCTTAAGGAAATCTGCACCACAAAACAATGTTGACCTACCAATAGAACTAATAGATCAAAGATACTAAGCTGCAAAGAAGAGAAAAAGGTCGAGAATAATCTTATTCTATGAATAATGTTATGTTCATATCACAAGCCACAAAGCATTAAATAAAAGAGCGGGTCAGACCCGATTGTAGGCCATCTCAGAGTAATTCATGAATTCGTAACCTCACTCTTCATGGCCACAAGAAAAATAGAGATGAGATCCACTTGATGCAATGATCAAGAGGCCTAGAATATGTTTCATATCTAGTTCAAGAGCGATTGTAAACCATATCCTATAACAGCAAAACTAATAAATTATTTCAAAAAGTCTCCTCGTCAAATCAATTGAACTTCTCAAGGTCGCATAGTTAACAAAGTCAAACGAAACCCTTAAAAAAATCAAATCAGAATGAAAACCCTTATCAATTCCTTGACCACAAATGATTTCGGTGATAAAATTTTAATTGATTCCATGCCTTGGGGTTTTGGTCCACTTAGGTCTTCAACTTTAATTGAGTGTATCTCTCAAACTGTGAGGTCACTTGAGATGCTCCTTATATCAACCAAATCAACATGATGAGGAGAATCCAATGGCGAGGGTATCCAAGTCATAATAGATGATATGCAACCTCAAAAAAAAAAAAAAAACACTCCAACAAATGTGGTGTGTGCTCAACTTCCAAGGAGGCCAAACCCTAGAGCTACGGTTTCATCAACCTGCATCATCCAACTGCAACATATTGTAGACATCAACAATAACAATGGTCAAATTACATCATCATTACTTGCATCACGGGTTCCAAAGGATCCAAACCCTAGGGTTAGGGTTTCATCCTATAGCTAGGGTTTCTGCAACATCACCAACATTAAGGACATCATCAAACTGCACTTGCATAATGCACCTCATCCGGAACTCACTGCTCCTACACCAGTTCCACTTGCATCCGCTTTGACATCAATGACAACGTACTCAAAATACATTATCTTTACAACTTTGTATTATTTCCTTCACTATTGTTATCTCATTCTCAACATAATTTGGATAAAAAATCTAGTTAACTATGATGCAACATATCCAACTTTGACTCCATTTACATCCATACTTGAATCCACTTACTTCTTCCTCTTATAGTTCCAAGCCATTTTCTTTAGCTTTTTTATATTGTTTCATTCTCTCTTTCTCCTATATTCTTATTATTAATTCTTGTGGTTTTTGTTATGGTTCTTCCTCCTCTTCTTGCCAAATTCCACTAACTTCAATATTCAAGACCTCTTTAATGTCTATTCTAGGTCGTCCTTTTCCTTAGTTCCCTCCCAGTTCTTTTCAATCAACACTAATAGAAAATGGTGCAATGGAGGGCATAATGGAACCAAAGTAGCTAATTCTCAAAATTTGAAAACTTATGGGAGTGAATCCATAAAAATGGGTAATACTTTTTGGAAAACGAGACGATGAAATAGTAGATTTCTTGCGATTGAGCTAATTTAAAGTACTTGATTGAGACTATATTTATATAGCTTAATAAGTATTTAAATAATCCCTTGCTCTAACATTCCTAATAAATAAAACAGAACATCAATTGAGGAGTTTGTATGGGTTAAGAAAACCCTTAATTGAGAGATAGAGCTTGAATCAAGGTCCCTTTTTATAAAAACAATCAAAAAATTCCCTTACTGTAGTGTATTTAACTACAAGATTGTAGAAAATGCATATAAAATGTAGTGGAAAACCCAAGAGCATAAGAGAAAAGAAACAAGAATAAACACTAAGAAATATATCCTTATAGAAAGCTACTTTCATTTTCCTCTTCAAGGGGGCAACCTCCAAGAGCAATGCTCAAATACAATAACAATTCTTGACAAAACATTAAATCAACTTCTACTCTATATATAGCTATCCATAATGAATCTTAACTACCTATGAGCCCCTTATAATGAAGGCCAACCAACTAATTTGGGCCTTATTAATAGAAAGGACCCTTTTTACAATGAATTACTATTAACTAACTATTTAATGGGCCTCTTAAACTATGGCTTAAGGTGAATGTATTCCTCTATTTTCTTATGCTTAACAAAACATTAACCTGGGATAAGATTCAAAAAAGGCTTTTAGGGGCCCTCCATATGCCACTTTGTTGTTCCAACCCTAAGTATGCTAAGCACCTATTGAATAGTTGTGAGTTTCCTTCTCAGTTATAGGATCACATGGATTTTTTCTTTTGGGAATTATATCGAAACAAAAGTAGCTTGTTGTCAACCATAGAAGAATGGAGATCTACCCCTTTCTCTGATCCAATACTAAATAGATTTAGGAAACTCTTTCCAAGATTTATCTTATGGAAAACCTAGAAATAAAGGAATCAAAGAATATTTAAAAATTAAAACTTCTCCCATGTATTTCATCTGGTATTCTATCCTAAATAAGATCAAAGAAAATATTTTTCTAATCCCCTGGACTTCCTAAGATTGGGATTGTGATCATCAGGAAATAACATTCTTTCTCTATTAAATCTCCATAAATTCATCACTTGTCTTCAAGCTCCTTTTCCTTCGTTGAGATCTTCAAGTCCCAACTATTGGTCTCCTCCCCCAACTGATTTTCTAAAACTAAAATTTGATGGATCCTCAAAAGGTAATCCAAGACTAGCCAGTTTTGGAGGTATTTGCAGAATGGTCTATGTCACATAATTCATATTTACTTAGGATATCTCGGGATATGGAGTAACAATCTTGCTAAATTATATGCTTTTAAACAAGTATTGCTAGTCGCCAAAAGAAGAAATTATCAAAAATTGGTAATAGAAATGGACTTAAAAGTAATATTCCAGATGATTGGAAAACTCAAATATGGCTCACACCCTTCTAAAGTCTCAAGCAGTTGGAGACTTCCTAGCTTAGAAAGAGTAGCAAATCTTTTGGAAGGAATCACAGCGCCCATTATATCCCATGTTAGGAGAAATGGAAATAGACTTCAAAACAAATTAGAAAATGAAGAGTTTAACTTTAAAGTTGATACCTTGGACCAGAGTTGGACTCAAGAATTTTCATACTCTCTGAGAAGAATATTTCAAGAGATTACAAATCAGAATCTTATCCCCATGGAAAATATCCATGTGTGGGATCTATGCTAGATTCCGAACAAATTAGAGAAGTTGGACAGCAAAGTTTTAGTTTGGCCAAGAATATGACAGGCATTACCTTCACTCAATTCGAGGAAGACAAGGACTCATAACTACCAATACATGTGGGCTCTCCTTCTGAATAATGTGATCAAGCAAGCCTACATTTTTGTTATAGTTTTCTTATAGTGGTAAAGGTGTATTTATGACTATTAATATCTCTCAATATGTTTTCATTAGTTTAAAAAAAACTATTTTATGGGCCTTATTCAAGGAAGGTGGTTGCATACATTAATAAAGTATCTCAGTAAGGGGGTTAAGGCATGACACTAATGCTTATATTTTTTTTCAATAGTGAAGCACATGAGACTTTATCCAATTGTTAGCTCGATCAAGCTATTTTCCTCAACTTACAAAGGCCTTGATCAGTGGGTTAGCTAACCCCTGATAGAGGTATTTTGAAAATCCTTGTTAGGTTCTTGATTGATCTTTTATGATACCCCTCAATCGAGAATTTAAAATCCTAAATCCATCCCCCTTGCTAGAGGATTTTCTACAACTACAAATTCCAAGGGTGAAATCCATTCATCTCTTCACATTAGGTGGTAGATTTGATGCTAATGGGTCCATTGGTGAATTCTCTATGCAATGATGTATCATTTCCACACTTTTGATTTTCTATTATATTTTTAACTTGTGTTTTTTAGAGTTATAAAAAATATAAAATAAAAAAATCATAGGTCCAAAGGTGCTCAAAGAAAAATCGATAACATAAAACTACACAATTGAAAATTATATAAAATATGTGGGATTTGTGTGGATGATTCCTCTTCAAAAGTATACTTTTGGTTTTTCAATTTATGTAAATTGTAGGAAAAAAGTAGACAAAAATATAAAGATGTATAAAATGTTATTCAAATATTAATTCATTAATTTTTAAAAATAATAAAAAATATGGTTTTCCAAACATAAAATAAAATATAATAATTTGAACTACAACATTTTATGTAGATCGTGCTCATATATTCCTTTTTGAACTTTGTGTTGAACACTGAACTAGTTGATAGGAACAAAAGTCAATTGTTAACGTTTCTGGAAATTTGCAAGGACAGACACTTAATTAAATGCAAATTTGAAACATAAAAGAACATTAGTATATATTTTTTAAATATTATTAGAAATATTACAAATCCCTACAAACTATTTTATCACTACATATCAAATTCACAAGGCAAAATACAATTCTGAGGCTTCAATTTACAAAATATGTAAAATGTCAAATTTCTATCACCGCATTTTACTAAAAATGTTACCCATATTCATTTATTCACTCGTGGATGATGAATTGCAACAATTTAGATTAGAATGGAGATGCAATTTACAAACTTAAATGATCAACAATCTCGTAAACAAGTATAAATTTATAATCGCATGCCTCAATGTTCTACTTTGGCTCAATGGATCACTCTTACAACTTCGTATGTTCACATGTAAACCTCTAACTCTATAAAAACACAAATAAGAAACTTAATTATCTTTGTCACCATCTTATTTATTTGTACACTACCCTAATGTTCATCTTCCTTGATTGATTTTCCATCTTTCTTAATAAAACAAACTGTTATAAGTACCCCCATCCTTCACATTGCTTCATCTTCCTTGACTATTTCACAATTGCCACAACTATAATATTGTGTTTATCTCTTTACCTTCCATTCATGACCATTTAGCTTCTCTAGTGTGATCAATTTCATGTGTACTCATGGTCTCTCCATAAGTTTCTACTCTCATGTGCCTACCATGCATGATTTCTCTTTGCTATGCATGAGAACTCAGTCAAAACACCAAACTCTTCTTATTCACTCTACTTTGATGTGTTTCCCTTCCTTTCATTTTCTTGAGCCATCATCATACTTTGTGATATCATGGATGTTCATTCATCATTAAGAGAATGGATAAATTATTTCAAAAATAAGCTGTAAAAAAACTTTGCAAGCAGCTACATGCCACATCAAAAGTGCATTGTCAACATCTAAAAATTGACACATAGTGCATGAGAATGCATTATTAATTACATTGCATGTGCAAAAACTTATAAAATGAACACAAACCCTCCACACATAACCATAACCATATCATTTATTTTTGGTAAAGATGTGATCAAACAATTAAGTAGGTGACCTTAAATTCGATATCAATTAAAACATACCTGACGTACAAAGACAAGCAACTTACATTCAACATTATAGCCAAAAGTCCAAAAACCTGATATGTTGGACTACTTAATTATACAAAAGATATATTAACTATGAACCACACTAGTTAATCATTGTAAACGTACTAACTATACCTTTTCACAACTAAATTTGAATATCAAAATTTGACTCAATATTCTCTATACATTAATTATTCTCATACACAATACTTAGTGTGCCTTTTGATCTTCTGATCAAAAAGTCAATGCCCCTTACCTATAGAGATAATGATAATAAAAACCTAAAATCAATCTACATTCATTATTATAAACAAAAGTCTAAAAATTTGATAGATTGGAATGCATGATTATATAAAACAAATATAGATTATGGAGAATAAGAAGTGTAACTTTTAATACTTTGATTTGAATACTATTATCTTAGATTCATTTTAATTATGGATTTATCAAGCGCCGAGAGGGATCAAATTTCTTTTCACTTTAAAAGAGCTTTGCATCTCAAGAAATTTGATCCCTCTTGAAATTGGTACATCCGGAGTTAAGATGGACCTATGCTGGTTTTATTATTAATTATAATTAATTATAAATGTAAATGTAAATATAGTTATTAATTTTATGTTTTTTATTTTATTTTTACCAAGTCAAAATGTTAAAAATTATAACATCTCTACCGTACTAGGATCAAATATTTACATAGTTGTTAAGTTTACTTATAAGTTATGAACCTCAAATATAAAGAAGAACTTTAATAAAAAATAAATTGGTTGAGGGGAAATTTTATATAAAACATAATGTTACAATGAAAAATAAGAAAAAAATACAGTAAAAATCACATCATCAGAGTTTTGTCGACACGTTTTGAACCATCCATTGTGGTTCATCGTCTGGACAAGATGAAAAAAAGACACTGGCATTAAGTTAAATAGATTAAGAGAAAAAAATTAGTTGTTATAATATAACGGTTAGATTTGACTAAATAAATAATATTTTCATATAAAGAAAAATGTTAGATTTGACTAAATAGATAATATTTTAATATAAAGAAATCATTGTTATATAATTTTTAATATTGAATTAAGGAAAATAATTAATCAAAAGGAAAATTTTAATGAAATAAATATATATAAAAAATAGTATTTAGGTCAAAACTAGATAATTAGAACAATAAAACAATTAATAAAATCAATATAATAATATAATAAAATAAAAATAATATTTGGGTCAAACTTAAATAATCAAAACAATTAATTCTAAAAACTTAAAAATAAATAAAAATAATAAATGGTCAAACTTAAATAAAAATATTTGGGTCAAACCTAAATAATCAAAACACTAAAATAAAAATAATATTTAGGTCAAACTTAAATAATGGAAACAATTAATTTTAAGAACTTAAAAATAATAAATGGACAAACTTTAAAAATAAAATAAATAAATAATAATAATAAGTTAGTTAGTTAATTAAATAAATCAATCAATCAATAATGAAAAAATAATTAATCGTTTATTAGTCATCAAGGTAAAAATACAAATAAAAAATAAAATAAAAAAATTAGAAAAAATAATATATATATATATATATATATATATATAAAAGAAATGGCAGGGATCCAACGATTGTTAATTTTCCACCATCGTCTCTATTCAGATTGCTTGGCCTCCTTTTAATCTCTATAGCTTCCCTAAATTTACGGTGATGGAAATGATCTATCTTAGCAATGACTCGGGCATCTTCAATGTAGATGTAGTGTTTTGTCTTTTCCACATGTTTTACTAATGTTGAGGAGTGAGTCCTCCCATATTTGATGTTTGCCACATGTTCATGAAACCTCTGATTTATTGAGCAGCCAGTGTCACCAACATAGGGTATTCCACGTGAACAAGGGATTACATAAACACCTTTCATATTCCTAGGGTCCACCGAGTCTTTTATAGAGCTTAGGGAACTTTGAATAGTGTTAAAGGGCCTAAAGGTTGAGGGAACCCTGTGTTTTCTTAGGATCCTTGCAATCTTGTCAGTGGTCCCTTGTATAAAAGGAAGGTGTACGCTAGAAAACAGAACATTGGGTTCTCTTTTAATCTTGGAACCCTTACCGGCTTTAAGGAAAGCCCTAAGACATTGGAGCATATTATAACCATTATTTTTTAAAACCTTGTGGATATGGGTTTTCTCATCTTCAAGATGACTTTCATCAGAAACTCTAAACACATGAGTGGTTAAAGTGTTGAGAACACCCAACTTTTGAGCAGGGAAATGTTGGGACTTAGCGTGAAGATACTGCTCATATAAGCACAAGCTAAGTCCCATCATTTCCTTGCTGAAAAGTTGGGTGTTCTCAACACTTTAGCTACTTGTGTGTTTAGAGTTTTCGATGAAAGTCATCTTGAAGATGAGAAAACCCATCTCCTCAAGGTTTTCAACAATAATGTTTATAGTAAGCTCCAATGTCTTAGGGCTTTCCTTAAAGCTAGCAAGGGTTCCAAGATTAAAAAAGAACCCAATGATCGGTCTTTTGGGGTACACCTTCCTTTTATAAAAGATGCCAGTGACAAGAGTGCAAAGATCCTAAGAAAGCACAAGGTTCCCCCAACCTTTAGGCCCCTTAACACTATTCAAAGTTCCCTAAGATTTGTAAAAGACTTGGTGGACCCTAAGAATATGAAAGGTGTTTATGTAATCCCTTGTTCATGTGGAACGCCCTATGTTGGTGAAATTGGCTTCTCAATAAATCATAGGATTCAAGAACATATGAAAAACATCAAACATGCGAGGATTCGCTCCTCAACATTAGTAGAATATGTGGAAAAGACAAAACACCACATTTGCATTGAACATGCCTGATTCATTGCTAAGATAGATCATTTCTATCACTGTAACTTTAGGGAAGCTATAGAGATTGAAGGGAGCCCAAATAATTTGAATAAAGACGGTGGCTGTAAAATTAGCAGTTGTTGGATGCCTGCATTTATTCTTATATATATATATATATATATATATGATGATAATGATGATGGTGGTGGTTAACATCCACTGAGACCAAACTTTGGTCTATCGGACCTAAACAGACAAATTATTTAGTTTGATTTAAGATTTTATTCCTATGCTCAAAAAGTTTGGAGAGAAGCCTCCCAATCTCACTGTAATTTTGACAACGTAAAAGGCTAGGAAGGTTAGTATTGCAACAAAGATTTTGAAACTGAGATCTAATGTGGTTGTACATGGGGCACTCTAAGAGGAAGTTTCATCCTCATGTTTGTATTCTCACAAAGATGGCAGAACCTTTCCATTCATGGTGTTTTAGGAACTGCCCAATGACTCGTTTCACTACGGAGCTCATAAGAGTTCGTTCTAATCTTGGCTATATTAATTTTCTTCTTTGAGCTTAGTTAAAATAGAGAGATACTTTTGATCTTCTAGGGTGGGGTTGATGACCTCCTTATAATATCTTAATTTTCTTTTAGTTTCTAATTCTTTCTCACACCACATTTTTTCTTTGAACTTAGAAGTAACAATATTTTTACTGTTATTAATGTTTTGCAATGCAACATTCTCGTCGATCTCCCAATGGTTTAACCAAGCCCTGGTGTCTTTATACCAACCTCGTTTGAGCCTTAGGTGGTTTTGGCTGGAACCTAAGCTAGCTTAGGAAGTCTATGGTCTCCTATGTTATTGAGTTTGTGCTTGTACAACAGAAGCCTAGTCATAGCTAGGCTCTTGATAGGGGAAAGACCCAATTCTATAAGGAGAATAGGATAGGGTGTGTTGCTTTTAATTTTGAGGTTATACGTTATAAAATGCTTCTGGATTTGATTAATCTTTCTCTAGGATTCTCTAGTGATGCTACAACCCCAAACCTCACATCCATATAAGATAACCGAAGTGACTAAAGTTTCAAAGAGGAACTTCTTTCTATCCCACATTATGAGGTTTACCATTTTACAATTATTTTCAAGACCAAAATAAGCTTTCCATCCCCCATTAATCATTTTCTCAATGCTATAGTTCCAGTTGAGCTTGTGATGAATATCAATTCCTAAGTACTTGTAGGAAGACACTTCCTTCAAATTACTATTGTCATACATAAAATTAGAGTAAGTGTCCTTCTTGGATTTGATAATCATAACTTTTGTTTTGTCAGTGTTAACAGTCATACCCATGGTAGAGCAGAAATCCTTAAGAAGTATAAGTTGCTTATCAAGATCAGATGGGCACCTTGCGAGAAGAACAATATCATCAGCGTAGAGAAGAAGGATGATGACTATCCCAGCTAAGATCGTGTCAGCACATCCTACTTCCTCTAAACAACCTTCTAGCTTGTCTATGTAAATGCCAAATAGGGTAGGGAGAGGAGGCAACCTTGTTTAACTCGGATATTACACTAAATATATTTCAACCACCCCTCATTACTCTTTAACTTGGAAATTGCATTTTCGTATAACCTTATAGCGGTAGCTCTCAACTCAAAAGGAACCTTTAGCTCTTCTAATCTGTTCCAAAGGTTGTTTCTAGGAACCGTATCGAAATCCTTTCTAAATTCCACAAACCAACAAAAGAGATTGGATTTATCATTATGGCATTCCTCCACAATGGTCCTAAGCATAACGAGGTGGTCTATTGTTGAGTGCTTCTTTACAAAACCCGCTTGGCCTTTAGCCCACTTACCTTCACTTTCAAGCCATATGTTCAACTTCCTTTCCAAAATAATACCATATAACTTGGCTAGGAGAGAGCTGATCATAATTGTCCGATAATTAGAGGGGTTATTTGTATCCCCACTTTTAAAAATAGGGATAATGAGGTTTTAAGTCCATGGTTTAGGGAACCCTTGCTTGACCACTTGATTGAAAAGCTTGTGAACGTGGGGGATGAGGACAGGACCTCCAATTTTTAAGATTTCCACATGGTAACCTTCAATGTCCTTAACTTTCCCATTATCCAAGCGATTAAATCCAAAATCAATGTCTTCTAATGAGAAAACTTCGTTCGTTGTGAGCATGGTTTCAAAGTTATCCATCACATTTGGAGATTCATAAAGCTTTTTAAGATAGGAATTCCAGTCATGTAAAGCAATTTTATTATTATCTTTAGTTTTCCTAGTTAGAATCTGAGTCCAGAATTTCTTAGGAGATACCTTAGAGAGGTGTAAGAGATTCTCTTGTCTTTTATGAATATACTACCTTTTATTCCTTTTAATTAGGGCTTTGTATATTTTTATCTTGCAAAGTTTAAGAGAATCATCAACAACTTCCTTAATTGCTCTCCTCACACTTTTACAATCTTTGTCATACCATGGGTTGGTTTTGCTATTTCTTTTATTACTTGAAACTTCAATTGAGAAATTGTTAATAGAATATGAGAGGGTTGTAGTAAAATTATGATAGAGATCTTTTATGTTGTGTATACTAGATAAAGGAAGAAATTTTTTTAATTTAATTAGAAAGAGATCTTTTTTATTTCTATCAAAGATTAACTGCTTTTGGCTATAAGTATTATCTTCTATGGGATCTCTATGTATGACAAAATTGAGAGTTATAAGTAAAGGCTATGATCAGAGTGAGGCTCGTGGTCATTTAAGACGTCAAAATTTGTTATTTCTTTGTTAGAGGGAGATCAGAGATAACATAGTCTACCACACTTCTACCAATCCCATGGATGCAGCACATCTGGCTAGAATTGGGCCACTTCTTTAGACCGTTGCAAATTATGAGATCCTGAGCACTACAGAGCTTGACTAGCTCTGACCCAAACAAATTCTCCCTGAGGTCTTCAGAGTTCCTTTTGTACCGGCTAGCGAGAGGAAGGTCTTCGTCTAACCAAAGAGGATTAGGGTTGGAATGCTTGCTTAGAAGAATAACTTGGTTGCTTGAAGTTTGAGCATTAAAGTCACCCATTAGAGGGATATTGCCTTCATTCCTTAGGCTAGAAATATCATTCTCTAAACCATTGTAAGGACTATTTTTATCTAGACTCTTTTTCTTATAGAAGTTAGAATTGATGGGGGGGAATAACAGATTGCTATGTATGTCTTTTTATCATAAATGTCAGTAATTTCTATCCAACTATATTTTTTTTTGTATATAGTGGAATCGGCAACAGGGTCAGCCTTGCAACTCGCGTTACACGGGGTCAATTTTGACCGCTACCTCTATAACCACTGGGAGCTGCGCCCGCCCCTCTCCATAGCGTCGGGTTAGTCCGAGGGAATTGAACTCGTGACCTTCAGTACGGAGCCCGCCTTTCTAACGAACTTCACCGTAGTGTGATTACCAACTCGCCTACCCCCGTGGGGCTCACAGTGGAATCAGAAACAGGGGCAGCCTCGCGACTCCCATTACACAGGGTCAATTCTGACCGCTACCTCTATAACCACTGGGAGCTGCGCCCACCCCTCTCCACAGTGTCGAGTTAGTCCGAGGGAATTGAACTCGTGACCTTCAGTACGGAGCCCGCCTTTCTAACGAACTTCATTGCAGTGTGATTACCAACTCGCTTACCCCCGTGGGGCTTTCTATCCAACTATATTGGTTTTAAGGGTCGTTTTTATAAATCCTAGCATGGGGAGAGATGTTCTTCTTAATGTAATAAGCTATACCCCCAATGCCTCTATAGGAGGATCGCTTATTCCAGGTAGACCATAATGTAAAGCCATCTATGTTAGGGACCTTAGATTCTTCGCGCTCCCAAGTTTCAACAAGCAAAATAATATCAACATCATTCGAGATCCAACTTAGCTTGGGGCCTTTGTTCCATGGAAAGCCTCGACAGTTCCAAGAAATCATTAGGAGCATGTTGAATTGCTATTTATTATTACGTTTTTGGCTTCTATCTCGAATAACAGATTTTCTATTTCTAATTATTGCTCATTTTCCTTCCTTCCCAATTTCCTTTTCCTTTTGAACCTCCTTTCTAAATTCTGCTTGATCTTCTGGAATGAGATTTTCATTTATAAATATTCACGTTCCTTTTAGACTTGAGGTTTTACTAAGTATGTCATAATTATGGTCAGTAGAGCTCACCTTTATTCGGATCATCCTTCCTTTATTCTCAGTTAGTTTTCCCAACCTTGTTGCTTCTATGAGACATGTTGTTTCAATTTGTAATCTGTTATGTAATTCTGTTTGGGCTATGGCTAAAGTATCCTCGTCTACCTCCTCTTTCAAACCAAAGATTATAAGGTTCAAGGCCCTTTTGTTACGCTCATGGTCTAATTCTATCAATTTTTTCATTTCATCTTTAATTGGTTTGATATCTAATTTACCTGCCACACTATTTAGGGTGAGGCGGCTATTAAATTTTTCTTCTAGCTCTTTAATCGTGTCCTTCATTTTAAGACTCTCTAAAGTATCAGCATATACTTGCTAGGATGTTTGGTTCATATCTTGGTTTTGTTTTTCTATAACCTACAACCTAGACTCCATTGCCTCCATCTTATTCTCCAATACTTCTATTTTATTTTCTATTTTTTTGTATCTTCTCTTCAAGAGATGTGAATTTATTTTCGAGCATGGATGCTAACTCTGTTTGTAGCTTGGCTTCTCTTTCTTCTCTACGTTTCTCTAAAGACTCTATATACTCATAGAGGCTCTATAGAGTAATTGTGCTAGATCTACCTTTGGTAATCTTTGGTAATTGTGGTGAATTATTCATACTTGAAAAAACATGAGCAGATATGTATTAGAAAAATATAAGGAATGTGTTCACCTGATATCAGCAAGCCCAACCGCTAACGCACGTGCCCCAGATTGTTTTTCTATTACCGCGGAGAGATCGTGAATTATTACTGCAGAGAGATCGTAAATTATGACCGCAGAGATCGTAAATTATTACCGTAGAGAGATTGTGAATTATTACCATAGAGAGATCGTAAATACATCACCCTATATATATTTCTAATTATTTTTTGATTATTGATTTATTTATTTACTTATTTAATTAAATTATTTATTTATTTATTTATTTTATTTTCTGGACCATTTAATATGTTTAAGTTTCAAAATTAATTGTTTCGATTATTTAAGTTTGACCTAAATATTATTTTTATTTTTGTGTTCTGATTATTTAGGTTTGATCCAAATATTTTTATTTAAGTTTAACCATTTATTATTTATATTTATTTTTATGTTTTTAGAATTAATTGTTTTGATTATTTAAGTTTGACCCAAATATTATTTTTATTTTATTAGATCTCAGTTTCAAAATCTTTGTTGCAATACTAACCTTTCTAGCCTTTTACGTTGCCAAAATTATAGTGAGCTCGGGAGGCTTCTCTCCAAGCTTTTTGAGCATAGGGATAAAATCTTAAATCAAACTAAATAATTCGTTTCTTTAGGTCCGATAGACCAAAGTTTGGTCTCAGTGAATGTTAACCACCATCACCACCACCATCATCATCATCATATTTATTTTATTAATTGTTTTATTATTTTGATTATTTAATTTTGATCTAAATATTATTTTTATTTTTATTTTTAGATATTCATTTCATTAAAATTTTCTTTTTGATTAATTATTTTCCTTAATTCAATATTAAAAATTATATTCTAACGATATTTTTATATTAAATATTATTTATTTAGTCAAAACTAATTGTTTTCTTTATATGAAAATATTATGTATTAATAATATTATCTGTTTATTCAAATCTAACCATTATATTAGAATGACTAATTTGTTTTCTCTTCATCTATTTAACCTGATGTCAAGATCTTGTTCATTGTTAGAATATAATTGTTAATATTGAATTAAGGAAAATCAATATTCAAAAGGAAAATTTTAATGAAATGAATATCTAAAAATACAAATAAAAAGAATATTTAGGTCAAACCTAAATAATCAAAACAATAAAACAATTAATAAAATCAATATAATAATAAAATAAAATAAAAATAATATTTGAGTCAAACTTAAATAATCAAAACAATTAATTCTAAAAACTTAAAAATAAATAAAAATAATAAATTGTCAAACTTAAATAAAAATATTTGAGTCAAACCTAAATAATCAAAACACTAAAGTAAAATTAAAATTTAGGTCCAAATTCAATAATTGAAACAATTAATTCTGAAAATTTAAAAATAAATAAAAATAGTAAATGGTCAAACTTAAGAAAAAATAATTAATTAATTAATAATAATAATAATAATAATAAATAAATAAATTAGTTCAATAATTAGTTAATTTACTAAATCAATCAATCAATATTGAAAAAAATAGTAATCATTTATTAGTAGTCAAGATAAAAATACTAATAAATAATAAAAATTAGGAAAATAAAAATATATATATATATATAAGAAGAAATGGTAGGCATCCAACAACTGCGAATTTTACAGCAATCGTCTTTATTCAAATTGTTTGGGCTCCCTTCAATCTCTATAGCTTCCCTAAACTTACGGTGATGGAAATGATCTATCTTAGCAATGAACCAGGCATCTTCAATGCAAATGTGGTGTTTTGTCTTTTCCGCATATTCTACTAATGTTGAGGAGCGAATCCTCGCATGTTTGATGTCTATCATATGTTCTTGAATCCTATGATTTATTGAGAAGCCAGTTTCACCAACATAGGGTGTTCCACATGAACAAGGGATTACATAAACACCTTTCATATTCTTAGGGTGCATTGGGTCTTTTACAGATATTAGGGAACTTTGAATAGTGTTAAGGGGCCTAAAGGTTGAGGGAACCTTGTGCTTTCTTAGGATCCTTGCAATATTTTTAGTGGTCCCTTGTATAAAAGGAAGGTGTACCCCAGAAAACTAATCATTGGGTTCTTTTTTAATCTTGGAACCCTTACCAACCTTAAGGAAAGCCCTAAGACATTGGAGCTTATTATAACCATTATTTTTGAAAACCTTGAGGAGATGGGTTTTCTCATCTTCAAGATGACTTTCATTAGAAACTCTAAACGCACGAGTGGCTAAAGTGTTGAGAACACCCAACTTTTGAGTAGGAAAATGATGGGACTTAGCGTGAAGATACTGCTCCATGTGAGTTTTCTTCTAAAAGACCTAGTGTGAGAATGATCCATCGTCCTTCTTTGAAATAAGGACGTCAAGAAAAGGAAGGCTCCCATTGATTTCACATTCCATAGTAAACTTTATGGAGCTAGACTGATTATTAAGATGATGGAGAAAGAGATCCAACTTATCTCGACCATGAGGCCAGATGACGCAGGTGTCATCCACAAATATCTTCCAAAGCTTTGGTTTGTATTGAGCTAAGGACAAAGCTTTTGATTCAAATTCCTCCATGAACAGATTAGCTACAATAGGGGAAAGGGGCGAGCCCATGGAAACACCACACGTTTTTTCATAGAATTTCCCTTCAAAGCTGAAGAAAGTAGAGGTATGATAAATCTCAACTAGTTTAGCAGTATCATGATCTATGATAGGGTTGATCACCCCAATGGCCTCATTAATGGGGATATTAGTGTAAAGGGAGACACGTCGAAACTCACAAGAAAACTCTCAGGCTAAAACATTATACCCTTTAACACATTGACAAACGATGAAGAGTCTTTGACAAAGGAATCTATAAGGCCAACGAGGGCTTTTAGTTTTTGGGCTAAATACTTTGCCAGAAGATAGGTTGGCCCTCCTATAGTGTTGACATTGGGTCTCAGGGGAACCCCTCCTTATGGATCTTGGGAAGACCATAGACCATGGGAGTGATGGGGTTACTCTCAATGAGTCTATGGCTCAAGGAGCTAATAGTGCTACTAGATTTTATAGCTAGAGCCACTCTTTTAGAGATCTTCTTTAAGGGATTCTTATTAAGTTTTATGTAGCTTCTATTGTTATAAAGGTGGTCCAAAATTTTTCTCCAGTAATCTTCATTATTTAAGATAACCACAGCTCCACCCTTATCTACTTTGAGAATAACAATGTCCTTGTTATTGCTCAAAGATTTGAGGGCATCGAATTCAAGATTGATAGTGCTGCTCTTAGGGGGCTTTGCCTTTCTAAGGACAACTACACAGTCTTTCCTGATGATATCCTTAGTGTTGTCTGGTAAACCTCTATTCCGAAATTCGATGTCCCAAATTATCTCATCAACATGAATTATCCTGGGAGCAAGGGAAAAATTTTATCCTTTCTCCAAAAGACTGAAGAAATGAGTGTCAAAAGAGAAGCGAGAAAGATTAACCACCCTATTATTACAAGAAGAGGGATAAAACTTTTTATCATTATTATTATTATTATTATTATTATTAACAACAACAACCGTAAGTTCCTAGATGGGAGTGGTCACTCGGCACAACACATGGCAGTAGGGCATCATACAGAGCCCGCCTGGCCTCCACGTGCCCCGTCGATGCACCATAAAGGGAAAGCTTGGCATTAAGTTCCTGCAGGCAAGTGACTTTCTCACTTGCGATGACAATATATTCCATGATAAGTACAAGAATTTGGTCAGTGTGGTGTTTCGGGCGATGAAGTCAGAGGTTGCAGAGGGAATTGGGTTTATGCTTTGGACTGCCCTACCAAGATCACAACAACGGGAAAGCGAGCACTGTGGGGAATGCAATAATCCAAAACAAGGGGAAATATTGGCCAGGAATTACCTGTTGGATCCTGGCACGTTGGAGGTGGCCAAGGCTTTGAGCCCTACCCTTGGGTACTCTGGTCTATCCATCGAGCAACTTGTGTTGTCAACAGAGGAGGGGTCTTACCTCAGCTCTCAGTATAATTATGTATTTGTTAGTCTTCTTCATCCCAATTGCTACCGGCCTCGCACACAGTTTTGTTCTAGGCTGAAGTTTCAATGGAGATTTCTATGGGTTGGCTCTTTCTATGCTGGAGAGGTCTGAATAGTGTTGGTCCTCACCAGCACTCGTTATGGCCCGATGGCCATCTCGTTCCTAGTTTGGAAGGGAGAATTCTACATGGGCACGAGTTGGGGTGGTGTTGGAAAATGATGGAAGAATTTGTGGAGCGTTTCCGGTCACAACATCTTCGGGTTTGGTAATTCGTTTTACGAGCTCATTTCTCTTGTGCATTTCTGTATCAATTGGTGTTTCTTATCGAGGGGGAGGTCTTTCTGTAGGCCCCCTATAAGGTTTCATTCTGACTCCTAGGGGCACAATGGTCCTGCCACACCCACCTTCATCTTTCCTTGGTCCGCCTCCACGTCGCGATAGAGGGGTCATCCTCAATGAGGGGGGCAACTCTTCATCAAGAAGAGTGGCAGAGGAAGAACGAGGGAAGCCACTCATCCTTGAAGAATGAGACCAGCAGGGAAATGGAGGAGGATTCTACAATCTCCCCCGCCCACTCTCCGAGCCATGTAATAGTGTCATCTACCTTGGACTCTCTGGAAGCCCCGCTGTGTAATATTCAAATGAATATCGACATCATGCGGGAACAGTGCTATGAGGATCGAAATGAATTGGCAGCCTACATCAATGATGTTCAACATGTTCAGAATGAAATCTTGGACAACCTGGATAACATGCGGTGATAGCATCGGTGCAACAACAACCACCTTCACACTCTAGAAGCAAGGGTGGAACACATAGACTTCCACATGCATGAACATGCAGGCTACTTTTTTGCTCCTCCTGTCTTTCCTCCCAACCCACCTCCTTAATATGTTGACTCCTACTCTCGTTTATGTTCAATTTTGTTTAGGTGTGGTATGGCTAATAGGCCAATTGGAAATAAGGGCTAGCACCTAGTGTCTTTGTTTACCTCCAGGCCCTATTCTCAAAAAGTTTGTTCAGAATGAGAGAGAAGGGCTTGTTCAGATGAATTGTGTACTCAGTTTCTCTTTGATAATATAACAAAAGCTTGTTGACAAACAAAAAAAACAACAACCATAAATTTAGTGAAGCTATAGAGATTGAAAGGAGGCCAAGCAATCTGAATAGAGACGATGGCTAGAAACTTAAAAGTTGTTGGATCCCTGCCAATTCTTCTTAAGTTTATATATATATATATATATATATATATATATATATATATATATATATATATAATTTCCTAATTTTTATTATTAATTTGCATTTTTGATGATGATGATGGTTAACGTCCGCTGAGACCAAACTTGGTCTATCGGACCTAAAGAAACAAATTATTTATTTTGATTTAAGATTTTATTCCTATGCTCAAAAAGCTTGGAGAGAAGCCTCCCGGGCTCACTATAATTTATATTTTTCATTGTTGATTTATTTATTTAGTTAATTAATTTTTTTATTATTATTATTATTATTATTTATTTTAATTTTTTAAGTTTGACCATTTATTATTTTTATTTATTTGTAAGTTTTTAGAATTAATTGTTTCAATTATTTAAGTTTGACCTAAATATTATTTTTGGGAATTGTCTTTAGTGCGACTTTTTGGAAGCTTTTCCGGTGGGTTTTTCAGTCTAATTTCTCTAAAATCTGGCAGAAATTTATTGAAACCACAAGTTTGATGGGTAACTCTGCACAATCAAAGTGCCTTAGGGGTTTTTCACGATGTTGAATCCATATATACAATCAAAAAACCTGTTTAAATAACACAAATCAAGATTTCACCTCAAAATTTTCCACCGGATTCTTGCACCAGAAAATCCAAAAAGTCGCACTAAAGACAACTTATTTTTGTTTTAGTGTTTTGATTATTTAGGTTTGACCCAAATATTTTTATTGAAGTTTGACCATTTATTATTTTTAAGTTTATAGAATTAATTGTTTTGATATTTAAGTTTGATCCAAATATGATTTTTATTTTATTATATTACTATAATGATTTTATTTATTGTTTTATTGTTTTGATTATTTAGGTTTGACCTAAATATTGTTTTTATTTTTATTTTTATTTTTATTGTTAGATATTTTTGAGAAAAAATCTTTCGGTAAAAATCACATAGGAGAAAATCTCATCGGCATGTTTCAAACCAACTAGTGTGGTTCATCTTCAGGACAAGATGAGGAACCCAATCTAGGCATTGAAATAAATAGATGTAGAGAAAAGCTAACTAGTCGTTAGATTATAATGGCTAGTTTGACTCAAGAACCGTTATTATAATAAAATAAAAATTATTTTATAGTAAGAAATATTTATTATTATAAATTATTCAAAATAAATTTATTATGAATAGTATTATTAAAAATAATTAATAAAAAATATATATTATAAATAATATTATTAATAAAATTGATTATAATAATAATATTACCAAACCAGACGGATTCAATGAGAGCAACAAAACGGAATGGCGGTGGGTGACGGGTTTTAAACTATGGCCTAGGGTTCTGTTTGAGTTTTGGAGATGGCGGCCTGTCCATTGGCCATGACAGTCATGGTTAACTGCAGGACACCATAAACACAGGTTATCTCCCTCTCGCTTTTAGGCTGACCTTTCTCTGTTTGGAAGACCATCCGTTCTGTTACGCGGCTATTGCTCTATACACCTCACTGACCCGACATTTGTCAGCTGGGGTATTCCTCGGGACGATTATATACCTATTGTCGGTTAACATGGAGGGTGACATTGTCGATTACTTCGAGGATCCGTTCGCACTGGACCCCCACTGGACTGTTTTTCCTCTGCATTTGCTGGTCGCCTCCTCAAATATCTCGCTGGACATCCCCACAACCCTAGTCGGGGCACTTGGGGTTTTCTTAGTACTAGAATATCCTGCATTCACCATCTCAGCTCAGCAGAATCACCCTTTACCTGGACCATCTTCATCTTCATTATTGTTTCCTCCTTGCCCTGAAGCAGTGGACTACCCACCAGACTCTGACCTCCCCCCGCTATCCTCGACCTCATTATAGTTTATCTCCTCCTATCTAAACCCGCCTGATCCCCCGCACCCTTTGAACCCCCATCCATCCCACCCCCCGGAATACTCCCTCATCTGTCCTCCTCTAGCTTCGCATTCACAATCAACCCCTCCACCGGACCCTGCAGTCCCCTTTCCCCCTCCCCCCATCCTCGACCCTCCCACCTCTGGCTGCTTTGTAGACTCATCTCCTCCCCATCAACATTTGTCTGGGAACCCTAGCTCGAAGGCCGAAGTGAACCCATCTCTCCCGCAGCAGAATAGAACTCCCCCTAATCGTTCAGGGCGTCCTACTAAGCGCTTCAAAGGGGTGAAGGTGGGAAATAAGAAGTTATCCCTCACTTTTGGTGTCGACATTCAGATGGGGGAAGTACTGGACACCTCCGACCGAGTTTTGGTTGGTTGTGTTCAGGGTAGGGCATACTCAGGCGCGCGACTAAAGCAGTGGGTGTTGGAGATATGGGGACATACTCTCTTTGAGTTGTCGTCAGTTGCTACCCTCTCTTGTGGATGGTTCGCATTGCAATTTCAGAGGCTTGAGTTCATTCCTTGGGTTCTATCAAGACACTGGCATATTGAATTGGCATCGGTCCTCCTCAAGCGATGGAGCCCCCTATTTGATCCTGAACGTGAACACCTTGGGGCTGGACCCATCTAGGTCAGATTTCCTGGCCTCCCACTACATTTCTGGTCAGAGGATATATTCAAGCGGATTGGGAATTCTCTCGGCAGATACATGGATTACGAAAAATCATACATGTTGACTGGGAATATGTCCATGGCTCGCATTCTCGTTTTCCTTGATACCAGGGAAGGTCTAGAGGAAAGTATGCAACTGCATTGGAGGGACACATGCAGGATACAGATTTTGGATTATGAAGGAGTACCATATCATTGCAGGAGATGCCACAAAATTGGACATCTTTATAAGGATTGTCCCCTTCTTGCATCAAGCTCTGCCTCGGTTGCTCGGCCTGGACCTGCCTCCACTTCTACCCCGATACCTGATCGTCATGGGAAGGCACCTGTTGGCTTCGAGGATGAACCACCATTGGACACTCAGGCAGCTCGTGGCTCATACACTCGCAAGGAGCAGTTTCATCCCCCATCCCCACGTATCACCAGATCACGTGTGGTTGCAGCGGCGACTGCCTCTAATGCAGGTACCATCTCTAACCCTCCATCTCTCCAATTGTTGTCTTTTGCTTACTCTCCTTGCATTTCAAATTGTAATGTTGGTACCGTGCATTGTCCCTCTGTTTCTTGTTCATTGAATTCATCTACACCTATATTCTCCCCCACTCCTCCTACCATCACTGGGATTCCAGAATCCCTCTCCCCTACAGAGCCATCCAGTGAATCAATTTTGGGACACTGTTATAACCTTCGGTCATTATCTTGTCTAACCCTGGGTGATGGTAGTGGCATTGGCATTACTCCCCACCCTCCACAAACCAAGTCTGCCCGTGGACGAAAATCCTTCATCTCTAAAGCCATCCTCCAGGCTGGACTGGATGTGGCAAAAGGGCGACAACAACCCATTGATAAGGTTCTTAGAGCATTGACCTCCCCCCCTGGTTCTCCATGAAGTGGCTTTCCTACAACTGTAGGGGGTTGGCTATCCCTGCAAAGAAATTAGCCTTCCGTCATTTGATGGAATTGGAAAAGGTGGAAATTATTTTCTTACAGGAGACCCTAGTGTCTAGACCTCAAATTACACCCATTCTTGAGGCTATATTACCTAGATGGAACTTCACTGCATTGGATGCCCGTGGGTGATCTGGTGGCTTGTTATTGGGTATTGACCCCATATCCATTAGACTACTAAACTCCTTGGGGGGGGATGGGTTTCATTGGGGCTGATATTTACTCAACAGAGCTTGGTAAGGAACTAAGGATTATAAATGTCTATGGACCTTGTAACAATAGGCTCACTTTCTGGCAACAGTTGCTTGAATTTGAATATTTTCAGGTTGAGAACATAATTAATGGGGGGGATCTCAATTTCTCTCTGGGACATGTTGAATCCTAGGGCATGAATGCACAAATGGGCCAATGGCCCTAATATTTGATGGGATCTTCCCCATCCTAAAGGAACACCTGCTGATTAATATTCCCATGCCCTGCTTAAAGCCCACTTGGAGGAATCGTAGGACCGGGGATGCAGCACTAGCCAGACGATTGGATCGATTTCTGGTTAAGGAGACCTTAATGGATCATTTTCCCCTTTATCAACAATGGGTTGGAAATGGGGGGTTATCAGATCACCATCCCATATATCTGGAGATTGCTGGTGGTGTTAGAAAACCCAATGCACCCTTCAAGTTCAATTCAACCTGGCTAAAAGATGAAAGTTATTTACAGATGATCACTCAGAACTGGAAAACCATACCTGCACAGCAGGGTCTAACAACCACTGAGATTTTTGCTAATAAAATGACAATCCTAAAACAAAAATCTATTATATGGGCAAAGAGTAAGAGGATCAAAGATGAGCAGTGCCTGAGAAATACTGAACTAGCAATTGAACAATTGAGTGGAGTGGAGAGCCATGGGTTCATCTCTGTTGATGCTAAAGAAAATTTAATCTGACTTGAGATCGAGCGAAATAGGATCTTGAAAGATAGGGAGGAAACTTGGCGACTCCGAAGCAGGGCCATCTGGTTAAAGGAGGGGGATGAGAACACCAAGTTCTATCACCATGTTGCAAATGGGCGTAGGGCCATTAATACCATTTGGAAACTTGCGGATGAGCAAGGAACAGCAAAGACCTTCCATGAACTGGCCAATCTTGGTATATCACATTTTGGGCGATTATTCAAAGCTCCCCCGGAAGCAAATATTGTTGAGATCATTAGGGTTGTTGGTCTCTTCCCCAGATATGTGGACCTAGAAACAGGTGAAGCACTACTCTCTCCAGTATCGATGGGGGAATTAGAGGCTACTATAAAGTGGTTTAAGAAGGATAAGAGCCCTAGACCAGATGGATGGTCGATCGAATTTTACATTGCATTTTTCGACATGATTGGTCAGGAACTACTTCAGATCATAGAAGAATGTTAGACAAGTGGGCAAATGTATGATGCTTTCAACTCTACATTTATTGCTCTCATTCCTAAATCTAATGACCCACAGAGTTTTGAAGAATATAGGCCCATATCCCTTTGTAATTGCATATACAAGATAATTGCCAAGATCATTGCAAACCGCCTCAAGCCCATATTATCTGAGCATATATCTTCGAAGAAATTTGCATTCCTTGACCATAAAAAAATTCATGAAGTTGTGGGCATGGCACAAGAATCTCTTCACTCCATCAAATCAAAGAATCTCAAAGGTATGATACTGAAGATTGATTTGGCAAAAGCTTTTGATTGCACCTGCTGGCTATACATTCGAATGCTATTAACCCATCTTGGATTTCCTCTACCATTCATTCAATGGATTATGTGTTGCATATCAAATGTATCATATAGTGTTTTGATCAATGGATCAACATCCTCCTTTTTCCATGCAGAAAGAGGACTGAGACAAGGGTGTCCACTCTCCCCACTATTGTTTCTAATGATCATGGAAGGAATGAGTAGACTCATCTCGGCAGACCGAACACAAGGTAAATAGAGTGGTATCAAGATCACAAACAACTGCATTCTCACACATCTTCTATTTGTGGATGACATTCTCATATTTCTGAATGGATCATTAGGGGATACCACAGCATTTGCAGTTGCATTCTGATTATTTTGCTTTGTTACTAGAATGCAATGCAATAATTACAAATCCACCCTATCAGCCTATGGGTGCAACCAAAATGAGATTCATTTAGCACTTCAGCGTTTCCATTTCATCACTCTACAGATTGAGGAGGGACTCAAATATTTGGGATTCAAGTTAAAACCATCAAACTACCAAATTACATATTAGGTATGGTTGGTTGTGAAAATCGAAAGAAGATTAAATATTTGGCATCATAGGTGGTTGTCTCATGCGGGGAGACTGATTCTCATCAAAATTGTCATGGAGGCCACCCCGTTTTACTGGATGTCATTAGCATGGATCCGAAAGGGGATCATTAGAATAATACAACAATTATGTTGTAGATTTCTCTGGAGGGGTAAACAAGCAGGTCACATTTTTCCTGGGTGCGGCGGGAAAAAATCAGACTACCAAAGAAATGGGGGGATGGGGTATAAATAACCTGGATTATATTTCTTGTGCACTAGCTGCAAAAATGGGTTGGAATCTCCTATCATCTAAGAACCTTTGAATAGAGGTTATATATCAGAAGTACATCTCCCCTTTACACTTGCATGACTGGATCAGGCTACCTACATGGGACAAGAACAACATTTCCACAGTCTCGCAGTAGTACTCAACACATTGAACCATGTACGGGATGGACTGACTTGGAGAATTGGTAATGGTCGCTCTGTTCGGATTGGCAGGGACCCCTAGATTGGGTGTGGGAATTCTCACTTACTACCACCTGGGCTGATACAACATCTATCGGACTTGGGACACACCAATTTGGCACAAATTGTAGATTCAAAGCACACTGATATGTTCCGACAGGCTTGGAAAAACACCATTACACTGAATATCCCACCATGCTGGCGGGAAAATTGGAAAAATTATAAAACAACATTGTTGGAATCGCATGTCCGGATTACAGAGTGGGAGGATGAACTAAATTGGTCCCACTCCCCAAATGGGAAATACTCCCCCAAACAGGGATACTTTCTTATTAATGTCGAACACCAACCCATTGCATCAGAGTGGTGGTGGGCTGTTCTTTGGAAGCTGAAGGCTACCCCCAGGGAAAAAAATGTTCATGTGGTGTATCCTTCAGAACAAGGTCCCTACTGTAGACAACCTTCTTAAACGCACATTTCATGGCCCGAACTGGTGCGTATTATGCAAGAAGGAAATGGAAACATGTGATCATTTATTCCTTAGTTGCACAACCACTACATCTATCTTGTCTGAGGTTACAACACTATTACAGATTCAAAATAACTGGATTGGACTAGATACACGAGAGGCATGGCATCGATGGTGGCAAACTGCTCATTCACAAAAGAGTCAGAACCTACCTGTAATGGTTTGCTGGTACATCTGGCTCCAATGGAGCAAGATTATTTTTACTGATACTGTACCATGTTGGGCCAATGTCATGGCTACACTCACCACTGATTATCTTAGTTTACCAGAGGATACCCGAGACCCTCTTGCTCGCAACATCACAATTGAAATCATTGACTATGATATGCCATGGACATATTTTGATGGATTGGCCCAGCAACATGGATGTGGGGGAGGCATTCACCCTTATATTAATCATACACACTCCCACGAGATACAAATGGGATTGGGGGGAGGGACAAACAATTTTGTTGAACTTATATCTCTCCGACATTTAGTATATTTTGCACTTGTTAAAGGATGTCAAAATTTGCAGATTTTTGGTAACTCACAGATCATTATAAAATGGTTTAATCAACAAACTATTTGTCACACACACACTCTTCGACACATACTAGATGATGCATTGAGACTGAGAACACATTTTGACATATCTTCTTGTCATCATATTTACAGGGAACACAACACTATTTCCAATCTCTTATCCAAGGAAGCCTCGCACCTGCCAAGGGGCATCTGGTTGATACAAAAATTACAGGACATGGAATCATACAACTACTACCATCGCCCATTTATGGATGGGAAATTTTGATGGGGTCGAGGGCCCTATTTTTTTAGTATTTTATGACAAATTTTGATGTATATATTTTGAATTATAGCATATTTATGTCTATATATTACTGAACATTCATATGTAATTATTCATAGCAGTCTCCCTTCGATGGGATTGACATTTATTTTTGAGACAACAGTACAAATAGTGGCCAGGCCACTGATTACTCATATGCTACATAGCATCTTCAGCATGTAATTTTCTTTATTATAATGAAAATTATGATTTTTCCATGGGAAAAAAAAAATATTACCAAACTAGACATATAAAGAAAAGAAACTTATAAAGAAAATAATTTTTATTATATTATTATAAATATTTTATTAAAAAAGAAATAAGAAATAAATAATAAATAAAAAGAACTTCTAACCAAAATTAATAATAAATTCTATCAACCAAAATAAAGTCAAAGTAAAAAAAAAAAAAAGACCTAGGAAGATAGAGCAAGGATCCAACACCTGTTGATACTCCAACCATCGTCTCTATTTAGATTTATAGGCCTTTTTTCAATTTCCAAGGTCTCCCTAAATTTAAGATGGTGAAAATGGTCAATCCTGGCAATGACCCTAGCCTCTTTGATGCAGATGTGATGATTTGTCTTTTCCACATGTTCTGCCAAAGCAAAGGAGCGAGACCTACCATGCTTGATGTCAACAACGTGCTCATAAATCCTTTGATTTATTGATCGACCAGTTTCACCAATATATGGAGTCCCACAGGAGCAAGGAATGATGTAAACACCTTTCCCATCTTTGGGGTTCATAGGGTCCTTAACCGATCTTAGGGAGCTCTGAATAGTGCTAAGGGGCCTAAATGTCGAAGGAATATTATGCTTTTTTAGGACCCTTGCAATCTTATCCATGGTCCCTTGAATAAACGGAAGGTGCACTCCAGAAAACCGATCCTTGGGATCATTCCTCTTCCTAGGACCTCTTTCCGCCTTAAAGAAGAATCTCAAACTTTGGGACTTGTTATAGCCATTCTTATTAAAAACCTTGAGGGGGGGTTTTTCATCTTTGAAGTGATTTCATTTCATTAAAATTTTCCTTTTGATTAATTATTTTCCTTAATTCAATATTAACAATTATATTCTAACAATTATTTTTTATATTAAAATATTATTTATTTAGTCAAATCTAATTGTTTTCTTTATATGAAAATATTATGTAATAATAATCTTATTTATTTAGTCAAATCTAACCATTATATTATAATTGCTGAAAAACTTTCTCTTCATCTATTTAACTTAATGCTAAGATCTTGTTCTTCATCTTGTCCTGACAATGAACCACAATGGATGGTTCAAAACACGTCGACAAAACTATGATGATGTGATTTTTACCGAAAGTTTTCTTACTTTTCATAATATGGATTACATAAGCCTAAATTCAATTATTACAACTATACATGGAAGGACCATTGCGATAAAGTTTCATCTATTTGAAAGAGAATTCTTGCAGGTTTCCAATATGAAGTCAGATATAGCATTCCTTAAACAATGTAGAGATTTGTCTATCATTCCTTTGTTTGCTCAGATTAAACATCGGCTTAATAATTCCAGAAACTATCATGTATTTTTTAATGCGAGTTTAGCCCTGGTTCGGTCTGAGATTTACAGGGTTAGAAAAGGTCTTGATTTTCTTTCCCGAAAGTTGTTCTCTTTACACCTGGAGCTTTCTCATGTGATGTCTGCAACGCTTTGGGCAAGGGTCAAAGCTTGTTTAGCTTTAAAGTCTCTTCGCCTTGAAGAAATTTGGAAGAATAAGCAATCCAGAAAGTTTCTCAAGCTTGCAAAAAGATCCTCTTCTCTTGGGAGTCTTTCCAATTTGTCAGGTTATTCTTCCTCTAGCAGAGTCGATGGCAATCAAATATCTATACTTCATTCATGGATCAACAACATCACTCGTCTAGAAGTTGGATATAAGTCTTCCCCAATGAACGAAAATGTGGTTTCAGATTTTCTATGTCAAGCGAGACGCAGTGATATTTCAGGATTTGATGATGGTTGCAGAGATGATGTGTATTCCACGGCTCCCCTTCTTGTACCTCCTCTCTCCTCTATTCGTCCTAAGAAAACGGATTTCTCCAGCGTGGTTGTCACTCAAGAAGCTTCTTTCTTGAGCTCTTCATGTTCCGGGGATCTTTCCTTAGCCTTTCCCTCTCATCCTCACCTGGATTCCATCGTTGTTACCATTCCTCAGAGCCCTCTTCCCTCCAACATATCTACTGAGGCTATTAAACAATCCTCTACTTACCCTCCTTGTCATGATAATAATAATAATAATAAAATTGTTGATGATGATGATAATAATAATAATAATATGGTTGTTGTTGTTAATAATAATAATAATAATGATAATAAGTTTTATCCCTCTTCTTGTAATAATAGGGTGGTTAATCTTTCTCACTTCTCTTTCGACCCTCCTGTCTTCAGTCTTATGGAGAAAGGACTAAATTTTTCCCTTCCCCCTAAAAAAATTCTTGGTGATGAGATTATTTGTGACATCGAATTTGGCATTAGGGGTTTACTGGACAACATTAAGGATATCATCAGACAAGATTGTATAATTTTCCTTAGAGAGGCAAAGCCCCCTAAGAGATACATTAGCAAGCTTGAATTTGATGCCCTCAAATCTTTGAACAATAAGAAGGACATTGTAATTCTCAAAGCATACAAGGGTGGAGTTGTGGTTATCTTAGATAAAGAAGATCACTGGAGACAAATGTTGGACCACCTTTGTAACAGTGGAAGCTACAGAAAACTCAATAAGAATCCCTTAAAGAAGACCTCTAAAAAAGTGGCTCTAGCTATAAAACATAGTAGCATTGTTAGCTTCTTGAGCCATAGACTCATCGAGAGTAACCCTATCACTCCCAAGATCTATGGTCTTCCCAAGATCCATAAGGAGGGGGCTCCCCTGAGACCCATTGTCAACACTATAGGAGGGCCAACCTATCTTCTGGCAAAGTATTTAGCCCAAAAGCTAAAACCCCTTGTTGGCCTTACAAAGTCCTTTGTCAAAGACTCTTCATCATTTGTCAATGAGTTAAAGGGTATAAGGTTTGAGCCTGGGGATTTTCTTGTGAGTTTTGACGTGGTCTCCCTTTACACTAATATCCCCATTAATGAGGCCATTGAGGTCATCAACCATATCACGGATCCTAATATTACTAAATTGGTTGAGATTTGTCTTACCTCTACTTTCTTCAGCTTTGAAGGGGAATTCTATGAACAAACATGTGGTGTTTCTATGGGCTCACCCCTTTCACCTGTTGTAGTTTATCTGTCTATGGAGGACTTTGAATCCAAAGCTTTGTCCTCAGCTCAATACAAACCAAAGCTTTGGAAGAGATTTGTGGATGACACCTATGTCATATGGCCTTATGGTCAGGATAAGTTGGATTTCTTTCTCCATCATCTTAATAATCAATCTAGCTACATAATGTTTACTATGGAATGGGAAATCAATGGGAGCCTACCTTTTCTTGACATCCTTATTTGAAAGAAGGAAGATGGATCATTCTCACACTAGGTCATTCGGAAAAAAACTCACATGGAGCAGTGTCTTCACGCTAAGTCCCATTCAAAAGTTGGGTGTTCTTAACACTTTATCCACTTGTGCGTTTAGAGTTCCTGATGAAAGTCATCTTGAAGATGAGAAAACCCATCTCCTCAAGGTTTTCAAAAATAATGGTTATAATAAGCTCCAATGTCTTAGCGTTTTCCTCGAGGCTTGTAAGGGTTCCAAGATTAAAAAAGAACCCAATGATTGGTTTTCTAGGGTACACCTTCCTTTTATAAAAGGGACCACTAACAAGATTGCAAGGATCCTAAGAAAGCACAAGGTTCCCTCAACCTTTAAGCCCCTTAACACTATTCAATGTTCCCTAAGATTTGTAAAAGACCTAGTGAACCCTAAGAATATGAAAGGTGTTTATGTAATCCCTTGTTCATGTGGAACACCCTATGTTGGTGAAATTGGTCGCTCAATAAATCAGAGGATTCAAGAACATGTGGCAGACATCAAACATGGGAGGACCTGCTCCTCAGCATTAGCAGAACATGCGGAAAATACAAAACACCACATTTGCATTGAAGACACCTGAGTCATTGCTAAGATAGATCATTTCCATCATCGTAAGTTTAGGGAAGCTATAGAGATTGAAAGGAGGCCAAGCAATCTGAATCGAGATGATGGCTGAAAAATTAGTAGTTGTGGGATCATTGTCATTTCTTCTTTTATATATATATAGTTTCCTAATTTTTATTATTTATTTGTATTTTATCTTTACTAATAGAGAGTTAATTAATTTATTATTTTTTTTATTTGATCATTTATTATTTTTATTTATTTTTAAGTTTTTAGAATTAATTGTTTGGATTATTTAAGTTTGACATAAATATTATTTTTATTTTAGTGTTTTGAATATTAGGTTTCAACCAAGTCTTTTAATTTAAGTTTGACCATTTATTATTTTTATTTATTTTTAAGTTTTCAGAGTTAATTGTTTTGATTATTTAAATTTGACTCAAATATTATTTTTATTTTATTATATTATTATATTGATTTTATCAATTGTTTTATTGTTTTGATTATTTAGGTTTGACCTAAATATTATTTTTATTTATTTTTAGATATTCATTTCATTTGATTAATTATTTTCCTTAATTCAATATTAAAAATTATATTCTAACAATTATTATTTAGTCAAATCTAAACCTTTTCTTTATATGAAAATATTATGTATTAATAATATTATTTATTTAGTCAAATCTAACTATTATATTATGACCCACCAATGATGTAATTTTTACCAAAAATTTTCTTTATATGGATAGCAGACGCCTAAATATATAATATTACAATATTATATATTACCCACCCAATAAAAGGTGGCCATGGGTGGAGGGAAATACTAATTAAAATGTAATGTTATTACATTTTACTAAATATTTCTCCACCCTTGCTAATTTTATAGTTTAGTTTGTTTACTTTCAAACTTCAAATATAATATTATAATATTATATTTTACCCAATATAACCTAGTAAAAAAACATCAAAATAAGATGGATCTAGGCTAGTTTAATTTCCCTCTCAAATAAGTTATATTTCATATGAATACTATGGGTCAATACCATGGATGGTTTTTTCGCTCATACTAAAAAGTATGCTTTTCTATTTTTTTTAATTTCAATTACTTTATCTGACTATATAAAATCTGATGTAAAATAAAAATGAAAATGAAAATAATTTATTTATAATCAACATTGATTTAACTAGATCAAATCCATCCCTTGTACGTGTTACAATTATCTGACTAATGAAAGAAATGGTTCCCTCTATTTTTGGTTTGTTTTACTTGAACCACCTCTCACTCATAAAAGAGAGATGGTTACCTTTATTTTTTGGTTTCCTTTACTTGAACCACCTCTCACCCATTCCCTATCCCTATCCACACTGGTGCATATAGGGAAATTCACTTTGAAATTTTGATTTAATCAACCATGGAACTCAACTTAGCATGATATAGAAAACTCAATATACTCGACATTTTCTGAAGGTTGTTTGGGAAGCATGGTGCAGGTCAGCAAAGTCAAAGCACCAATGAAAAGCATTGGCACAATAAAGCGACAATGGAAATGGTTCTTACTGGACATCAAGCCATTTTACTTTATAAAAACTGAGTAGGCCCAACCATCTTGGGCTTGCTTCCAAATTGTTAATGAAAAGCATTGGCACAATAAAGCGACAATGGAAATGGTTCTTACTGGACATCAAGCCATTTTACTTTATAAAAACTGAGTAGGCCCAACCATCTTGGGCTTGCTTCCAAATTGTTACTTCTTTTGAGTATGATCTTTCTGTTTTTTCTAAAATCAATACTATTCTTCGTATTTTCAAATACATTATTATCTTTTTTATAATGGATAAGTGCATTATTATCTTTTTTATAATGGATAAGTGCAAAATAGCAAAACGATAAGCATGTTTGTGAAATGAAATATTTCAATAACGAAAAAAATTACCATGAAAGAAATTAGTAAAAATCCAGATGTTTAAGTTAATAGTAAAACTCTAATATTATAAAATTTTAATAAGGAAAAAAATTACAAAATTAGTAAATAAGGAAAAAAATCACTATAATTAGTAAAGAAATTAGTAAAAATCTAGATGTTTAAGTTAATATTAGACCTGCAATATTATAAAAGTTGTGTAATAGTACATAGAATTGTTGATTATAAAGTTATGCAATAGTACATAGAATTGTTAATGGTATTGAAAATTTTAATGTTGTAAAAGGGATTTTTTTATCAATATTGAGTATAAATTTTCAATCAATATTTTGCCATCAAAGTTTCAGGGTATTTTTAAAGAATTCACATATTATGTTTATGTATAATATTTTAGGTGATTATTCTGGTTTGAAAAATCAAATATATAGAAAAGTAGGTGAATATTCAATAAAACACATGTAAATTACCATTAAAATCAATAACTTTTTGGTGATTATTATTAATTTAATTATATTTAGGTAAAAAGTAGATGAATTTAGTATTTAATAAACAAATATTTTTTTCAGTATATATATAAATAATATAGTGAATCAGCAAAATTCCACCCCTAAAAAATTCCCTGCAAAATCCAAACATATGCACCATAACAACCATGTTGGAAGAATCACCACACCTCTATGGAATCCGTAATTTCCACCCTGGGGATCCTAGTTACTGGTTTGGAATGTTTACCAACACCTGCGGGTTTTGGTGTAACGGAAAACCTCCACATGGTATCAGAGCTTGGACCCAGGTTCGATTCCCCCGAGCTGCATTTGAGGGGGGATGTTGGAAGAATCACCACACCTCTATGGAATCTGTAATTTCCACCCTAGAGATCCTAGTTACTGGTTTGGAATGTTTACCATGAATGTTTACCAACACCAACAATTATCGCATTTCTAAAACCTATAAAACAATATAAAAATAAAATATTAAGATGAAATTATTTTAACATAAAAACCATAAAATTTCACATTATATCTAAATGCTGCAAAATAGAGTATTTAGATAAAGTAAATAGAGTATTAAGTTGAAGTAATTTTAATATAGAAACCGTAATTTTATATATATATGCAATTGAAATCCTTGCCTCATAAATGTTGAATCAATGACTGGCCTTTAATTACGTAATCGTGTGAATTCAACGTTAACTACATAATTGTTATGAGTACATCCTGCAAATCTCCAGATTTCTTAAGCGACTGAATTATCCCTGAGCTTGAAAAAAACTCCTTGAAGAGTCAACACGGAACACAAGTGGGAAAGAACCAAATGTAGGTCACTGATTACTTTTGCTCTCGACAGACAGATCATCTCTTTGGCGGTCAAGCAATTCGTCTCTTGATACTGCTTTCTCTGGCTGCAAAGAGAAAAAAAAATGCAGACAAATTGAATTTATAACTATTTTATAACATAATCATTAAATATGTGTCTAAATTCTGTTTAAGAATTAGATGCGGGCAAAAGCCTTAACTAATGAAAAGTGTTATCATGGCTTCCTATATTCAAACACACACAGGTCATGCAGAGAATAAATAACTGATTTTATAGAATAGAAGTAAATTTATACATAATTAAAAAATAATTACTTTATTTATCCTCTCTGCAACAGTGACAGTACAATTTTTTATAGCAAAAAGGGTAACATGATAGCATGTTTTTTTTCAAACCAATAACAAACGAATAACATGTTACTTTTTTGGGTTCAATTTCAATAGCAAAAAGGGTAACATGATAGCATCTTTTTTTTTTCCAAACTAATAACAAACAAATAACATGTTACTTTGTTGGGTTAGATTTGATAGTGTAGTACATGGTACATTAAGAAAAAGTGGTTTGATGATAAGACACGTTCTTTGTGGTTGGTCTTCATCCATACACTTCGAATAGTGAGGTGATTTGAATTTTAATATTTACATGAAACATGTGGCTCAGGCGTTACATCATTCACAGTGTCCTGGACCGGAAGACATGGGACTAAGTCCAGGAACTACGAAAATTTCAAAGTTTGACTGCGGTAATATAGTGGGCACATGTAGGCATAGAAAAAAACATTGGATTCCCTAAGATTTAGGTTGTCCTTATTAGAAACTATCACCAAATTTGAATTCAGTAGTCCCTGTTATGACACCTATCAGTGGTTATTGGCATTTATGGGCAGCATCACAAATCACAAAAGTAAACGTCCGTTTCATGTTTCAAAACTAAACTTTATTCTGGTTTTGTCTGGATGTAAAAACTTTATTCTGGTTTTGTCTGGATGTAAGTTTATAGGTGAAATATGACTAATGATCGGAGTGACATAAAACGAAGTTTAATTAATCTCATATTTATGATTAATTTTTGTTAAACCACAACTTCAGAAGTTTAATTAATCTCATATTTATGATTAATTTTTGTTAACCCACAACTTCAGTCATAACAACACTGCTAACTGTTTCATAAGTCTTTTTGGCTTGTTTTTCCATACAATCTTTATCTTGGACTACCAAATCAAAGTTTGACACAATGCATTCGTTAAAGTCTTTTTTCCCATTAGAATGACCCAATATTTCTGTAGCCAAAGTTCTTTCTACAACTTTGCGATCTTTCTCCTATTTCTCTGCATTGTCATTTGAAAACAATACTACCAATGGAGCAGAGTCATGAAATATATGCATGGGACAGCTATTGAATTTTGGTCTAGTTTTGAATTTATTCGTGCATGCAATTCAAATTAAGTGCTGCTTAGGAGGCTCATAATAAACTCCAGATGGGTTCCTTATGCTGTCCTTTCTCTAGTTTCATTGAACCATTTCAATGAGGTCTCTAACGTATATTGTACAGATATCTCTCTTGAGAAATCCACAGGCTCCAACTTATTTTGAAGGCAGCAACAGCATTGCTCGTTGGTATACAGTGAGGATCAGTTTGCCATCTGAATACAGAAACCGGTACTCTGCAATCCATGGCCAAGGTCAGTGTTCATACTTTGTTGTAACCTTTGAATTTTAGATTCTTTGGATGTTCAACCAGCAGAGCCAGAAAGAATATCAATCACCCACTACTTAAGCTACAGTTTTGTAAACTTCTCTGTACAATTTTGGGATGGATAATCACTAGTTATGTGCTTTTTAGAATCATATCAATCGTCATGACAGAAGATCAGCTCCCATTTTTTTAAACATTTAGGGTTGTCATGTATCTGTATTATTACCTATTTGGTTAATAATTTCAGAGACAGAAGTGCTTATGTTTATAATAGCTCTCTTCAATCACAACAATGCAATTGATAAATCTTTTTTTAAATAAATTCTCCAGTCCCAATTTGACTTAAAACTAGCGGTTATGCATGAAGGACTCTAAGAAACGATTCATAGACCAACAGCTCATATAACTGCAATCTTTTGGAATAAGTGTGGTGAGATTCACTGACAAATTAGAAACTTGAAATCTCCTAGAGTAAGAGCTCCTTTTTAACTGTTCAAGAGCACTTCTCTTCTCTCTCATTCAACGTACTCAATTTACCCAGTCTTAATTACAAAATTATTTACACTAGGACACTTACCTGAACTTATAGAGGGTTGGGCATCTCATTACACGAACAATTTCTAAATGGGTCGAATCATTTCTTCATGAGCTTACACTAGATGGAAATCTTCATTGCGATGGAGGAACTTTAATCAGTATGATATATGAAAGGTTGTGGGCAATTTGCCAGTATTTAGTAATACTTTCTTTTTCGAAAACTCCTCTGCAGGTATTCTCTCTATCAAGATTGTGATTATGGGATGTCTTATTGGAAAAATGAGTTTGGTCTGCCTGGCTCCCTGCATGCCATCTGAGAAGCCTGTCAAAACATTTGATATGCTCCATAGTTGGCTTGCAGTGAGCCATGCAGTACATTAGATCCCCTACTCTTCGTCAGGCTTGCCAGTCTACCCAGGTATCTGAATCTCACTACGCTTTTCTCTTTTCCTTTGAGTCGATGTGGTGAATTGAAAATTTGACAAATGGTTGATTTAATTATCTTATGATGTTCTCTGTTTAATCTTTTAAAATTATTTTTGTTTGGGGGTGGATAGAGGGTAATCGGTTATTTTATTAAGTCACTTTTTGATATAATATGAATACTGTTTCAATTCTCTGCTCTCATTTTTAAAATTAGTTTTCTCTTTTTTGGTGGATAAAGGGTAATCAGGTATTTTATTAAATCACTTTTTAATATGATAGGAATACTGGTTCAATTCTCTGTCTCAATCTAAATAATATATTAATCATGGTGAAAATATAATCCTGTTAAATTTATAAACTTTAATCTTATAATATTTTATAAAATTCCTCCTATATTGATAAGTCTTATAATACTTTATAAAATTCCTCCTATATTAATAAGTATTTCCTTCTGGTTTCCATTTATTTTCTATATAACTAAAAATTTATTGTTCAGATTTGCTTGATAGATTACTCTGGTTTATTTAAGATCTTTGGATAGATTCCTGAGTTTAGTAAATTGTAAATTTGAATATATTTTGATAATTACTCTTTTATCTGAGCTTTTCGGTGAATTTTTGAGTTTATATAGATTGTAGATTTCAAACGGATACACGCAAAATTAAATGATTAACTTTACTCGAGTGACCCTGATAAACAGATGTGTTTAAATTCTACCCTAACTTAAATTTAGCAAATTTATCCTAATTAAATTGAAAAAAAATACATTAATTATAAAAATCATGCTCAAATTTTAAATATTTTTAAAGAAAATTATGAAAAAACACATGAAACTAAATAAGAATAATTGACTTACTTTCCTCAAACGATGCCAGGATTCCGCAATTCTTTTGATTCAGCACCACCTTCGGGAGTCCGATCAGATTCGTATCTTCACCCGGGCGCTAGCAGAAATACATTCCGCCAGACAAGAGCTAGCTAGGTTATCAATCAAGCTTCACTGCCTCCACCTTAAACGCTTCTATTTTGAACATTAATATATGGAATTCATGAGATTCTGGCAGCCCCAAAAAATATATATATATTAATCTTTGTATCAATAATTCTGATTCAAGATCATTGCCTATCACCCCTGCCTTCCCCTCCCCCAAGGATGACAACTCAACCAACCCCTAGTCACATTCGCCTGTTCCTTCCACGGCGCTACTCCTTTTCAATTCTCTGTCTGTTCCTCTTCGTGATCCCACCTGGAATTTGTTTCAGTGTACTCAACCGTTTATCTCTATTCCCACCAAGTTCTCAAGCCACAGCGCTAAACGGACCCTCCATACACATCACTACGCACTAGCCCCTGCAGTCTCCCCGCCACATGACAAAACCCTGATTCACTCTGATCCAATTGAATCGCACGAATAACTCTGATTTGAAAGCTTCAGAACCTCGCGCCTTTAAACGGCATTTGTCCTCACTCACCTCTTCCCATTGCCTGACTTTCTGGTGTAACCTATGATATTGAAGTTCACCCTGTGCCTCATTCCAGGTCGACTCCATCCGAAGCATTTCCCTGTACCTCATTCCAGGTCGACCCCATCCGAAGCATTTCCCAACCCCAATGCTCCTAATCAATCTCTCCTCACCTCTTCCCGTTGCCTGACTTTCTGGTGTAACCTATGATATTGAAGTTCACCCTGTGCCTCATTCCAGGTCGACTCCATCCAAAGCATTTCCCTGTGCCTCATTCCAGGTCGACCCCATCTGAAGCATTTCCCAACCCCAATGCTCCTGATCAATCTCTCCTCACCTCTTCCCATTGCCTGACTTTCTGGTGTAACCTATGATATTGAAGTTCACCCTGTGCCTCATTCCATTCCAGGTCGACTCCATCCGAAGCATTTCCCTGTGCCTCATTCCAGGTCGACCCCATCCGAAGCATTTCCCAACCCCAATGCTCCTAATCAATCTCTCCTCTAAACCTTAGTCAAACCACAGGGTTTCCTTTCAAGGCAAATCACTTAACTTCGACGGATCTTAAACCCTCAAAACCCTCTACGGATCTCAAACCCTCAAAAACCATGATGCCGAGATCTCTCATTACACCGTTAACCTTGCAATTCAACCCGTGGAAGTTTCACTTCACAGGGAACCGAGCCCGTCTCCCACGATTTCGTTAACCAGTTGTCTTTAGTGTGATTTTTTGAAAGTTTTTCCGGTTTGATAGGTAATTCCTGTACAATCGAAGTGTCCTAAGGATTTTTCAAGGCGCTAAAAAAACCAGTTTAAATAACACAAATCAAGATTATTCCTGTACAATCGAAGTGCCCTAAGGATTTTTCAAGGCGCTAAAAAACCTAGTTTAAATAACACAAATTTAGTGTGATTTTTTGAAAGTTTTTCCGGTTTGATAGGTAATTCCTGTACAATCGAAGTGTCCTAAGGATTTTTCAAGGCGCTAAAAAAACCAGTTTAAATAACACAAATCAAGATTATTCCTGTACAATCGAAGTGCCCTAACGATTTTTCAAGGCGCTAAAAAAACCAGTTTAAATAACACAAATCAAGATTATCCCTGTACAATCAAAGTGCCCTAAGGATTTTTCAAGGCGCTAAAAAAACCAGTTTAAATAACACAAATCAAGATTTCACCTCAATTTTTTCTCTGTGTGACACCGGAAAGTCCAAAAAATCGCACTAAAAACAACTCCTCTGGTTAAAACGCCTTCAAACTCTCCCCCTAACATTAATTCTTCGAATTCTACCTCATAAAATTTAACCCTAACCCAACTCTCAAATTGAATTTTATTTGTAAATCTAACAAAACCCCTTTTTACTAGCTAAACCTCCCCTTAAAACTCTAGGGGAGGGATGCCAATTGTTGCACACCCTCCCTGCCACGACCCCAAACAACAACTAGGATGCTATTGAATTTTATTTGTAAATCTAACAAAACCCCTTTTTACTAGCTAAACCTCCCCTTAAAACTCTAGGGGAGGGATGCCAATTGTTGCACACCCTCCCTGCCACGACCCCAAACAACAACTAGGATGCTAATTCATCAGTACAACAGCGGTCAAAATGGCAGTGCCACCTATCGTGGTGGGTGGGCACTTTAATGCATCTTTTTCCATGTGCTTTTCCACATTGTTTTCGGGTGGTTTCTCGAAAAGTGTTTGGAACCGTGTGTAATGTTAATCAAGCCTGATGTGTGGCCACTCAGCGGCCCTTATACGTGTTCAACCAGTCTCCTTCTCTGGTCCAACATGAACTCTGTCATTGCACTGTTGGGTTTATGTAGTTTCACCTGGTATGTGGGGGATTTACCATGCTTTTAGCGGTGGTTGATGGTTTCTTGTTTCATGAAGTGTTGCCCTATGTTTGTGGCACACCAACGATTGGTTTTTTCGTCTCCATTGGACCTTGTGGGTGATTCCAGTTGGTTCATTGGTGGACATGGAGGTTTCGTGCTCCATGGGGTTTTCATGAGGGTAAGTGTGCTTTTAGCCGGTTCTCTTTGTGAAATTTTTATGGGTTTTTGCAGTTTTCTCTTTGTTTAACCCCACCATCTTTGTCTCTACTTTTTGCTCTCTATCTCTCTTGCAAGTAAACTTTGGCAAGGTGTTGGGGTTTGGTCAACTGTTGCAACAACGTTTGGGCATGGCAAGCTTTAACGAGGTGCTAGGGTCTAGGTGACTATTGCAGCAGTGTTTGGGCATGGAAAGCTTTGGCGAGGTGTTGGGTTTGGCCAACTATTGTAGCAATGTTTGGGCATGGTGATGGCTTCGTGGTTGGCTCCGTGCTAGGATTTGTTATCCTAGGAACTATTATTGTCATTGTGTTTATGAACACATTCAATCTGTTGGGAATTGTAGTCCGTTGAGCAAATTCTTATGTGGGTTTTGGTGCATTTCTCATATTTTTCTATGGGTTTTTCTCTGTGGGTGTTATGTGGACTTCTGTGGGTGTTATGTGAGCAGTCAAATTGTTTGGTGTTATTTAAATTACCAATCTATTGGGAATTGTAATCCATTGAGCGAATTCTTATGTGGGTTTTGGTGTATGTCTCACATTGTTTTGTGGATTTTTGCGTGTGGATGTTATATGAAGAAATTTAAAAAAATTACAAAAATTTATAGATATTTCTAGCCACAATATTTACAAAAAAATGTTTGGATTCTATTTTTTTTTTTTGCAACAAATTATTTGAGTTTGTTGTTGTATGAGGGTTTGCCCCTATTGTAGTTTAGTCTCAGATTGTTGTAGCTTAGCAATGAAGATTGGTTTAATGCAAAAATGACAACACTTGTTGCATTGTCGAAAGTCAAGTTTTTTTATGAAAAAAGTATTGCAGTATGACATTAAAAATGAAACTAGAGTCTTCTTTATGTATAATATCTTCTTCCACATAAATGTGTGTATAATAAACCATGAATGTAACTTCTACAATTGTTTTTTATTATAATGCCACAAACAGTACGAAATGTTATGACCTAGGATGTAATCCAAAATGGCCATGTAGCAAGCAACAAAGGCAATCCTTACAAAATCCACATCGCACTGTGGTTATACCAAAAAAAATATGACACCCCTATGCTTGATGGCTTCCAAAATCTTCATTGCCCAAGCTTGTTGAGTTGCCTGCTTGAGCCAAGTAGGTTGGCCTACCTAAGAATGGATGATTATGATGTATTGGATTGTTGCCATATGATTGAGTCCAATTTTCCCCTTCTAGCTATGGAGGAAATGAATAGCCACAGTTCACACTTGTGGTACTAATCCTTGCATTAAGTGAAGTTGTATGATAATCATACATAGGATTGACACCTGCATTAGTATGAATATAGAAAGTGGGAAAACCCCCTTTTTGATAGCAGAGGACTTGGATGTTTATGAGGTCTTGGTATAATGGTGTATTCTCTACAATATGGTCCAGTGTGTTTGACATCATCCCGTTTTCTTAGATAGTGCTTGCATAATTGTCAACCCTACATGTCATCCCCTGTTCTTTTTAAAGCAATTGTTGAGCCTTTTTTTATTCATTTTCTTTCCTTGTCAAATGTTTTTTATGGTTCTTCTTCTGCCTTGTTTTCTCTCTCTCAAGCCTTTCCTTTGCTCGAGATTTTGCTATGACAATCCTTGTTGCCTTCTTTTCCTTGGCTAAATCCTTATTTTTCTATTTTAAATCTTGAATTTCAAGTTATTTTGTTCAAAGTCAACTAATATTTTTATATAGTCTTCTGAGGTGAGTAACTGTGACTTCGGCCTAAACAAAGACTATTTGTTGTTCCTTGTTTTCTTTTCGCTAACAGTCTCTCTACTGGTGGAACCGACCAACTGCTCCTTGACACTTTATGCTCCTTACTTAACACTTGCCTTTCAATATCTAGGACAATTGATTGAACTATATTGTTCTCTTCATCTTGTTCCTCATTTTGTATTGTATCTTTTTCCAATGATCCATTGTCCTCAAAGAAATGAACAATTCCATTGTTCAATTGTGCTAGTTGTGAAGACGTTTTCATGCTTTCTTCATTGGTTCTTGAGACATTATGTTTGTTCATATGCATCATGGCTTATGCCAGCCATGATGGTGGGGTTATTTGGATTGACAATATCAATTTCTCATTGTTGCTTCCAAGTGCATGATCACCTACAACTCTATTCATATCAGTATTGTCATTTTTAACTAGATTCTCATTATCATTTGCATGATCATTCAGAGTCATTAAGAATATTACATGTAGAAGTTGCACGTGCTTCATTTGGTCTAACAATCTCCATGTTATTGTCAATTGATTCATGATTATGTTGAGTTTCACTTACATGTTCATCATCATCACCATAGAAGTGTCCTTGAGAGAGGAATATCATATTATCAGTTGCAACGACATCTTCCTATCCATCCTCATCTTCTTGGGCATCAACATGTGTTTGGGCATTCCCTTCTTCTTGACCATCCATATCAACTATCTCACTACAACCAATATCATGCATAAGAGCATCATAATCTAGTGGTCAGATTCCAACCCTAGGAAACCCAACCTTGATATTTGAAGGTGTGAGAGTCATTCTAAAGGCTTTACTTGTTGGAAATACTGAGGGGGGTGGGGGTAGAGGTGAATCAATCTTTCATTTTTCAATTTTTTATTTACCAGTTACTTAAAACAAAACACAAAATAAACTGCAAAATAAATATTGTATTAACAAAAAATGGTGAGGACTCCAATCCTCTATTACAACAATTCAATTTCCATTTTGTACAATCACACCTATGATTCCTTTAGGCCTCCAACCCTAGATGAAGACTCCAATATTTAGCGAACCAGGCTCCAACCTTATGCTCTAGCAAGCTCCAACTTGGTCTTCTTGAAGACTCCAACCCTCTCTACAATACAAGCTCCAACCTGAACTTTCCAAGGCTCCAACCCACAACTTCAAGACAATTTAGTGATTCCTCAACATTTCCAAAATATCTTTAACAAGTAATAAACATTATCTCCACAAGATATTGAAAGTATGTTTCCAAGAATACCTTAACCAAGCTTCAACAATACACTAGGGTCTGTTTTAACAATATCTTCAACAATTCTTATATGTGTCTCCAAGACTCTTCATATTTGTACAAGGAATCCTTTCTAAGGCTATGCCATCAAGACCTTGACAATGCCTTCAATAATGAATTCAACAATGATTCCCAAGATGTCTACAATGAGTTGCTCCAAGATACTCTCAATACAATCTTCAAGATGACTTTCCAAGATATGCTAAGAAGAGCCCCAAGACTTTTCCAAATTCACTTCAAGATGTATTCCAAATTTTCACCAAGAATCTTCTTACGGACTGCTCCAAACAATGCCCAATATATTGCTCTCAATGCCCTAGATCCAAAACTACTAGAAGACTTTAATAGTGTTCTTCAACAATGTCTTAAAGATGCTCCAATTATATTGCTCCAAGATGAAATTTCTTCAAATGTCTTCGAGAAGTTGCTTTAGGACTTCCTTCTTCAACTTTAGTTACACCATATATTAGTCTTTAGATTAGTCTTCAAAGTATGCCAATAGTTTCTTCAGATCTTCAATCAAGGTCTACAATAAGGAGTAACACTAAAATATTCAATAGATATGAGGTCTGCAACAATGTCAAAATCAAGATATGTTACAACCCAAATGTTTGCAACAACTAGCCCAAAATCTGTAACTCAAAATAGATCCAAAATTTACAACTTGAGGTTTTGTGACCAAGGCCTAAGTATGTACTAAATTCAAGGTTTCTAATTATCAACCTAAGGTCTGTAACAAAATATACCAGGAATGTACACAAGGACTATTATAAAAGTTTCCAAACTGAGGTAAAAAAGGTGAACCAAGTTTGTACACAAGAGTCTAAGACAACTGCTAGAAATAACCCACATAAGACCGAATTCATAGGCCCAAAATTGATCACAGGTCTAAAGTTATTTACAATTGCAGGTCTGAAACTACTGAAATTTCACAGGTCTGAGTTCAATACTAAAGGTCTTAAATTTTGTTTTAAATGTTCTGAAGAATTATTCCAATAGAGCTGAAATTATGAAAATTTTCATAGGTTTCTACATGTCAAAATATACAAAGATCAACAGAAGGGTCGAGTTCTTTTCTTAGCCTCAGAACTGAGCATAGATGTTAAAATTGGAAACTAGGGCCAAACTCCATGTGGGTCACCTTATTCATGGCTGATAATATTTTTCCTAGATTCCTCTTGTCGAGAGGTGTAGGATTGATCTAAAGATCATCCGATTCCGATAAGTATTTATGGAGATATGAATTTATTTTGATTACGGAATAATTATCAAGCCGACCAGCAACTCATGTAGGCTTAGAAGCCCAACAGACGCATCTATTCATCATCAAAATTTGTATATAAATACAGGAGGTCTTTTCCTTATTTGGACACACACTTCTCATCCATCTCTTTCTCTCTTCTGCGCAGAAAAGAGTCTCTCTCTCTCCCCTGCACAGATAGGTCTCTCTCTCACACATGGGAAGGAATGACGCAGCTGATGCTAGTGATGCCGGTGATGCCGGTGATGCTGATGATGCTGATGCCAGTGATGTCGATGATGCTGATGCCGGTTGTGCCGATGATGCTGATGTCGGTGATGCCGATGATGCTGATGCCGGTAATGCCGATGATGCTAATGTCGGTGATGCCGATGATGCTAATGTCGGTGATGCCGATGATGTTGATGCCAGTGCTACCATTGATGTTGATGCTGGTGATGCCGATGATACTGATGCCGCTAATGCCGATGACGTTGATACTGCTGATGCTGATGCCGCTGATCTAGGGTTTGCTGCTGCTAATACAAATCAGACTTTTGTACTATTTCTCTCTGCTAAATTATTGAAGATAAAAGAAGATTTGATCAAAGGGTTTCCCCATATTGGGGTTTGTCCCTGGCTAGCTGCCACATTGTGTGTCTCTTGTCTTGGCTTGTTTTATGTTGATCATTTAATGTTCTATCTGCACTTTACTTATGTACATGTGATTGCTAATCTATGAATAATAATAAGAAAGATAAGTAAATTTCTCTAAGCATAGAACATACCATAATTTAGCATGGGATCAGAGCTGAGGTGAAGACAAAGCCCCATCAAGAGCAAGAGCAATCACCGAAGAGAAGTTTGGCAAGGCTATCTAAAAAGAACTATGGGGTCCTCAACACTCTTCCCCACCGAAGACAAGCTCCGTGAAAAGTCTGACTATCACAGATGGAAGATGTCTCTCGATCTGACTTTAGAAGATCAAGAAGTGTTGGACCATGTGAGAGGTAATATTGTTGAGCCTCCATCAAATGCATCCACTGCTGCCAGGAACAAATGGAAATCCGAAGAAGTCAAAGCAAAGAAGATCATCTGGGACTCTATCGACAAGCACTTGGTGGCCTATGTTTCTGAATTGAACACCTCCAAGGAAATCTATGATAGACTGGATGTATTATATGTACCTGATCTCAAAAAGAACTTGGTGTCCATTTCGGCAATGGAAGACAAAGGCTACAAGGTGGCTTTTAGCGATGGCAAGGTACGTGTATTGAAAAACAATATTAAAGATGCCTTCACTCTTGGGTTTCGAGTTGATTCATTATATCAGTTTGGTGGAAGTTCGTTAGGTGTCATATCTTGTGACACATCTCTTCAGTCTGAACTTTGGCATTGACTATTCTAGAAAGACTTGGATATACTTCTTGAAAAAGAAGGATGAAGTGTTCTCATGGTTTCGACACTTCAAAGCCTTGATCAAGAATAAAACCGAAAAGAAGATCAAGATCTTAAGGACTGATAATGGGACTAAATATGAATCTAACGAGTTTCATGACTTTTGTAAAGAGGTTGGCATTAAGAGGGAGACTACTACACCATATACTCCTGAACAGAATGGTGTGGTGGAAAGGAAGAACCGTACGATTGTGGAAGCTGTCCATGCCATGCTCCATGATCAAAGACTTCTGAAGTTTCTATGGGTCGAAGCTACAAACACAGTCGTATATGTACAAAACTAATGCCCTCATCAAGCATTGGGTTCCAAGACTCCTGAAGAAATGTTCACCGGTAAGAAACCTGACGTATCTCATTTTAGGATTTTTGGAAGCCCTTTATATTTTCATGTGCCGAAAGAGAAAAGGAATAAATTGGGTGCATCTGGAAAGAAAGGAATCTTCGTGAGCTAGGGTGAAAATACTAAGGGCTATAGAATCTATGTAGCTGGTCAAAGGGAAGTCGTGATTAGTCATGATGTCACCTTTGACATAGATATGGCTCTCAGCAAGGTGAACAATCTTCCTACTTTAAAGAGCTCTCAAGAAGCTGACACCAGGGAACCAAAAGAAAAGGATGATGTAACAATGCCCGATGTGGATGAACCCATGGATCATATTGATCCACCTGAGCCTTCCTCTTCTAGGAATAGGCCCTCTTGGCTTAGGGGGCTACTCGATGATGCTGAAGGACACACTGCACCCTGAGGAACCTTCCATGAAAGTAAGCAACCTAAAATGGATGATTAGTTCTCCTGAAGATTGTGTAGCAGGATGATTAGTTCTCCTGTGAGGTCTGGATTATGTGTTCTCCATGATGATTGTGTAGCAAGATGATAAGTTCTCCTGTGAGGTCTGGATGATGTGTTCTCCATGACGATTGTGTAGAAGGATGATTAGTTCTCCTGTGAGGTCTGGATGATGTGTTCTCCATGACAATTGTGTAGAAGGATGATGTGTTCTCCATGACGATTGTGTAGAAGGATGATTAGTTCTCCTGTGAGGTCTGGATGATGTGTTCTCCATGACAATTGTGTAGCAGGATGATTAGTTCTCATGTGAGGTCTGGATGATGTGTTCTCCATGACGATTGTGTAGCAGGATGATTAGTTCTCCTGTGAGGTCTAGATGATGTGTTCTCCATGACGATTGTGTAGCAGGATGATTAGTTCTCCTGTGAGGTCTGGATGATGTGTTCTCCATGGCGATTGTGTAGCAGGATGATTAGTTCTCCTGTGAGGCCTGGATGATGTATTCTCCATGGCGATTGTGGAACAAGATGATTCACTCTCCTATGGGCCAGGATGATTAGTTCTTCGTGGCATCCACTGGACAGGATGATTCGCTCTCCTGTGGACAAGATAATTAGTTCTCCTGTCGAGGCATCCTACCCATGCAGTCTGGGACTCATGGGAAGTACCTCTCATCTGATCAATGAGCAAGGAAATGAGGATAGGGACCATAGTAGTACCGATGGACGCATCGCTGTATCTATCGGTACTCCATATGCTAGGATGACCTTCATTGATCTGGGATCAATGATACTAGTCTGGGACTAGTGGTAGGAGTTGTACCCACTATGACACTGACTTCGGGTCGGTTGAGGACTGGTCTGGGACTAGTGGTACACACTCTGAGACTGACTTTGGGTCAATGGAGGATGGTATGATACATCCTCGATCACTTCTTCTTCTTCTTCTTCATAGTTCAAGCAGAGCAGAGCAGAGCATAACATAGCAAGGCAGAGCAGAGCATAGCAAGGCAGAGTAGAGCATAGAAAGGCGGAGCAGAGCATAGCAAGGCAGAGAAAAGCAGAGCAGAGCAGGGTTCAAGCTGTTCAAGTCAGTGCATTTGATGGATGAATAGTAGCGACGGTCAGACAAATTGCAGATGGAGTTCTCCCTAGTTGAGAGGGAGTGTTAAAATTGGAAACTAGGGCCAAACTCCATGTGGGTCACCTTATTCATGGCTGATAATATTTTTCCTAGATTTCTCTCGTCAAGAGGTGTAGGATTGATCTAAAGATCATCCAATTCCGATACGTATTTATGGAGATATGAATTTATTTTAATTACGAAATAATTATCAAGTCGACCAGCAACTCATGTAGGCTTAGAAGCCCAACAGACGCATCTATTCATCATCAACATTTGTATATAAATACAGGAGGTATTTTCCTCATTTTGACACACACTTCTCATCCATCTCTCTCTTTCTTCTGTGCAGAAAAGAGTCTCTCTCTCTCTCTTGCACAAATAGGTCTCTCTCTCACACATGGGAAGGAAGGACGCAACTGATGCCGGTGATGCTGGTGATGTTGATGATGCTGATGCCGATGATGCTGATGCCAGTGATGTCGATGATGCTGACGTCGGTAATGTCAATGATGCTGATGCTGGTGATGTCGATGATGCTAATGTCGGTAATGCCGATGATGTTGATGCCGATGATGCCAATGATCCTGATGCCGGTGATACCGTTGATGCTGATGTCGATGATGCCGATGATACTGATGCTGCTAATGTCAATGATGCTGATACCACTGATGTTGATGCCGCTGATCTAGGGTTTGCTGCTGCTGATACAAATTAGACTTTTGTACTATTTCTCTCTGTTGAATTATTGAAGATAAAAGAAGATTTGATCAAAGGGTTTCCCCATATTGGCGTTTGTCCCTGGCTAGCCGCCACATCATGTGTCTCTTTTCTTGGTTTATTTTTTGTTGATCGTTTAATGTTCTATCTGCACTTTACTTATGTACATGTGATTGCTAATCTATGGATAGTAATAAGAAATATAAGTAAACTGCTCTAAGCATAGAACATACCATAATTTAGCAATAGAGGACCGAAAAATTGATTTACAAGTCACACAAAGAGATATATATGAAAAAAATGAATCACAGAAGCATATAAAAAAATCTCCTTCGTCCTGCTTCTTTTTAGAGCATAATATTTTAGTTTGCAATCCAAAAAAAAACTAATCCATACAAAATGCCTAACAATAAATTCGTCCAACATAAAGCTCCAATCAGTCCTTGTGAACTCCTTTTCTCTTTTTCGACTTGTTCTTATGATCTAAACCAATCTAGATGCCCAACCAAATTGTTCTAGGTTTATATATATACTTGTTTGTGTGTATGAAGGGACACGTCCCTTTGAGGATCTGACTTGAGCCTTTCTTGGAGCTGACCTGGTATATATGAATTAATTTTAATTAAAAAATTGCAAATCCTCCATGACATTTTTGCTTCTTGATAGCAATACACTCTTGCCATAAGTTGATCTTAATTTTGCCATGTAAAGTTTTTCTCAGGAAAATAACCTCCAGCAACACAAACCTTTGTTCCATTCGTCATGATCACTGTGTTGATATTGGAGGAACAGAGACAGGTATCCAGGGGCCAGTTTCCTTCAAGAGAGGTAAATCATATTTTTTCTTGAATTCTGATCTTTTTGTTCAAATAGGTTAACATTTGGAACTATGGTAATATATTTCCTTGCAACATTTGTATCCATGAATGCCTCACGATCATCAATCCACCCACAAGTAGATAATGTATCATGATGGATGATATTGTCAGTCAATAATAGAATAGGACCCTTATGTGATCATGGCACATGCTTTAGTGATTCCTCCTAGGATTTGCTCCAATATAAATGTCAAGACATGTTCTTCAACAAACCTTCTAGGGTTTTTCATCAACAACCTTCCAAGGCTTATGCAAGGAAATCATGTATCTAGGGCTTGTCATGCATATAATTAGGGCAACATATTAGGGCTAGATTTAACTAGGGTATCATTATCTTCAACAATGGCTTAGGGGTTTCATCCATGCATGTAGCATATGCATATAGGATTTCATCATTCTTCATCAAGGTTTCTTCAGCACAACTATGGTTTAACCAGGCTAGAGACATGCTTCAACAAGAGATAAGGTTTTTCATGTACCTAGGGTATGCACTTAGGATCTTAAGGTTTGCACCTAGGGTTTCATCCAGGGCATGCTTCAACAATGCACCTAGGTTGCCATCTTATTGACACCAATGATAACTTTATCCAACATTACTTGCAAGCTCAGCTGACTCAAACCTTTTCACCTCCAACCCCTCAATTCTTTGCCATCCATGAAGGTCGCTCTAACCTGAAATAGTTCTTGACAGGACCAAACACACTCACATCAATGGATTGCAATCTAAGTGGTATGATTAGGGAGTGTTAATAAGTCAATGCCCAAATTGTTAGCCTCCTCAATTATTTTGCATAACAATGTGGCTTCCATGGCCAACTAAAACGAGTAGGTATTTGTTTTTAGGTGAGCCACAACTTGGTATAGATGCAGCAAAGTGACAAAGTCAATTCAAAAAAAGTTCTTTATTCACCCATTCATGAGGATGTGCAGTCGTGCATGCACCTAGTTCACAATTTTGTAGTTTTTTACTTGAGTTTTATCTTTGAATTGAAGCGTTAGTTGTATTCACACAATATAGAATAGTTATCCACTCCCTTCTCTTAGGAAAAACATTTGGCATGTTTCGGTTCCCTCTCTTGGAAATTACCCGCATCCCACAATTCTTTCCTCCTTGTAAACCTATTTCGTCACGGTTCCATATATGGTATGGAGCATAAGAGTATTTCTTATATGCACTAGAAAGAGTGTCATAGAACTTAGATACAATTGCATAGTGTAGTTTTAAAGCCCTATCTCTATCAAGGCCCTTGGATATACATAACACAAGGTCTGGATGCCTTTTTTAAAATCTAAATCACCGTGATTTACCAGAAAGCCCATATTTTAACAGGTTTGGTATCCCCTGATAGATTTGATCAACTATGGATTTTAGTTCTATCAACTATATCCCATGTCCCAATTGGGCCATCTCCTTAGACCACTAAACCACCTCAGCCTCCACCTCTTTAGTCATAGCTATAAGTGGCCCTCTATGCTTTGTATGAGTGAGCCCATTTATCCAATAATGTATTGATGAGGGATAGATCTCATGCTTTTTTATATATGCATGAACTGAATATCCATTAAATTCTATATCATCAATTGCAACTAACCTCTTTTTCTATCCATTCTCTTTTAGGATTGATCTTCTTAATTGAACTTACACCTTGAACTATGGTTGACTATGCTTCTGTGGTTGATGGTGGGACAACATCATTATCTGTTACCACATGGTCATCCTCAACAACATTGTTGAGAACATTATTGACATTCAAATGATCCACTTTGTCCTCATATGATGAAGTGCATTGTAGTTGGGCACCCATAGTCACTTGCCTCTTTGTTTTCCTTGTACGAGAAACATTACTAACTCTTGACATAGCTACAACTACTTGCATATTTTTTGCATACGTTTAGTTAACAATATTGTATTACTACCAAACAGATTTGTATCTGTATCTTACATGATAAAGAAATGTTGATGTTATTTGTAATTTTTATTTGATCAATAATGATTGTTTGCTAATTTTTTTCAATTGAAGCCCCAATATCTTGATACTCTAAGTTAATTGTGAATGTAAATGTGATTGTTGGCTAGTTGTCTACAATTGAAGCCCTAATAGGTTGGTACTATAAGTTAATTGTGCATGTAAATGCATGTAAATGTTTGAAGAATAGACTTGGAAAATAGAAATAGAAAATTGGAGCTTGATTATATTAAAAATAGAAATAAAAATAATATTGTGCCTAAACATTATTATACTATGCACACACTCTCTGATGGTATGTCTCCGGCACCGATGAGTAGTTTGATTGTTTAAAATCCAAATTCATCATGGGGTGAGGTTCTTTTATAGTTATTTGTTGTTGAATTTAATTGGTAACAAGGATTGACATGAATTGCAATCTCTCAAATTTGAATGTGTGATCTACATTGATTTGGATATGATCCAATGGTTGGGAATTTGCTATGGTTGATCATTTTGTTTTGATTTGTTTAATGTGACAATTTAATGGGTTGGTGTGATTTATTTAACTTAGTGCGTTGAATTGTTGAATAACCTACAGTTATGGCTAACATCAATCAACACTTTATATGTGCAGGTATGATTTTGCATTGGGATACTTAGCTCTAATTGAGTTCAGTGGGGGTTGAAGTGATGGGTACATTGTATTGGTGGATTAGACTATTAAGGATATTTTATAGTTTTATTTGTTTTGTATGTAAAAACATACCTAGAGGTAGTTGGCACAAGATGTTTTGTAAGACTATTTATGGATAGTTGTTGGCTTAGTCAACGCATGGGCAGGTTATGGACATAATTTCAAATATTTTAGCACTTAATATTATATATTTTTGTTCAAATATTTGTGGTATATGTGTCATGTTTTTGTGGCTTAGTGGGACTAGTACTATGACAAGTATTAGTCCTTGCACAACAATAGACATTATCCCCTAATCATTTCTCAACTTCCCATAATTCTCCTCTAATCTTCACATTGACTGTGTTTTTCATGATCTTTCTTCCTTTGAACTAATACCTCTAGTCCTTTCTCAACTTCCTATCTAACCATTTCTCAACTTCCCATCTTCCATTCTCTAATGTTCCACTAACTTGTGTTTTTTATCCCTCATACTTAATATTTATTCCTTTGAATTAGTAGGCCTCCAAAAGAATTCAACTATGCACTTACCCCTCATCGCATTCATATGCTTCATTAAATCCATTACCTTTACTATTCCTATCCATAAAGTAAAATAAGTCAACTAAGATTGAATTCAAATTCTTAGCTTTGACAAAAAATTCAAATCTTATTTTTCTAAAAGGTTTTATCATCTTAATACAATCCTAGTATTTTTATTATAAGTAGATAAAGAAAATGCATTTGTAATCATGAACACCTCTAATTGTGAAGCCAAGTTGCTCCATCTTCTTTCTTGTTAATCCTAGAAATCATTTTCCATAAACCCAATCATCAAAACCACCAACTTGATCTAGAAATCTATTGAATCCTCTCCCCTTGACTCCTCTATTATAAAGTAGCTTCTTCCATACAATCCAAACCCCCTAAAATTTATGGATAGACCAAGATCCATAGAAGTGATAACCCCCTTAGACCTATTGTCAATGTTATCTATTCCCTAACCTACACCTTAGCTAGATTATTAGTTGATAAAATTCAACCTACTAATGTTATTTTTGGAGATGCTTAATGTGTATGTGGCAAAAGGATTATGCCCAACATTTTAGGTGGACAGTGCACCCATCCTCAGGAACTGAACGAAGAAAAATGATTAGAAAACAGTGCAACTACGATTATAAAGATGTGAAGAGAGGAAAAATGAATGTTGGATTTCATAGGTCAAGTGGAACGGTAGATTTAAAGGTCCAAGGTCAAAGGTCAATCAAATGACCAAGAAATTGGAGATAAATTGAAATAATAAATTATGATGAATAGAAATTAAGTTAATTAATCAATAAATAATTTGTAAATTAATAAATTATGAAGAATAAAACGGCTAAAGGGTTATGCCAATACAAAATTTAGGGGTGATTAACAAGATAAGGCTATTCCAAAATTGAAAAAGAGGAGGGAGGGGAGGGGGTTTAAAAGGGATTTGGGAATTTCATTTCAATTATAATTTTTAATTAGATATCTTAGTTATAGTTCAAGTTTTGATTTAGGGAACAAGAGTGCTCACTGCACATTATATGGGGGTCATTAGTTCATATGCTATGTAAATATGAATAGTAATAAAATTTCTTAGGTATGAAGAAGACATGTGGGGGAATATTATTTCAATTAACATTTTTATTTAATTTAAAAAGGGGATTGCGGAGAGTGATAAACAAAGGTAATAAGTTATAAAAAAGAATATTACATTAAGAGGAGGGAGGGGGAATTTAGTAAGAGATTAGTTCGAGGAAAATGGAGGTTATAGATTAAGTTGTTGAATGAAAGGATTCCACGAATTGCTTAACTTGTAGCCATTTTCACAATTAAAGTTATTGAGGCGCTTTTCTATTTCAAGGGCTTCATGAATGATGTGGGTGCAATAGAAGGGAACATGGGAAAGGATTTTAGCTTGCTCAAAGAATATAACATGCTTAGATTTATAGGAGTGTTCAATGAGAGAAGATTTTGAAAAATAACTATGATTCATATCGACTATGTTTTCTTTCAACTGGGATTTAACTTATCTACTTGTTTGCCCCATATAAGAATTTTTACATGAGCATGGAATTTTATAAACCCTTAGGCCTGACAATGGATCCATTGATCTTTAGGAGATTTGAATAATTGATTTAACATCTTGAAGGGTTTAAAAAGAGTTTTAATGTTTTTCTTGGCTAATATTTTAGAGATGTGGTCAATGGTCCTTTTAATATAGGGAAGTGAAATCATAGCTCGAGGGGGAGGGTTGGAGGTTACTTAGGTAGAGGAGGAAGGGTTTCTTGCTTAGGAAGGGGGATAATTTTATTTCGATAAAATAGAAAGTTTAAAAATGCAGTGGGGGGATTTTAAAAGGGATTAAGGGAATTTTGTTTCAATTAAAATTTGTAATTGAATTAAGAAGGGGTGGGGGAATTTTATTTCAATTAACATTTATATTTAATTTAAAAAGGAGATTGTGGGGAGGAGTGATAAAAAATTGTAATAAGTTAAATGAAAGTAATATTACATTAAGAGGAGGGGAAGGGGGCGAAAGGAAATAAGAAATTAATCTGAGAATAATGGGGCGTCATAGATTAAGGTGTTGGATGAGAAGTTTCCACAAATTGCTTAACTTGTAAACATATTCACAATTAAAGTTATTTGAGTTCTTCCTATTTCGAGGGCTTCGTGAATGACCCGGGTGAAATAAGAGGGAGCAGGGGCAAGGATTTTAGCTTGGTCAAAGCATATACCGTGCTTAAATTTATAGGAGTGTTCAAAAAGAGAAGATTTAGAAAAACGATTATGATTCGTATTGGCTATGTATTCTTTCAACCGAGATTTGTCTAATCTACACGTTTGGCCTATATAAGAATTTATGTATGAGCATGGAATTTTATAAACCTCTGGGCCTAACAATGGATCCAATCGATCTTTAGGAGATTTGAATAATTGTTTTAATGTCTTGAAGTGTTTGAAAAGAGTTTTAACGTTTTTCTTGGTTGACATTTTAGATATGAGTTCAATGGTCCCTTTAATATAGGGAATCAAAACCATAGCTCGAGGGGGGAGGGTTGGAGGTTGCTTAGAGGAAGGGAATCAAGCTACTTGGGATGCCTTGTTGATTTGGACAGAGGAATATCCATTGTTTTGAAGAGATTTATTTAGATGTGATTTTTCTTTGGAGAGGAACTAAGGGTTAGAAATATGAGTATCCCTAGTAAAGAGAGTCTTTGAGATAACAAATTTCTAGGTTGAATGGTGATGGAAATGGGCATGAAGGTACTATTAGGTGTTGGTTTTTTTTATACACTTGATGAGAAAGTGAACCATTAGTACGTCGCATGACTAACACATCTAGAAACGGTAATGAAAATTTTTCTTATAATTCCATAGTAAATTGGATGTGAGGCCCATAGGTCGTTGAGGTGGTTCAGGAAGCATGAAGGGAAGGAATTCCATGGGACCAAACAACAAAAGTATCATCCACAAATTCCTGGCAACATTTAGGCTTGAGGTGCCAATATTTGATGCCTTTAACTTCTAAATGTTCCATGAAGTATTAGTGATCGCTGCAGATAACGATGATCCCATTGTGATTCCTTCAGTTTATTCATAACATGTGCCATGGAGGGAAAAGAAGGTGGATTTGAAGTAGATTTTAATGAGGTTATGGTTTCGGGATCAACAAGAGTGGTGATTAAATCAATTGTTTCAAGTACAAGAATTTTTTGTGAAAAGGGACACCACGTCGAAGCTAACCATGATGGCATTGGGATCAAGGCAAAGGTGTCCTCATCAAAGATTCATCTAGGTGAATTTTAATTTTGAGAAATGGCAACAAGAAATTCCAGTTTAATTTGTCCTTGAATTAAACTGTGAATTAAAATCGAATTCTATTCTCATAACAACTTGTAAATAGTTAATGTTGGCTTGTTGGGGCCTGAACCAGGTTCAGAAGTGTTTTGGCCAAACAAATCCCGAAACTACCGGCCCTTTCAGTAACAGTCCGCAGAGCGCGGATTGAGGTCTCACCCGAGGTAGTATGGGAGGGCACTGGAACTAGGTTTTTGCACCCTAAGGATGTCTTGATGAGGTTTGGAAAGGTCATGAACCAATCCTACGCGCTTGTGCTACTCCGCATAGCTGTCTATCCTTCACGTAGCCCTGTACAAAGCGCGAAGAGGCGCTGCCTAGATCCTTTACCCTCACGGTGTTATTATTATAGATCTGACCTAATTTTGTGGGCGCACATAGCTGCGGACTCTACCAAGCCTCTATACACACAGCTACAGAGCCTCTTCCTACTCCTACAACCCACGACTCAGACTTACTTTCTCAGAGCAAATATTGCATTCAAAAACCCATAATAATCTAGAACAACCACACCAAAAAACCTCACTTCTAACCTTAGAGCCTCGCTCTATTTATACATTCCCATGGTCTGTGGACCATGGGTAGACTGACACATTCTATAATAAATTACAATATTTTAGGGCGGACAACCCTAGACTCTCGCGCTCCGCACCCGCATTTTGCGAGATTTTTACATTACATTGACCAAACTCGGGCTCTCAGCCCCAAAAATCCGCTTATGGGGGGATCTGCTGCCCAACAGGCCCCCAACACAATCAACTCGACTGGTGCGGTGATCTTTGCTCGGAGTGCATCCAACAACTTCTGCGCTTTGCAGGCGTCTACCACACATTCCGCCGTTGTCTGCTGTATCAATTGTGCGCGACTCTCTGATGCATCGTTGTCAGAGGCATCCTCTTGCCTTTGTGCATATGTGTCCTGCATCTAGGCCAACTTCCCTTCGATCGTGGTGGTGACTGTGAATGCTTCCTCAAGCCAAGGTTGGATGCGTGCTTTAAGCCCTGCTTCTTTCTGGCGTGCGGCATCCACCTGTTCCTTTAGAGCCTGGGCCTCCCTCATCTTGGCCAATCGCTGAGTAAGGGCAACCATCTGCAGTCCCCTAGACATTTTCATAGGCCTACTGCAATTCCCGCGCTTCTGTCTCTAACTGTTGTAGCGTTGGGTCCTCCTGCAGTGAAGTGAGTGTGAAGAGGGACTGGTCCAACAATCCTGTGCAGTCTTGTACAACGTGCTCTATTTCATTCAACCTCGATTGAATGGCACGGTGGTGCTGCTCTCGGACTTCTGGGGGTGTAGAGGGCTATGCCTTCAATCGCAGCTTCACGATCTGCAAGTTCAGCTCCAATTGAACCTTCGCGGCCTCCTCCTGAGTCTTGCAAACTCCTGTTGCCAATTGATGAATTTTTTCCGCAGTGGGGAGTGTCACCGACACGGCCAACTCCGGAATGCTGCTACAGGCCTCATCCACTTCTTGTTCTAATCCTTGGTTTTGGGAGACCAGGTTTTCGCGTTGCAGGCTAAGCTGGTCTAAATTTTCCTTCTGCTTGCTCAAGACTTGGAGAGCGTGACCCTCCATGGTGAGAAGCTCAACGGTTACCCCATCCTGTAGCTGGTATAGGGTTTCTCTGGGAAGGGCAGCTAAATTCAACCCCCAACCCCTCATGTCACCTTCGGCTTCTGCTAATACGGTGCCTTCTGGTAACACCAGAGTGTTCGTTGTGCGGGCGCACAACATCTGCTCAGCTTCGGCTGCACCTTCCACAAGGTGCAGTGTCATCACTCCTGGGGGTCGCACCTGTAATGCCTACAACTATGCTCTGAGCGCCCCCAACACAGTGGTATGCTCCATCATCAACTCTTCCAGAGCATCCTTAGTGACATCGCGAACTAGTTCGCCACTATCAAGAATGGCTTCCTCAAAGGTATTCGTTGTCTTTAACATCTTTCGTGCGTTTGGCTTCTCCGGGACGTGCGGCCTCTTGAGTTGGGTCGATATTGTTGTACGTTCCTCTGCCTCATCCTCCCCCTGTATGTCCTGCTCCGTGGACATATCCTGACCTTCCTCGGTCTCTTCGGTGGGCACGGTTGTGGTTTTTTCCATCTACATTGTCGTTGTTGCCTCATCTGCCTTCCGCTGCATGGCCGCTTCCTGTTCCTGGCGTTTTCTCTCCGCCAACTTCGCAATGCGCAACTTGGTCTCCCTCTTCTGTCGTTGTGCTGCGATCTTTTCCAGCTCTGCCAAGTCCGGAGCACGCCACTCCAAAGACCAGACCGCCATTACCTTGAAGATGGCATTGTCCGTTGTAATGAATGGAAGCTTCACCCACATTCAGGTTGGATCCTTTCGTGCCCGAATATACAGATTATGCATATCCGCCTTGAATTTGGCTGTGCTTGCAAACTGTTGTATGCCGTCGGGGACAAATGCGGCCTGCGGTTGATCCATGTTCGGATGCTCACCTCCATGAACGTCCAAAACACCTTGATCTCACAAACCCTTGTCACGTCTTTCGTTGCCCAGAGTGAGGTGTACCTCGCGGCTTCGGGTAGGTTCTTCTCAATGGTGGGAAACTAGTTGTCCTTCGACAACTCCCCTGCAACCAACAGGATGGATAAGAGAAACCGCATGTAGTGGAAGGTCTTACCCTGCTCCTGGGCCTCCTGACAATTTATCAAAAATTCATCGTAGAGAAACTGCGCCCAGTTGAACTGGACCCCCTCTGCACACTGCTTCGCCAACGCAATCACAGATGTTGGCACCTCATCTGCGCGACATTTCCTCATGAGCTTTCTGGCTAGCATCTAGGTGGTGATGCGCACCCCTTTGAACTTGATGCTTGCTATTACATACCTTCGCTTCCTCGTCTCCAACTTATATTTGGCCTTCATCGTTTCTGCAAGGGCCAAGTTGTCGCTCTTTCCTGCTATGATTGCAGGATTATTTCCTTTGATGGGCAGCTGAGAAATCTGGTGAATTAAGCTGGTCGTGATGGGAATCAGCTCCTCCAGCTAGAGATACCCATCATGTACTAGACACAGTAGTTTCCGAATGACAAATATCATGATGGACGCGCAGTGGTAGTGGGGTATCCACCACAGATGTAGTAACCCAACCTTCTCCACACTGCGTAACCATTTCTGCTGCAATAATTGCTCCATGGCCAGCTGTGGGAACTTCTCGTTGTTCTTGAGGTCCTAGTCTTTGAACTTTATATTCGATACCTTTCCTAGCGGCGGACCGTAAAACCTTATTTTGTCCAGGAGAAGCGGGGTCTGGAGTGCACTCTTCGTGGCCTCCAGGTCCTTCGGTATCTTGGCCTTCCCTTTCCATGGGGGGATGTAGAGGGGTAAATTTATCGCTGAAGGTATGTGGGGAACATTCTCTGCCTCATCATCCTGTGCTTCAATTTGGGCAATCAGGGCTTGCAAATCTTCCTCCTCCTCCTCTGTTTCAACAACAACAACTTTACCCTTCTCGGTCATTAACAATTGACTAAATTGTGGGTTCCATGGTGACACCCAGACTGGCCCCATGGGCTGCTTGTTTTTCTGTGGTCGCGGTGTGTGTGGGGACTTGGGAACCTCTAGTGCAACTACTGCCTCTCCAGGCTCCTCCTGGGTCACACGGGGTTCTGGGGTTACTTCCGCAAATCGCACCCTGGTCCTCGCAGCCGACATTGTTTCTACATTGGGTTTGTTCGGTCGCGCAATCACGGGTGGCAAGGTAGCTTGGTGCTCAATGCTTTGTACTGGCTCAAATATCAAACAACCAAGTGTTGCCTTGAGGCTACCCCAAGGGATTTTATAATAACATTTGAATTTGAATTCGCCCATTCCCTCCACTTCTGAGTCATTAATACCTTCTTGGCGGCAGATCATCCCGAATCTAGCTCTTAATTCCTGTCTTAATGGCTCACTGCCCGCTCCTTTCTGCCTTAAATTAGACCTCTTGTCATGAACAATGACATCAACGGTCACCTCCCAGCCTACCCGCGCAGCAGTGCAGCCCCTTCTGCGCGATTGCGGCCCCTGTGACATACTGGCCTTGCACAGAACTGCCTTCCCGTGCAGTTCTCCTGCAGACTCATTTATAGTCTCACGCTTTCTTTCAACTACTTAGAGCGCTAAGACTGTGCTTCCTACAGATAGTCAGGTGGTCGCACCCCCGATGCAAGGCTTTAATTTTCCTGCTAGCCCAGGCTGCGAGCACCCTTCAAGTACCCTTGCGTTCGTTAGTGCGTCACATTTTTCTTTGTATAGTACGCTCCCCTATTTAGTAAGGTGCGGTTGCGGCCATGTTAGCAGGGTTGCATCTCCTTCTAATGCAGTAGTAGGGCTTGCTAGACTGGGCCCTATCATGCTTAGTTTCTCGCGGCCCGTTTTCGCGACTTCGGTGTCTAGTACGTTGATTTCTTCGTCCAATGTCACGCTTTTCTTCATCATCCGTGCCCAATCTTCATCGAGTTTGCGAAGTTTTAATCTTCCTTGCTGAATGGCTTCCTGAATCCCTTCATACTCCTCTTCACGCAGTCTTGTGAGTTCTTCAATCCGGACTTCGCGTGCTGTTCTTTTCATCGACATTGCTACATCCATAGCCTTCTGTGGAGGTTCTTCAAGGACCTTAGTTCTTATACCATTCTGCAGCCTCGGACTCGACTTCGCGGCCAGGTTCTTGCATAGCGTCGTATACGCCCATCTGACCACTGGGATGCGCAGGTCCCCTTTTGTACATTGTATCCGCTGTCCCCTATTCATGACTTCATGTACCTTGGTGAACGCTTCCCTCCTCACACTTGGTAGTGTGATCCTTTTCTTCCGCCAATGCACCCTGTTTGGGCCTGCTATTGTAATACTATTGCACGCTGGAATAGTCTGTTCGGTATACGTCTGTACCCATCGACACAGGTGTGCTTGCAAGCTGTTCTGTCCTTTTCCACCAATCCGCCTTAGTTAGGGCCTTCCAAAACGTACGCGCATCATCCTACAACATTCGCTCCAACTTCCCAAACTTCCTTGATATGTCTTCCACCATTTCGCGGGTGTCGTGCGTAGCACCCATGTTAATGCATCAAACTGCTATTGCTCAGGTACCGCGTGCTCAAATTCTTCTATAAATTCTTCTACTGTGGAAACCCCATCATATATTGGTAAGTCGCGCACTTCTATAGTCACACAGTGGAGTGATTTTATCAACATATTTCAATTAAGTGTCGTCACTTCATGCAATCGGTTCTGCCAGTGTTCTATTTCTTCATCTGAATCTGAAGTACCGAAACTGTCACGCTCCCATGCGATTCTCCCATCTTCAGTTGGGTTCACCTGATCCTGGTCTTGTGCCGTTATCTGGTAAATGCAATCCAGCTCATCGTCATTGTCATCGCCGCGCACAGGTTCAGTGTAGTGTGCACCTTCAGCCAGATCTAGCAGAACTACTACGCGAAGGGACTTTTTTTCGAATATCATCTTCCTCTTCTTTAGGTTGATGACTCCATTCATATCAGTGGCCCAGTCTATCCCTAGCAACGCAGGGTAAGGGTTGTTGTCATCAACAATTTCTATTACTTCAAAGTCTATCTGCATGCTCGCGCCTTCGATGTCCACTGTTACCCCTTGCAATCTTCCCATGGGAAAGATCTTTTGTTGGTTCGCCATCCATAATTGAATAGGGGACCACTACAATGCGGGCCTACCCATGTGTTCCCATGTCTGCTTTGGTAACACATTCGCATCTGAACCCAAGTCTAGAATTACCTGATCCATTTCATATTCACCAATCTATGCCGTTAATCTCATCTCCCTCCCGGTGCGCAATGTATGCTTCCCTAGTTCCCAGACTACGCACGGTTCCCTTGATGCTGCACACCTAGTTATCAATTCTTGTAGTCCTTTAACCTCCTTATTATTGCGTAGCAATTTCATGCATGTCTCTAAAAAGGTAGTAAGCATAGAAGGATCCATTCCTGGCTTTGGTTGATCCTTACTACCTGAAGTAGAGGCCTTCGCGAAGCTCTTCTTAGCTTCCAGAAACGTCTCCTTTGCGCATTCCAAGTCAAACTCAGGTTCCTTTGTAGGAGCCTTGCAAACCCATGTATCTTCCTTGGGCTGCTTCCCCTTATCTTCCCCTACGGTCATACCACTTCTGAGCACCATATTCACATTTGGGTCTTCTTCACGCGGTTCAGACCTCATCATTTGAATATTCTGTGTCAGAGTAGGCTGCAGTACCCCTTTCTCGTGCATCTGCGCGATCAATGTAGGACAATCTATTGCTTCATGATAAAAATGAGAACAGTATGAACAAGATAGTCTCGTTGGGTTGGCACAATTGCAAGTGTAGTGCCCTGGTCCTTTGCAATTGTAACAGATTAATTGTCCTCAGCCCCTTCTCGGTTCCATTCCTCCTCATCCTCGACCTCGGCCTTGAAATTCCCCGCGTGCCATCCTTGCTGCTGCGTCGAGGGCTCACATTTCTATTTGCATTTGATAGGCTAGGGTTCGATCCATCACTAACTTGTAGCTCTGAAAAGTACACTCGTTGTGGCCTACCGATCTACAGAAATTGCAAAACAGCTGTTGTGGAGTCTATGTATACTTCTGCAACAGATGACAATTGTCCGTTGTGTGTTTTCCTCCCACCCGACAGATCACGCACCAGAGCGGGGGTGTCGCACTCGGCCCTACTTGCGCCTTCAATCTAAGTGGCATTGGCCCCCCTCCTGCCAAGTAGTTCGCGAATACCGGATAGTGATCCTTATCATGGCCCTGGCCTTTGCATTTTATACACCACACTTCTTTGTGTGCCTCTGGCCGTGGCATCCTATCCTGCTTCAAGCTCTGCATCTACAAGCATAGGTTTTGCAGTTGCGCGTGGATTTGTTGGACTCCCAATCCCGGATCCTGTATCGGTGTTTCATGAAACCTCATCACCATTTCCAATGCTTCTTCTTGGGTCAAAAGCTTCTACTGTGACAACGCCACCCTCAGCTGTGGTGTAAAAAATGCCACAAACCACACGCGGTGCTGCACATCCGTTAGCATCATATTAGCCTCGTGGATCGTACTCTTCAGTCTATGATCCAGATCCCAGGGGGTCTTGCCTGGAAGCATCACGATCTCCTTAAATCTGATGATTGACTGCGTCTCTGATTTCGACCGGCTGAATTCTTTGTTCAACGCAATCTGGATCTCCGCTATTCTTGCATTTGGGTGATCATTTGAGTGCTTGATATACCATGTCAACGTGTGATCCTGCAGCGTGCTTACCAAGGTAGCCTTATTAATGTTATCATCTATAACTCCTTGTGCTTCCTACACTGCTCTTACCACGAACCAAAACTGAGCTGGGTCCTCATTTCCTACTCCTCTGAATACGAGTAGCTTAATCGTGCTTTCCATACTGAACTGTTGGTTTGGTGGAGGTGGTGTGGGTGAATATGGAGGTGAAGGAGGTGAAGCGAGTGGTGGCGTAAGTGGAGATGGTAACTGCGGAATGTGTTGCTTTATCAAACTGACCGCACTCCTCGGAGAAACCCGAGCGCGCTCTTCCTCGCTCGCTCGCGGAGGTGAAACCAAGGGACTGTTCCCTAACCCTTCGATACCTTTGTAGACCTTCCCGCTCCAAGTCGTTCCAATCATTAATGTAGTCACATCACTCGTTTTTCACATAACAAAATCTTAATCTAGGTATTCAAAGATTTGATGTACTTACCTCGTGGTCCCTTGAGAAAACGTCTTTCTGCTTCGCTGTAGCTTACAGTCATGTCTATCGCAAATTCAGTGATAAACCCTCCTATTATCTAGTCGAGCCAATGGTCTACAGCCCACGTGATCTTATCTTCTGATGCCTCTAGCCTGCGCACCAACTCCGGAGTCCACACTATTGGTTTATCGAGCTTATACCTTCCCTGGCTGTCAGCTAACCTTGCGATCCAATCATACAGCTTTGAAGAGAAGGATGCAAAGAAGATCTCGTGGATTTCCGTATATATGTAGCGATCCAGCCACCTCTTCTATCTGCAGAGTTTTGTTTTCCTGTGTCACGAACTCGTGACGCTTCTGATCTAACCAATCTTCAATTTCCTTCTTCGTAGGGTTCTAGTGTTCCGACATCAGACATCCCTTAGGCAAATCCCGGTCCTAGCAACATAACCATTTGTTGGCTTGTTGGGTCCTGACCCAGGTTCAGAAGTGTTTTAGCTAAACAAATCATGAAACTACTGGCCCTTTCGCTAACAGTCCACGGAGCGTGGACTGAGGTCTCACCCGAGGTAGTATGGGAGGGCGCTGGAACCAGGTTTCCGCACCCTAGGGATGTCTTGATGAGGTCTGGAAGGTCGCGAACCAATCCTGCGCGTTTGCACTGCTCCACGTAGTTGTCTGTCCTGCGTGTAGCCCTGTACAGAGCGTGAAGAGGCGTTGCCTAGATCCTTTACCCTTACGATGTTATTATTATAGATCTGACTTAATTTTGTGGGCCCAGTATTCTTATTTACTCATTTAACATTTATAACCAGTGCGTGCAATCATAAACTGTAAAGAGATGCAAAGATATAACCGAAACATAAACACACAGATCAAATGCACAATATTCCAAAATCAACTTATCTTTTATTAACCTTCTGTTCCAGTACAATCCAATTCCACCCTGCGCACTCAGCTGTAGGGGTCCGCGCACACAGCTGTAGACTCTACCAGGCCTCTGCGCACACAGCTGCAGAGCCTATTCCTACTCCTACAACCCACGACTCAGACTTACAGACTTAGAGTGAATATTGCATTCAAAAACCCATAATAATCCAGAACAACCACACCAAAAAACCTCACTTCTACCCTTAGAGTCTCGCTCTATTTATACATTCCCATGGTCCATGGACCATGGGTAGGCTGACACATTCTATAATAAATTACAATATTTTAGGGCAGACAACCCTAGACTCTCGCGCTCCGCACCCGCATTTTGCAAGATTTTACATTACATTGACCAAACTCGGGCTCTAAGCCCCAAAAATCCGCTTATGGGGGGATCTGCCGCCCAATAGTTAATTAAGTTCAATTGACTTAATTAGCTTAGGAATTTCGAGTTGGAAGTATTTATGTAGTCATGTATATGTTCTCCCTAAATTTTAGGGGTTCGAGATGAGTTTATTTGAGTTGTAATTAGATAACTCAATTTGACTGAGTTATAGGCAGTTAAACTAGTTCTAACTGTTTGTGGAACTAGTAGAGGTCTGGTAGTGAGTTGGTGCATTAGTGCATCCTCAGTGCTACTCCAGCTAACTAGATATTCACTCAAGAGAATCTCATGCATGTTGATTCAAAGAAAGACCCAGTTGAGACTAGAGTGCAGGGACAATGTACTATCAGTTGTAGAGTGATATGAGTTGTACAGATCATGCATGCAATCAGAAGAGGACCTATATTTGGATTGCGCAGTTATGGAAGCATGAATTCCCAATTAAATATGGGATATTCATCCTAGGAATTGCACAAGGAAATAGGGGCTCAACAAGCAAAAAAAATTGGTTAAGTGTTGGTCAGTGCAGGCTTGTGAGGCAGAGAGTTGATCATACTTGTGTGGAATTGTTCTTGTGTGAACAAGCCTTGTACTATCATTCAGATTTCTAATTAATGAAATAGATAGTCGGGATTTTGAGCAGTGGCTTTCCCCAAAGAAACAATTTCGTTATGTGTCTTTGATTATCTTCCTCTTGTCAATTATTGTTTTCATCGATTCTTGGTTTCCGCTATTTAAAGGGTAGAATAGATTCTTGTCATGTGTTTTAGTACATTACATGAGTTGTTAATCTACATGAAAATATACATGGCATCCGAGCTGAAGATAGTATACTAGAGGAGATTTCGAAGTTTTGAGTTTTGGGTTACAGGTGAAATTCGAATTTGCAATACATACTTTAGGATCGGAAGATGGCATTCTACAGTTTGAGGCTTGATTATGCCTTGGAAGGAAGATCGAATTATATAGCTTCGAAGGATAGAATGGAGGTTGTGCTAGAGGATAATGGCTTGAAGGAATTCGTTGATCAAGACATTCCTAAGCCAGCAACATTAGATGCACAAAATCTGGCTGAATGGAAGAAGTGTGTGGCGAAGGCAAGGCGAATAATCCTTGAGGGAGTTCAAGACCACATTGTCTCGAGTCTCCATGGGAAGGAAACTTTGTATGTTATGTGGAAAGCATTGATGGACCTATTCTAGAAAAACAATGAACTTAGGAAATTGGCACTGAAAGACAAACTTCGAAAAATCAATATGGAGAAAGGCGAGACCATTCCAAAATACTTGACCAAGTTCACTCACTGTCATGATGAGCTTGGAAGTGTTGGAATAACCGTTGTCGAGGATGATATGGTGAGATTAGATCTCTTAGGCATTCCTAAGAGTTCGAATAGCTATCAGGGCTCTGTGAATGGAAGGGAGAAGCTGCTAGATTGGGAACGACTATGGTCGGATTTGATGCAGGAGGAGATCAGAAGGAACACCAAAGATGGTTCCTCATCAAAGACTGATGATGAAAAAAATTGTGCCTTAACGAGTATGGAAAGGAAAGGGAAAGGGAAGGTGTCCCATTCCAAATCCGATTCTTTCCATGGAGGTAAGAATAAATACATGACGAAAGTTAAGTGATTTCATTGTCACCAGCTAGGCCATTTTTCTACAAATTGTCTGCTCAATAAGTCCACGAATAAGTCCTCAGGAGGAGCGACGGGTGAGGCTTTGGCCTCTCAATTCGAACTGGACTTTAATCTCATTGCATGCATGTTGTCATCAATGATGGGTAGTGTATGGTACCTTGATAGTGGAGCGTCATTCCACATGACTGGTGATAAGGAGTTGTTCAGTGACTTGGAGGAGAAAGATCTTGAGATGCATATCGAGATGGGTGATGACGGGAGGTATAGTGCTACTGGATTGAGCATGGTTACTTTTCAGAGGGAGAAGGGTGCTCCTCTCACCTTGAAGGATGTTATGTATGTGTCTGGGTTGAAGAAGAACTTAGTATCAGTCTCCATGCTTGAGGATAGAGGCTATGATGTGATTTTCTCGAAAGGAAAGGCGTTCCTTCGACACATAGCCACAAATCAAGTAAAGAAGATAGGGATTCAAGTTAAGAATCTCTATAAGCTAGAGGTAGAGGATTATGTTGCTTTGAGCATGAAAGCAGAGAAGGTACAGAGCTGAGACATTGGCGAGTTGTTGCACAGGATATTGGGCCACTTGCATCATGGGGCTTTGAAAATCATGCAATACATCTCTACTGGTCTTCCCAAAGGTACGCTTGAGCAATTTGATACATGCAAGGGGTGCAATTTGGGAAAATACACCAAGTATTCCTTTCACGACAGAGACAATCGAGCAGAGGAGATTCTAGAGCGTGTCCACTCAGATGTGTGTGGACCATTCTTGACAACATCCATGGCCAAACACATGTATTATGTTATATTTGTTGATGACTTTTCTTATGAATGCTGGATATTTTTCATGAAGAAGAGGGATCAAACTTTCACAAAGTTTTGTGAATTTAAATCATTGGTTGAGAAAGATTCTGACAAGAAGGTTAAAGCTCTGAGGAGTGATAATGGTGGTGAGTATGTCTCAAATGAGTTTAAGAACTTTTGTGCAACAGAAGGGATTAAATGGGAGTTGATGGCGCCTCATAAACCATAGCAGAATGGGGTGGCCGAGAGGAATAACAGAAGCATTGTAGGGGCAGCACGGGTGATGTTGCATGATCAGGGCCTACCACTACACTTGTGGGCTAAGGCAAGAAACACAATGGTTTATTTTCGTAACCGTAGCCCGCATCAGATTCTTGGGATGAAGACACCAGAGGAGGCTTATTCCAATAAGAGACCAGATGTTGGTCACTTCAGGATTTTTGGGTCATTAGTATATTTCCATGCGACCAAAGATGCATGGAATAAGCTTGAGCTGACAAGCAAAGTTTGGGATATTTGTGGGGTACACTGATACACCTCACAACTATTGGGTGTACTTGTCGACTAGCAGGATGACAGTGGTTCGCAGGGATGTCGAATTCGATGAGAAGACCATGCAAGTTTCCCTTGAGAGGGAGCTTGAGCTACATTGGGTTGAGGAGCTTTTAGCTCCTAACGTTGAGGAGCCTCATATTGATGTGGAGCAACCACATGTAGTGGATCTGGGAGTGGAGACATCCACTCAGGCAGAGTATTCCAAAGATGGGATAAAGCGCACTAGAAAGGCTAACAGGTTATTGCATGATGCATGGGAGAATGTGGGAGAACCCACATCTCAGTGCAGGCAGAGGAGGTCACCTGAGAGTTACACTAGATACATGGCTCTTATTAGCAGATGTGTTGAGACAAAGCCATCTTCCTTTGAGGAGGCATTGCAGCAACCGATTTGGGTTGATGCCATGGTGGAGGAGTATGACTCCATAGTTCGTAACAATGTTTGGGATGTGGTATCGAGACCGGAGGACAAGTTAATGGTGAGTTCCCAATAGCTTTACAAGGTAAAGCAAGCTACAAATGGTAGTGTGGAGAATCATAAGGCCAGGTTTGTAGCCCATGGCTTTTCACAGGTAGACGGGATTGACTATGATGAAACCTTTGCTCCTGTTGCAAGGTACTCATTGATCAAATCTATATTGGCCCTATCAGCGTAGATGGGTCGGAAGATACATCAGATGGATGTAAAGACAACCTTATTTAATGGCACTATTGAGGAAGAGGTGTACATAGAGCATCTTGAAGGTTTTGAGACCTTCGACTGTGAGTCACATGTGTGCCAGCTCAAGAGGGCATTGTATGGGCTGAAGCAAGAACCTCGTGCTTGGTACACCAAGATCGATAGCTACTTCACCAGGTTGGGCTTCACCTAAATTGAAGCAGATGTCAACATGTACCACATAGTGGTGAAAGGTAAATTATTGATCATTGTGTTATATGTCGACAATTTGATTTTGACAAGTGATGATCAGTTGATTAGGTCTTGCAAGGAGTACCTTGCAAGAGAGTTTGAGATGAAGGACATGGGGCTCATGCATTATTTTCTAGGCATGGAAGTATGGCAGGGTGATGGGGAATTGTTTGTGTCTCAGGGAAAATATGCCAACGAGATACTCAGGAGGTTCCACATGGAGAGCAACAAACCCATGGAGACTCCTCTAGTAGGTAATTGGAGGAAGGAGGATGCTACTTCAGGGGAAGTAGTGGAAGCTATTGTTTATAGGTAGCTTGTGGGTTAACTCATGTATTTGGTGAACACATGAGCAGATATGTGCTATGCAGTTAACCAGCTTAGTCAAGCGATGGTTAGGCCTACCAAGCTATATTGGAAGGCGACAAAGCATGTGTTGAGATACCTCAAGGGCACTACTTAGTATGGATTGTGGTACAGATGGACAGAGGGAGTGAAGCTTCAAGGCTTCACCGATGCAGATTGGGCAGGGAGTCCATCCAACAGGAAGAGCACATCAGGAGGGATCTTCAATATTGGGTCAACAACAGTTTCTTGGTACAACAGGAAATAGAGATCAGTTGCACTCAGTTCGGCAGAGGCAGAGTACATGGCTGCAAATCAGACAACATGTGAGGCCATCTGAATGAGGAAGATTCTAGTTGGTTTGTTTGGTCAGCAGATGGATCCAACTATGATTTAATTCACTAATCAAACTTGTATCAAACTATCTGAAAATCCACTTTTTCATGATTGGTCAAAGCATATTGATATTTGATATCATCATCTTGGAGATTGTGTATTGAGGTGGATTATGTTGTTGGAGTACATTCCCACAGAGGAGAAAGATGTTGACATTTTGACAAAGGAATTATTAAGATGTAAATTCAGGTTTCACAAAGATAGGATCGGGGTAGCTGATAATCCCTTTCTTGTTGAGAGGGAGTATTGAGAAATGGAAACAAGAAATTACAGTTTAATTTGTCCTTGAATTAAACTGTGAATTAAAATTGAATTCTATTCTCATAACAACTTGTAAATAGTTAATTAATTTTAATTGACTTAATTAGCTTAGGAATTTCAAGTTGGAAGTCTTTCTATAGTCATGTATATGTTCTCCCTAAATTTTAGGGGTCCAGGATGAGTTTATTTCATTTGTAATTAGATAACTCAGTTTGACTGAGTTATAGGTAGTTAAACTAGTTCTAATTGTTTGTGGAACTAGTAGAGTTCTAGTAGTGAGTTGGTGCACTTGTGCATCCTCAATGCTACTCTAGCTAACTGGATATTCACTCAAGAGAAACTCATGCATGTTTATTCAGAGAAAGACCCAGTTGAGCCTAGAGTGCATGGACAGTGTACTATCAGTTGTAGAATGATTTGAGTTGTACAGATCATGTATGAAATCATTAGAGGACCTAGATTTGGATTGCTCAGTTATGGAAGCATGAATTCCCATTTAAATATGGGTTATTAATCCTGGAGTTGTGCAAGGAAATAGGGGCTCAACAAGAAGTAAAAATTGGCTAAGTGTTGGTCAGTGCAGGCTTGTGAGGCAGAGAGTTGATCATACTTATGCGGAATTTTTCTTGTGTGAACAAGCTTTGTATTATCACTCAGATTTTTTATTAATGCAATAAATAGTCGGGGATTTGAGCAGTGTCTTTCCCCAGAGAAACAATTGTGTGATGTGTCTTTGATTATCTTCCTCTTGTCGATTATTGTTTTCATTGATTCTTGGTTTCCATTTGTTAGGTCCCTATAATACTAGTGATTCCCCCATTACTATTGTCATTGTATCCCTTATTGTTATTATTATGCCCCATAGAATCCCACTATTGTTATTTTTGTGCCTTTATATTATTATTGTTAGGTCAGCTTGGTTATATTGTGACCCCTTAGACTCGTATATATAGAAAGGAGGTTTTGTCATTTGTATCATCCAAGAATTGTTCATTTGTGTAATGTAAAGGAGGTTGCCCCCTCGAAGAGGCTGAATTCTAAGGTGTTGATCTATCTTTTCTATCTTTTTGTGAGCTGGTTTCATAACATTTGGTATTGGTCCCAAGACAGATGCATCCATAACTACTCAAGCATTGAGGACAACACTTTTTTGAAGGAGGGGGGCATGTTAGGTCCCTATAATACTAGTGATTCCCCCATTGCTATTGTCATTGTATCCCTTATTGTTATTATTGTGCCCCATAGAATCCCACTATTGTTATTTTTGTGCCTTTATATTATCATTGTTAGGTCAACTTAGTTATATTGTGACCCCTTAGACTCCTATATATAGAAAGGAGGTTTTGTCATTTGTATCATCCAAGAATTGTTCATTTGTGTATTGTAAAGGAGGTTGCCCCCTTGAAGAGGCTGAATTCTAAGGCGTTGATCTATCTTTTCTATCTTTTTGTGAGTTGGTTTCATAACACCGTTGTTTAAAGAGTAGAGTAGATTCTTGTCTTGTGTTTTAGTACATTACATGAGCTGTGAATCTACAAGAAAATATACATTTAAAGGATCCATACATATCTTAAATTTTATAAACCTTAATGAACTTACTAAATTTTAAAATGGCAACCATAAAATGTTTTGTGATAGTTTTGTAAAAGTATTCAAATTTCTAAGGATTTTATATAAATTCCAGAAATTTTTGGTCATTTGAGAGTAAAATAATTTTATCCTAATAATTTTGGAGAATCATTGTTTTTATTTAAATGAAAATTTGTGAATTATTCTAGGGGAATATACATGGAAAATAATCCCATGGACGAAATTTAGCTCCTAAAATTTTCCCTAATCATTCATCTATAATTTCACAATATTCATCTAGATGACTAAAATGTTTTGGTCAGTTTTGATGTTGAATCCCTTGTCACATACCCATGTTATCTCCTTGTAATTAAACTATAATTAATTACATTAATTATTGTTTTAAAAACCAAAACTGAAGTAGTATCTATATTCATAAAAAAAGGGTAGTGCAAAAGCAAACAATGGTAATTACAAAAGTGTGAAAAAATAGGTCCACTTCTTGAAGCCTCAAGGGTTAGCTCAGTTGGTCAAGTTCCTGTCATTAAAAATCACCTCTGCTATTGAGAGATCATGGGTTCAATTCTCTCTACACTCTCGGGGTCAGGCTTCGTGGTTGAGTAGGTAGGAAGTGATCCTTTTGGGTAGATCTTCCTAGTACAATATTCTGTGGACTAGTGGTCACTGATCTCTGTGGACCGTGAACCACATAGAAAAAAAATAGGTCTACTTCTCGATAAAATGCAAAAAATTCTAAGAATGACATGTTTATTCTTTATAATGGCATTTTCATTCCAGGTTCCTTTACAGGTAGTTTTTTTTACAAAACGACCCAAAAAGTACACAACTAAAAATGAATTTAACATATTAATAATTTGCACTACTCTAAGTTATTGGACCTTCGTAAATAGGAGGATTTGGGTCCTCAATCTTTATCAACTCCTTGATTTGTTGGATCATTTCTTCTTTAGTTTATCCAAATGGTTTAGGGTGGTTTGAAACCAATTTACGAAAGAAAGGGACAAAGTAACCATACGTTACAGTAGAAATAGGGATCGAAGAAAATTACATTTTGCCTTTAAGGAATTGTTACACTAAAAAATGTCACCATGACCATTTACAGTTAGTATGGCTCAATCAACAGTCATGCTACCCTCTTAGGCAAGCCTTATGCCTCTGCTCTCCATGTCAAAACTCCAAAAAAGAGAGAAAGTCTTGTATAAATGTATTTATCTCTGGGGACGCAGGTTCTCTCAACCTTACCTGCGGGGACGCTCCCAATGTTCACAAAAGCTGCGTCCAAAGACGCTCTGTATGTAAAGGGACAGGTGCGTCCCCCTGTAAAGGTTAGAATGCGCAAGTTTCATCTTTAAAAAGTTACTTGTGGTCATTTCTAGAGCATTCTAGAAGGTTGTTCGACGTGTATTGGGCGCCTCCAGATGGTTCATGCACTCCTATCAAAGAGGAACTTATCCCATCAATAAGGGAGCTATCCCACCCAAAGAGGGGATTATCCCATTGATGGTGGATCTGATTAACCTCCTCTTGAGCACTATAAATACAGGCATTGGGCCAGAAGGAGGAGAGGTTGAAGCTATACATTTTCTAAGGGTAAATGCTGCAGGAATTAGGACTCCCATTTAGAAGCTTGTGAGGAGAGATTGCCATCTTTGCTTGTTCTATTTGGAAGTGGGTGTGCTTTGTCAAAGTAAAGGAGAACTCTTGACGGACCCTGGGAAGGACTTGCACAACACCAAGGCTCAGGTTGTATTTGTTCTTTTTGTTACCTATTAATGCAAATGAGTCCATTCTTCTCAATAACTTGTTGTTTATGAGTTATTTCATGTGCTCCTTGGTCTACATGTTGAATATGCTTTGTTTTATGTTATAATCAAGTGCTATTTAATTGTTTGACTGTTGGTGATTACAGGTTTTGGAGAAAAGGAGGAGCTCATCCAGATCAACAAAGCTTGGACTTCTACAACAGCGTTTGGACAAAGGTAAGAACAAAACACTTGATATCTCATATCATAATGCATGTTTAGAGAAGGATAGATCTTGTTTGTCTTGTTTGTCACTAGAGAGTCTTAGGCTCCTAGGGAGGTTGGTTGTGTCCGCAAAATCGACTCTTTCTGCCTGACAAATTGGCGACTCCGCTAGGGAATCCATTAATGTGAAAAGTCTTTTCCTTTGTATGAACTTTGCTCTGCGAAAATTAGTTTATTTTTCTGGTTTTTGGCTCTGTGACTTTGTCTTTGGGTGGGTTAGCTTAGAGTTAGAATCCTTTTAGTTTTTCTTGAGTTTTTCAGTAGGACGCACCCTCTGAGTGCTGCACAGTGCGTCCCTGGATGCACTGTTGCTGTGTGCACAGAGCGGGCCCGCACCTGTTCTAACGGGTCGCCTGCGTCCCCTTGCTAAAAGTTGAGAAAACTCCATTTTTTGCTTTTTTACTCTTAGTTTTTGTTTTTTCTTAGTTTTTACTGCCCAGATTCATTAGTCCCTTGTCAAAGATCTTCACCTGAACTTGTTTCTATAGCATTGAGTGTTTTAGTGGATTTCATAGAAGTTTAAGCCCTAGGGTTTGATTTTTGAGTAGGTCTTGTAGTGACTTTGGCGGTAGAAGTTGTCAAGCCTTAGATCTCTCTGGTTTTGTCGACATTCTTAGAAGTCAGACCTGTCATAAAGTCTACCTGTGTGAGCAACTTACCATTGAGTTGTCTCGTTGGCGAATTTCGAAGTGCTCGTTGATTAAGTCTTGAATTCCATTTTACAAAAAGAACAAAAAGATTTGAGTTTTGTTTTGACTAGTCTTTTGATTCTGCATTAGCTAGTCCTTGATTTGATTTTGATCAAGTAAAACAACCTAGAATCATCTTTGTGAGCTTTTGCCTTGTTAGGTTTGTTTAGAGTAATTTCTCTTTTGATTTGCTTGTAAGTCAAGTTTTCATAGTTTTTGTAGCTTTTGAGATTGTTTTGTGTTAAGATAGGTTTATATGCTTTATTAAAAAGAGAAAATACAAAAATATCTCCTTTGAAAAGTTTTGTTTCAAGTAGCTTTGAAAGTTTTGAAAGAAAAAGAGTTTTTCGTGCAAGTAAAGAGTAGTCATGTTTGTGTGCTTGAAAAGAAAAAGAGAATTGTTTCTTTGATTGTCTTTTCTAAGGAAGTTGTTTTCTCTAAAATTTGCATTCTCTCAACTCTCTTAGTTAAGAATTTCATTGAAAAAGCAAAGTAGCGTAAATCATCTTAGGTGCATCTTTGTAGTGGTTGGAGTCGAGTCTACACACCATTGGTTTCACTTCCACTACCTTGTGACTTTAAAGAACAACCATAAAAGTAACGCTTAAAGTAAAATCGAAATAGTAACTTTTATTTACTAGGGCTCTGAAGCACCAATTTAGATCAGGCTAGTGTCTTGGAGTAGGTGAGTAATTAACTCTCCAAGACAACAAAACCAAACAAGTAGCTTATCTTGTGATAGATTAAATCTAATTGTCTCATTTGTACTCTGGGAAAGCTCCTCTTAAAGGAGAAGCACGAGCTCGTGTCCGAACCAGTGAGGGGATCATTCCCCCCTCATTGGGAACGACGCCAGACACGCACGTATTACAAACGGTAAACCTCGGATTAACCATTGTCGAGGAGCCAGGGGTCACTTGTCGGTAAACCTTGGATTATTGTCAAGGAGCCGGCAAGGGGATTGAGCTTGCTACTCTGCCCTTGCGTGCTGTCGGAGTTTAGACTGTTCCCCCAGGTGCATTTGTTGCGGTTGGTAACCTTAGTGGCCATTATCTTTAGGATTCTACCGAGGTGACGGTGGAGGGAAGGTCCCACTGTACCTGGAGCAGACGTCGGTTATACTCACTTGGATTTTCTGGGGGGTTCACTTCACTCGAGACGGTTAAAGTGGAGGAACTTGGTCCAGTCTATTCATTAAGCAGGTTGCCGGGGTAACTGTTCCACCCGCCATTTCTGTACTGAATCCAGCGAGGTTGGGCTTCATCACCAACTAGCGCTTTTGGTCCGGAAGACTACTGTTTGTGTTTGGTTTGACGCCCTAGATTCTTTAGGCGTGTGATTCAAATTTGTTTGGTTCTTTAGAGGCTTTAGGTGGTGTGATTTGAAATTTTATTTTGTTTTCGTGTGTAGTAGTTAAAAGTTTTTAGCTGTGGCGGAATTACCAAGACAGTCCCGTAGACTTCGGGGCAAGTCTCCTGAGATTGTTACCGGAATAGATTTGTTAAGAAAACTCCGTAAATCGCGGGGTGAAGATATTCCGGGTCAGTACGAAGGGTTAAAGGTCCTTGTAACTCCTCCTAGTGACAGTAGAGTAGGTTCACCTGAAGAAGGAGAATCTTCCTTGGTAGTCCATCCAGATTACCAAAGTTTAGAGACAGGTTATAATCCCGAAGCTGTTTCAGTTTCTGAACTTATTGGTAGTTTTTCGTCTGCTAGTGATACAGGCGAAGAACCTGAAATATCTGAACCTGTTACTCCAACTTCTAGTGTTCCAGATTCACCGAGAATAGAAAGAATTATCACCGAAAATCTTCCTACTAGTTTGATTGCTATAGAAGAACTTGCTCCAGAGGAGGATATAGGTGTCTCTAACCTTGAAGGTCAACTTACTATTGATCTAAGGGAGCGTGAATCCATCTTTTACAGTCCTCCTAGAAGTACTACTTGGTACCTTTCGTTAACCAATTTTTTAGACAACTCAGGGGTAGGTTTTTCTACACCTCGTACTCCTTTTCCACCTGGAGGTATTTATACTCCTGTAAATATGTCTGGTCAGTCGTCCGTGTTTACTCAAAGTCCTGAATCTTTCTTACACGGCGGTCCTTCTGTCCCCACTGGGTATCAATCTCTTTCTGGTACCTTTGCGGGAGCATCTCCTCAACCCGTTGATCATGGGTTATTATTTGGAAACAGTGGTAATGTACCATTGGGTGTAGGAGACATTTACATGATGTCAGGTTCAGTTCCCGTTTCTCAACCTCAAGGTGGCCAATTACCGCCTGGGGGGCAACCGCAGTTAACGCCTGGGGGGCAACCTCAAGGTACACAAATCGTGTCTGGGGGGCAACCTCAAATTTAGTATGTACCTATGGTGCAATACGTGCCTCAAGGTCAACCCCAGCCTCAATATGTACCCCAGGGTCAACCTCAGTATCAATATCAACCTCAAGGATGGCAACCTCAAGGATGGCAACCTCAAGGGTATCAACCCCAAGGTTATCAACCTCAAGGGTACCAACCTCAAGGTCAAGGTCAACCCCAGTATCAGTATTTACCTCAAGGTTATCAACCTCAAGGTCAATACTCGAGTCAAGGTTATCAACCGCCTCAAGGTCAGCCATATGTTCCAAGTATGGGAACTACACCTTACAATTATCAATCCTACCCTCAATCCGGTTATGGATCTCAGTATCCTCAACCTGTTATGGGTCAATACCCTGGAATGTTAGTGTGGGATCCATCACAGGGTCAACAGGTGTTGCAGCCAAGTATACAGATGGTTCCTCAAGCTGGACAACCCGTAGTTTCTGGTCCAACCCAGCAACCGCAACCTGTCCAGTCAAATGTTCAAACTTCTGTAACTTCGGTAGTTACTCAGTCACCAATTGCACCTAGTACTCCATCTCAAACGGCTGCTGCAACTACCGCTACATCTACCATACTTACTTCTGGAGTATCGATGGCTCCAGTTTCTACTGTCCCCACTACCACACCTCAGACATCTTTACCGTTGTCTGGATCTACGATTCAAACCACGGTCCAGATGCCTGTAGGTCAGCCTGGTATAAGTACAGTTGTCACTACTCAACCTCAATTTGTTCAACCTCCGTACCAGGGACAGTACCAACATGGGCAAGCTGTCCAACAACCGGTTTACCAGTATCAACCGTATCCTGGGTATACTTATCAACAACCTCAACAACCCCAGTACGGTCCGGTTAATCCTGGTTTTCCAGGAGGATATAATATCCCAAATGCGACTCCTGTTCCTAGTTATCCTGGATATCCTCCTCCTGGGGCTGGTATTGTGACCCAGAGTTTTAGAGATCCTAACCGGCAGTTACCGTTTATCGCAACTTTGGATTTACCAGACTTGACGCGCCTAACGAACGATCCAATTCAATATCTTCAGTTCTGGCCGCCAATGCCAAACAAGTTGCCCAGTGATATACCCAAGTTTGAAGGTAAGTCTGGAGAGGATCCGTCCAATCACGTGATGACTTACCACCTCTGGTGTGCTTCAAATTCTATCTCGGATGATTCGATCCGCTTACGTCTTTTCCAGCGTACACTCATTGGTCTCGCGGCCAAGTGGTACATTGAGTTACCACGGGCCTCTTTTTACAACTTTAGCCAGTTAGCTACCTCGTTCTTAACTCACTTTCAGTTGTTGGTCAGATACGATAACGGCACGGAGTTATTAACTTCACTAAAACAATCGACGTCCACGTATATTTCTGATCACATTCATGAGTGGAGACGTCGAAGAAGGCTAGTGAAAGTTTTTATCCTGAACCAAATCTTAGCTGAATGGTTTGTCAAATCATTATTACCGAAGATTACTGAAGATGTAGCTAAGGCCGGAGTAGTTACTGAGGAGCAAGTCATTGCTCAGGCACAATACCTTGACTTAGTTTACACTCAGTCGGGTACGTTACACGAGAAGATTCCGGATCTTCCAAAGTCGAATCAAATCGCTGCTGCTCCTTCGGGATCTCATGCCGCTGATGGTATGATTGGTATCGTGAATACAAAGAGCAAGAAGAAGTCTTCCAAGGCTTCAACTACTCCAATTATCACTTTGCCTGATTCTCCGACAGGAGAGTCTTCTCCTGAACTTACCGCCGATATTCACGCTGTAGAGTCATCTACGGCCAAATCAAAAAACGGTGGAAAGAAGAAAGGAAAGAAGAAGGCTAAAGCAGACAAGGCTCCGAAGGAGAAAATAGAAAAGTCGGAAACCAATGACGAAAAGCGCAAACCTCGATATCCTTGTCTTATTTGTGAAGAGGATCATTTTACGAGAGATTGCCCTCATCGGGCCGAGGTTGTGAAAATAGTCAAAGGTTCTCCCACTCCTGCTGTGTTAAAAAATCCATTTCCGGAGCAGGAGAATAAGATGATAGGTTCTTCTTCGAATGCCAGTGAAGAACCCATTTTGATGATGTCTCATGTGAGGATTGCGACTCGATCGCAAGATTATGGTAGTAAGAATCCTGTTGATGGTAAGGAAGCAGAATCTTCTCATTCTAATCCATCAACCTCAGCTCCTGGTTCCGATCCACTACAGATCGAAAAACCTAACCCGGACTTAGTAATTAAACCGCCCGCCAAGGGTGTACTTCGAAGGTCTGCTTTCAATCCACATGCGAGAGCGGCCCAGAATTACAACATTGTTGAGGACTTAGTTGTTTCACCCTCAGCAATGTCGGCGTTAGAAGTGCTGCAATCATGCCCAGCACAACGAAAATTGCTTTTGTCGGCTATCGGAGCTGTTGATGTTCAGGATCCGAATCTAATGATCTTCGATCTAGAAAATAGTACACCGCGTCTCCCCCATCAAATGGCTTTCCAAATTCCAGTGATAGTAAAAAACAGGCCTATTCATCGGACTGTGATTGATGAGGGAGCTTCTACGTGTATTATGTCGATTCAATGTTGGAGATCCCTTGGTTCTCCTTCGTTGAACCAATCCCCCACCATCCTTAAGGCCTTTGATGGCCGTGGGTTCCGTCCGTTTGGTATTCTACAAGAATTGCCTATAGGGGTAGAAGGTAAAACCGTTAGTCTGGATGTGGAAGTGGTTGATGCCCCTCTAGACTACAACCTTCTTTTGGGTCGAAGTTGGTCATATGCTATGACAGCGGTCGTTTCATCGGTCTTCAGAATAATCAAGTTTCCACATAACGGTAAGATCGTGACTATTGATCAGCTGACATACTTTTCATCCGACCCAGCCTCTTCAGAGAGTATCCAGCATGTCGGTAAGACGACAATCCCTTATAGGGACGTTGGTGTAGGTTTAGTTAAAGATTCCGGTTTACTGGGAACTTTTCCTCTCCCTCCACTCAACGTAGATCCTTCGTTTGCAACAATTCATATGATTACATCAGAAAACATTATTTATGATGATCCTTGGTTCGTCCCATCTGACTCTGAGGTAGACTCATTCGGTAATGTTATGCCCTTGAGTCCATATGAAATTGCTTATGAAGCTCTCATGTCTTTTACCGACTTTCATTCGACCGAGCTCGACCAAATGAATGTGGTCAGTGAAGAGTCACTTTTCACCTCACCCTTAGAACGGATAGCGTTTCCCGAAGTCGTGTCATCTGACGAACAACTTCGCGAAATCCTAAGTGTAGACGATCTACCATGGGAGGATCTCCATCACAGATCTTCGTTTTTACCTAAGGATGATGCTTTTGAAAATGATTTTTCATCTATCTTTACCGCTGAATATGTCAAAGACGCTCAGGATCCAACGAAACATTCTGATTCAGAGTTGAATTTAGGGAATATTTCTCGTACTATTCCCATTGATATTTCAGTGAAGCCCGGAATTGAGGAAAACATTCATATAGGTGCCGCTTGTACAGAAGAAGAAATCCAAACTTACAAGGCCCTATTCCAAGAATTCCGCGATGTGTTTGCCTGGTCTTACGAGGAAATGCCGGGAATCGATCCTGCCATTGTTGTTCATGAAATAAAGACCTACCCGGATGCTAAACCCGTCCGGCAACGGTTGCGTCAGATTCACCCTCGAAAAGCGGCTGCGATTAAAGCAGAAGTCGAAAAGCTGTTGAAAGCAGGTTTCATATATCCGATCCCGTTAACGGATTGGGTATCGAATATTGTTCCGGTCAACAAGAAACAAGGAACAATAAGAATCTGTATCGACTATAGGGATATAAATCGAGCTTGTCCAAAAGACAACTATCCTACGCCTTATATCGATCAAATTATTGATGATTGTGCCGGAAGTGAAATGTTTTCCTTTATGGATGGTTTTTCGGGCTATAATCAAATCAATATTCTACCTGCCGACCAACCAAAAACGGCATTCATTTGTCCATGGGGGACATTTGCTTATTGCAAATTACCTTTTGGGCTTAAGAATGCCGGGGCCACTTTTCAACGGGCAATGTCTTATGCATTTCATGACATCAAGCACATTGTGCAACCGTATCTCGATGATTTGCCTGCTCATTCTTTACATCGAGCTGATCACCTTGTCCACCTACGAGCAATCTTTATGAGGTGTAGGCATTATCGAATTCGGTTGAATCCCCACAAGTGTGTTTTCTGTATAGAAACAGGTCGATTGCTGGGATTTGTTGTTTCAAAAGCCGGCATTCGCGTCGATCCCTCGAAAGTCGAGGCTATCATCAAATTGCCTCCTCCTTCGAGTTTGCGCCAACTCCAAAGTTTGCAAGGGAAAGCGAACTTTTTACGCCGATTCATCCCAAACTACGCCGAGGTCACTAAAGGTTTTACACGGTTGTTGAAACAGAACGCACAATTCTTTTGGGACGAGATTGCTCAACAATCTTTTGATGCACTTAAACACGCGTTGACCCATGCACCGTTGTTGCATCCTCCCAACTACAACCAGGATTACTTCTTATACCTCGCAGCTTCGCATTCCACCATTGGAATGGTGTTAGTTCAAGAAGATGAATTCGGAGCAGAACATGTGATATATTATCTTAGTCGGACCTTAAATCCCACTGAGTTAAAATATTCGCATGTGGAGAAATTGGCCCTGGCAGCCGTTCAAGCTGTCCAGCGTTTCCGTCACTACATTCTTCTCCGTAAAACTACAGTTATTTCGGATTGCAACCCTATGATTTATATTTTGACAAAACAACTGCTAGGGGGCAAGTACTCTAAATGGATTGTTATCCTGCAAGAGTTCGACTTGGAGTTCGAGAAGTCCAAGTCTAAGAAATCCTTAGTTTTTGCGGAATTGATGTGTGATTTCCCGAGTGCTGACACAGAGACTGTGGCAGAAGAGTCCATTCCGGACGAATCTTTGTTTCTTATCAGTACTGTAGATCCGTGGTACGGGGATATAATCATCTATCTCCAGACCCAAACCTTTCGGCCTGAAGCTTCCAAAGCAGAACGTCGAAAAATTCGGTTTCAATCCCAGCAATACAAAATTATTGGAGATACACTTTATCGCCGGGGGGCAGACTTAGTTTTTCGACGTTGTTTAACTCACGAAGAGGCTGAGAAGGTTTTGAATGATTGTCACTCTGGAGCATGTGGCGGTCATATGTCTGGGTATGCCACAGCCCAGAAGGTGTTGCGCGCTGGCTATTTCTGGCCGTCTATGTTTAAAGATTGTATCATTGCTGTCAGGAAGTGCCACAACTGTCAAGTGTTTGATCGCAAGATGCGCGCTCCACCTGCTCCTCTCCACCCTATAATTGTCGTTGGTCCATTCGCCAAATGGGGTATCGACTTTATTACTTGTAACCCTCACTCGGCCGGGGGCATGCGTATATCATCCTCGCGGTTGATTATTTTACTAAATGGGCCGAGGCGATGCCTACATTCGACGCAAGCGGCAAAACAGCTGCAGTTTTCGTATTCAATCATATCATAACTAGGTTTGGTGTCCCACAAGCAATCATTACTGACCATGGGAGCCATTTTCGAAACATCATGATGACTGAGCTTACAAGCCAGCTTGGTTTGCGCCACGATAGCTCTACTCCTTATTATCCGCAAGCCAACGGTTTGGTTGAGTCTATCAACAAAGTTCTGGTTATCATGATCCGACGAACCATTGGTGTTCATCGGTCGAATTGGCACAACATGTTATTTTCAGCGCTATGGGCATACCGAACTTCAGTGAAAAATTCAACAGGGTTCACTCCTTTCCAGCTAGTTTATGGCTTGGAAGCTGTGTTACCCATTGAATGCGAAATCCCATCACTTCAAATGGCTGTCGAATTACTTCCAGCTACTTCCGAAGAGGAGAAACGTTTATTGTACTTAGCTAAATTAGATGAGACTCGACGTGACGCTACATTGGCAATCGAGACTCACGCGAAACGAATGAAAGCTCAGTATGATAGAAATGTAACCCCTCGAAGTTTTTCGGAGGGAGACCTAGTGCTATTATATGATCAAGCTAACGATAAGCTAGGTGCTGGAAAATTCGTTCCTATGTGGCATGGACCCTACATTGTAAAGCGAAAGCTAGCAAAAGGGGCTTATGAGCTGGTTGATTTTGATGGGGACTCTTTGGGTAAACCCAGAAATGGACTTTACCTAAAGAGGTATTATGCTTAAAAGGTGGGTATGGAGAAATTTTTAGATAGGATAGATTTTCTTTCTAGCTAGCGTGTTTGTTAGTTTAGTCAGTGTGCTTAGCTTAGAGAGTGTGTTTTTCGTCGTTATTCTGGCTTATCTTGGTTTTACTCTTGATATTGCAGATGTCGACGCCTCTCCAAACATACATTGGATTTGCTGATGGTGCTTGTCGTAGTACACGGAATATCTCTTCCGCAGCTTGGGTTATCTATTCGCCCTCTGACGAGTTAGTTTCTATGCATGGGGTAAGCCTCGGTCAAACAACGAACAACATTGCAGAATACAGTGCAGTGGTTGAATTATTATCCGAATCTATTTCATTTGGAATTCGACGTTTGATAGTGAGGTTAGATTCTGAACTTGTTGTATTACAGCTTAATAGAGTTTATGCCATTAGAAATCCTGTGTTATTAAGGTTGTTTTTGAGAGTGCGTCTCTTGGAACGTGAATTTGATTACATTGAATATCAGCATATTCCAAGGTCTTTAAATACATTAGCAGATGCAATTGCTTCTCGAATGTTGGACAGACATTTACGATAATCATGCAAGTAAATTTAAAAACATTTCATCACATATGTTAAACAAGATAAGCCGGTAATAGTGATATATATATAGATAGGAGTGTGTCAAAAAATATACATCGTCTTCGATCATAGGTTGAAAAACACCTTATGATCGGCAAAAATGATAAAGTACAAAAAGCCAAAAATGTCATATGTGTCTACAAAAGTGACTAGTCAATCACTGGTGGTGCTCCCTATACGACACCACTGCATGGGCTACCTTACGCAAAAATCTCCTAAACGGTCCAGGGACTGCGACTACAAAGCGCTGAAGCCTGATAGGAATGTCATCCATAGTAGTCTCAGGCATATCTGCCGTCAGACGCTCTAGATCATGCTCCAACTCAGCTAGTACTTCTGCAGCCGCGTCCTGTGGGGCCGGTACCGGTGCAACTGGGTGTCTCCTCTCAAAAGGCCGAAGGTTGGCTGGGCGCTGTGGACCAACATCTGCATTTTGAAAATTTTTACTGTCAGTTTTGAGACGATATATATAAAAACAAAAAAATACATAATTTAAAAACTTGTGAAAAATAAAGTACCTCTGTCATCCCATTGTTCTCCCTGTGGAAGAACCATGTCCGGATCATGTCGAAAATCTACTCCGGCGTACGAAAAGTCCTGGATCGAGAAAACCTAGTCCTCCAACCAGTGAAAGTAACTATCAGAAAATCGAACAACTGCCGCGCCCTCGTCAGGATGCCGGGCCATCACCGCAACCCATCGTACCAGCTTTGGCTCACGAGGACCCAAGATATCAACAGTGAGTTGCTGAGGGATCAGCATCGGAACTCTCTCTAAGGCAAAGCTCACGACTAAAGGCCCATATCCAAAAGTTTTCAGTCGTCCGTTCTTTGCCTTAGTCAGTTGGCTCTTCACATTAGCCGACACAGCATCACACCAGTTGAAAATGGTGCCTTGGTAACAGTCAATTGCCATCCACATTTGGGACCCAGAAGCAATGTGTAAAGCGGCTGCGCCGCAAATTCTGGTAACCGTGAACGCTATAACTTTGAGCTCACGCAGAAAGATGTGTTTGATCTCCACGCCTTTCGAATGGTGTGCACCAATCTTCCCGGAGACTAACAAGGGATTGGCCACCCGGCCTAGTCCCGGCTAGATTGAGTTGCTCGCCTCTGTTTGGCAAGCCAGTGAGAAAGTATACATCCGAGGGCTCTATCTCGAGCTGGTGCCCTCCAATGTAAAAGCATTGCTCTTGAACGTTCCATCTCTCAACCAGCCATTCTAAGAATCTTACCTGAGCCCTCATGCCCGGTATGGCCCAGTATTTGTATAACTCGCATGCTTTTAGGGCATCCAGGGAAGGTTGGTGTTCTATTGCAGCTTCATCAACCTCTTCGTGCTCTCTTTCTCTCCAATCCAACATGGTGAGTGTCCTACACACCAAGAAATAATGATTAGAATTAATTTGGGAAAATTTGAATGGTTATTTGTGAGGATTGGGGTTTCAAATTCCGCGTTCCACGGAGGACGCACCCCGCGTTTGGAACACAGGGCGTCGGGACGCAGCTGGATTGAAGGTGGGCTGCGTCTCCTGACCATTTTCCTGTATAGGAAAAAGTCGGGGGACGCAGGTCACCCAAAGAGCACCTGCGTCCACCGAGGAGCGCATTTTGAAACCTAAACCCTCCCAAAAAACAAAACTAAAACCTAAAAAACAATTTTAATCGGATAGAAATGAAGAGTAGGATGTTGTAAAATACCTGGAAGAGACGGCGTTCGATTCTGATGGTCGGATTTTCCGCAGCGACCACGGGAAGTTTCTTGCCCAAAAGCCCTTTGTTCAACCTCAACAGTAAAATGGTAAAAATGACATGGTAAAAAGTCTTTTTATAGGTTTTTTGGATGAATTTGTTCATTTTTCACCCGGAAAAGATGTTTTTCGATGTATTTTTGCCTATCTTAAACATGTATGAGTAATGTGTTGCTTTTGTGCAGGACAAAGAGATTTACAAGGAAAATTGTCATTTTTCACGAACCAAAATATTAGAGTCATCTTTTAAGCCCTTTTCTGACTCCTAAAATATGAAAATATTGTTGAGCGTTTCTTCTACACTCGTTAAAACGGAATTAAAAGACGGTCCCCTTATAGCTCTTTTCTGACCGTAAAATCAGGAAAAGATTGCCGGGTTTTTGTCGTTTCAAACTCGATACGGAAATAAAACGACGTGTCCTTGATCGCTTTTTACTTTTCAGGTCAGTGGCACTAATTATGAAAGTACTCCTTGGTCGCAAGATCAAGCGGTTCCCCCAGGTATTATTTTATACTTTTTCGGGCTTGAGGGACACAAATCTACGAAAAAGTTCAACTTGGAGTCTTCTTAAGTTTTTCAGACTCTCTAAAATTGAAAAACACCGAGTTTCTCCTATACTGGGCTCGTTAAACATTTCACAGTAAAGGACCTGTTCAATTACAAACAGGAACGAACCACTCCTTCCTAGGGTTCGAATCAAAACTAGGTTGGACTCATCTGAAGGATGAGCTTATAATCAAGCATATGTTATCCTCCTCAAGCTTGTTAAAAATAAAGAGGTACTTGCCAGAAATGGTGGGGGAAAAGAGAGAAGAATGAACCTGTTTGTTACCTTTTGTCTCAAAAGAAACTTTATTACCACTCTTGAACACGACACTTTTCATTCACCTGGGTTGGGAAATCTTTTACCTCACAGTTGATCAAACCACTTTGAAAGTCTTTAACCGGGTTCCGGGGATTAACTTTGAGTTATTCGTCACCAAGCCATTTGTCTTGTCGTTATGTGTTCAAGAGGTCTGCAAGCAAAACTTTCATCTGCAAAATACTGTCATCCATTTGACCATCCCTGAGTCAGTCCTTACAGCAACATTTCTTCAACTTGAACAATGATTTCGTGTTGCGGGCTTGCCTGCAACGGGTCGCTTTCTATCGACATCAGCACATTATCTAGAGAGATGACTTAGAAATCGTCAGTACCTTGAAGTCTGCATGCATCAATGGCAGGTTTCTCGCCTTTGACGTCAGTTTACATCAATGACTTTCGATCGAAGGATTCCGTGAAATGTTCGACATCAACTCATTCATTCACATCTCATGGATTGTACTGGGTACTTTGAGAACCATTGACATTACTGGCGGTCTCTCTCACGCTTGTTAACAGTTTACATCATCGACTGGTAATCAAGTGGTTTCTACCATGTTCGACATCAACTCATTTATTCGCATGGCTAGAATCGTACCAATTCGGGAAGTAGAAATGAAGACCCTGGATCTAGTTTCCACCATCCAGGCTGCGAGGAGTTTTGTATTCATTATCTAAGTAGACTAATCATAAACAGATGGCTACGTCCATACTGTGTCTACAAAAGTCTATGATTGTGATGTACTGCAAGATCATTCCTGTATCAGAGTAGTTAGTCTGTTAGTTAAAATTTTGATCTAAGTATGGGAATGCCTACCTCAGTGATGATATAATCTTATACATGTATTTTGTGTTGAAAATTGCAGGTTCTGACCAGGCTCTCCACGGGATAATCCTTGAAATGATAAAGCACTTCACCCTTCCTAGATATTACAAACCCTAATCTATTCCAGGCTTCGCACTTTAGGGGGCAATCTGTTACACTAAAAAATGTCACCATGACCATTTACAGTTAGTATGGCTCAATCAACAGTCATGCTACCCTCTTAGGCAAGTCTTATGCCTCTGCTCTCCATGTCAAAACTCCAAAAAAGAGAGAAAGTCTTGTATAAATGTATTTATCTCTGGGGACGCAGGTTCTCTCAACCTTACCTGCGGGGATGCTCCCAATGTTCACAAAAGCTGCGTCCAAAGACGCTCTGTATAAGGGACAGGTGCGTCCCCCTGTAAAGGTTAGAATGCGCAAGTTTCATCTTTAAAAAGTTACTTGTGGTCATTTCTAGAGCATTCTAGAAGGTTGTTCGACGTGTATTGGGCACCTCCAGATGGTTCATGCACTCCTATCAAAGAGGAACTTATCCCATCAATAAGGGAGCTATCCCACCCAAAGAGGGGATTATCCCATTGATGGTGGACCTGATTAACCTCCTCTTGAGCACTATAAATACAGGCATTGGGCCAGAAGGAGGAGAGGTTGAAGCTATACATTTTCTAAGGGTAAATGCTGCAGGAATTAGGACTCCCATTTAGAAGCTTGTGAGGAGAGATTGCCATCTTTGCTTGTTCTATTTGGAAGTGGGTGTGCTTTGTCAAAGTAAAGGAGAACTCTTGACGGACCCTGGGAAGGACTTGCACAACACCAAGGCTCAGGTTGTATTTGTTCTTTTTGTTACCTATTAATGCAAATGAGTCCATTCTTCTCAATAACTTGTTGTTTATGAGTTATTTCATGTGCTCCTTGGTCTACATGTTGAATATGCTTTGTTTTATGTTATAATCAGGTGCTATTTAATTGTTTGACTGTTGGTGATTACAGGTTTTGGAGAAAAGGAGGAGCTCATCCAGATCAACAAAGCTTGGACTTCTACAACAGCGTTTGGACAAAGGTAAGAACAAAACACTTGATATCTCATATCATAATGCATGTTTAGAGAAGGATAGATCTTGTTTGTCTTGTTTGTCACTAGAGAGTCTTAGGCTCCTAGGGAGGTTGGTTGTGTCCGCACAATCGACTCTTTCCGCCTGACAGGAATAAATTTATTGGTTTTTGCATGTGAAAAAGGCTCATCACTTTTGACTAGGAGATTTTCCTAAGTTCCCCCTAGTGGTATCATGTTCTAGCTAGGGGTTGGCCAATAGTAGACAAAGGAAGTACAACTGAGCCTATGGATGGGTGGAGAAGTGCTCTTCCTCGATCAATTTGTTGAGTTGTCTTCAATCTTAGATAAGTGTCTTACTTGGCTTTCAAATTCATATACAAATCATGTATTTATAAGTTATAGATGAAATTATATGTGTGGACATGTGACTGTGTTGAATTGAATGAGAACTATAATGCATGGAAAATGTAGGAAATTCTTATTATATAAATTTAATAATGCCTTTTTTATGGTCTTAGGGTTTTATTGATGTTGCTTGTGTATGATATTCATGAGGATCCATTTAATTGTAGATCCCTTTGCACATCCCACTTTATGGATGTTGTGCTTGAGTTTTGACAATATATACCCATGGGATAGTAAGCCTAAAAAATTCTCAAGTTATAATAGCTAAGTGAATTTCAGTACTATATGATATATGTGTTTGGTTTACCTGAGCATGCTTGAAAGATAGGTAATTTTGCATGTGAAAATTATCACCTATTTGGATATTTATTGGTTTATGGTTTACTTATATCCATGATTATAAGATATCATATGTGAATCCATAAATGAATATTCTAGGGAATTTTAGATATTGGTTATTCAAGGCTAGTCTTCACAAAACATCTAAATTGATACTTAAATGTATTCACTTATCGATATATGTATCTACTTTGGATAACATGAGATTTTATTTTTAGATTAATATAGCCATGTCTTCTAAGTACAAAACTTCAAGCTTGGACTACAATGTTATTGTTGGTTTTGTTTAGAGTTAATGGGATAGATATGGGATGGACTTCCTATGTAATCAATTTGAGGATTGGGTAGTCATAGTGTAGTTGGGTGTTATTTACAAACTAATATCTATTGCATATAGTATTGCAATTGGGTTCACTTATATATATATATATATATATATATATATATATATATATATATATTGAAACTAACAATACTAATAATTAAATATAATAAATATTAATTAAAAAGGTCATGTCTAAACAATCATGGCTATTTGTAAGGGTACCTTAGGCTATATTAAGCCAAGCCCTATTCATTGTAACACCATTACCATTCATTAATCATTTCATTCTTTTATAAATCAATATATTTTATCGAGCACTCAAGATTACATACATCATTTGGTATCAAATCCCATGGTTTCAAAAACCCATGGTATTGGAAAGATAAGATGATAAATAAATAAATAAAATAAGGAAGAGTAAATTTCGATTTACCATGAGTGGTTTATAAGCCTCCATTTTTGGTAAATTGTTGCCCCATGGTTTGTGTCTATATATATAGTGGTAACTTTTCTAAAAAAATAAAAATTAAAAGAGAGAGAGAGAGAGAGAGAGAGAGAGAGAGAGAAATATTTAATCAAATTTAGTCAAAAATCATCGAAAACCCCACTAATGACTAAGACAATGTCTATGAGTGAATTCAATAGAATATTGATCAAAATGGAAGAGCAGAAAGACCAAAGTGATGAAAAGTATGAGGCACTTCAGAAGGAGATACAAGAGAAGCATGCACTATTATAAGTATAGATCGATCAAAATCGTGATATCATATAACAAGAACAAGCAAAGCTAAAGATCTTGGTTGAAAAAAATCACACTCAATTAAAATACCAATTCACTATATTAGAAAGTCTCATAACAAAAATTGCCAAGTCGTAAAACATGAACAATACACAATAAAAATCTTCAAATTCTTCAAAAACATCAAGCCTATCTAACATAATAAACCCATAAATAAATATACCATTGAATGCGCCTAAAACACCAAACCCACAAATAAATATACCTCCTCATGGCATGATGATTTTGCTGGTTGACGTAGCTCAAACAGGTGTTCTAGCCTCAAGTGGTGTCAGTGAGGCTAGGAACACAAAGCGAATGATCCGAATGGGATAATTAGTTTGTTGTACTGAATTCCTTTTCAGAATATGTTAAAAGTGCTTAAGGATTCATGAGGTTAATTGCAAGTTTAAACATGAGATTTTGAGTGTTTTTATGTAAATTTTATGTACAAATTAACATAAACAAATGACTGAATAGCAACATATAACAAACATGAACATCACCAAAAATAGTATCACAACAACACAAGATGAAGGAGTTCACCTCGCTTGGGCTACATCTCCTTGGTCCAACTTCCAATGGCTTGGCCCTCTCTATTATGCTCAAAAGTGTGAATACATCAGTTTACAATGCTCAGATAGCTCTGAAACCAATTTCAATGGCTCTAGAATGCCAAAAAATGCCTGTGTAGCCTCTTTTGGCTCCTGATTTGGTTATAAACTGAAGAAGTTATGGCTTCCCCAAGTTTTTCTACTAATCACACTGCAAATTCCCCAAAATCCGGCACCACCCTACAATTTCGCCTAGATTTCTGCTAATCGGGCACCATTTCCATTGATTTCAGGGTGAAATTATCAGTCACTTTAATTAGCCTCTAACGCCTAAAATCCACAATTTCTGGCCACACGGGGGCCACGTGCCCAGGGCTAAGGCCAATAGCCCGCCCTCGCTGGCTGGGGCCCCCGCTCCTTTCGTTGGTGGTCACATACGGTGCTGTGTCAAAGGGATAGCCCCCATGGGCTAGCCCCTCCCCGGATTGGCGCAGACATAATGTTTAAATAAATGTCGCTACCCATATATATTAAGAACTATGGTATGGCGTATTGGTTGGAGGCTTGTCTTGATACTTGGAGGTCACGGGTTCAACCCCCGCCGCTTCTGCCCGGACCCTTGACCAAAATTTTGGTGGCCCTCTGATCTGAAATGGGGCTCTAAAAGGCTTCTTTTCAACTTACAAGAACCTCTCCCACTCCAAAGCTTAAATAATTTCCAAGATCTATGCTTATGATTGATAATTTGTGGAATTAAAAGTACTTGAAATAGTTGTAAGCTTGTGTTTTCCTTTAACTGCTTAATTGCCTTAAGTTTATTTGCTTAAACTGATATATAAACACACATAATAGTAAATGCAGCAAATAAACAAACCATAAAGACAACAAGTTTAATTAGGAGTTCACCCTACTCTTTTGGGCTACGTCTTTGTGAGCTCTTGTCAACTCGACTTGGCTCTTTGGGATTATGGTAATGCTTCTTTTACAAGTTCCACACTTAACTCCATAGGTTTACAACTGTACATATGGGCTTATAATACCATCTTACCCCTGGATGTCCTTACTCTGCAGATAGATCTAGGCTTCTCTAGACTAGACTCCTTCAATTAGTGCCCTGAGCTATCTTGAGCTCTAGCTTGCACCAGCTCCCTCAGAATTCTGTTTACTGTCTCTAGAACTCCTTCTTTTGTCTTTAGCACACATCGAACATCAACAATAGCTTGATCATTTGATCTCTTTACTATTCTTTGAAACTTCATTATAGCCTCACGGCTCTTAGAAGTCTATTTTGAGCTCTCTGGCTCTGCGGGTCTGCCTCCAACCTCTAGTGGCTTTGCCTCTATCAAGCCTCCAACCTCTAGTAGCTCTTTTGCTATCCTCCCAACCTATGGTGGCTCTCTATGAATCCTCGGCTCTACGACTCTCTGGCTTTGCAACTCTGCTGCGCTCAAGATATCTGGCTCTGCAACTCTGTTGTACCCAGCTCTCTGAGGAATCACCCCTCTGCCATCACCCCCAACCTCTGGTGGTTTCTTTGGCTTTCTCTGGAACTATGGCTCTGCCTCCAACCTCTGGTGGCTCTGCCTCTATCAAGCCTCCAGCCTCTAGTGGCTCTTTGCCTAGCTGTGAGCTCCCTCAAGGGAGACTTTCTCTCTCAAGGGAAAACTTCTGAAGGGAGACTCGCTTCTTTGCTTGGCTCTCTGGCCTTTGAAGAATCCTCCGACTCTGTGGCTTCCATCCATTCCTCTGTGTGCAATCATCAGGAATCATTACTCTGTGGCTCTGTGTCCAACCCTCTGGCTCTGTGGTTCCGTGGCTCTGTGTTTGGCCCTTTGGCTCTACGTGCTTCATAACACATTCCTGTTACAGAAACGCCCGCTTATAGCATGGCACAGGTGTGATGGACTGTTTCCAATGGGAATGACACAGTTGGTCATTCTTCTGCCTACATTCTGAAAATGGCAGCATAATAGAAACACACAGGAAAACTCACGAAAAACACATCATGAGCCTTTAGGTGGGACTCAAATAACATTTAATTGTCCCTATAATCCTTTCGGGTTCGCACAATAGCTTGTTCATCGTCCACTGTCTGATCAATGATCGATAATCAACGACTGACAATCATTTCAGGTGGCCCACTTGCACGGAGATTACCCACCCGAAAAAGCAGTTCTCTCTCTCCTGCGGCGTGCTACGTGTCGAATGGTGTATGGAATCGGGTGAATCCCTTCCAATACCACTTATCGCCTGAAGCCCACCCGAAATACCGTTTACAACCCTTCTTCCGGGACTCAAAATATATGCAATCGCACCTATAAACCCATCAGGTCCGTCTTGTCATTGCAAATCGTAATCGCACAGGCAGGAGGTCAAAACATCAATACAAGGGAAATACATAGGAAATCCGCAAATCCGGATTTCAAATATTATTCAATCACATTCATAAACCTCATCGGGTCCATGCTTTGATCGCTAATCACAATCGCGTCTCACATATGTCAATGGCCCTTTATATTTGTTGCGATCCCGTTTGCCGATCTTCCGATCCGACTCACCGCCATCGCAAGTCGCTCTATCCGGGGCTCTGATATCGTGTGAAGGCCTACCTCCGATGCGATATGCCGGAGGTCGCAATCAAGGAGTCCTTCCATCTCTGCTTAAGTCCTCCCTTTAACCTCTTCCAATGTGATTTCCCTTAAAGAGCCTTTTAGTTCATTTTTATAAGAAATTGCCTCCTTTTCTAAGGATAATGGGCAATCTTCTTTTTACAATAACTCCTTCATCCGGAGTCCATTTTGGTCCATTCAAATTGCCTTAGATTCAGAATGAAGAGATCTATGCAATGAGACTATTTCCAAGAGCATCCTTTGTCTTTCATTTTCCTCTGTGAGGAATATTTTTAGACTTAGAGTCTATACTAGATCCATTTTGGATCACGTCTTCCCACTAAAAAACTTTTGGACTCCAAAAGACTGATATACTGATCTAAATAGTAACTGAGAGTATGTCACCCTCTTCTTTCAGCCTCCATACACTTGCCTTGCATAGTGCCTCTGAACCAAAGCCTTTGAACACTTTCCTTCCTGGATGTGCTGGTCCTCCTGGGAAGAACTGTCTTCCTCCTTGACTTCATGCAAAACTCCTACTAAGAAGGTTACAGAAGGTAGTTTGAACTTCTCTTCCTTGATCATTGATCCAAGGTGGCTCAAACAAATGTGAAGTTACATCTTCTTCACAAAAATTTACATTTGTATCTGTTTGACATATTGTCAACAACAACTGTTAACAACAATAGAATTACAGACAACAACTGGATGGCCTAAACTCTTGCTTCATCAAAAGAAACAGATTTCACATCTTGTGCACATCTCCATGTCTTTACATCTTCATACAAATGATTGACTAGATAACAAGCCAACAAAACATGCCTTTAAAACAATTGACCCTTCAAGTCAAGCATGTAGAAAAAGAACTTTAGGATTCTTTTTCAAAGATGAAACGCTTCATCATTATCTCCATCTTGGAGACCAATTCAACTTTTTCCAAGTCAACATTAACATTACATGCATGTTTACAACAAAGTAATCAACCATTCAAGTTAATCACACATACATGTTCAAATACAAGGAAATCATCAACATACCTGTGTTCATGTATATCATTTTTATGCATACATTTCATCCTTCAACTTTTGCTTAAGTACACTGTACTTTCAAAGCTAAAATGAAAATGATTTAGCTGCAATAAAGTGAGTCTGCATACTCAAATTTTCCATTCACCTTCTTGGTAAAACCCTGCAACCTGCATTCTATTAGCAAATAGATGCATTATATCAATAGACATGCAACCTTTAATTGGATAAGAACTCTAACCATTTCTTACCAATCCATTTCAAAGGTGTTTCCTTTGTCTGCACATCGTCATCAACATGTGAATCATCCTGAAACACATCGATTATGAAAACTTCTTTTCCATTCTTGCCATTCTCTCTTTCCACCTTCTTCAAGTTTCGTGGAAGCATTGTTGGATTCAGATTCCAATACTTTTCAACAATTTGTCCTTGCTTATGGCAATAAGTGCAACACATGTGCATCTTCTCAACAACATGATTTGCCTTGTCCAATGGACCTTTGGCTTCTTGATTCTTTTCCTTCAAAATTTTCCTGTATGTGGCCATTCTCTTCCAACATATAGAAACATTATGGTTATCCAAACCACAAAAGGAACATGCAATTCTTTTCCCATGCTTATATGGAAATTTATCATGCTTTACATAATCAAAAGGAATATGATTAAAACCAGATTTATACCTTTCTCTTTCACCTTTATTACCTTCATGAGGAGGTGAATTGAATGAAGAAGTAGCTCCCTTTGGAACACCATCAACCTCTTCAATGGTTTCAGAGTTTCCACAACTCTCTGGTTCAAGTGTATGCTTATGAACACCTTCTTCCTGAAAATGATGTTTCAAGCTATTGCATTCCCCATGAATACAATCTTTACACTTTTGAGGTAGAAGACCTGAAATGAAACTCCTTCTAGGAACTGTTTCAATTGCCTTCCTGGCTACTTTGGAACTTTCTCCATAAGATTGTCCATAGCCAAGACCCAAATACTTAGGCCTTTCCTCAACCATTATTGGCTCAACAATACCTTGTGCATGTTTGCCCAATCCTTTTCCTTCATAGCCCATTTTTAACATTAACTTGGACCCTATACCTCTTGTATGTTTTTCAAAAGAACCAACATAATCATTCTTAGAGGAATTTGAAGAAAAACTAGAATTGTTTACCTCTTCTTCAAGCTGATACTTGACTAAGGCTTCTTTGGCAACAAGGAGTTGTATCTCCAACTCATGCATCCTTTCTAGGTTCATATTTTCAATATGAAGTTGTCTCTCATTTTCCTGCAATTTTTCAGAAAGGAACTGCTTCTCTTCCTTCATGGAATTCAACTGCTCTTGAAGTATGATGCTCTTCCTTCCATCCTCATACATTTCTCTCACCATATCCATCATGATGAACAAGTCTTGCTTCATGTCTTCATCAAAGAATCTTGTGAAGAAAGAAGAATTTGAGGACTCACTTGTAGAAGTAGTCATTATCAAAATGAACAAAAGAAATTCAAACAAGATTAACAAAGAGCTTATTCAAGCAACCTTTTGCAACAAACCTCTTGTGCTTCAAGGATTGCTTTGAGGTCCTTTGGAATAAGAAGAATGCCTTCAACCCTTCTTCCTTCTTGTCCTCTCCTGGACTTAGCTATCAATAGCTTTCACCTCTGCAAACTCACACAAAAGTCATCAAACAATCAATCCTTGACTATTTAAACACCTTTCAAGTTAAACAAGCAAATAGATTGCTCTATCAATCAAGCATCCACCCCTGTTACCACCTGCATCATGGTACCATCTGCTCTAGTATAACCAGCTCCGATATAACCTTCTTTGAAGGTGGGGTTAATCAACCTGATGCTCTGATACCACCTTCTTTGAAGGTGGGGTTAATCAACCTGGTGCTTTGATACCACCTACTCTGAAATGGGGACTTAAAGGCTTCTTGTCAGCTTACAAGAACCTCTCCCACTCCAAAGCTTAAATAATTTCCAAGATCTATGCTTATGATTGATAATTTGCGGAATTAAAAGTACTTGAAATAGGTGTATGCTTGTGTTTGCCTTTAACTGCTTAATTACCTTAAGTTTATTTGCTTAAACTAATATATAAACACACATAACAGTAAATTCAGCAAATAAACAAACCATAATGACAACAAGTTTAATTTGGAGTTCACCCTACTCTTTTGGGCTACGTCTCTGTGAGCTCTTGTCAACTCGACTTGGCTCTTTGGGATTATGGTAATGCTTCTTTTACAAGTTCCACACTTAAATCCATAGGTTTACAACTGTACCTATGGGCTTAGGATACCATCTTACCCTGGCTGTCCTTACTTTGCAGACAAATCTAGACTTCTCTGGACTAGACTCCTTCAATTAGTGCCCTGAGCTATCTTGAGCTCTAGCTTGCACCAAATCCCTCAAAATTCTGTTAACTGTCTCTGGAACTCCTTCTTTTGTCTTCAGCACACATCGAACATCAGCAATATCTTGATCATTTGATCTCTTCATTGTTCTCTGAAACTTCATTACAGCCTCATGGCTCTTAGAAGTCTGTTTTGAGCTCTCTAGCTCTGCGGCTCTGCCTCCAACCTCTGGTGGCTTTGCCTCTATCAAGCCTCCAACCTCTGGTGGCTCTTTCACTATCCTCCCAACCTCTGGTGGCTCTCTACGAATCCTCGACTCTACAGCTCTCTGGCTTTGAAACTCTGCTGCGCTCAAGCTCTCTGGCTCTGCAACTCTGCTGCGCCCAGCTCTCTGAGGAATCGCCCCTTTGCCATCACCCCCAACCTCTGGTGGCTCTGCTTCTATCAAGCTTCCAACCTCTGGTGGCTCTTTGCCCAGCTGTGAGCTCCCTCAAGGGAGATTCCTGAAGGGAGACTTGCTCTCTCAAGGGAAAACTTCTGAAGGGAGACTGGCTTCTTCGCTTGGTTCTCTGGCCTTTGAAGAATCCTTCGACTCTGTGGCTTCCATCCGTTCCTCTATGTGCAATCATAAGGAATCATTCCTCTGCGCCCTCTGGCTCTGTGGCTCTACGTCTGGCCCTCTGCTTTGCATGCTTCATAACACATTCCTATTACAGAAACGCCTGCTTATAGCGTGGCACAGGTGCGATGGACTGTTTCCAATGGGAATGACACAATCGACCGTTCTTTTGCCTACATTCCAAAAATGGCAACATAACATAAACACACAAGAAAACTCATGAAAAACACATCATGAGCCTTTAGGTGGGACTCAAATAACATTCAATCGCCCCTATAATCCTTTCGGGTTTGCACAATAGCTTGTTCATCGTCCACCGTCCAATCAGTGATCGATAATCAACGACTGACGATCATTTCGGGTGGCCCACTTGCACAGAGATTACCCGCCCGAAAAAGTGGTTCTCTCTCTCCTGCGGCATGCTACATGTCGGCTGGTGTATGGAATTGGGTGAAGCCCTTCCAATACCACTTACCACCTAAAGCCCACCCAGAATACCATTTACAGCCCTCCTTCTGGGACTCAAAATATGCACAATCTCACCTATAAACCCGTTGGGTCCGTCTTGTCATCACAAATCGCAATCGTATAGGTGGGAGGTCAAAACATCAATACAAGGGAAATACATAGAAAATCTGCAAATCCAGATTTCAAATATTATTCAATCACGTTCATAAACCTCATCGGGTCTGTGCTTTGATTGCTAATCACAATCGCGTATCGCATATGTCAACAACCCTTTATATTTGTTGCGATCCCATTCGCCGACCTCCGATCCGACTCACCGTCATCACAAGTCGCTCTGTCTGGGGCTCCGATATCGCGTGAAGGCCTACCTCCAATGCGATATGCTGGAGGTCGCAATCGGGCAGTCCTTCCATCTCCACTTAAGTCCTCCCTTTAACCTCTTCCGATTCGATTTCCCTTAAAGAGCCTTTTAGTTCATTTTTATAAGAAATTGCCTCCTTTTCTAAGGATAATGGGAAATCTTCTTTTTACAATAACTCCTTCATCTAGAGTCCATTTTGGTCCATTCAAATTGGTACTGAATTTATCCATAGTTTTCTTTCATCAATGTTCTTCAAGTTTCTGAGATTCAGAGAAGGAATTATCCCAACATTTTTTTGCAGATAGGGAGGCCAAATAATTGAGGCCATGAGGATTCCAGGAGAGGCTGAGTTTTCTCTGAGAGAGGCTGAGATTTCTTGTGGAGGTCGATATTTCTAGGAGGAGGTCTTACAAATCGCCAGAAGGGTTGTATGAGTTTCCAACATATCCGAGAGGTTGATTTCATCCAAGTCGTGAGCATTAGAGAGCTATAGGAGTCGCAGGTGTGAGGCCGTACAAGTCGTATTTATTAGGAGAGGTGGTGACAAGTTTCATAGGGAGGTCTTGAGCCTTCCATTATTCAATTGACTTGTGGAGGTGAAGAATATTTTACCATAGCTTTATCGAGGTTTGGCAAAAAAATGTTGTAATATTCATAAATCACATAATTTACTGAAGAATAATAAAACTCTCAGATCTAAAGAGACGGTTTTCCCTCCGAGGTTTTTCCATAGATTTTTGTCCAAAAAACAATTGTGTCCATTTTGTGATTGGTTTTCTATCAAAGTTTCCACAATTTATTTTTGTGAATATTGCAATCATGTTTTTATTTAGTATTTTCAGCATATTAATTTTACTCAAAATTAAATACATTGGATAATTACCAGTTGAATACAATAAGGGATATTTTTATCAATTTTTCACATGGTATCAAAGTATATAATGATCCGAATTGGATCCAAGAAAGATTATCAGAATTTTGTGACTGTATCAAATCATGACAGACTTTAGAAACTTGTGAACAAAGAGCCATCAGGAAGGACCTCTGGACAGTGGCAGTTTGTAGCCAGTAAGGAACAACGAGGACCTCGGTCAAAGTGCGCTAACCGAGGCCCATGGAGACCGCGCAGGAGGCAAACTAGTAGTTAGGAAGTCCGAATCGGAAAACGGAGGTCATTTCTGAATCGCGCATCGTTGGGCAAAACCCCTCGAGAAGGAAAGGCCCCGAGCACTCGGTCGCATGGGAAGCCGAGGAAACCGTAGGGAAAGTGCTAAAGTGAAAGGCAAGTCCCACACTCCGAAACTGGCGGAATATCGGAGGCACTTTGGGGCGGTAAGCGAATTTGGTAGAGAACGAGCGATTCCACACATTGCACGACGCGTGTCCAGCGGATGAGAGAGAAAACCACCTCTCATCGCGGGCTAACGGTTGAGCAAGTCAACCGCGTGATAAAAGTGAACACCATAGGATCTGTGGGCTCTAGATCTAACGGCAGAGATTGCACCCGATGTATGACCGGATCTAGAGAGAGAATTAAGCGACGACACATAAAAGTTTAAACTTCGATTTCACCGCTGAGTGGCAAATGAATCATTACACAGCGTAATCGAAATACCGAACCGTTTAAGGAAGCGCTGGCGCAGTTCATGAGAGGACAAGTGGCCACTTCCCTGCGAGACGCTACACAGTGGCGACGACGCAGAGGCAGGGAACTCCAAGTGAACAGCAGCAGGCAATCCGAAGATGCGGAAGAGGAAGCGAGCAGTGAGAGAATGGATTGGCTTTAAGCCATGAACGAACAAACAAAGAGGGAGAGCACTGTAAGAAAGAAAGAAACAGTGAGATCGAGAGATAGAAGAGACAGAAGCAAGAAGCAAAGAACAGATAGCCGAGCTAGCCTAAGGCAGCATCGAGCAGACAGAGCCAGGCGTGAGAGGTTCAAGCAATCCTTGAGAGGATATCTATCGGGAACTGAGTACCAAATTGGATTCGTCCCATTAAGACCAGTGAGGTTGAGACTTGGTAAGGAAGAGTCTATGCACTCTAGTGGCTTGGGGAATCCAAGAACCACCCTACTAAGCATCATCTGTTTCAGGAGACTCAAATTGAGCTCCTCATTGTAAAAACTTTGTTTTAAAGACACAATAAAAAGAAGGCCACCATTAAAAGCTGGACCGGAGACGTAGCCCTAGGGGATAGGGTGAACTCCTTATTAATTTGTTGTGTTATTGCATTTGCTTACTGTGTTTCTCTTACTATTTTCCATTTTCCAGTGTCTGTGTATTTTGCAATCTGATCAATCCGTTGCCTAAGATAACATAGACACACCAGCACATGAGTTTGTAATACCTTCATTCATTAATTAATTAATTGAGGTCACCCCGAGTGATTTTCAGATCAAGTGGTATCAGAGCTTTAGGCTGTTAAGGTTAGACAAGCTTGTGTTGGATTTAGCTGTTGAATGCTAACTAGATCAAAGCTCAAATTAAGAGAAGGAGAGTTGGTCGAAACTAATCCTGAAATTGGGAGAGTCTATCCTCAGAAGACAATGTTAGAAGAAGGTTCTGTAGGGCTAGACCCTCAATTCATAGATAGTTTCCTAGCCATAAGGTCCATGGTAGAAGAAATGTATAAGGACTTTAGAAAACACAAGGATGAAGATGCATCAGGCTCCAAACAAGACAAAGGAGAAGATGAGTCTTTCCTCCATGACCACTCAAAAGGCAAAGGGAAAGAAGAACTCTTTCTCACACCTCCTAATAGCCCTAAACATAAAAAGAAGGCATCTTTGATTAAACTAGATGTTAAATTTGATTTACCTATATATGATAGAGAGTTGAATGCAGAAAAGCTAGACAATTGGATCAGACAAATTGATGTTTATTGCAAAGTGCAGAGTATCGACTCAGACAAGAGCAAGATTTAGCTAGCAAGCCTACGCCTTGGAGGCACTGCCTTGGTTTGGTGGGAAGGTAGGACCCAAGCTGACTTGAAGAGACATGGTAAGACTCTTTCTTTCTGGAGTGAATTTGTTTCTGCAATCAAAAAGCAGTTCTATCCATTGGCCTACATGCAGCAAGCCATGATGAGCTGGCAAAATATTCGACAGTTGAAAGGGCAAAGTGTACAAGGATACACCCAAGAATTTAGGAAGAGAGCATTGATTCTAGGAATCTCATTAGACTCACCTAAGACTCTGTTGAAGTACATCGGTGGTCTACACAGCTACATGAGGCACATTATCCTCATGTTTAATCCCACTAGTATAGATGAGGTATCTGTACAAGCTACTCATCTAGAAGCTAGAGGAAAGAATGGAAGTCCAGAAGTTGGGGGATCCTTCCAACCCACTACAAGTAAGAATAAGGAGAAAAGAAAGCAGAAATGGAAAGAAAGGAAGGCTAACACTGCACAGAAAAGCAAGGCTTCATGCACTCACTGTAAAAAGGATGGGCATGATGATGAGCATTGTTGGATTATGCATCCGGAGCTGAGACCTAAGAAGTTCAAGGGCAAAAAGAAGAAGACTGTTGCAGCTGTTCAAAAAGAATTGGGGTCAAACTCAGGAGATGAAACAACTATTGCAGCCATAGGTATAAGAGGTAAGAATTCTGAAGCATCTACTAGTAATTCTGCACAATCTACTATTGATGAAGAAAATGAGAGAAAAAGACATGAGCTTTTCCATAGTCGAGTTATTTCCAAACATCAAAAGATTAATACTTTGTTTGATAGTGGCTCACAAGTAAATTTAATTTCTGAAGCAATTGTAAAGAAGTTTGGATTAGTAACTACACCTCACAAGAAACCATACCCATTAGGATGGTTAAATGATAAAGCACAACTACAAGTGACTAGACAATGCAAACTCAAGTTTTCTTTTGGGTCAACATTTGTAGATGAGGTTCAGTTAGACATAATTCCTTTGGATATATGTGGAATTTTTTTAGGAAGCCCTTACTTGTATGACAAAAAAGATATTTTCTATAGAGTTGAGAACAAGTATCTACTTGTTAAAGATGGAATCAAATACTTTGTAAGAGCTCACAAGCTCAAGAATAATTATACTCTCATAAACTCAGGGTAGGTGAAACGAATGATAAATTCATGCAAACAATTCTTACTGATGGTTGTAAAGGAAAAGAAACCTGATAAAACCAATGTATTTGAGGGTTGTAATGCTAAACAGCAAGCTGATTTAGAAAAGGTTGTTTCAGAGTATGATATCTTGTTTCAAGAACCTAAAGGTCTGCCACCCAAAAAGGAAATAGTGCATGATATTATTTTGCAACAAGATGCTCCATTGCCTAACATTGGAATGTACAGGTTGTCCGCTTTAGAGAATGTTGAAATCAAGAAGCAGGTGCAGGAGTTGCTCGAGAAAGGGTTCATTAGACCTAGCACATCACCATGTGGGTCACCAATCATTTTGGTGAGAAAGAAAGATGGCTCATGGAGAATATGCATTGATTACTGAGCACTGAATAAGATAACAATAAAAAATCGTTATCCCCTTCCTCGCATAGATGATATTTTAGATCAATTGAAAGAAGCTGTTTATTTTTCCAAGCTAGACTTGCATAGTGGATATCACCAAGTCAGGGTTGCAGAACAAGATGCATGGAAGACTACTTTCAAAACAAATCAGGGATTGTATGAGTGGTTGGTTATGCCTTTTGGCTTAACTAATGCTCCTGCTACTTTCATGAGATTAATGAATGATGTACTCAAACCTTTTCTTGATGATTTTGTTATTGTGTATCTGGATGACATTATGATATTTAGAAAAACATGGGAAGAACATTTAAAGCATGTTAAGCAGACACTAGATGTTTTGAAAAGAGAAAAACTTCATGTTAAACTCTCAAAATGTGAATTTGGCAAAACATCTTTGAATTATTTGGGACATATAGTAGGGGGTGGTGAATTGAAGATAGATCCCTCTAAGGTGTCACTCATTGTAAACTGGCCTAAACCCAAATATGCTACAGAAGTTAGAAGCTTCTTAGGAGCTGCACAATATTGGAGAAAGTTCATTTCTAACTTTTCCTTAATTGCAGCTCCCTTACATGCTTTAACAGGATTGAACAAGGTGTTTCAGTGGGGAGGCAAACAGCAGAGAGCCTTTGACACCTTGAAAGAAAAGATTAGTACAACACCTGTACTAGCACTACCTGATATTCAAAGCCCATTTGAGATCCAAACGGATGCCAGTGACTATGCCATGGGAGCAGTGTTGACACAACATGGTAAGCCCATATGTTATCATTCTAAGACATTTAATTCTGCAGTAGTTAACTACCCTACATATGATAAAGAATTGTATGCATTAGTACAGAGTGTGAAAAAGTGGAAACGTTACTTGATGGGCAAAGAGATAGTAATACATACTGATCATCAACCACTTCAATATCTACACTCCCAAACTAAGTTGCAGCAATCAAGACACTATAGATGGATGGGTTTCCTACAACAATTTCATTTAGTCATCAAATATAAAAATGGCATACACAATAAAGTTGCAGATATGTTATCTAGACCCATTATAAATGCATCTACTATAATTAAGCATAATTTTGTGTTACATGAGAGCTACATTGAACAATATGCTCAAGATATAGATTTCAAAGATGTATATGCAACTTTAAGTCAAGGTAAACGAGTAGAAGAATTGGATTATCATGTAACAGACTGACTCCTATATCATTGTGCGAAGTTATGCATTCCACAAACTAAGAGAATAAAGATAATTCGAGAAGCACACACTTCTCTAATATCAGGTCACTTTGGGGTAAGTAAAACAGTTGCACAACTGCAAAGATTTTGTTATTGGCCAAAAATGAACGAGACAGTTTCTAGATATGTGAGAGGGTGTACTATGTGTGCAAAAAGCAAGCCCAGCAACAAAAAACTAGGCTTGTACACTCCATTACCAGTTCCTTTTCATCCTTGGGAAAGTGTTTCCATGGATTTTGTTGGAGGACTGCCTAAATCTAGGAAAGGTCATGATTATCTGTATGTTGTTGTGGATAGGTTCAGCGAAATGTGTATTTTGATACCTTGTAATAAACAGATTACAGCTGAACAAACTGCAAAATTGTTCTTTCAACATGTATGGGTTCATTTTGGATTACCCACTTCCATTGTATCTGATCGAGACACCCAATTTGTGGGGAAGTTTTGGTCAAGTCTGTGGGAACTGATGGACACCAAACTAAAGAAAAGCACAACTTTTCATCCACAAACCGATGGCCAGACTGAAGTAGTCAACAGGAAAGTGATCTAGTTGCTTAGGGGATATTGCAACAAACATCCTAAGCTTTGGGATGAACATTTATGTTATGTGCAGCATGCTTACAATAGGGCAAAAAATTCTTCTACACAGAGATCTCCTTTTGAGACCTGTTTTGGTTTCACACCAAGGTCTCCTTTGGATTTTGTCTTTGGTAAAGACACCACAGTTGAGGGACAAAGTGATGTGGACAGGGCAACTAGGTTCATTGAGCAAATCCAAGAGATCCACTAGGCAGTACGGGAACAATTGGAAAGGAGTCAAGCCAAATACAAGGCAAGGCATGACAGGCATCAGATGGAGCATAGTTTCCAAGTTGGTGACCAAGTCTGGTTATATATCAGCAAAGACAGAATGCAAGGGGAAGGTAAAAGGCTAAAGCCTATCAGGTATGGACCTTTCAAGATACTTGAGAAGATTGGTGAGAATGCTTTTCGCCTTGATCTACCAGCTTACATGAACATCTACTCAGTCATAAATGTAGATTGCTTGAGATTATTTGAACCTTCACTAATAGAGGATCCCGAAGAGCAGAGTCAATTGCCTTCTATTGATGACCTGCTACCTGAATATCTTAATGAATTGCAGGAAGACATAGTTCTGGACAGGAAGGTGAGGACGACACGCAAGGGAGATGTTGAGTACCTCAGATTTAGGCTCAAGGGTTCAAAGCCGAGCAGTGCAAAGTGGATAGAGATTTGATAAGTGAGACAATTGTACCCTCACTTAGTCGATGCTTGAAAACCAAATTTTGGTGGTCCAAAAGCTTTTTCAGTGGGAAGGCCGTGATCCGAATTGGATCCAAGAAAGATTATCAGAATTCTGTGACTGTATCAAATCATCACAGACTTTAGAAACTTGTGAACAAAGAGCCATCAGGAAGGACCTCTGGACGGTGGCAGTTTGTAGTCAGCAAGGAACGACGAGGACCTCGGTCAAAGCGCGTTGACTGAGGCCCATGGAGACCGCACAGGAGGAAAACTAACAGTTGGGAAGTCTGGATCGGAAAACAGAGGTCATTTCTGAATCACGCATCGCTAGGAAAAACCCCTCGAGAAGGAAAGGCCCCAAGCACTCGGTCACATGGGAAGCCGGGAAACCATAGGGAAAGCGCTAAAGTGAAAGGCGGGTCCCACGCTCCGAAATTGGCGGAATATCGGAGGCACTTTGGGGTGGTAAGCGGATTTGGCAGAGAACAAGCGATTCCACACATTTCACGATGCGTGTCCAGTGGATGAGAGAAAACCACCTCTCATTGCGGGCTAACGGTCAAGCAAGTCAACCGCGCAATAAGAGCGAACACCATAGGATCTATGGGCTCCAGATCTAACGGCAGAGATTGCTCCCGATGTATTACCGGATCTAGAGGGAGAATTAAGCGACGACACATAAAAGTCTGAAGTCCGATTTGACTACTGAGTTGGCGGATGAATCATTACACAGCGTAACCGAAATACCGAACCGTTTGAGGAAGAGCTGGCGCAATTTGTGAGAGGACAAGTGGCCACTTCCCTCTGAGACGTAACATAGTGGCGATGACGTAGAGGCAGGGAACTCCAAGTGAACAACAGCAAGTGATCCGAAGAGGCGGAAGAGGAAGCAAGCAGTCAGAGGATGGATTGGATTTAAGCTATGAACGAACAGACAAAGAGGGAGAGCACTGTAAGAAAGAAAGAAATAGTGAGATCGAGAGACAGAAGAGATAGAAGCAAGAAGCAGAGAACAGAGAGGCAAGCTAGCCTAAGGCAACATCGAGCAGACAGTGCTAGGCTTGAGAGGTTCAAGCAATCCCTGAGAGGATATCTGTCGGGAACTGAGTACCAAATTGGACTCGTCCCATTAAGACCAGTGAGGTCGAGACTTGGTAAGGAAGAGTCTGTGCACTCTAGTGGCTTAGGGAATCCAAGAACCACCCTACTAAGCATCATATATTTCAGGAGACTCAAATTGAGCTCCTCATTGTAAAAACTCTATTTTAAAGACACAATAAAAAGAAGGCCACCACTGAAAGCTGGACCGGAGACGTAGCCCTAGGGGATAGGGTGAACTCCTTATTAATTTGTTGTGTTCTTGCATTTGCTTACTGTGTTTCTCTTACTGTTTTCCATTTTCCAGTGTCTGTGTATTTTGCAATCTGATCGATCCGTTGCCTAAGATAACATAGACACACCAACACATGAGTCTGTAATACCTTCATTCATTAATTAATTAACTGAGGTCACCCCGAGTGATTTTCAGATCATATAAAGAGTTGAGGTTTACTGGAGTAGATTAGTGCAAGGGTTTGGAAGAGGAATCCAAGGGTTTAATACCTAGATCAATTTCTTTATTTTGTTCCATATTTACTTGGAGGAATTTTACTAGTGTTATTTTCAGCAAGAGGAAGGATATATTATCCAATGTGAATTTTCAGTTTACCAGTGTGTGTTGCCATAGATAGTTTCATTTGCCAGTTGCCAGATCAATTTTCTGGAGGTTGTGCGAGTGGGTTTCTCTAATTGCTGGAGGCAGAAAAATTCATCAAAGTGATTTCCTAGAGGCAGTGTGACTTTTTAGGAGGACCAATGCAAAATTCCAGTGGGTAGTGTGAGTTCACAGAGGAAGTGTGAGTTTCCCAGTGGCAGCCAAGATCACTTTCAGAGGGAGACCATGAGGTTTTCCAAGAACTTGTGTTAGTTAGTAGAACATATATTATCTTTATTTTCTATTGAGGGCTTCAGCAATGGCTTCAGCGGGATTGGGGGACAAAGATAGGTTGTATGGTGCATCTAATTTTAGTGTCTAGAGAATCCAATGCCTTCTTATTTTGGTAGAGCATGGGTTGAAGGAGTTTGCTACAACATATATTGTTGTACCAACATATTTTATCATGTTGCATGAGTACCAAAAGATGATGTCAAGGCCAGGCTTATTATTCTAGATGGGGTCAAGGACCACATAGTTCTACATTTAGCGAAAGAAGATACAACCAAGAAGATGTGGGATGCATCAACAAACTTTTCCAGGATAAAAATATGAATTGGAAAATGGTCCTAAGAGAGAAGCTCAGAAACACTAGAAAAAATAAGGGTAAAATCGTTGTTAGTTATCTCACCCACATCAAAATACTCAGAGATGAGCTAGCGACCATTGGAGAGAAATTCGATGAAGAAGAGTTCGTGAGAATAGCCCTGAATGTGTTTCAAAAGTAGTGGAATGTTTTCATGCAAGCAGTTAGTGGATGATATGATTTTCCTACTTGTGAACGCATGTGGAATGACTTCACATAAGAGAAGCTTTGATTGAGCCTTGTGAAAGGAAACAATGGTACTAGTAGTAGTTCCGAGTAGAAGGGAGACGACAGGGAGAATGTTGCTCTTGTGAGCAAGGGAAAAGCAAATAAGGGATCCAGAAAAAGGTCCAACTCCAAGGAGGAAAAGAAGAAGGATATGTCGAATATCAAGTGTTATGGGTGTCACAAGTTTGGCCATTACCACAACAATTTCCTGCACACGAAGAAAGGTGATAAGAAGGGAAAGGCACAGATAGTGACAATTGTAGATGATCTTTCTAGTTGGATAGAGAATGAGTTTGTACTCATCGCTTGCAACAACAGTCTAGGAAATTTGTGGCATAGTGAAATGGGCCATGGGATACTTAAGGTGATTTGTGTTCTAGATGTGAGCATGGATCGCAATGGTGTCGAACGTAGAACACCTTCCTCACTAAGAGGGAGTGTTGGTTAATATAGCTCTAACAAGTGTTCTAGCCTCAGGTGGTGTCAGTGATTCTAGGAGCATAAGAGAGGAAAATATCTTCAATCCCAAGTTATTCTTTTGAATGTAATGTCTTGATTAAATTAAATAATCAATTTTAAATTATTTTCCTAAGTTTAACGTAAGGAAATAGATTAATTAATTAATAATAATTTAGACATGGTTGATTTTCCTCTAGAGACTTCTAGTAAAGTTTCTAAGTGATCTTAGCCATCTATTAGATCATTTTAAATCTAGACCTCGGTCATTGATTTCTCAATGAGAAAGTATAAAGGAAATTGATAGATGGTATTGGAGATATTCATAATAGTGAAGAGGGTAGAGTGGTAGCATGGGGTTTGAGACCAATGAGGTTTTCAACAGTAGTTGAAGCAGTGAATATTTCCATATTTTTCTTTCATCAGTTTTTTTTCAGTTTTTGAAATTTGGAGGAGGAATTCTCCCAACATTTTTCTCCAGACATGGAGGCCGAGTTATTGAGGTCATGAGTGTTCGCTGAGTTTTCTCTAAGAGAGACCGAGATTCCTTGTGGAGGCTGAGATTACAAGGCAGAAGCCATACTGATTTCTAGGAGGAGGTCGTACAAATTTCCAGGGGGGTCATATGGATGCTAGCATAGCTAAGAGGCTAATTATGTCTAGTTCATGAGCATTAGAGAGATAAAGGAGCCACACATGTGAGGTCGTACAAGTAGTATTTTCTAGGAGAGGTTGTGTCAAGTTGCAGAGGGAGGTCGTGAGCCTTCCAGTGGTCAGATCAACTTGTGGTGGTGAAGAAATATTTTTTTGGAGCTTTGCTGAGGTTTGGAAAGAAATGTTGTAATATTCATCAATTGCAGAATTTGTTGAAGATTGATAAAACTCTCAGATATGAAGAATTAGTTTTCCCATCGAGGTTTTTCTAGAGACATTTTTGATGAAGTTGTAACTAGGTTTGGTCTTCATAAAGGTATTTTATCATTGACGTATTTATTATATTTAAGAGTCAAAATTATATTTATTTGTATCATGTCCCCTTTGGACATTTAAAAGAAAGAAATTTGAATTTTTTAAAAGATATATTTTAGTGTGTATCCAAGTAGACCAATTTATCCCTCCAAAAGACAAGTCGTCTTGCCCAAGGGACTTGTCTCTTCACATGAACAATCAACTATAAATAGATCTAATCCATCTCCATCAAACACAGAATTCAAATGACCGATTTGAGACAGAAGTTTGAGGATCCTGAGGCAAAAGTGTGAGATTTTTTAGGCTAATATATGTTATTTTCTTGTGGAAATATACTTATGAAATATGTTAGTTTCCTATGGAAATATACTTCTGAAATATGTGAGTTTCTTATGGTATTATACTTCTGATATATGTGAGATTTTTGTGACATTGCATCGCTTCTGTGGAGGACAAAATTTGGATCTATCTGAGCTGCTTATCTTTTGTGGTATGCAATTTATTGAAGGCACTTATCTTTTGTGTTTTTGGAGCATATTCGTTTGTGGTTAAGTAAGAACTCGAAGCACATATTCCTGAGGTAAAGGGCTAAGACCCTTAGGCACATATTTGAAGTAAAGGGCCAAGAGCCTAAGGTATATATCTGAGGTAACCTTGAAGTTGATCCCTGTGACATAATACGAGTTATGAAGCACACTTGGGATGTTTTGTAATCTCATTGCAAAGTTTAAATGGATAGACTTGTGACAACTATTGTCCAGTGGAGGGATGACTTGGAACTTGGAAAATTGTGGTTAGATGTGACTTGGATTTCTCTTGTTGACAAAGAATCTATAAGGAAATGTTTACTGGGTTTTCCCCATGTGGGTTTTGCCTTGGCCTTTGGCCTAATTTCTGGTGTCTCTTGTCTTTTCTGCACTATTTATCTTGTACTTGAATGACTATTACAATATAATTGCTTGATGAATAATGGATTAAGACCAAAAATAACAATAATAGATTCACAATTCTAGCATGCATTCGAATTTCAACATGGTATCAAAGCAAGGTTAGAAGGAAGTTTTGAAGTTATATCATTTCAACCTACAAGAAGTTTTGGAATTGGAGCAAAGTCACTGTTTGAGATCGAATTCATTGTCAAGAGCAGATTGAAACATCCAAAAAAGAACAAAGGTCTAAAGCCTCATTAGTTAAGATATATAATTTGAAGGTGTTGAGAAATTTAATAGGGTGGCAAGTTAATTGATTTTTTATTATTATGACATTATCTTGTGATGTTTCATTATTATTTATCTTCTTTTGATTTGACTTGTTCTCATCGTCAAGACTAATGTCAATCAATAAATAGAAAAAGGACACGAGATGTAGGCATGCAACCAAGGCAAAACCCCTACATAGGGGAAAACCCAGTCAAGAACTCTTCCTTCGTTCAGTAGATTCAATACAATGTTGAGATAACCAAGACCCTTATAACCTAGACTAAAGACTCCCTCCATCAAGTCATTCTTTTTTTTATTCTTCTTTAGTTTTGAGTCCTTTGTGTAGTATTTCATTCTTCAATGTCTACTCAACATGTCTTTCTTGCGACATTGAGATAACCCTTGACAAATTTTGGTGTGATGCATTAGTCCTGCAACAAAGTCAAGCTTTTGGTCCTGTAGTAGTAGTAGTATACAATAACATAGTCCTGTAATAAGTTTCGGTCTTGTGGATGATGACATAATTTTGCAATGTGCTTCGGTCCCATATAAGTATCATACATATAACACAATTTTGTAATAGACTTTGTTCTTGTAGTGGTAGCTTCAGTTTTCGGTTCTGTGGAGATAGCACAAATATGATCACACAGTCTTGCAACAAATTCATTTCTTGATCCTATGAAGGTAGCCCTGATTTCGGTTATGTGGTAGCAGCCCAGGCTTCAGTCATGTTGAGGCGATAACCCAGATTTCAATCATGTGATCGAAACCCTAAACTTTTGTCTTGTGATGGTGATAGCCTAGACATGCCTTTGTCCTCTTATCCGAATCCTTTCCACTATATTTCACGAAACTTGTTATCTGAAATTTTCCCTCCAATTGAGGGAAGTCTACATGACTTTATATAGTTGTTTCCCACTGAAGTTAAGCTGACATGAGATTACTTAGTGAAGTTGAATCATTTATTATTAATTTGGAGGCCGATTGAAAGGAGACTTGATGGAGGAGTCTTTTGACAAAATAAATTTTATTTTGACTTATATAAAAAAATTCCTAAAAGCATATAATGGAGGCTTGACCTATGACAAATTGACCCAAGCATGAAACTTAACAAGTCAATTTAATTAATAATAAAATTTATTTTTCTTTCTTTTGATATATATATTTCATTGTGACTCAAGTACAATTATGAAGACTGAACCTAATTACATTCTTCATCACTCCCTCTTAACTAGGGGGGTATTCATACTTACATATATCTATAGAGGTACATGGAAGATCTCAAAACACATGATCTACGAAGAGTTTAGGAACATGCAGCGCCACAGACTAGATTCCTGGCCAGGGTAATCTATCTGGGTGGGACTAAGATGAACTAAAGTTTTCATCCTCTCTAGGTACCATCAGATTACTTGCTAACCATCAACCCAAGGATCTAGGTGTGTATCTGAGGTCATACCTTTATGACCAATGCCACCCTCCTTACTTCGGGATCCAAACATCAACACAAACTGTCGGTCCTCCCGGGAAATGTGTCTTACACACAAAGCCTCAACACTCCTGATTATTCCAATCGGTAACAAATATCTCCCGATTAAACTGATCGGTAACCAACATGAAACCTCCAAGAGATTTACTTGTACAAGCACAACCCCAATTAGTAGCAAACTTTCAAATTTACATAAGTAAACACAAACCTTTGGGGTATTTTAGACAACTTGATGTTGCTTTTCAATTTATCAAAGTAGGACTTTCAAGCGAATCTTGACAGAAGATTCCTCAATCATACATCTTCCTTTCCTACTTCACATGCAATAACATATTCTACAATCAAATCATGCTTTCCTTATTTTAGCAACCCCTCAAAATGCATTCTCTGATTTCTTCTTTAAAGGTATATATTATGACCATAATATGCCCTCCCTTTTAACTTAAGGAGATTTCTTCTATCCAAGCTCCCTATTAACTTACGGAGATAAACTTGTTCTTATGATATTGGAGAATCTTTCATGGCTTCCATCATTCTTATCAAAGTCATATTGATCATCATCATTAAAATCACTTCCTTCATCATGCTTATCATATCAACTTTACATACGAACATCTTCACCATCATGAAGATTATGTACCTGCACAACTTAGATAGCTAGTACAACCAAATCTATAGAAGCATGAAGTTAACCACATCATAAAATAATGGAATCACTAAAATTTATACATCAAATTCCTAGACTTATTTAGGTACATAATCAACAAGAGACTATACTTCTATATTTCAACTTCTTGCCCAGGCTTCGTTACAAACCCTAAATCATATCAACAACTCAATCAAGATATCAATCTCATTATATCTAGCGCTTCTATATTCCCTCCAGAGATATGACAAACCCTCAAAGCAACAAGTACAATTCAACAATGCATATAACAACTTTATGAATTCATATGTTAGATTTCTACTAGGATTTAGTGCAAGATCCTAGATTTCATACATGAGTCATTAAGCTTCAACAATTAAAACCAATCACAATTGAATTTTAGATTTCAACAATATTTCATAAATATCATATTATCACCTTTGAAACATTATCATCACATATTAGAGAATTGAACTTCTACTGAGGTTTAGTTACAAAACCCTAGAATTCACAAACATTATCATCCTAGAGTATCAAACTTCGACTAGGGCTTAGTTCCAAATCTTAGGACTTATGACCATCAATAATTAGGTCAACACATATATCTAGGATTCCATAATCATGCACAAACATATCATAACAACATATGTTAGTCAAACCCAATGACACAAACACATTCAAACATATAACATATTTGATCAGATGGACAAACATACGCCTAAGGTTTCATTCCTAGGACATTATCTATAATAAGAGTCTTGCTCATAAACCCTACCAAACCCTAAAGGTCTAGGGTTTCAACACATAACATAACAAACCCTAATTTACCAAAACTTCAAAGGTTTGAGATTTCAGTCATCACAATTCAACCCTAACAAGTTAGGGTTTTCATAACCATACCAAAACCCCAAACATGACATCATCAAAACCCAAACATCAAAAGAATAGTATTTTCCTAGACTTCATCAGTAACCCTAAGCATATTAGGGTTTTTACATTAGTATAGGCATACCCTTAGGTTATGGATTTACAAAGAACCCTTTTAGGGTTCCACAAGAATGATTAGATGTATAGAGAGGGTAGATTTATCTAATGATTAATCACCCTTATCAAGAATATTTATGATTCATAGATCCTAGACATAATGATGTTAGTAATGTAAACTTAAAAAGATAATGAACGTACCTTTAAGAGGATATTATAAAGTGTATAGTCTAAGACGTACCTAGAGATGTTCCTTTTACAGACCTTGTAAGGTTTCTTTTATTAAGGTGTTTCTCTTGAATGTTTTCATAGTTTGTTGTTTTGTGAGTCCATAGAACCAACTTGATTTATACATGCAACGCTTATTAACAAGCACCACCAAAATATGCAAGCATAATAGTATGATGACCATATAGGGTTTATGTTATTTTAAGAGATATTGAGTACTAACCCTTATTGAGTCAAAATCTCAATTTTGTTCAAATTTTATTTTCATAACTAGTTATCATATATCCTAGATATTATGGATTAGGAACAAAAGTATATGTACTATTTTGTTACAAAGAGAACTTCACAAATTCTAAAAATAATTGAAAGTAGTAATGTCATACATACCTCAAATCTAACATGCTTTCGTCTTTTGATCGTCCTTTCATCTTGTTTCCCTTTTCTAAAGACAAATTGTTAGATAATCATAAGGAGCACTGTTAGTACGCACTTGAATTTGGATGAGAACTTCAAGACTTCTTTCATAAATTGAGGAACAATATCTTTACTTCTACCATCATGACGTTTGTATCCTTCTATGACAATAATGGAGAAGTTGTTGCGGGTTCCAAAGGATTTCTTCTCATACTGATGCAGGTTGCTTTCTTGATATTTAATGACTTCTTTCTTTCTTCGATATGTTCTTATATTCTTATCCTTTATCTCAGTTGTCATATCTCCATTTATTTTGAGGTGGTTGAAGCTTGTAGTAATGATTGTATTCTTGTACTTTCTTCAGACCTTTTATGTGCCTTCTTGAATTCTTGTAATATACCTTCATATTCTCGAATTTCGATCATAATATTTTTAGTTTTGAGGAATTTAGGCCACAATCATAAGTCAATGTTTTTCTTTAGTTGCCTTTAATGCGCAGATCAAGAAGTAATTCCATTTCATTCTTGCAAATAAGGTGATATTAACCTTCTTCTACCATAGCTCCTATACCATGTTGAGAAATCCAATAGGGTGGAAAGTTAATTAATTTCTCTGATTATGAAATTATCTTGTGATGTTTCATTATTAGTTTTCTTCTTTTGATTTAACTTGCTCTTATCATCAAGACTAATGTCAATCAATAAATAGAAAAAGGACATGAGATGTAGGCACGCATCTAGGGAAAAACCCCTACATAGGGGAAAACCTAGTCAATAACTCTTCCTTCCTTCAGTAGATTCAATACAATGTTGAGATGACCAAGACCCTTATAACCTAGACTAAAGACTCCCTCCATCAAGTCATCCTTGTTTATTCTTCTTCAGTTTTGAGTCCTTTGTGTAGTATTTCATTCTTCAATGTGTACTCAACACGTCTTTCTTGCAACAATGAGATAACCCTTGACAAATTTCGGTGTGATGCATTAGTCTTGCAACAAAGTCAAGATTTTGGTCCTATAGTGGTAGTATACAATAACATAAACCTGTAATAAGTTTCGGTCTTGTGGATGATGATATAATTCTGCAATGTGCTTCGATCCCATAGAAGTATCACATATATAACACAGTTCTGTAATAGAATTCATTCATGTAGTGGTATCTTCAGTTTTCGGTTCTCTGGAGATAACACACATATGATCACACAGTCTTGCAAAAAAATCATTTATGATCCTGTGAAGGTAGCCTTGATTTCAGATCTGTGGTAGTAGCCTAGACTTCAGTCCTGTTGAGGTGATAACCTAGATTTCCGTGATCTGATTGCAGCCCTAAACTTCAGTCCTGTGATGGTGATAGCCCAGAAATTCCTCTATCCTCTTATCTAAATTATTTCTACTGTATTGCACCAAACTTGTTCTCTGAAATTCTCCCTCCAATTGAGCGAAGCCTACATGCCTTTATATAGTTGTTTCCCAGTGAAGTTAAGCCAACATGAGATTACTTAGTGAATCTGACTTATTGATTATTAATTTGGAGGTTGACTGCAAGGAGACTTGATGGAGGAGTCTTTTGACAAAATAAATTTTACTTTGACTTATATAAAAAAATCCTAAAAGCCTACAATGGAGGCTTGACCTATGAAAAATTGACCCAAGCATGAAACCCATGCTTTAACAAGTCAATTTAATTAATAATAAAATTTCTTTTGCTTTCTTTTGATAAATATATTTCTTTATGACTCAAGTACAATTATGAACACTGAACCTAGTTACATTCTTCAACAAAAGGAACCTTCACTACATGAAGGAGTTCATCATCTAAGGGTTGAAAAGGAAAGATCAACTCATTTGATCTGAAGGTGTCATATTGATGTAAATAATGGGTCAAATAATCAATCTCAAGTGATCTACCATTTTTCAAACAATTCAAATCGCAAGAGTCTCCAATGGAAGGGTATCATCACAATGATATTCATTATCACCAACATGCTACAAGAACAGTAGCACTCCTCCTACACTTGAAGAGAAATTTGAAGTCCAAATTACTTGTATGAGGTTATCCAAGTCTGGTCCAAAATGATGAGCACTATTCTAATCTTAATTGAGATCTAATGCATACATTTGAGGACCCTGAAAGGGATCCGAAGTCTGAGTTGTGGATAAGAAATAGAATCCATACTCTTTGAGGTTCTAAATTGATAGTCCACGACTATTTTCTCTGTGACTAGCCTGAGGTTTGTACCTCTGAAATTAATATTTAAAATCTTTGTGCCATCCCAGTTGCATTAGCAAAAGACAAGGGGGTGAAGGTCTTTCAAAATAGGAGAATGGCATAACCATAAGTTTGTGTTTACAGTTGCCAATAAGAATGTTTAGGTGCATATTTGAGGCTTGTTGACCACACTTTGTCAACATTCTGAGAAAGCAGTGTACAAGGAAGACAAGAAAATTTTTCAAAGATCAAAGTCATCAGTCAGCATTAATATATCATTGTAAACCCAATTTCTATAGGGTCTATTGTAAATATGCCAGTACGACCATTTAATTATGTAACAACAACTAGGTAAGCCTCTGATTTTGGCTAAGGATTTCATCCTAGGAAATTTTTTAACAATCTCGAATTATGTGTGTTTGTAAACACGGATAATCGATAGAGCTTTTCTTCCATTAGTAACCCCAAAGCTAGGGTGGAATTCATTGACAACATCTTAGGTGAGTCCTAGTGTTTTTCGAGTCTATTGTAAAAGTGAGTTTAGGAATAATTTTAGTGCATGGTCCCTCATAATCAGAACACCATGGCTAAATTATTTTATTATAAGCACACTTGGTTTCATACTAGATCATATTGTGTCGCGGAATTAGGTAATGTCTTGAGGGTTTGGTCTAAATGTGTATTTCCCCTTCTAAGGGTTGAATTACTTGTAATATTTTGATGTAAAAACATTTTAGTACACGGTCCCTTGCAATTAGACACCATGGATAAAATATATGAGGCTGGAAAAATAATTAAATCCCCTCTAGAGTCAATTAATTATTTTTCTCACAAAATAAAATAAAAATCCTAAGCCAAAAAATTAATTAATTTAGAGTCAAAAAATAATTATAGAGAAATTAATCTCTCCAAGTGGGAAAAAAACAAAAATTAGTCGGTCAAAAGGAAGTCAATTTTTGGAGGTCCTCCACCAAGGGAAAAATAGATATTTTAGGACAATTTGAGCCCTTAAACCTTGGTGGTGAAGTCAAAGTCAAAATTTTGAGGAAATTAATCCAAAATATTAATTTTTGGATCAATAAAAAGTGGGTTTTAATATAAATTCGAAATTTTCCTCGAAAATAAGAAACCAACAATGGAGATTAAAAAAAGATCAAGTTATTTTTTACGAACGAGATTATTTTTACGAGGATCAAGCTAACTAGTCGTTAATTGCCACTTGGAGGGGTTTTCTCTATATAGTGAAACTATTGAGCTCCTTTTCACATCTTTGGGTGAAGTAATTTTTTATTGATGTACTAAGTTATGATTCTGCTGGAATTGTTTTTCTCATAATAGAAAGACTATGGGGTTTCAGTTCATGGTGTTCTTCTATCTGATGATTTGTGGTATGTGCTAGTTTATGTGTTTACCCTCTATATTGGGATGAATATTATAGATATTATTTCATTTGTCAGTGATAATAGCGTTCTATTCATATGAGTTAACTTAGGTGATCTAATTCACTATATGATCTAACAATTATCTTTAATATTGAATAGAGATTTACAGACACGCTAGCCCTTAGGCTCCAAATTCACAAATTGTGGGGAAGGGTCGACCTTGTTTGAGCTTCAGGCTTTCATTGTGACGAATTATTTTGCAGGAGGGTTTTGGATGGTTATATTTTTCGTAATTATTCATCCACAATATTTATTTAAAAAATTCTCAAAAAAATTATTTGATTCTAGGCTACAAAGATTTAATTTGCTAATGAGAGTTAATATTTAATTTTGTAAATATTGAACATTTGTAAATAAATGTAACCCTTGTTTTAACTTTGTAGCACTTGGGGTTTTGGGATTTTTAGATTTTTGTATATATTGGGGTTTTGGGAATTATTTGTATTCATTTGTGCAAGTGATTCTTTAAGCCCTCAAAGAGATCAAATTATTTTGTGGCAGAACTAGCAATAATGCTAGGGTTTGAAGGGTTTCATCTTCCAAGCAAAATGTCTAGCCTTCTTGAGAAAAATTGTTGGGGTTTTAAGGAAGATTTAGGCCTAGGAAGGCAAGATATACCCTCTAACCCTCATCTAAGCCTAGCGTTCATCCAAGAGAGGAAGACACTGGCCCTATAAGGTAAGATTTTGGCAATCTTGTGATGAATTTTGGCATTCATGGCTAATTTGTGGGTATTTGCAAGGGTTTCAGATGTTATCTTTTGGCCTTCTAGGCCTAGTCATGGCCTTTCTAGCCCCTTTCACAACTTCCTTTGCCTTCTCCAAGTGAGACATAACCCTTTTTAGGGCCTCCATCCCTAGCCACAACCCTTAAACCCTCACGACAACTTCTAGGAGGCTCCTATTTGGGCGTTGCAGACCTCTATGAGGCCTCTCTCCCTAAGTCGTAAGCCTTTAGGGCCTTGAAGTCAGCCCTAGAGGGCTCTTTCCGTTTGCTACAACCCTTACTAAGCTCTTCCCTTGAGTGCAGGCCACATTTTGGCCTTTCTTCCCTTACCGTGGCCTCTTGTAGGCCTACCGTTAGCCCTAGAGGAATGATCTTTCTAGATGTTGCCTCTTCCTTATCCCTTGAGCCTTGGCATTAACATCTAACCCTTCATCGTTTCCCTTCCTTGGCCTCTTAGCCTCATCGCTGGCCTTGTTAGCCCTTGTCCCTCTTCTCTAGCCCTCATTTTGTCATATCTTCAGTTGGCATTGGTATTTCTCTCTAACAATTGGTTTTGCAGGTGTTTCAAGTATTTTTGGGGAGGTAACTTTGTGTTTGCAAGGAGACACTTTCATTGGAAGCCTAGTCACTCATCTACAAGGCCATAAGGCCAAGTGGTTTGACCTCTTGTCCCTCTTTTCTCATCATTGTTTCATGTATAACTCTGAAGCATATTGTGACAGTGGCCTAAACACACATTAATCATGTCTAAAATCATTAATCATTTACCTAAGGGAATAAATATTCATCTTGTGGTTGTATTGGTTGCATATAAGTGAAATTTTTGTTGGGTATGGAGCTTAATTATCTTCTTGATTGTTCATAATTTTTTATTTCAGTCGCATTAGATCCTTGTTCCTAATGGGGCAGCAACGCCGCCCATTTAATCTTCATCAGGGGGGTCCTTCCCATTCAATCTCCAGCAAGGGTGTCCAGGGGTGGCGATGACGACTTTTATGAGCCCCCCCCCACGCCTGGCGGGGGTTCGAGGGCAACGCCCTTGAAGCTAAAAATTGATGAAAATTTTCCTTGTAAAATATTATAATTTCGTATTCAATTTGGGTCATTCATTAGGCAGATGATCTGATGGTAGAAGTTATATTAATTTAGGGTTTTTTTTTCCTAGAAGGCAACCCTCAATTTATATGAAGGAATTGTATTGCGATTGTGCATTATTATTACCGCGGATCTTTGGTAGGTTGTATCTCTTCATTTTGCTGGATAATATAAAAGGAAGGATTGGTTGTTTCTCCATGGACGTAGCCCAAATTGGGTGAACCTTGTATATCTGTGTCACTCTTGTTTTATGCATTTTTGTATTTGTATTTCCACAACATATTATGTATTTCATTTCTGCGTTAATTAATTTTTAACAACTGGTATCAAAACCAAATGTCTATTTGGCTAATAAACTCGTAGTAGGGAAGCGTTCCTAGTTCGAGTGGGAGAAATGGCGGAAGATAGTATGTTTATGGTTGAGAAATTTAACAAAAATATCAGTTGTGGAAGATGCAAATGAAATATTATCTGTATCAGAAATATCGTACCTACCATTCAGCAGAAAAAACAAAGAAGATGACGAGTATGACAAACATAGAATGTGAGATTCTCGACAGAAAGGCACTAGGAACAATACACTATGTTTGGTAGCGTCGGTGGCATTCAACATTTCAAAGGAAATGACAAAAAAAGGTTTAATGACGACATTGGTAAAACTATATGAAAAACCCTCGACCTCAAATAAGGTGTTTCTTATGAAGCGTCTATTTAACATGAAGATGTCAAAATTTGGATTTGTAGATGATCATTTAAATGAATCTAACACAGTTACCAGTGAGTTAAGTTTTGTAGGGGTAAATTTTGATGATGAAGTTAAGGCTTTGTTGGTTTTGTGCTCATTGCCAAAAATTTTGAATGGTTTAGTTATGGTTACCAGTAATTTTGTCTCGGGATCTAGTACTTTAAAGTTTGATGATGTTGTTGGTGTTATCCTTAGTGAGAAAATGCTATGTAAAAGCTCAGGTGAGACATCAGGTAATTCTTTGACTGCAGAGACTAGGGGAAGAAAAATGGAAAGAGGAAGGATCCCAAGAAATTGCAGTAAGTCAAAAAAAGGCAGATCCAAATCTAGATTAGGAATAATGTGTTGGAAATGCAAGAAGAAAGGACACTTGAAGAATGATTGCAAACCTCAGAAAGGAAAAGAAGGAGATGGACAACAAGAGAACAATCATGAAACAAATGTTACGAGTGATGTGTTGCAATATTCTTTGATTTTTTCATTAGATAATATCATTGATGCATGTGTGGTAGATCCAGGGGCCTCATTCCATGCCACACCTGATAGGAAACATTTTCATGACTACATTCAAGGAGATTTTGGACACGTTCGTTTGGGTGATGATAAACCCTTTAAAATCGTTGGAATGGGTAATGTTTTTATAAAGAAATAGAATGGAAACTAATGGATATTGAAGGAGGTAAGGCATGCTCCAGATCTAAAGAAAAATATAATTTCAACAGGGCAATTAGGTGGTGAAGGTTGTATAAGTACATTCACAGACAAAACCTGGAAGGGCACTAAGGGAGCCCTAGTAATAGGAAAAGGAGAAAAGGTTGGTATGTTGTATTTATGCAATGGTATTTCTAATTTTGTTAATGCTTTAACCTCCACAGGAAAAGATACAACATTATGGCATCATAAGATCAGGCTCATGAGTGAGAAAGGGATGCAGATTATTCACTCAAGAAATTTGTTGTCAGGTTTAAAACATGTTGATTTGGATTTCTATGAGAATTGTGTTTACCAGAAAGAAAAATAGAGTTAGATTTATTATAGTTGGGAAGGAAAAGAAGAGACAAATATTAGAGCTTGTGCATACAGATGTATGGGGACCAACTTAGGTATCATCTCTTGGTGGCTCTCGCTATTATGTTACTTTTATTGATGATGCAACTAGAAAAAACTGGATTTATTGTATTCAAAATAAATCTGATGTATTTGATACTTTAAAGAAATGGAAAGTTTTGGTTGAGAATGAGACAGGAAATAATCTGAAGTGTCTCAGATCAGACAATAGAGGTGAATATTGTAGAAAAGGGTTTGATAACTACAGTTTAGAACATGGATTTCGCATAGAGAAGACAGTTCCAGGAACACCACGGGAAAATTTTGTGTCAGAAAGCATGAACATGGTAATCATGGAGTGTGCGAGTTGCATGAAATTGCATGCATGATTTCCTTTACAATTATGGGAAGATGAGGTAGATACTATTGTTTATCTAATAAATAAAGGGCCTTCAAGTTCCTTGGATGGTGGTATTCCAGAGGAGGCATGGAAAGGTAAAAAGGTAAACTATTCATTTTTAAAGGCTTTCGGTTGTGAAGCCTTTGTCCACAAAAAATGAAAATAGAACAAAGCTTAAGGCAAAACAATGTACATTTATTGGATATGGTGTAATGATTTTGGGTATCACTTATATGATTATGAAAATCACAAAATCATTAGGAGAAAAGATGTCATATTCAATGAAAAGGTCTTGTATAAGGATCAGATGCAAGGAAAGAAATAGTAAAAGGAAAATAAAGAATATGCAGTGCTTAATGAGATCACATAAAAAGTAAAGGTCTCTGAAAATCATAATGATCAGAAACCACAACATCAACAGGAACCTCAAACCCCTGAAAATGGTGTTAGAATATCTGTCAGGATAAGTAGACCCCTTGAACAATACTCTCCTTCATTATATTATGTATTGTTGACTGATTCTGATGAACCAGAAAGATATGAAGAAATGCAGATAGAAATTGGGAAGAAGTGGGAGCAAGCCATGGAAGAAGAGATGGACTCCTTGATGCATTACCAGACTTGGGACTTAGTCAAGTTGCTTGCAGGGAAAACAACATTGCAGAATAAATGGGTTTACAAGTTGAAGGAAGAAAACAAAGGAAAATAGAGATATAAGGCTATACTTGTGGTGAAGGGGCTTGCACAAAAGAAAGGTATAGACTTTGATGAAATTTTTTCTCTTGTTGTTAAAATGACCTCAATCAGAACTATTTTAAGTCTAGTGGCAACAAAATATTTGCATCTTGAGCAGTTAGATGTAAAGACAACCTTTCTCCATGGGGATTTAGAGGAAGAAATATATATGCAGCATCCACAAGGGTATGAAGTCAAAGGAAAGGATAAATTAGTGTGCGTGTGCAGCTTGAAAAAGAGCTTGTATGGCCGAAAACAAGCTCCAAGGCAGTGGTATCTAAAATTTGACAAGTGTATGTCTGAACAAGGTTATACTAAATGTCACTCTAACCATTGTGTTTATCTTAAAAACAAAATTGATGACAACTATATTATATTGCTATTGTATGTATATGACATTCTTGTTGCAGGGTAACATACAAGAAATAAATGTAATTAAAAGAAAATTGGAAAATTCATTTGCAATGAACGATTTGGGTGCTACAAAACAAATCCTTGATTGAGAATAACTAGAGACAAGGAAAATCACAAATTAACATTGTCTCAGAGTGAGCACATAGAAAAGGTGTTGGAAAAATTTAATATGTAGAATGCAAAACCAATCAATACACCTTTGGCTAGCCATTCAAACTAAGTAAGGAGATGTGTCCCAAGACTCAGTAAGAGATGTATTATATGTGTAAAGTTCCATATGTATCAACAGTTAGAAGCTTAATGTATGCAATGGTCTACACAAGACCTTATATTTCACATCCAAAGGGAGTTGTAAGCAGGTATATAAACAATCCAGGAAAAGAGAATTAGATGGTAGTGAAGTGGATTCTCAACTATTTTATAGGTACCACAAATCAAACATTATGCTTTGGTGGTTCAAACATTTGATCTACAAGGATATGTTGATGCAGATATGGCAGGTGATATAGATAACAGGAGGAACACCACAAGGTATGTGTTTACTTTAGGTGGAACAACTATCAGTTGGGTTTCAAAGTTGCAAAACATTGTTGCACTTTCAACAATGAAAGCAAAGTATGTTGCTGCTACACATACTAGTAAATAAATGATTTGGTTACAAAGGTTTATGGATGAGTTGAGCAAGAAGCAAGAGATGGGAAGGTTATACAATGATAGCCAGAGTGTCATTCATCTTGCAAAGAACTCGTCAGTTCATTCCAAGACTAAACATATACAACTCAAGTACCATTTCATATAGTCAGTGTTGGAAGATGGACAGTTGAAGCTAGAAAAGATACAAACTAGCCAGGATCCTGCAAACATGTTAACAAAAGTTGTAACCAGGGATAAACTGAGATCCTTCTCAGTTTCAATTGGTATTCAAGTATGATGATGAATATGAGAAACAACCAAGTCCAAAGTGGAAGCATTGTCCATCAAGTGAAGCAAATATGGAGTTGTTATAATCAGTCTCTGAGTGGGAGATTGTTGGGTGTGGAGCCTGATTATCTTCTTGATTGTTCAAAGGCTTTTATTTCAATTGTGTTGGATCCATGTTCCTAATTGGGTGGAAACGGCACCCGTTTAATCTCTATTAGGGGGGTCCAACAAAGGGTGACGACGAATTTTATGAGATCCCCTTGGGGAGGGTTTGGGGGTAGCGCCCTTAAAGCTAAAAATAGATGAAAAGTTTCCTTGTAAAATATTGTAATTTCATAGTCAATTTGGGTCGTTCATTAGGCGAATGATCTGACAGTAGAAGTTATGTTAATTTAGGGTTTTTTCCCTATAAGGAAACCCTTGATTTATATGAGGGAATTATATTGCATCCATGGATGATTATTCTGAGCAAGAGAGAGAGAGAGAGGAGGATGTGTGAGAATGAAGAGGAAATTACAATGGATCTATTGTAGATTGTATCTCTTCATTTTGATAAATAATATAAAATGAAAGACTGACCATTTCTCCATGGACGTAGCCCAAATTGGGTGAACCACATATAGTTGTGTATCTCTTGTTATATGTGTTTATGTATTTGTGTTTCCACAATATTTCGTGTATTTCATTGCTCTGTTAATTAATTTCTAACAATTTTGAGGACTATGGGTTGAATTCCAAAATCTGATATATCACTTATAGTTAGACTAATCCACCTACAACAGTCACATAAACACCTAACAGTGGCATAAAGGCTAGCATATAATCATCTCATCTAATTGATAAATCATTTGTATGGTTGGGCTTGCATTTGTTGGACATCTCTTGTCATTTTTTGGAGGGTTGTCATACTATTTGGAAGTATTATATATGCATCATAAGGTCTGATAAAATTTGGTGACAATCATCTCATTGCATTAGGCATTCATTATTTGCATCTTATGCATCTTGGGTAAGTGTTTTTCTTGTTGATTGGGTGCTTCTTTCTTTGCTGCCCCATATCAATGTTGCATCTCATTCATTGCACTCTTGCATACATTTCATTATTGCATTCATTTTCACTAGTTGCAGCTCATATAGTTCATAAGTACAAGTTCTCTCACTAATTCAATTTTCCTAACAATAAGAAAATAATATAATTGATCTAAAGGTTAATTGGCATTTTTGGTTAAATTGGCAATTGTTGTATAAGATAAGCTTGCTGCCCTCATTGCTCTCTTAATATCAAGTGAGGAATAATATTTTCATGTGTCATTGGTTAACAAATTGATGAATGCTATGCTCTGTGTCTCTCATTGACATTGATAAGAATTTCTAGCATCTATTGTAACATTGGAATACTTTCACTCGCTATTGTTATTATTGCTAGAGGAATTGTCATTTGGATAAATAGTTACCTTGTTTTTCATTGTTATTTTGGAATAAACATTTCTTCTGAGTTTATTTATGTAATAAGAGCACTAACATTGTTTCTCTCAAGTGAGCTTCACATCTAAATCATAATCTTATGAATCAACACACTCTTAAAGCACCTAATTAACTATCACATTGTGATAAGAGTAATTTTTGCATCTAAATAATATTTTGAATTTCCAAATTGTGATATCTTATTGAATATTGGTATTGTTCAATTGGAACATCCATATTGTTAAGAGAAGCATTGGTTTTGCGCATTCATTTAGCAATTGTCCACTCGAGATTATTTGTCATCAAATAATCCAATTCGTTTAATGAGCACTACTTTGGTGAAGATTGTCTTTCCAAATTATATGTACTTTCCTTCATTGATCTAAATTGAGTATCATTATAATTTGTTTCTAAGTAATTAAATAGTTAACAATCTCACCTAAATTTAATCACTCATATTTTACATTTTGCATTTTAGGACTAGCCTTGCAATAATTAACTTACCTCCAAGCATAACCTTGGTTGAAAGACTCTAAGACCACCTTTCTTACCTAGCTTGCGAAATATACACCCTCTCTTGTGGTTAACATAGTGACCTTGCAGTCATCACAACCACAATCTCTACAGCACCTAAGGCACCAAGTGGTTAGAATCCCAGGGGAGGCATCATTAATATAGCCTTTGTTATCTTTCCCTAGGCTTCTCTCCACAACCTACACTAGGGACTAGTTTCAAAACAACTGAGAGAAAGGACTCACATAGGTAGGCATTTAACTTAAAATTAACCAATACTTTGCACTTCACATCGATCTAGATGTAAAATTTCATATAGGATAATGTTCATCTATTAACTGGGTAACCCATTTATATTAAGAAATGGATTTTGGCTCCATAAGGCATTGGTCTCTCAAATAATTTAATATAATTGTGCTTATAATTAAGCTTTCCAAATCATCATTTACTAGGTTGCTAGGCCATTCAGTTGTGTCTCCTAGACTAGTCAGTTCCCAACAAGTATCTCATCCACACATTTCAAAGGGACTACCCCCCATAGGCTTCTATTGGGAGAAAACTAAAATGGAGAGGGTGTGGATTAGAATGACAGCCCCTGCCCTAAGTCATTGTCACATCCACCTATACAATTTGGGCGACAACATTTTTAGCATCGTTGTCGGGGATAAGTTTCATGTTCTCGTTGTTTCGACATCCTCTCCAAAACCATCCTTGGTTCTCGGTTTTCATCTCATTAATTTCCTCATAAACGTGTTCGCCATCTCTATTTTTATTTGCATATTTATCACCTAGACATTTGGGTTAGTTTCCTATTTGGGTGGTGACTCCACTTATTCATCCATTCACAAGAGATTATACTAGAAGAAATCCTAGTAGCTTGCTTAACCTCACTCCTAATCCTGAAAAATCTCTAAGGGCTCTGTTACACAGTAATTTGTCACTGCCTTCCTGTCATTCACCCTGCTGTGCCGATCACTAAGCTTCATGCCTTCTGAACTGGCCCAAAAACCCATTTTCCTAAAGTTTTATTCATCAGCGCGTCTGTTTGCAAAATACCCGCGATGACTGGCGCTCCATAGTGTATTCCGCGCGCTGCCAGCTCGGAAGGACATCATTTTTCCGCGCTGGTCGCCAGCGCGCCTTTCCCGTGTTCTTCCGCGCTGACATGACTGTCCTAGTTATGTAGACGCGGCGACATCGCGTCAGTTACCTCATAATCCGCGCTGATCCAGTTTGGGCGATTTTGTTCGAACAACCAGCCTTCCAGATAACTCCAGGCTTGGTTGTTAGCTTTGTGAATGTCGACTCCCTTCTATGGCATGTCTGTTCGACCCTTTGCAACCATTTCCCTCAAGGATAAGCTCATCCTTCCACCCTTTTAGGAGGCTCCTTCTCCTACATATACTTCCACCATTACCATGAGCAACTAGTTAGACATAGCTTGGATTGTATAGAGCTTATAGTGCTCACATTGCTGCTACTATAGGTATTTGGTGTGCTAGGTGTGGAAGTGATTGATTGCTTAGGGAAGGTTGTTTTGTGTTGCTTGTGTGAGAGAGAGAGTTGCTTGTCTTGGGAGAATCATCCTCAAAGGTGAATGCTTGAGATACATGCTGACTGGCCCCTCCTGAGAAGGTTACCGACGTCAGAACATTTGGTTGTACTCTTCTCTATTCTGATTAATAATAGATGACTGTTATTATTGTTCCATTCTCATTTGTACTTGCAATGGTTAAATGTGAATTACATCTTTTCTGACCGATGTATGGTTGCTTTTACTAGATTTCACGCTTGCGTTTGTTTCCTCTTCGTGTGTGCAGGTATCTATTCGCGGAGATCGCGGAGGATCGTGATCAGCCAAAACGAAGGAGCGAAGGCAACATCTCTTCGTCAAACGACAGCGCTGGAATCCAAGTAGGTGCTCTTTACCTCTTGTTTAATTGTAATTAGGAACATGCATAGCAGCAACGTTTGATTGTTGCTAGACCCTTGCTGGGCTAGTAGGGATCGCCTCTATCTGTAGAGGGGATTTACCTCTCCAACAATTTGGCAACTCCGCTGGGGATCAGCCTTTTTGTCTCTTGAGTCCACTTTTGTGTTTGACTTTGATTGGTCTCTTTCTCTGAGATTCTGGGATTGTCTCTCTGCTTATAAACTTTCTGGGTACATCTGGGAAGTGTCTTGATTATTAGGAGGTTTTTGCTTTTGGTTTGGGAAGTTTTTGCTTTGGCTTTGCTTGTTTTTATCCTCAGCGCGTTTTAATTCAGAACAGTCGCGCTGACATCGCGCCCCTGTTCCTTTGGTATCCTTTTCATCACGCCATTACGTATAACAGTCGTGCTGACCTCGTTTTTGAGACAGCGTGCTTTATTCGTGTCCTTCCGCGCTGGCATCGCGTCCCCGCTTCTTTGTGATCTGTGTCATTCCGTCTGTGTGGTTTCTTTCCACGCTGACCTCGTTTTTCTGAGACAGCGCGCTTTATCCTTGTCCTTTCGCGCTGACGTCGCAAAGTTGCTACAGGGATCCTCCTGTCAGCGCCGAGTTGCTGAAGGCTACCCGCGCTGGTCCTGTAAAGTTCATTTTTGACCAAATTAGCTTCCTGAACCTCTTGCTTTGACTATCCCTTCTTCTCTCCACCTGCTTTGTGACTGGATTTTCACTGTCTGAACTCTGAACTCCTTGATTGCGAAGTCTGGATCCATAGGGTTTCGTTTTTTGCTTAGTTTTTGGTTTTGCGAACACCTTCCCTTTTGCTTTCGCTACTTGGTTTGTGTTTACACCGTCACTTTTTCGATTGCTGAATGGTTTTGAGTCTCTAATTGACTGGTTGTAACTCTCATCCTTCGGGTGTTTGCCCTTTTCTGTTGATTTTTCACTCTAGCCCTAGGGTATCTAGTGGCCGTGTGTGTGTCAAGCCTTCCGTAGGGATCTTGTTTGCTTGTTTGACCAGCCAACTTCAGATTCGTTTGTGCACTTGTTCAGTGATTGTTGAAGTGCTTTGGGTTGTGTTTCCGAGTGTTTTTCGCTTTCTCCTTGCTTGCAATCCTTGCTTGACTTGCCGAGCTTAGATGACATAGCTCGTGCGGAACTTGATTTTCTCGTTGACTTGGAAATCTTTGTTGAGTGTTTTGGGAACTTTGTGTGCTTTCATTAGGCAATTGCATTTTGCTTGGTGTTCTGGTTCCTCCAAATTATTTTAGATGCTTTGTGTCACTGAAAGAAAATCAAACTAGTGGCTTTGCTTTTAAAAAAAAAATTGAAAAGGAAAAGAATGTTTCGTTGATTTGCATTTTCAAAAGAAAAAGTTTCCTTTCCTCGCTTTTAGTTGCATTAGGCTGTTTGATTGATTGTGTTCGTTTTGTTTGATTGAAATCTCTTTACTCTTCCATAGCTAGAATTCATCGAACAAAATGATTCTCTTTGACATGTAGTTTGCATCTAGGTAATTGTGAGAGAACATACGATAGGACCTGAAATCGAAACTTAATCTCAAGATCAACTATAAAATGAACCGAATGAATCTAAAAACGCATTGGAACTAAACGCAAATATCTAGAGGTCTAGGTTAGAGACGTGTTCCGGCGTCTTTAAACATAGTCACTGTTGTTTCACATTACGATTGGGTGATTCCTCCTTCTGTGACTCGATAGTGGTCTAACACGGACTGTGCTCCCACGTACCGTCGCGTATATAGGGAGACCCCACTAGGCTTTTATCCTTGATCCATAGGAAGTCGAGTCTGCCGCCTTACGATTCGCAATGCAGTGAACACAGCATTCACGAAGATTGACCACCCGTACCCTAAAAAGTATTCTGTGGTTTTGCGAAAAGTCTGGCACACCTTTTACCTAGAATCTCCAGAGTAGTCACTTTTGATCCTTTTCGGACTCCCTAAATGAAAAGGTGTAAGTGAGCGTCTTGTCACTTCGTGCTCATTAAATATTCGAAGGAGACTGGAGTCATCTTTTCGTCCTTTTCTCGACTCTTGAAACATGAAAAGGTCAAGTCTAATTCCAATGTCTTAAAAAAAAATTTCGGCTACGATAACATTTCCTGTTAGATCTTGTGTGCGCTAGTTTGAGTAGGGTTGTCTATCGTTAGTTTCCTTTAGGTTTTCTAAGGGGCCTTGTCATCCTGGCTGACCCGTCAACTCCCGGTCCAAGTGATCAAGGTTCTCCATCTTCTGTTGCTCCAGAGGTACCAGTTGTAAGCGGTACTCTTCCCATTGTTCCGAGTATCCAGCCTATCAACGTACGTGCCCCAGGCGACGAAGACTATATAGAAGATTGGAATCCTATCTGGGAGCCCGATTATACCCCTCGTACCCCTCGTACTCCTCTCGGTATGTCGTCTCCAATGTCTACTTCCCCGATGGATGAGACAGCTTCCAGCACAGGCGAGACGCCCGTGGTGACGGACATTGAGACTCCGATCCTGGCTTCCTCCCCGCTCCCTCCACGATATCAATCAGTGAGGGATAGGATAGCCGCTAGGACTACTTCTACGACTATATGGGATCCTAGTCTCATCGCCTCCACCGGGCCCTTCGTTTCGCAACCCCTTAGTACACCCCTTACGTCAGGGCTTAACACGCCCGTTACCTCAGTTCCCACTAGACCCACCGTCTGTGTAGCACGTTCGACTCCGGTCGTCAGTGCTGTACCGGCGTCCTCATCTACGAACCCTGAAGCTGGTCCCTTTTCTGGTGGCATTCCAGGAGCAGGACCGTATGATGCTTTTGGGCAACCCATTACGGACCCAGATTACGAAGGTCCCCTCTTTTATTATGATGAGAATGGTGAGTACCTCGAGAACATTTCAGTCCTTCCTCATCGTCCTTTCGACGAAAATGAGGAACCTTTGAACGTGAGGTACGACCCCACCTCTCATGTTTTTTATGGGAACCGGGACCCTCCCGTACAGCCTCACGGACCACCCAATCAAGGCCAGCCGCCTTATGTGCAAACCCCTCAAGGGCAACCACTTTATGCCCCGCCTTACCCAGGACAATCTGGGGGCCCACAGGGACAACCCTACCAGGGACAACCCTCGGCCATTGGAGGTCCGTCGTATTCGTATCAAGGTCAACCTACTGGGTATCCAGGGCAACCTGGTACTCAGCAAGGTTACCCGACTGGACAACCAGGGCAGCCTTACGTTCAGCAAGGCCAACCCGGTTTCCAGCAAGGGTACCCATCTGGACAAACTGGGTCAGCTTATAATCCTCAAAATCAACCAGCAGTCCAGCAGGGATACCCTCTTGGCCAGGGTGGGCAACCCTATGTTCAGCAGGGTCAACCCACTGCTCAATCCATGAATCCTTCTGGGCAAGGGGGGCAACCTGCTATATAGCAAGGCCAACCCTCTGCTTAGCCTATGCACCAAGGAGGGTAGCCTGCTATGCAGCAAGCCCAGCCCTCTGCTCAGTCTGGTCACCCTGGGGGGCAAACGGGCCAACCTTCTACGCAGCAAGGTCAACCCGTTGTCCGCCCTAATCGTCCAGCTGGACAAGCTGGCCAACCTCGGCGTCAACCAGCTATCCAGCCAGCTCAGTCATCCGTTCCGCAAAGACCACCCTTGGTGGTGCATGGACAACCTGGTGCCCATCAAGTTTATCCTGCTGGCCAACCAGGCCCATCTCAAATCCAACCAAGTCAACCTTCGGGACAGATGGTTCAACACCAGCCGGTTCAAGGACACTACCCTGGGCCTCAAACTCAAACAGGTTATCAACCTCCTTACCAAACGCAGCCTGCCTATCAGGCTCCGTATGGGGCCCAGCAACCATATGGCTACCAGCAACCCCAGGGGCAGAATCAGTTTGCTCCTTATCAAAATTATCAGCAACCACAGGTCACTCCTTACCAAAACTATCAATATGGTGCACCTGCGGGCCAAGCTGCTAATACATGGGGTGCTGGGGGGCAGTATCAGGGTCAATCGTCTGCATATGGACAAAATCCGTATGGACAGAACCCCTCTGGACAAGGACCCTACGCGCCCGGCCCTTTTGGGCCAGGCCCGTCGGGACAAGGTCCTTATGCGCCTGGCCCTTTTGGGCCAGGCCCGTCGGGACAAAGTTCTTATGCTCCAGGCCCTTTCGGGCCAGGTCCATCTGGACAAGATCCCTGGGGGCAACCACCATCTGGTTGGAACCCTAATACTGCTTCGAACCCTCAGCCTCGGATGTCCTTTAATCCTTAGCTGCCATTTTTAGCGACATTGGAACTTCCGGATGTGTCCAAGTTAACAAATGATCCCATTTTGCATAATCCATATTGGCCGCTGGTTCCAACTAAAATACCTGGTGATTGTCCAAAGTTTGACGGTAAGGCAGGAGAGGATCCTCAAGCACATGTTATGACTTATCATCTTTGGTGTTCATCGAACTCATGGCTTGATGACTCTATCCGGCTTCGCCTCTTTCAGAGGACTCTCACCGGTGTAGCTGCGAAATGGTATATTGAGCTGAATCGCGGTATGTTTCAAGACTTCAACTCGTTAGCTATGGCATTTTTAACCCATTTTCAGTTGCCCATTCGGTACGAGACTGGGACTAATCTCCTCACGTCTTTGAAACAGGACACGGCTACGCACATCTCTAATCATATACATGAATGGAGAAGGCGTCGTCGTTTGATCAAATTCTGGATTCCTGATCAACTCCTGACCGACTGGTTTACAACCTCCTTTGTGCCCAAAATTGCAAAAGATATTGCCATGGGAGCTTGTGTAACTGAAGAGCAAGCGATCGCGCGAGCTCAGTACCTAGACTTAGTCTATTCTCAGTCGGGTACTCTATATGAGTATTTGCCAGATGCTCCGAGGCCTGGGCAGACCAAGGCTCCGCCGAAACCATCAGTAGATGGAGTCATTGGCTCTGTCAATTCGTCGTCCAAGAAATCCTCCGCAAACCCTGGAAAGCAAAAGCAAAATGCTTCCAATGAAAATGCTTCTCAGGGCCCATCGAATTCTGTTAGTACCTCAGAGGTTAACGCCGTTCAGTCCACCGCGGCGGACAAATCCTCGAAAGGGAAAGGGAAGGGGAAAGGAAAACCGAAAAATGAGAATAAACAACCCAAGCAGGAACCTTCTAAAAATTCATCTGAAGACGGAGCCAAGCGAAAACCTAAGTATCCTTGCCTCATCTGTGAGGAGGATCACTATACCAAAGACTGCCCTAGGCGGTCCGAGGTTAGTCGGTTATTGAAAGGCGCTCCTGGACCCCCTGCCGTGTTGAAAGAACCTTTTCCTTCCCAACAGACGCATCAGGTGGCTGACCCCTCTCAGTCCTCTTCCTCGTTCGGTTCTCAAGTGTTCATGGCTGGTACCATCCCCATCCATGTTTCGACTCGAGCAAAAGATTATCCTTCTTCAGCCGGGAAAGAGCCGGAGATTCCCTCCAGCGCTCCTCCGTCCAGTTCTGGTCCCCTTCACATCGAACGGCCCAGCGCTGAGACGATCCCCCGACCCCCTCCTAAAGGTGTACTCAGGAAGTCATCCTATAACCCCAATGCTCGTGCCGCCCAGCACTATAGCATTGTCGAGGACTTAGCTCAGGCTCCGTCTGCTATGTCCGCGTTAGAAGTCCTCCAGAGTTGCCCCTCACAGAGGAAGTCCCTGCTATCAGCCATTGGTGGTATCGACCTGGCAAATTCGGATTTGATTACTTTTGATCTCGAGGGTTTTTCCCAGAGACTGCCTCACCAAGTAGCATTCCTTATCCAGGTCATCATTAATAGCAAAACGATTCATCGTACCGTTATTGATGAAGGTGCCTCAACCTGTATCATGTCAGTCGCTTGCTGGAAGGCTATTGGTTCCCCCGCTCTGAGTCAGTCTCCTACGACCCTAGAAGCGTTCGATGGAAGAGAATCTCGCCCTTATGGTATTCTCCAACGTTTACCCATTTCCTTAGAAAGCAAGACAGTCGAAGTAGAGGTAGAGGTCGTTGACGCAAATCTCACGTACAAACTCCTCCTCGGCCGCAGTTGGACATATGCCATGTAGGCCGTAGCGTCCTCCTTATTCCGTGTCGTTCGTTTCCCTCACCAGGGAAAGATTGTCACGGTGGATCAGCTCTCTTTCTTCGCCTCTTCCTCCGAAGGTAATGTGCCATTTGTGGAGCATACCTCCAAGTCCTTAGAATCTGTGGGAGCCGGACTTTTCAAAGATCCTGCTTTGATGGGAGTTTTTCCCCTCCCACCTCCCAATTTCGCCTCTGTCAATATGATCTCTGTACGTTCAGATCCATGGGTTCTTCCTCCCCCGAATCAGGAAGACTCTTGGGGCGATATGATGCCATTGAGTCCTGCCGAGCTCAATTACATCGAGATTGTCGCTGCATCGGCTCCACCCCCTGAACCTGCTTTTCCAAGCAGTGTTCCCGATTCATATGATCATTTCCCATGGTTAGGAGATGAGCCTACTTCGGACCCTTTGAAAGAGATTTTCCCGTCCGATGAGGCCATTATAGAGACTATGTCTCTAGAAGAGCTCCCTTGGTCAGATCACCACCATCGCTCTTCGTTTCTCCCTCCCCATCCGGAAATGGCCACATGTCTCGAGCGGTTTGCTTCATGCGTCCCGTCTCCGCCTCTCCAAACACCTATCCAGCTATATCAAGTGTCGTCGGAGGGCAATTTGGGAAATATAACGCAAACCCAGCCAATCGACATCTCTGTCAAACCAGGGATTGTCGAGAATATTTTCATTGGAGTCACATGCACTCCTGAGGAAGTTCAACTTTATACCGCTTTATTTCGTGAATTCCGGGATGTCTTTGCATGGTCTTACGAGGAAATGCCCGGCATCGACCCTAGTATTGTGGTGCACGAAATTCCTACTTATCCAGGCGCCAAACCTGTTCGTCAGCGTTTACGTCCTGTGCACCCTCGAAAGGCAGCAGCCATCAAGGCCGAGGTTGAAAAGCTTCTTCGGGCTGGTTTCATCTATGCCATTCCTCTCACGGAATGGGTATCTAACATTATCCCTGTGAATAAAAAGCAGGGTACTATTCGGGTCTGTGTTGACTACCGCGATATCAACCGCGCCTGTCCAAAAGATAACTTTCCTATGCCTTTTATTGATCAGCTTATTGATGACTGCGCAGGAAGCGAGATTTATTCCTTTATGGACGGCTTCTCTGGTTACAACCAGATCAACATAGCCCCCGCAGACCAGCACAAGACAGCTTTCATTTGTCCTTGGGGTACCTTTGCTTATAAAAAGCTCCCTTTCGGTCTCAAAAATGCCGATGCCACTTTCCAGCATGCGATGTCGTATGCTTTTCATGATATCCGACACATCGTACAGCCTTACCTGGATGACCTCCCAGCTCATTCAGCTAAACGTCAAGACCATCCATCTCATTTACGCGAAATCTTCCTCCGCTGTCGACACTACCGTATTCGACTTAATCTGCACAAGTGTGTCTTCTGCGTGGAAGCTGGCCGACTACTCGGGTTTATCGTCTCCCGGGAAGGCATCCGTCTGGATCCCCTGAAAGTCGAGGCCATTTTGAATCTTCCTCCCCCTGCCTCTTTGCAGCAATTGCAGAGCTTGCAAGGGAAAGCTAATTTTCTCAGACGATTTATCCCGAATTATGCCGAGGTGGCTAAAGGCTTCACGCGATTATTAAAGCGAGACACACCCTTTCGTTGGGATGCCATCGCCCAAGAGTCTTTTGAGCGCCTTAAAGACCTTCTTGTCTCAGCTCCGCTCTTAAGACCTCCGAACTATCACCGCGACTATATTCTCTATTTAGCTGCCGCTGACACCACCATCGGTATGGTTCTAGTGCAGGACGATGATGCTGGCACCGAGCATGTTATTTATTATCTTAGCCGCAACCTTCTGGATACGGAAACTCGCTACGCATACGTCGAAAAGTTGGCATTGGCAGCGGTCTATGCCGTCCAACGATTCCGGCATTATATCCTGTTGCGCACAACGACCATGATCTCTGATTGCAACCCCATGACCTACATTTTGTCACGTCAACTGCTGGGGGGCAAATACTCGAAGTGGATTGTAATCCTCCAAGAGTTCGACTTGGAATTCACTGCAGCCAAGTCTAAGAAATCTCTGGTCTTTGCTGAACTGCTCTGTTCCTTACCATCTCACTCTGCACCATCCCCCTCAGAGGAGCACATTCCGGATGAAACTTTGTTTCTCATCAGCACCCTCGACCCGTGGTACGGGGATATTATCGTATATTTACAGACGTCTTCGTTCCGTCCCAACGTATCGAAAGATGCTCGACGACGAATTCGTCACCAAGCTCAACCATATCGTATCTTGGGCGATACCCTGTACCGCCTCGGCGTCGATTCTGTTCTTCGCCGATGCTTAACCCTCAAGGAGGCTGAGCGAGTCTTGAATGACTGCCACTCCGGCGCTTGTGGCGGCCATATGTCCGGATATGCTACCGCTCAGAAGATCCTCCGGGCTGGTTATTTCTGGCCTTCCATCTTCAAGGATTGCATCCTTGCTGTACGTGCATGTCACGAATGCCAGGTTTACCACCGGAAGATGCGTGCACCTGTTGCACCACTGCACCCTGTTGTAACCGTAGGTCCATTTGCCAAATGGGGCATCGATTATACATCCTGTAACCCTCGTTCGGCCGGGGGGCATGGGTACATTATCGTTGCTGTGGATTATTTCACCAAGTGGGCCGAAGCGATGCCTACATTGAACGAAGACGGTCACACAGCGGCGCAGTTTTTATTCAATCATGTTATCACTCGTTTCGGAGTCCCTCAGGCTATTGTTACAGATCATGGAAAGCATTTCCGAAATCATATGATGACGGAGCTAACGACCCAACTAGGCTTGCGCCAAGATAGTTCGTCGCCATACTATCCACAATCTAACGGTCAAGTTGAAGCCGTGAACAAAGTTTTGATCACCATGCTTCAGCGCACCGTCAATACGCACAAGTCTAACTGGCACCTTATGCTTTTCCCAGCCTTGTGGGCCTACCGGACTTCTGTGAAGGATGCCACCGGTTTCACTCCTTTCCAGTTGGTTTATGGACTAGAGGCTACCCTTCCCGTCGAATGTGAGATTCCTTCATTAAAATTAGCTGTCGAGTTACTTCCCAACACCACTCCGGTGGAGGAACGGCTTCTTTACCTAGAACGGTTAGACGAGACTCGTCGTTTGGCTTCTCTGGCTATCGAAGCGCAGAAGAAGAGAGTCAAGGCTCACTTCGACCAGAATATTCATCCTCGTTCCTTTGTTGAGGGAGATTTAGTACTGCTCTACGATCAAGCTAAGGATAAGCTGGGGGCAGGGAAACTCGAATCTATGTGGTTAGGTCCCTACATCGTGAAAAGAGTTTTACAAAAGGGCGCATATGAGTTGATTGATTATGAAGGAAATCCTCTTGACAAGCCCCGCAATGGGCTATATCTGAAGAAATATTATGCATGACTTCGCGCACTCACTTTGTATATACGTGTGTTTTGTGTGTTGTGCATGATTCCATTTTTGCTTTGGTGTGAAGGCGTTTTTTGCCTCTTATTGTGCTCTCTTTTTTCTTGTGCAGATGTCTAGTGCACCCTATGTTGGTTTCACTGATGGCGCCTGCCGCAGCACTTGCAATTTGTCATCTGCGGCGTGGGTGATCTACGATCCTCACGGAGAATTGTTAGACCTTCAGGGTGTCTGCCTAGGTCGTACCACTAACAACGTTGCCGAGTACAGCGCTGTGATTGAGTTACTTGCCGAAGCGGTTGACCTCGGCATCCGAGAATTAGTTGTGAACCGGGACTCCCAGCTGGTCGTCCATCAACTTAACGGGCGATATTCCATCAGAGACCAACGCATACTAAGGTTGTACCTACGTGTAAGATTGTTGGAACGGAACTTTGATTATATTACTTATCAACACATTCCAAGACGATTGAATACGTTGACTGATGCATTGGCAAATCATGTGTTAGATAGACATTTGCGTAACCGATAACATCATACAAGAAGACATAGAAAGCATAATAGAGTAAAGCATATGTAAATAAATCATTTCAAGCATAGTTTGCATGTGTGTGCGTGTTTTTAAGCTTGAAAATATAAAATACATGGGTCATGTGTCATGCAAATTCATACATAAGATCACAATTGTACTGAATAAATGCATAACATAAACAAGACATCATCACATCTAACAATGATCCATCCAAAAAGCCGGTATGTATATATATCGTGTGGCGCACTAAGGCGCTCAAAAATAAGTGTATATGTCCAAAATATCAGTACATCTGAGTCATGTGTCTCAAAATAACAGTGGAAATAAAACCTAGGTGACTACGGAGCCGGGTGATGCTCTCTGTAGTACGCAGCTGCTCGTGCTACCCGCCTCAGAAGGCGGTGCACCCTGGGTTCCACCCCCACTGTATGGATCTGGTGCTCTAAGGGGACCTCCTCGACCCCCTGGTAGTCAGGCACTCCCTCCAGCAACCCCTCAAGGTTGCGAGCTACAGTCTCTGACGTGTCAACCCCTGGAGGGACTAAGGCCAGGGCTCCAGCTCCCTGTCCCTCTCTCCGTGCCGTGGCAGCCAGGCCAATCGGTCTAGTGGGCCCCACATCTGCATACCATGACATTTATTAGGACATGTACATGAAAAATTCAAAAACATTATAAAATTCAAAAGTCAAAGTGTTATACCTGCATCATCCCACTGTTCACCTGGGGGCAGTGCCAGATCAGGGTCATTGCGGAAATCCATGCCCGCATATGGCCAGTCCTCCACAAAGATCTCCTGCTGATCCAGCCAGTCTCGGAAAAACGCTCCCCAGCTATGTGGCCGGCCGCCACCTCCGCGTGGCATGATACGAGCCCATCGTGAGGCCCTCGTCTCCCGAGGATCCCTGGGAGCATCCACGGCCATCACCTGTAACCGCATAGCAGGCACTCGCTCTAGAATGAGCGGGATCAGGATTGACCCGTAGCCAAACTGCTTCGTCTCCCCGCGACGGCAGTTGCTCAGCTGCCTCTTCATGTTATTGGTCACTGCTGTGCACCAATCAAACACTGTAGGCTCAAGGCAATCGAGAGCTAACAAGAGATGAGTCTTTGAAGCCTCGTGATTGGCCATACTACCTGCTGCCCGGGTCACCATGAACAGAATGGTGCGAAGCACTATGTTTCCCACCGTGGGGATCGAAACTTTCCCACTTCGCGCTTTCTCAGCCTCCGGACATACCCGAGCCATCAGATCATCTAGAGTGCCGCCGCTAGGTCGCTGCCCCTCTATGATGGGCCTCGCACCTCGGCGTGACAGCCCGGTCAAAAAGAAGATGTCCATATGGTCGAATTCAATATCATGACCACGGATGGTGAATTTCCCGTCCACCGGGTTCCATGCCCTGATCACTAGCTCAAGGAGGTCATGTTGAGCTCTTAGACGCGGCGTGAGGAAGAATTTCATAAAACCGCAAGCCCGCATGGCATTGCAGCAATTCACATCCCCCCAAGCAGCTACATCTTCCACATCGTGCACTCTTTCCTGCCATTGGAAAGCCATGGTGTCCTGCACAAGCCATAAAAACCAATTAGAAGCGCTAGCATTGGAGATTTCACGTTCATTTTAAAACAAAATAATTTTTCCGCGCCAGCGCGGCTGTTTTAAAAACAGTCGCGCTGGCCATGGCAGCCCTTCGTTAATTTTCGAGGTCAGCGCGGAAGAACACGGGTTTTCCGCGCTGACCCGAAGTTGGGTGCGTTTTGTCCTAATTCGGCCAGCGCGGACCCGCGTGGGAAATCCGCGCTGACCGAGAGCGCATCCATGCGCCAAGAATTTGTCCGATTGGGCAAATTCGACCGTTAAAATCCTAAAAAATATGATCAAAATGCAGGGCAAGGAGAGGAGAACCTACCTGGAAGAAACGGTTCGAAGAATGGTGTCCGTACGAGCTGGAAATCGCTCCGTCAACTTTCTGGCTTCTCCACGTCCTTCACGTCCAGAAATGGTAAAATGGTAAAATGATCTTTCACCCCCCCCTATTTATAGTAAAAACTCATAAAATGTCCATATTTTTGGGTTTCTACCATCTTTTGCCATAAATTTAGCCCTAGATTTATCAAATACATGTTTTAATATGTTTTTTACACATATCGAATGGATTTATGCGGGTAGTGCTCTTGTGCAGGTTCGAATAAAAGGTGAAAATCATCATGGTCCTGAAATCACTTGGTCCCAACAATGTCGTCTTTGAGCTCTTTTCCGACATGAAACGAGAAAAGATGGCCGAGCCTCCTTTCAGCTCGTTAAAGGGAACGAGAGGCGGTCATTTTAAGCTCTTTTTCCGACCGTATAACTTAAAAAGATTGCCAGGTGTTTGTCGTTTCGCACTCATTATCGGTTCTAAAACGACGTGTTTTCAACCGCTTTTTTACTTTTTCAGGTCAAGAACACTATTTACGAAAAGTACTCCTCGATCGTAATGGTCGGGCGGTTCTTTCGAGCATTGTTTTATACTTTTTCGGGCTCGAGAGACACAACTGTACGAAAAAGGACCCCCCTGGAGTCTTCTTTTCTGTTGTCTTTTCAGGCTCTCTAAACAAGAAAAGACGCCGAGTTTTTCCTTTGTCAGGCTCGTTAAACACTTGATGACATCGGATATCGTCGAAATGACACTCTTCAAGCATATGCTATCCCCGTCAAGCTTGTCATCCAAAAATAACCGGGGTACCTGCCAGAAATGGTGGGGAAAATGGAACTGTAATCATAGTCGTGTCGGCAGTATGTCGCTCTTGAACATGGCACTCTTCTGCTTCGTGTCTGGGTGGGACCATCTCATCTTGTTTTTCACTGGCCTCCGTGGGTTTGGGTTATCTTATTCCACCTCTCATCTGCTCATTGCCATCATCACTATACCCTTTGCTCATTTGATGTCAAATACTGCCAAACCCACTACAGTGCCGCCGATATGTTCAAGAGAAGTTGACCTCTGCAATAATACAACCTCATCTGCTATCTCACACAAATCATTTTTTCTCTGTCTCGCGTCGATGATGTGGGAAACATTATGGCCCACCTTTGATCAAGGTCACTTCCTTTCGACTTCAGCTCATTATCCGGGAAGGTGGCTTAGAGACTCCCTTCAGGTGCCTTAGAGCCTGCATGCCTCAATGGCAGGTTCTTCGTGTTCGACGCGAGGTTTACATCATTGGCCTCCGATCGAATGATTCCGTGGGTGTTCGACACCAGCTCATTGATTCACATGCCGCGGATTATACCTATAGTACCTTGAGGGCCATTGTCATTATTGGTGGTGCCTCTCGCGTCTGTTAACAGTTTTCATCATTGACTGGTAATCAGACGATGTTCATGCATGTTCGACTTCAACCCATATATTCACATGCTTGAACTTGTACTTTGTTCGGATCGGGACGGAGCGCAAGACCCTGGATCCCTGTCTGTTATGGTCCAGGTTGTGATTTTGTGGATGATCATTACATGACTCATTGATGGATGGCTGCGCCCATACCTGAGTCTTCATGGACGGCTACGCCCATACCTTATCATTATTATGGTCTTTTTAGCTGGGTGGCTGCGTCCATTCCACGGACCTTTTCGCATGTCTTTTTGGATGGCTGCGCCCATGCCTAGACTGCATGTACTTGATTATCAGAGATATTTCGGTCCTTCCTGGTGGTGTTCCAGTTCGGCGTGTGTTGTAAAGCATTTCACCCCTCCCACTCTCTCGGTCTTCATGCTTTAGGGGGCATCTGTTACACAGTAATTTGTCACTGCCTTCCTGTCAGTCACCCTGCTGTGCCGATCACTAAGCTTCATGCCTTCTGAACTGGCCCAAAAACCCATTTTCCTAAAGTTTTATTCATCAGCGTGTCTGTTTGCAAAATACCCGCGATGACTGGCGCTCCATAGTGTATTCCGCGCGCTGCCAGCTCGGAAGGACATCATTTTTCCGCGTTGGTCGCCAGCGCGCCTTTCCCGTGTTCTTCCGCGCTGACATGACTGTCCTAGTTATGTAGACGCAGCGACATCGCGTCAGTTACCTCATAATCTACGCTGATCCAGTTTGGGCGATTTTGTTCGAACAACCAGCCTTCCAGATAACTCCAGGCTTGGTTGTTAGCTTTGTGAATGTCGACTCCCTTCTATGGCATGTCTGTTCGACCCTTTGCAACCATTTCCCTCAAGGATAAGCTCATCCTTCCACCCTTTTAGGAGGCTCCTTCTCCTACATATACTTCCACCATTACCATGAGCAGCTAGTTAGACATAGCTTGGATTGTATAGAGCTTATAGTGCTCACATTGCTGCTACTATAGGTATTTGGTGTGCTAGGTGTGGAAGTGATTGATTGCTTAGGGAAGGTTGTTTTGTGTTGCTTGTATGAGAGAGAGAGTTATTTGTCTTGGGAGAATCATCCTCAAAGGTGAATGCTTGAGATACATGCTAACTGGCCCCTCCTGAGAAGGTTACCGACGTCAGAACATTTGGTTGTACTCTTCTCTATTCTGATTAATAGTAGATGACTGTTATTATTGTTCCATTCTCATTTGTACTTGCAATGGTTAAATGTGAATTACATCTTTTCTGACCGATGTATGGTTGCTTTTACTAGATTTCACGCTTGCGTTTGTTTCCTCTTCGTGTGTGCAGGTATCTATTCGCGGAGATCGCGGAGGATCGTGATCAGCCAAAACGAAGGAGCGAAGGCAACATCTCTTCGTCAAACGACAGCGCTAGAATCCAAGTAGGTGCTCTTCACCTCTTGTTTAATTGTAATTAGGAACATGCATAGCAGCATTGTTTGATTGTTGCTAGACCCTTGCTGGGCTAGTAGGGATCGCCTCTATCCGTAGAGGGGATTTACCTCTCCAACAGGCTCGATTAAACAAATTACATTCTAGTAAGCATTTAATCTTTCTCGAATAGGAATCCCTCCCTTATATCCATTTTCTCTTCCTTGACCTCGTCAATCAGGACATCATGGATCTATTTTCTCTTTGCAACTTTGCCAATGTGCATGGATATCCTCATGCTCTTATAGATTTTGGTTTGGATAATATACCTATGTTTCAGGGAACAATGCGATCAATGTTGAAACTCATCTCTGAAAATTCATAGCTTTCTTGGTAAAACATGCTCATGGAGATGCATATAATCATGAATATGTTAAGATGAGTCTCATTGTCCTTTCGCTAGAAGATGACGAGTTGCAATGGTTCTTGGATAAGCCTAACAACTAATTCAATTCTTTGTAAGCCATCATTAGTGCATTTAAAGATAAATATGGGGATAAGAGAGAAAGAAGATACTTATTTAAAGTTGTCAACAATATTAAGATGTTGGCTTATTGGGGCCTGACCCAGGTTCAGAGTTGATTTAGCTAAAAAAATCCTGGTACTACTGGCCCTTTCGGCAATAGTCCACGGAGCGCGGACTGAGGTCTCACCCGAAGTAGTATGGGATGGTGCTAGAACCAGGTTTCTGCACCCTAGAAATGTCTGATGGATTCAAGTGGTCTGTGGTTCGACCCTGCGCGCACGTTGCTATGTGCACTTTCCTGTGCCTCGCAGCCTGAGATGTTGCCTTCGCACAGCCCTACTCGGGGGCCGAACGCTGTTATTACCCAAGTCCTTACTAGTATCCCAATGTTAGTTGATTATTTTATCCTACTTGTGTGCTTAAGTTATACTTAGCAACATAAATCATTCATACAGGTGCACGTAATAAATAAACAATATATTTCCAATTTATATAAAACATGCATTAACCCAAGAAAAAATACACAAAATTGTGATAAAACTTCTCTTTATTAGTCTCTTCCTCAGTTACAGACTCAACTCTTCCCTGCGCACTCAGCTGTAGGGGTCCGCGCACTCAACTGCGGACTACTAGGCCTCTGCACACTCAGCTGCAGAGCCTTCTCCTACCCTACAACCCAAAGACACACTTAGTCACTTAGACTCTATCTTCTCTTCTCATTTCCTTATTGCTATCTTTTACACTTAGAGCCTCGCTCTATTTATACAATCCCATGGTCCATGGACCATGGGTAGGCCAGCATTACTTTACAAGACTAGGGTGGACAACCCTGTGAATCTAGCATACATTTCGCGCTCCGCGCCCACAATTCGCAGTCTTTACAACAATGTTGGGTCAAAACTTGGGCTTTGATCCCCAAAACATGCCTTGGGGGGATTCCATGCCCAACAAGCCCCCAACACAAACATCGTGACTTGCCCTTGAGTCACTCGGTTAGCGCAACGATCTTGGCCCTAAGTCCTTCCAACTGTTCTCGAACTGTGTTGAGGTCAGCAGCGCACTAAGTTGCTGCTTACTGAGCTGTTGCATTCGCTATTTCAAGACCTCTGTGTCCAGAGTGCTTCTCTTCATCTGTGTGTGCATCCCTTGTATGTGCGCAAGCTTTCCTTCGATGTTTGTCGTGATAGTGAAGGCCTCGTCAATCCAAGGCTGAACGCACGCTTTGAGAACTACCTCCTTGTGTCGTGTCGCGTCCACCTGCTCCTTTAGTGCCTTAGCCTACTGCATCCTCGCAAGCCGCTGGGTGAGGACCACTGTCTACGCAGTTCCTCGGACACTGTCATATTGTTGTTGGAGTTCTCGCGCTTCTGTTTCCAAGCGCTGGATGTTGGGGTCCTCCTACAGAGTCGTGAGAACCTCAAGTGTGTCTTCCAACATGCTGGTGCAGTCTCACACTGCACTTCCCATTTCCTCCAATCTCGCTGTGATAGCGCTAGCGTGCTATTCTCTGACTTCTGGGGGAGTGGAGGGCTGCGCCTTTAACTACAACTCGACGATCTGAAGATTCAGCTCCAGTTGAACCTTGGTCGTTTCTTCCCTAGCTTCGCAGACTCCAGTTTCTAACCTATGGATCCGCACCTCCACTGGCAGATATGCTGGGATGGCCAACTTTGGGACGCGTCAACAAGCGTTGTCTATAACCTGCACCAACTGTTGATTTTGCGGCACCAATTCGTCACGATGCAAGCTGAGTTGTTCCATGTTTATCTTTTGCTCGTTGGGAACTTCGATCACACGGCTCTCCCTAGTGCGCAGCTCTTCTGTTATCCCATCCTATAGTAGATATAGTGCCTCACGCGGAAGGGCAGCCAGATTGAGGCCAAGGCCTTTCATCATGCTAACCAAAAATCTATCAGCCTCATTCGCTTTCACTAGGGCCCCTTCCGGCAACACTATTGTGTTTTGCATCTGTGCGCGCAACATCTGCTCTATTGTTGAGGATCCTGCTACGAGGTGGGTTGAAAGGGTACCCACCTGAGGGGGAAGCACCTATAACTCCTGCAACTGTGCTCTAAGGGCCCCCGACACAATTTGGTGCTCCTGCATAAAATCCTGAAGAGCCTCATTTGTGACATCGCGCACGTCTCACTGATGTCATGCAGATCTCCCTCGGTTAAGATGATCGAGTTAATGGCCAATTTCGAGGCCTTGACCTTCTTCCTCAGTCCTGCTTTCTCTGCCGTGTGTGGGCGCTTCAATTGTGTGGACGCGGTCCCTGGGTCCGCGCTCCCTTCTGTTGTTTCTACTTCCTCTACCTCCTGCCCCTGCGAGGGCATTGCTTGGCCTTCGCCTGCCTTCGCAGTTGCTTCCTGTGCTGCTGTTGCTACTTCTGTGGCCTTTTTCTGCTCGACGGCTTGCTATGATGCTTCCCGCGCTGCCCGTACCTCAACTGCTGTTGTTTCCTTCTGCCTTTTCTCAGCCAACTGTGTGACGTGCAGCTTGGCATCATCCTTCTTCTTCTGCGTTGTCGCCCTTTCGAGTTTTACAAGATCTAGGGTGCGCCATTCTGGAGGCCATGCCTCCAAGACAGTGAAAATGGTGTCATCAGTGGCTACAAAGGGTAGCTTTGTCCACTGCTTCGTTGGATCCTTTCGCGCCCTGATGTATATATTATGCATGTCTGCTTTGAATTCTACAAAACTCTGTAGACTGTTGTACACCGTGGGTGACAGGCGCGGCTTCCGGTTGATCCACATTCGGATGTTCATCTCCATGAGCACCCAGAAGATCTTGTTGTCACATATCCTTTTCGCATCCTTCATGGCCCAAAGCGAAGCGTACTTCGCAGCGTCTGGTAAATCTCTATCAATTGTGGGGAATTGATTGTCCTCCGACAGTTCTTCCGCTATGAGCACTATGGATAGCAACAACCACGCATAGTGGAATGTTTTACCCTGCTCTTGGGCTTCACGACAATTTTTCAAAAATTCTTCGCAGAGGAATTCAGACCAGTTAAACTGGACCCCCTCTGCGCATTGCTCGACCAGTACAACCATCGGCGTCGGTACCTTGTTGGCGTGACACTTTCGCATAACTTTGCTTGCGAGGATTTGGGTAGCTACACAGACTGATTTTTCCTTGATGCTGGAGATGGCGTAGCCCCTCTTCTTCTTTTCCAGCTTATACTTTGTTTTCATGGCCTCCGCAAGGGCCAAATCACTGCCCTTTCCTTCGGCTATGGTCGTGGGGTCCTTTCCTTTGTAGGGGAGCTAGGAAACGCGGTGAATTAGGTATGCCGTGATGGGGATAGGCTCCTCCAGCCATAGATACCCATCATGCACCAGGAAGAGCAGGGGCCTGATGATGAAAATGGTTATTGGCGCGTGGTGGAAATGTGGCACCCATAGTAAGTTCAACAGCTCGGTCTTTTCCACTCCGCGCAGCCACTTCCGCAGCTCTAACGTTGTCACCACCCCCGCGATGTTCTATTTCATGAGGTTCCCAGTCTCCAAGGGAGGGAACTTCTTGCGGTCAGCGAGGTCCCAATCTTCAAACTTCATGGTTGGCATACGGCCTAGGTGCGTGCCTTCAAACACAATGCCGTCTAGAGGAGCGGGGTCTAGAGTGAACTCTTGGTTTCGTCCAGGTCCTTGGGCACTTTGGTTTTCCCTTTTCACAGAGGGACATAGGCAGGTAGTTTAGTCGCGGAGTGCTTAGGCTGAGTATCCACCTCCATGCCTTCATATTCTTCCTCGAAGATAATAAGTACCTGCAAATCTTCTTCTTCCTCATTTGTTTCTATTGTGACAACTTTCCCCTTCTCTTCCATTAATAGTTTGTTGTGCAACAGGTTCCTCGGGGACACACGTATGGGAGCCATTAGTTGTTTGCCCTTCTTAGGCCTTGGCATACGCAGTGATTTGGGAAATCCTGCCACAACCCCAGCCCCTTCTGGAACATCCTCCATAGCTAAGGCCTGTGCAGCCTTGCCAACGGTTACCTCTTCTATTCCCAAACCATCCTTAGTTTCTGTCGTTGTATCTGGGTTGTACTCTGTCACTCGCGAATTCAGGGGCTCAATCAATGCTCGGCTCACAATGCTCAGGGCTCTACTCAATCGCTCAATTCTCAAATGACAAAGTGTTGTTTGCTGGTTAGCCCTTTGTGTTTTATAACGCTTTTTAAATTTGAATTCGACCATTCCCCCCAATTCTAATTCATTAATGCTTTCTTGGCGGCATATTTTCCTAAATCTTGCCCATAAATCGTGTCTTAAATGCCCTCGCCCACTCCATTTGGCCTCAAGTCGAGCATCCCATCGTGAATAGTGACTTCAACGGTCACTTCCTGGCCAACCCGTGTAGCAGTGCAACCCTCCGTGCGCGATTTCCGACCTTGTGACTCTGTGCTTCTGCGTGTATCCCCAATATTGCGCAGCTCCCGGGTAGAATAGTTTGTAGTCCCACGCTCCCTTCCAACTGCCTGGAGCACTAAGACTGTCCTTCCCGTGGCTAGTCAAGTGGTCGCACCACTCATGTGGGACTCCATCCTGTCCTCCACCACAGTTCGCGGAGAATCCACACCTTCGATTGTCGTGGTCGGCATTGCGCACTTCACCACTCGAAACGAGCTACCCTGGTTATGACGCTTGGCGATATGCGGTCCCAGCCAAGGCATCAGACTAACCAATTCACGGTGATAGTTCTCAAACTTGTCAATATGATCGTACACACCTTGCCTTACCATCCTAGGTTTTTCAATGAGAAACTCTTCCTTTATCTCGTCCTCCAGCTTTTTGACCTCTGCGTCCATCAAAGCGCTTTTCTTCCTTAATCGTACCCTTTCTTTTTCAAGTTCGCAGAGTCTAAAGTTTCCCCGTCAGATTTCTTCCTCAAGTCCCATGTGTTTTGTTTCTTGCGGCTGTGTGATTCCTTCTTTCCGAGCTTCGCGAACCATCATATTTACGGGTGCTGCTATGCACAGACTAGGATTTGCATGCTCCATAAAGATTACAGCCTCTGCTTCATACTTCAGCTTCAGAAGTGCTCGCGCGGTCAGGGTTTTACACATGGTCCTATAAGCCCATAGAACCGCTGGTACGCGTAGGTCCCAGTCAGTGCGTCTCACATGGTGGACCACGTTCAGTACTTCGCACACTTTGTCAAAGGCTTCCACGCGGATAATCTTTGGTGCACTTGGTCTTATCATACTTCATCATTTGCGCCCTCATCTTGCCCACTCCTGCTTGTTGGTCCTATTTCCTATCACGAGGACGGTGTGCATTCATGCAGGTTGCGTACCATACGCCTGTACCCATCTAGAGAGGTGGGCGCGTAGGCTGTTTCGGCCATCATACCTAGCTTTCATCCGCCTCTGAGGCTTTCCAAACCACATGAGCATCATCCTTTTGCATTCGCACCAGTCCTCAAAATATTGTTGGTGTGTACCCCACCACCTTGCGGGCGTAGCGCGCAGTGCCCATTTCAAAGCGTCGAAACACTGCTGTTCCAGTACTTCTTTTTCAAATTTGTTCAGGAAATCATCTACCTCACTCAACCCATCATACATAGGCAGATTTCTTCCTTCCGTTGCTACACAGCACAGTGACCTTATCATCATGTTGCAGTTGAGCATGGTTACCTCATGTAACCGGTTCTACCATCGTTCTATTTCCTCGTCCGAATCTGAGGTGCAGGAGCATTTGCGCTCCCACAAAATCCTGCCATCCGTTGTTGGATTTACCCAATCCCGCTCTCACGTGGTTATCTTGTAGATACAACCTAGATCTTTGTCGCTATCACAGTCGTACACTGGCTCTGTGTGGCATGATCCTTCCGCAGGGTCTAGAGGTACCACTACGCGTAGTGATTTTTCCTCAAAAGTCATCTTGCGCTTCTTTAGATTTATCACTCCATTCATATCAGTGGCCCAATCTATTCCTAGTAGCGCGAGATAGGGATTGTTGTCATCAACAATCTCTATCACTTCGAAATCTGCAATCGCGCTCGCACCTTCAATATCTACCGTTATTCCCTGTAATCTTCCCATCGGTAGGATCTTTTGCTGGTTCGCCATTCGCAATTAAATAGGAGACCATTACAACGCAGGCTTGCCCATGTGCTCTGACGTCTGCTTTGGCAGGATGTTCGCATCCGATCCTAGATCCAAAATCACTTGATCCATTTCATATTCCCTGATTTGCACAGTCAATCTCATCTCCCTTCCTGTTCACGTTGTGTGCTTCTCGAGCTTCCAGACTACGCGCGGTTCTCCGGTTCCAGCACATCTAGTGATGAGTTCTTCCAACCCCTTCACCACTTTGTTGTCGCACAACAACTTCATGCATGTCTCCAGAGAGGTAGTGAGCATTGATGGGTCCATCTCTGGTTCTAGTTTTCCTTTACTACCTAAGTGGAGGCCTCCGTGAAACTCTTCTTAGTTTCCATGAATGTCTCCTTCGCGCGCTCCAAATCAAATTCTAGTTCCTTTGTTGGAGCCTTGCGAACCCAGGCACTCTCTTAAGGTTGCTTACCCTTGTCATCTCTTGTCATGATACTGCTTCAGAGCACGATGTTTACATTCAGGCCCTCCTCATGCGGCTCAGACCTCATCATTTGCAGGTTATGAGTCGGTTGGAGTGTTACTTTATCGCGCAACCTCGCTATCAGTGTGGGGCAGTCCTCTGTCTCATGATCAAACTGGGTACAATATAAACATGATGCTCTCGTCGGATTTGTACAATCGCGGGAATAATACCCTAGCCCTCCATAATTGTAATAGATTAGCTGTCTGCAGCCCCTTCCTGGTCCCATTCCACCTCGACCTCGTCCGCGCCCCTGAAATCCAGTGCGCACCATCCCTGCATTTTGATCGAGGGCTCGTGTTTCGATCTAAACTCTGTAGGTAGGAGTCTGATCCATCATCAGTTCATAACTTCTATAGGTACGCTCATCATGGCCTACTGACCTGCAGAAATTATAGAACAACTGTTGGGACGTCTGTGTATACTTTTGTAATAGATGGTAGTTATTTGTGGCATACTTCCCTCCTATCTGACAAATCGCACACCATAATTCAGGTGCCACGCTCAGTCCTGCTTGTGCCTCTGGTCTTAGGGGCATTGGTCTTGTTACCTCTGCTACAAGCTTCAGCATTTGAAGGTCAAATTCGGGTCTGGCAATGTTGTTTGTGCTTAAAAAGGGATTCGCATCAGCCACCTTTTGTTAAAATTGGAAACCAGGGCAAAACTTCATGTGGGTCATCTTATTCATGGCTAATAATATTTTTATTAGATTCCTCTCGTCGAGAGGTGTAGGATTGATATAAAGATCATCCAATTCCGATAAGTATTCATGGAGATATGAATTTATTTTGATTATGGAATTATTATCAAGCCGACCTACAACTCATGTAGGCTCAGAAGCCCAACAGTCGCATCTATTCACCCACCAACGTTGTGTATAAATATAAGAGGAATTTTCCTCATTTGGACTCACTCATCTCATCACATCTCTCTCTCTCTACTGCGCAGATATGAGCCTCTTCTCTACTGCGCTGAAATGGGTCTCTCTCTCTCACACATGTGAAGCCGGAAGCTGTTGAATTTGAAGATGCAACTACAGAAGTAAAGATTGACTTGCGTGGCCTAGAATATCTCCTCCTTGGAACTGCGCTGTAGGTTCATCTGAACCTCCTTTGAAAGCCGCAACTTTTGGTGGTGGAATGAAGTCAATCCGACGAACGGTTTGCAAGATATCGACTGCCCTAGTTTGAAGCCGGAAACTGCTGAAACTGAAGCTGCAACTGCAGAAGTAAATATTGACTTGCGTGGCCTAGAAGATCTCCTCCTTGGAACTACGTTGTAGGTTCATCTGAACCTCCTTTGAAAGCCGCAACTTTTGGTGGTGGAATGAAGTCAATCCGATGAACGGTTTGCAAGATATCGACTGCCCTAGTTTGAAGCTGGAAACTGCTGAAACTGAAGCTGCAACTGCAGAAGTAAAGATTGACTTGCATGGCCTAGAAGATCTCCTCATCTGAACTACGCTGTAGGTTCATCTGAACCTCCTCTGGAAGCCGAAACTTTTGGTGGTGGAATGAAGTCAATCCGACTGTCGGTTTGTGAGATATGGTATGTCCTAGTTTGATAATGAAGCCGCTAATGCTGATGCTACTGATCTAGGGTTTGCTACTGCTGATATGAATTAGATTTATTGTACTATTTCTCTCTGCTGAATTATTGAAGATAAAAGAAGATTTGATCAAAGGGTTTCCCCACACATTGTGGGGTTTGTCCCTGGCTAGCCGCCACATCTTGTGTCTCTTGTCTTGGCTTGTTTTCTGTCGATCGTTTAATGTTCTATCTGCACTTTACTTTATGTACATGTGATTTCTAATCGGTGGAATATAATAAGAAAAAGACGTAAACTATTATAAGCATAGAACATACCATAACTTAACATGGTATCAGAGTTGAGGTGAAGACAAAGCCCGAGCAAGAGCAAGAGCAATCATTGAAGAGAAGATTGGCAAGGCTATCCTAAAAAAACTATGGGGTCCTCAACACTCTTTCCTACCAAAGACAAGCTCCGTGAGAAAGCTGACTATCACGGATGGAAGATGTCTATCGATCTAACCCTTGAAGATCAAGGAGTGCTGGACCATGTAAGAGGCAATATTGTTGAGCCTTCATCAAATGCATCTGCTGCTGCCTGGAACAAATGGAAAAATGGAGAAGTCAAAACAAAGAAGATCATCCGGGACTCTATCGACAAGCGCTTGGTGGCCTGATCTAGACACCTCCAAGGAAATCTACGACAGACTGGTGAGTTTATTTAAAGTTAATGATGCAAATCAAGTTTTGTTTCTTAGAAATAAGTTGAGGGAAATCAAGAAGGGTAAAGATGAAAGTATGCAAGCATACTTCTTAAGAATCACCGAGATCAAGAATGATCTCCTATCTATTGGGGAAACCATTACTGACAGAGAAATGGCACTCACAACTCTCGGAGGATTACCATCTGAATGGTATGTGTTCAGGACTACTCTTCTGAACAATAATGTAATTCCTAGTTTCGAGGAATTAATGGCTAGATGCATTCAAGAACAAACAAGGGTAGAAGTGCAAGAAATGCCCATGCCTAAAGGTCCTCCTGCTGCCTTTTCTTCTCATGCAAAGAGAAGAAAGGACTCACACTGTGACGATGATCAAAATCCCTCTGATGGCAAATCAAAGGAATGACAAATTCAACAGCAAAGGTAAGAGGAGAGCTGGAGATCGAGGAAGAGGACAACCATTCAGGAAGGCTAGAAAGTCCAGGATGTATTATATGCACCTGACCTCAAAAGGATCCTAGTGTCCATCTTGGCAATGGAAGACAGAGGCTACAAGGTAACCTTCAGCAATGGCAAGGTATGTATATGGAAAAATAATGATAAATATTCCTTGGGTTTAGTGTTGATTCATTATATTAGGTCGATGGAAGTCCGCTAGGTGTCATGTCTTGTGACACAACTCTTTAGTCCGAACTTTGGCATCAGAGGTTTTCCCACCTTCATTACAAAGCTCTACCCGATGTAAGACAGATGGTAACAGGGATGCCCGAATTCCAAGTAGAGAAAGAAGGTGTATGTCCGGGATGTGCCGAAGGAAAGCTCAAAAGGGGACCATTCCCCTCAAGCCAAAGCAAGACCTCTGATATATTACAGTTGGTTCACTCAGGCATACCTGAGGTTGGCATTAAGAGGGAGACTACTACACCACATACTCCTGAGCAGAATGGTGTGGTGGGAAGGAAGAACTGCACGATGATGGAAGCTGTCCGGGCCATGCTACATGATCAAAGACTTCTGAAGTTTCTATGGGCTGAAACTACAATCACCGCTGTATATGTACAAAATCGATGCCCTCATCAAGCATTGGGTTCCAAGACTCTTGAAGAAAAGTTCACCGCAAGGTGAACAATCTTCTGACTTTGAGGAGCTCTCAAGAAGCCGACACTAGGGAACTGAAAGAAAAGGATGATGAATCAATGCCTGATGTAGAAGAACCCATGGATTTGATTGATTCTCATCCACATGAGCCTACCTCTTCTAGGAAGAGGCCTTCATGGCTTAGGGGGATACTTGATGATTCTGAAGGACATGCTGCACCCTAAGGAACCTTCCGTCAAATTAAGAAACTTAACAAGTATCAGGGATACCTGACCATCATGAGCACGATCATACAAAATGAACCTTCATCATTCTCAGATGTCATCAAGCATTAACGATGGAAGGATGCTATGACCATAGAATATGAGTCTATTATGGAGAATGATGTCTGGGAAGTAGTTCCCAGACCCTGGACAAGACAATTGTTACTTCAAAATGGCTTTACAAGATAAAGCATGCAGCAAATGGAAGTATGGAAAAGTATAAGGTTCATTTTGTTGCTCATGGTTTATCCCAGAAGGGAGGTATAGACTATGATATTTGCACCTGTTGCCAGATATACAACCATCTGCTTGATCATAGCCCTTGTGACTTCACAAGGATGGAACCTACATCAGATGAATGTCAAGACTGCATTCTTGCACGGTTTGATCAAAGAAGAGGTCTACGTGGAGCAACCCGAAGGATTTGAGATTTATGATTGAAAATCTCATGTATGCAGGTTGAAGAAGGCTCTCTATGGGCTGAAGCAAGCACCCCGAGCATGGTATGAGAGGATCAATAGCTACTTGATGAAGTTGGGATTCACTAGGAGTGAAGTTGATCCTAACCTTTACTTTAAGGTTGAAGATGACAAGCCTATCATACTAGTGTTGTATGTGGATGACCTCTTTCTAACAGGTGCAAACCCTCTCATTCACAAATGTAAGAGGGAGATGGCTTCTGAATTTGAAATGAAGGACCAAGGACTTGAAGCGTGGCAGAAGCCAAGGGAAATTTTCCTATCTCAAGGAAAATATGTGGTAAAGATATTGGAAAGATTTGGTATGATGGACTGCAAGCTTGTGACTACCTCGAGGATCTTAACTTTTAAAAGTTATATGGTAGTGATGTCGGACCAGATTTGGGAAATGCCTCTAAGTTTCATAAACTCATTCGCATTGATGTTCTTGGTGAACCTCCATCCGAACATATGTTTTGCAGTTAGCATTGTGAGCTCATATTTGGTTGAGCCTCACTGGATTGATGCCAAGAATCTTCTGAGATTTCTTCGTGGCACAATGGGTTAAGATACACTGTAGAAGATGTGAGACTACTTGGATATACTGATGCTGATTGGGCAGGCAGTGTGGTGGACCGTAAGAGCACTTCCAAGTGCTGTTTCACCTTGGGATTTGCTTCGATATCCTGGATGAGCAGGAAGCAAAAGTCGGTGACTTTGAGCACCGCTGAAGCAGGATATACTGTTGCTAGCATGACCTCGTGTGAGGCAGTCTGGTTGCGAAAGCTCTTCAGTGAGCTATTTGGATTTACATTGGATACCATTGTGATTCTCTATAACAACCAGAGGTGGGATTCGATTATTGAGGAATCCCGTATTCGTCGATTGCTCCAGCAGATAGACATCATCTGGGATATGGTAAGTTGATGAGCAAGGAGGCTCCATCGCATTAAGATGATGTATAGGTTGATACACCTTGTTAAAGCCCTGAGGAAAGATCTAATTTGTGATTTTCCCAAACGACTTGGAGTCATCAAGAAACCCTTGTACAAGGGTCCTGCATGTTGCATACATTGAGCTCTGGGAGCTCTGAGGGCTTGTGGTTCTTACTGGAGCAACATACGACCACAGGGTGACTCACCCTCCCCTGGTGGTGCGCACTGGAACAAGATGATTCGCTCTCTTGTGGAACAAGATGATTCGCTCTCTTGTGGAACAAGATTATTCGCTCTCTTGGGACAAGATGATTCGCTCTCTTGTGGAACAGGATGATTCCCTCTCCTGTGTAGCAGGATGATTAGTTCTCCTGTGAGGCTTGGATTGATGTGTTCTCCATGGCGGCCTGGATTGATGTGTTCTCCATGGCGATTGTAGCAGGATTGATGTGTTCTCCTGTGAGGACAGGATTGATTAGTTCTCCTGTCGAGGCATCCTACCCATGCAGTTTGGGACTCATGGGAAGTACCTCTCATCTGATCAATGAGCACGGAAATGAAGTTAGGGACCATAGTAGTACCGATGGACGCATCGTTGTAACTACCGTACTCCCTACGCTAGGATGACCTCCATTGATCTGGGATCAATGATACTGGTCTGGGACCAGTGGTAGGAGTTGTACCATACTATGATGCTGACTTCGGGTTGGTTGAGACTGGTCTGGGACCATTGGTACATACTCTGAGACTGACTTTGAGTCAGTGGAGGATGATATTGGTCTGGGACCATTGGAGTTGTACTCACTATGACGCGGACTTTGGGTTGGTTGAGACTGGTCTGGGACCAGTGGTACATACTCTGAGACTGACTTTGAGTTAGTATGATACATCCTCGATCATTTCTTCTTCTTCATAATTCGGACAAAAGCAGAGTAGAACAGAACAATGCAAGAGCAGAGCAGAACAGAACAAAACAGTACAGATCAGTGCAGGGCAGAACAAGACAAAGCAGAATAGGAAAAATAGAGCAGAGCAGGGCAAGGGTCAGGCTGTACAAGGCAGTGCATTTGATGGATGAATAGTAACGACCGATAGACAGATTGTAGATGAAGTTCTCCATGGTTGAGAGGGAGTGTTAAAATTGGCAACCAGGGAAAAACTTCATGTGGGTCATCTTATTCATGGCTAATAATACTTTTATTAGATTCCTCTCGTCGAGAGGTGTAGGATTGATATAAAGATCATCCAATTCCGATAAGTATTCATGGAGATATGAATTTATTTTGATTATGGAATTATTATCAAGCCGACCTACAACTCATGTAGGCTCAGAAGTCCAACAGTCGCATCTATTCACCCACCAACGTTGTGTATAAATATAAGAGGACTTTTCCTCATTTGGACTCACTCGTCTCATCACATCTCTCTCTCTCTACTGCGCAGATATGAGTCTCTTCTCTACTGCGCTGAAATGGGTCTCTCTCTCTCACACATGTGAAGCCGAAAGCTGTTGAATTTGAAGCTGCAACTGCAGAAGTAAAGATTGACTTGCGTGGCCCAGAAGATCTCCTCCTTGGAACTGCGTTGTAGGTTCATCTGAACCTCCTTTGAAAGCCGCAACTTTTGGTGGTGGAATGAAGTCAATCCGACGAACGGTTTGCAAGATATCGACTGCCCTAGTTTGAAGCCGGAAACTGCTGAAACTGAAGCTGCAACTGCAGAAGTAAAGATTGACTTGCGTGGCCTAGAAGATCTCCTCCTTGGAACTGCGTTGTAGGTTCATCTAAACCTCCTTTGAAAGCCGCAACTTTTGGTGGTGGAATGAAGTCAATCCGATGAACGGTTTGCAAGATATCGACTGCCCTAGTTTGAAGCTGGAAACTGCTGAAACTGAAGCTGCAACTGCAGAAGTAAAAATTGACTTGCGTGGCCTAGAAGATCTCCTCATCTGAACTGTGCTGTAGGTTCATCTGAACCTCCTCTGGAAGCCGAAACTTTTGGTGGTGGAATGAAGTCAATCCGACTGTCGGTTTGTGAGATATGGTCTGCCCTAGTTTGATAATGAAGCCGCTAATGCTGATGCTACTGATCTAGGGTTTGCTACTGCTGATATGAATCAGATTTATTGTACTATTTCTCTCTGCTGAATTATTGAAGATAAAAGAATATTTGATCAAAGGGTTTCCCCACACATTGTGGGGTTTGTCCCTGGCTAGCCGCCACATCTTGTGTCTCTTGTCTTGGCTTGTTTTCTGTCGATCGTTTAATGTTCTATCTGCACTTTACTTTATGTACATGTGATTGCTAATCGGTGGAATATAATAAGAAAAAGAAGTAAACTGTTATAAGCATAGAACATACCATAACTTAACACCTTTCTTACTCTCCTTCACTCTGCTTACGCTCGCATAACCCCCCGCTATCTCTATTTATTTTTCCTGAAACCTCTTCATTCCCCACTTTCCCCGTTCTGCTACAAAACTCAGCATAAACCCTTTTCCTTAAGCCCCGGGCGCTTAACCTACAAACCCGCGCCCATATAACCCTCCGCCTTAACCATAACCATTGATTTTCGCACCTCGATCTAACAGTCTCCGCCATCTTCCCTACTCGTTAACCCGTTACCTCTTCTCGTCGTCTGATCGTTCCAGCCGCACGATCCAACGTTAATCACTTTCCCCACTGCCAAAACTTACCCACGTTTTAACCAGCGGGGAAAGCGGTTTCCTGCCTGTCGCATCCACCACGCGTCGCAGTTTTATTTCATCGCGCGCCTGTTGTAAGAATTCCGCCCTTCCCCGTAGGTGGTGCGGGGAATACCGTTTACCGCCCGCTCATACCTTCCCCGCTCGCTATCGCCCGTGCACCTTTGCCCTCCGATTGCCGTCGGATCTGCCCATCTGCGATCTGACGGCTCACGTTTGTTGTTCCCGCTTCCTCCCGATATCCCCTGTAGACTGATCTCCACTGTCCATCCACGAGATCCGACGGTTCATAGTTACTCCGCCCGTTTTTGCCCGATTCCTCCCACCAACGAGCTCAGTCGTTCATCTGCGCGATCCAACGGCTGATGATTGTTCCTGTCACGCTCATGCTTCCGCCATGCGGTCTTCGCGCCCTTGACTATTTGTGTACCCGAGAGGGAGAAGGACGAGCATAACCAGTTCCCGGTACCTTTTGCAGCAAATGCTCAACCACCGCATTCAAGAGAAAACTGGTCGAAGAAGGAAAGGACAGCCTCGAGCAATTGAAGGCATTTATCAGTTATGGAGCTCCTTTCAGTCAACACAACACCTGCTCGAGGAGTACAGCAGAACATCAGATAACGTCAAATTCATCCACTGAAGCAATCAGATTGTAGCAGCGACTCCATCAGAGAGTTAAGGTGGTTGGTGGTCCACTATGACCCCTCCACGCATAGCATAGCAAAATATCTTTGTAATAAGACTCTATATATATACCCAGAACACAGATGTAATCAGGGTTGATGGTTGTTGTTTTGATGTAAGGTTCAACTGCTAGAGACTGTAACTAATGTGATACCTGCAGCGTCTGGTCTTCATTTTCAGCGAATACAAGCTTCTTTTGCTGTCAATTGCTCTCTTTCCATTTCTGCTATGTTCTAGGCTGTGCCTGTATGCATTTTTCATGTGCTCTTGATGTTTAGCATTAGAGGGGCTGTCATCCCTGTTATCGGGAAATCTAGTGTCTATTCAGAGCTGCTAGTCCCACTAAGACGGGTAGCTATCTTAGAAACAAACAGATTAAATTTACTTGTTTTTCCTTTACGAGAGAGAGATGAGAAAGAAGCAGAGAGTAGCAACCTCAGTCTTCCACTTGGCTCCTTTCTTGTTTCCTTTCCTCTTTGACAGAATCTCGCCACTACTTCCTTACTTGTCCGGCTTCAAAGAGCACCTGTAGATTCACAGCAGCGTAATACCATCAAAGCATAGAGATCTTTCACTGTAAACAATATAGGATTAGATATATATTGACCATACAAGTGCATATACCAATACAATATTTAGAGATACACAAGAATATGGAGGAAAACTCAAATAGCTTTATTAGTAAAAGTACTAGAAGAGAGGATTAGAACCACTTGGTCTGACCCAACGCCATCCTCCCAGCTTGAAATCCCTCTTCACCTCACACAAAGAAAGATCACCCAACAATGTCTTCAAAGAGAAACCAGCAGCACCTCTTTGCAAATTACCAAATTCCAACCTTTGGATCTCTGGGATGAGGGATCCATTTATAGATATTTGCAGGGGGGTGAGCTAGCTTCTGGGATTTTTATTAGTGCCATCTCTCTGATAGTTCCTGGTTCCACATGGAGATTTTAGATCTCTTACTCATCCCTGGGCGAACTTAGAGAGGCAAGTGTCAAATGAGCAGTTTCTAGAAGATTCTCTGGGTTTCCACCAAGCAAACTGCTTGTGCCATTTGTCTGCTCTCACTCATCACACCCTATAGAAGGGCTTTCCGGTATGCATCGCACTTTTTGAATGTGGCAGGTGAGATGGATCGCACCTTTAGCATTGGGCAGTCTGTATGGTCCTGCTTTGACCAGTTCTGAGTAGTTTTTCATGGAAAACTTCTAGGAGATGATGTAATCAACTGACCTTGCTCCTTTAGGGTATGAAACAACACTTTTAGTGACTTAGAAGCCCTTGGTTTATGGACATGTATTATTGGGGTTGCAGTGCCCAAATATGTCTATAACAGTTGCGCCCTAAAGTATGAGGTCGTAAATCCTTTGATGTCGGGTGAAATACTTTATAATGAGGATTCGAGGTTTTTCGCACTGGAAGGTGACCTGTAGTAAGATACAATAAAATACATTATCTTCATAATATTTTCATGATCTAGCTGAGGCGGGCATTCCCATGCTCAGCTTGATAAATTCATTTTCATGTACATAGGACAGACAACCGTCTGTGTGCAGACTGATGATTCTGGTAGAGCCATCATCCCTTAGTTTGGATGATTATCTGTGCAGCAATGATGTACATTTGATGTCTTTATTTTCCTGAATATATCACAGCCCGGATGGATGAAACTAGATCCAGGGTCTTCAAAACTCGTTCGATCTTCGCCTGAAAGTACAATTCAATCCATGTGAAAAGATGTTCTGATGTCGAACATGGAACGACATCGCCTAATTACCAGCCAATGATGTGTGTTGTTAACAGGCGCGAGAGGAACCACTGATAATGATGATGACCCTCAAGGTACTGCAGTACAATTCATGTGGTGCGAATACATGAGTTGATGTCAAACACCAAGCAAAATCTTTCGATCGAAGGCCATTAGTGTAAACTTGCCGCCGGAAGTGAGAAACTTGCCATTGAGGCATGCAAACTTCAAAGTACTGGAAGGGTTGTCCCTAGGTCGGCTTCTTGGATAATGAGCTAATGTCGACAAGAAACGACCCGTCATAGGAGGGCATTAATGGATCCCACATCTATGACACGGAATGGAGCAAATGATTTTGTAGAGGTGAAAACGATCTGATGATACAAGGTTCAGGGTGGCGATCATGAAAGAATGAAGCGTGAAGGTATTGTAGCGGATGAGACACAAGCTGGGTAGGTGAATTCTCTGAGCGACTTCTCTTGAACATATCGGCGACACTGAAATGGATTGGTAGTGTTAACCCAAAAAGTGGATGGTACGGTGGACCAATGGTGATATGATCGGTGAACGGAATAACCCAACCCGACTCAATCATGGTGATGGAGTGAAAATGTCATGTTCAAGAGCGACCTGCTACCAATAAAGTTTCTTCAAGTTTTCTTCCCAATTTTCCCCAGTCATTTCTAACCAGTACCTCTTTATTTTTGTCAAGCTTGAGGAGGATAACATATTCTTGTTCTATAATTTGCCCTTCGGGCAAACCCGTTGATATGTTTTAACGAGCCTAGCGACAGTGAAACTCGCTCTTGTCTGAATGGACAAGTTTGTCACTATTGTTTTAACGAGTTTAACAACAAGGATAACTCGGTCCTTTTCAATTTTAGAGAGTCTGAAAAAAGACGGAAAGAAGACTCCAATATTCCTTTTTCGTAATATAATCCCTTAAGTCTGAAAAAGTATAAAACAATACGAAAGAGATGACTTTTCGATAGTTTTAACAAGCCGAACAAGACAAACGCTCGATCTTTTTGTGTAATAATCCCTCAGGTCCAAAAAGATTAAAATCTAAAGGAGGGATAGCACTTCCAATCACTTTAACGAGTTGGAGAGGCCAATTGCTCGGAAATCTTTTCATATTTTACGAGTCAGATGAAAAGAGCTTGAAGTAGACTCGTTTTTTGAGGAACGAGTGATGTTTTCAGATAGCAGATGGCTCCAGGTAATGTTTGGAACTTTCCAATCACGGCAGTGTAAAGAAGGCGGCTAATAGGGTCACTCGTTGCAGCTGTTCCTCAAAAGGGGTAAACAATCAAATGGAGGCGAATGATTGGCTAAAACAAAGTGGAGGTGATGGTAAGAACACAACCAAGGCTCAAAAGCTGATGATACTCATTCACAATGGTTATTTACCGGAGGTGGGTTCATTTTTTAATGAGCTTAAACTCTCGTGGAACATATGCTCATTGCTAGGTTTAATTTTTAACAAGCTTGAACTTCGCGTAAAACTACTCGTGGCCTGGTTCATTTTTTAATGAGCTTGAACCATGCGACAACATATGCTCAGATTCGGTTTCATGTTTACACAATCTTGAAACAAGAAACTATGCTTGTTATAAGTTCACATGCCCCCAGCATAGTGACGCAAATCGAGATGCATGCCCCCTAAGCTTCATTGCATTCAACGAGGTGGTTGGAATGAAGTTTTACCTCCGAGATCTTTGAAAGACTCGACTTGGATTTTACGAGATTGTAATCAAAGACTCGATTTTACGATGGTGGTAATCTTCCCATGGTGCCTCTCCTATCATCATTAACTGAATGATTCCTTCGTCTGTAGAATGTACATGCGACCAAGGATCTGAAGAGGTGCCATATTCCTTAGACCTATCTATCCAAACACTTGATGAACATTGATTTGGGTTTTCCCCCCAGGCCAAGAAAATTTATTGCTACAATATTTCTAAAATGGCGATGATCCATGCTGACAAAATGTTCAGGAATCTTCTGAATCTTTTGGATATAGAAGATATCATATTGCATGTTCCCACCGTGATCACTTTCACCAGATTACTCGAAGGCGGTAGGGCAAAAGTACCCATTAAGGCAGTGTCCTTTAGGAGGCCTACTCCGACATTTTGAAGCGATTGAGAGCTTCCATGGATCATTGGAATGCTTCCCGTAACTTGTGAACTGTTGGGGAGAAATGTTTGTTGGTTGACGATTGTAATTCCTCCTTGGAAGGGAAATGCAATCTTTCTGAAGTATGTCGACACAACAGCGGCCATAGCATAAATCCAAGGCCTTCCCAGTAGGATGTTATAATCAAGATTTCCATTGATAACTTCAACATCAATTTCTACTGTTTTCCCCCCGAGTTTGACTTGCAAGCTACTTAAAATCCCATATGGAGTGTATATTCGTCCATCAAATGCTTTTAACGTCGTTGATGATCATGACAAGGGTGGTGAGCCTAAAGTTTTCCAACAACTCATTGACATAATACATGTAGATGCCCCCTCATCAATAATTGTCCGATGAATAGTTTTGTTGAGGGCTTTCACTTGGATGAGGAGAGCGAGTTGAGCTGGTAATTGAGGTTCATATCCTTTATGATTAAAGGCCACAAGATTGGAATCTGTTGGGTTAATCCCACCTATTGCTGATAATAGAGCCTGCTTTTGGGAGGGGAAATTTTGCAGTACTTCGAGTGTTGACATAGTGGACAGCGATTGGGCCAGGTCCTCTACTATATTATAATTCTGTGCCGCTCTGGCACAAGGATTAAATGTCGATTTGTGTACTACTCCCTTTGGTGACTTTATCGTTAGCTTAGGAATGATGGGTGGCACAACTTCGGTCAAAGTTGTTGTCGAACTACTAGGTTGATCAGTAGCCTTGTTGTTCGACAGCTGTGGATTCCTGTAATCTTTATTCCTTGTCGATATCAAAGCATCATTTTGTTGTTTTGAAATGGACAGCATAAGGACTTGGGATGGGGAAGCATTGTCACTAGCAACCAGATTGGTTCCTGGGTTTGGAAATGGATCAGTCAATACTGCTGAGGTTTTTGAATTCTTAAAGAATTTCTTAACTTCAGCTTTATATGGACAATCTCTCGTCCAATGGTCCTCATCACATATGAGGCATTGCTGAGTAGGTTTCTTTTGCCTAGAAGGGTTTGCAGAAGATTTTTCAGGAGACGAATCATCCTGTTTCTTCTTTTTGCTCTTCCCTTTCTTCTTGCCTTTTGGTTGCTTTTGTTATTTGCCTTTGTCAGTTGACATGGCATTAACCTCCGAGGCTAGAAGTTCTTCATTTGCATCTTGGCCAAAAACCTTATGGGCTTTTTTAGATGCAGCCTTTGTTGATTTCGTGCTTGTTGTACCTATCACGCCATCACCAACATGAGAGTCCTTGTTTGATTTAGGAGGAGGAGGAATGGAAAATTCTGGTCTTGGAGCATCAGGGATTTTATCATAGAGCATGCCAGACTGACTATAGATCAAGTCTAGATATTGCGCACGAGCAATCACCTGCTCTTCAGTGACAATCCCTCCCTTTGCCACATCTTCTATTATAGAAGGTAACAAAGACTTAATAAACCATTCAGCTAGTAGCTGATCAGGAACATATGTTTTCACCATTCTCCGACGAAGTCGCCATTCATGAATATGATCGGATATGTGAGTGGCCATCGTTTGTTTGAAATTGGTAAGAAGCTCTGTTCCTATTTCATACCTTATCAGTAATTGGAAATGGGTTAAAAAGGTTGTGGCAAGGAAGTTGAAGTTATCGAATGAAGCTCTAGGCAATTCGATGTACCATTTTGTTGTCGAACCAGTTAACGTTCTCTGAAAAAGGCGAAGCCGAATCGAATAATCATTAAGAGTGTTGGATGAACACCACAGATGAAAGGTCATCACATGATTCGATGGGTCTTCACCCGGATTTCCATTAAATTTAGGAATATCTGACGGAAGTTTATGAGGAATCACTGGCCACCAAGGGGCATAAGCAATTGGATCGTTCGTTAGCCGATTTAGATCTGGTAACTCTAGAGTCGCCACGAAGGGCAATTGTTGATTCAGGTTCGGCGAAGCGTACCCAGGATAAGATGGGATCGCCTGAGCAGTGGGTCTTTGCATACCAACATAATGCATTTGATGCTGATAACTTTGATAAGGTGGTTGGGCATAACCAATTTGAGATGATTGGTGATAACCGTTTTGAATATACGGTTGCCCATTACCTACAAAGTTTTGCTGCTCAGGTCCTTGGTAAGCTTGTTGGAATTGCGGTTGTTGATGTTGCACCAGCCATGGTTGTGAAACCATTTGTTGTTGCCCAATACTGGACATTTGACCAAGATGAGGGGTAATAGTACCCGTTTGAGCCTGAGTCGCTCCAGCTAAGGAGCCACTAACTAGCAATTGCGGTTGTGTCGCGGGGACAAGAGGCTGTTGTACAATGACCTGAAAAACTTGAGGTTGGCATACAATAGGAAACACTTGTACTTGTGACACTGTCACAATCGCTGGTGTAGTGGGGATATTCGACACAGGTAGACTCGGTTGCATTGAGTATACAACTCTTGGTTGTTGAGGCAGTATTGGCACCCAACCGCTGGATGTGATTCCAATTTGACCTGAATTCGGTTGTGAACTCTCATATGGTTGTTCTCCCGGAGGGAACAATGAAAGGGTGTAATGCCCTCCATATGGCGGAAATCCGGTGCTCAAGGGAATGATTGGCCTTTGGAGACCAAACTGCCCAAATTGATATTGTTGTGAAGGATCAATTTGTTGAGATTCAACATAAGAGATTCCAGATACTATTCCGGATGAACAAACGGGAACAGACCATACTGTCGAAACAGTCCCTGGGTGGACTCCTTCTAGTGGTTGAGAGCTAGTTGGGACAGATGGTATACCAGCGAACATCGTCGGAGTGGTGGCAGGAGGTTCTGCTACTGCTGTATCGGACGACACAATCCTAGATGTCGATGGTTGTCTAGACATATCAAGTCTATCCAAAAGACTTCCTAGCGATTCTACAGGAACTTGCGATGAAGGGGTATTAACTTCTGAAGTAGAAGGATATAGGTGGATCCCAGTCCCAAAATGCGATGGAATACTGGATGGGAGATCCTCCGTAATCTCTTCTATAGTAATCAATCCGGGTGGAAGAGGCAGACCGTTAGGTCCATAAAATACTTCTGGTGCCGAAGAAGGTATAGATTCCACAGCGACAGATACTGGAGGGGTAACACCTTCCGAATCATCTTTAGATGGAGTTGGTTCAGGAATCGAAGTGTTTACTATTACACTAGGATAAGTTCCAATGTCCTCTTGTAACTGCGTAACTTCTTCTGCAGAGGCAGCGATACCAGAAATGGTTGGAGTAACCAGAGTCTCAAAGGATGTTGAAACATAAGTTTCAGACAAACCAGGAGACTTTGACCCAGTTAAATGAGTTCGCTTGACTCGGGACGATTTCGTTTCCAGAGTCAAAGACGGTTGACTCGTCAGTCTCCGCAAAAGATGGGGTTTTGATTGACTTTCTTCCATGATTGAAGATTATTCGATCAACTCAAAATAAGAGGGAAAAGTGCTATTCCGAATTAAATGAATTTTCGACGCTTTGACACAACTTGCTCTTTCACTTTTTAAGAGTCGATAAAAAGCTAAAGATGACTCTAGTCGCCTTCGATTTTTAATGAGCCTAAAGTGACAAGTGCTCAGATGGACCTTTTCCTTTAAGGATTCTGAAAATGAATGAAAGAGACTACTCTGGAAATCTAGATAGAGGGATTACCAAACCAATCGCAAAACTGCAGAATACTTTTTACGATACGGCAATCAATCTTCCCGAATGCTGTGTTCAGTGCATTGCGATCGATAGGGCGGCAGACACGGCTTCCTAAGGATAAAGGATATAGCCTATTGTGGTCTCCCAATATATACTCGACGGTACATGGAAGCACAAGTCTGTACTGGCACTTGTCGTCTCAAAGAGGAGGAATCACCCAACCTACGATGAAAGCGACAGTTACCAGGCTTTACGACATCGGAATACGTCTCTAGCCTAGACTTCTAGATGTTGTGTGTTAGGTTCCAAAGAGTTTTTATGTTCATTGAATTTATTTTATAGTTGATCTTTCTTAAGAAGTTTGCTTTTAAGGTTCACCGTGTGATGTAGATATACAATTCCTAAAATGAAATCTAAGATGATAAACAGTCGTTTAATCTTCTTTTTGCAATGAAAATCCTAGCTACTAAGGAAAGAGAAATGAAATCCTTTCAACATAGAGCAGAGAGAACACACTAGATGCACTGTCCTAAATCGAAATCAACAAGCAGTCTAAATGCAAATGCACATGCATGTATTTGTTTTCCGCTTTCTTAATGTGTGAATGACAAAAAGAATGCTAAGCACAAATCTGAATTATTCCTTCTTTCAAAGCGATAGTACTAACGATTTTCTTTTCAAAAAACGTCAGGAAGGCAAGACGACACTTTGCGATTTTGAATTGAAAATTGTTTTCAACACTTGAAATAATTATAATTTAGATAAAATACAAGAGTAACAGTGCAATCGACTATCAAGAACAGTAGGATTCTTTTCTTTGACTGAAAACGACACTTGCGACACTTCCAAATCAACAGACGACAGTTTGATTAAGCTACTTCTTTGTAAATGAGAGTTGTGAATGGCGAAAAATACATAAAAACGTTCACAAATCTTTGTACCATGGAGGTTGGATGATGCAAAGAAATGGGGTTTCAACAGTGGTCTACTGATCACAGACAGCAAAACTCCTGAATAAAACTGAAGAGAGTGAAGAAAAACCAAAATCTGGAGGCAGATTTAGTCTTGTCTGATCATCGCACCTGTAACACAGGGAAACAGGGATGCATCCCACCTACTGCACACGGGAGGTGCGATGCATCCAGATTGCCAAGAAGACAGGGTGCGATGGTCCAGGGACGAGACTTTAACTTGGTTTTTGGTCACAGTTTGCAGTTTAGTTCAGGGATTTAGGCCGAGCAAATGATAGTCAGTAACTACAAAGTATAGGGCTGATCTAATGAGGTTACTCAAGCTACCTCTAGGGCACTTAGGATGTTTGCAAGTCAATTGTTCAGTTCATAAACAAACCCGGAGATTGACTGAAGCAGCATTGATCTACTTTGCACTTGCATAGCAAATGCAGTTCGAAGGCTAGCTGGCTTAACTTCAAGCTCCGTCTATGGTTTATGAATCAAAAAAATAGAGACAAGAAATCAAACTAATCGCTTCCCAGCGGAGTTGCCATTTTGTTATCAGGAAATCTAGTGTCTATTCAAAGCTGCTAGTCCCACTAAGACGGGTAGCTATCTTAGAAACAAACAGATTAAAGTTACTTGTTTTTCCTTTACGAGAGAGAGATGAGAAAGAAGCAGAGAGTACCAACCTCAGTCTTCCGCTTGGCTCCTAACTTGTTTCCTTTCCCCTTTGAAATAATCTCGCCACTGCTTCCTTACTTGTCTCGCTTCATAGAGCACCTGTAGATTCACAGTAGCATAAGACCATCAAAGCATAGAGATCTTTCACTGTAAACAATATAGGATCAGATATATATTGACCATACAAATGCATATACCAATACAATATTCATAGATACACAAGAATATGGAGGAAAACTCAAATAACTTTATTAGTAAAAGTACTAGAAGAGAAGATTACAACCACTTGGTTTGACCCAGCACCATCCTGCCAGCTTGAAAGCCCTCTTCACCTCACACAAAGCAAGATCACCCAACAATGTCTTCAAAGAGAAACCAGCAGCACCTCTTTGCAAATTACCAAATTCCAACCTTTGGATCTCTGGGATGAGGGATCCATTTATAGATATTTGCAGGGGGGTGAGTCAGCTTCTGGGATTTTGATTAGTGTCATCTCTCTGATAGTTCTTGGTTCCACATGGAGATTTTAGATCTCTTACTCATCCCTGGGCAAACTCAGAGAGGCAAGTGTCAAATGAGCAGTTTCTAGAATATTCTCTGGGTTTCCACCTAGCAAACTGCTTGTGCCATTTGTCTTCTCTCGCTCATCGCACCCTATAGAAGGGCTTTCCAGTATGCATCACACTTTTTGCATGTGGCAGGTGAGATGCATCACACCTTTAGCACTGGGCAGTTTGTATGGTCCTGCTTTGACCAGTTCTGAGTAGTTTTTCATGGAAAACTTCTGGGAGATGATGTAATCAGCTGACCTTGCTCCTTTAGGGTATGAAACAACACTTTTAGGGACTTATAAGCCCTTGGTTTAGGGATATGTATGATTGGGGTTGCAGTGCCCAAATATGTCTATAACAATCCCACCTCTGTGTTAGAATCTAATATGTATCATTGAATATGCTATGCAGGTTCTGTTTGCTTAGTGCCAGAGAGCTCTCATCCTATCTGTGCATTAGGAAATAGATTTGCAGACCTCTTTACTGGTTGCAGCCGGCCATCACATGGTCTTGTGCATATGCTAGTGTGGTCAGTATTCTTCATGTCCACTTAATCCTCAAACTGTGAGTAATTGGTGGTCTAAAGCCTTGTAGTATGGGGGGGTTCACCCATGTCTGGGGTTAAGCATAGTAGAAGTGGTTATCTGGCTTTAATATGCATCATTCCTTCCATTCATCCATTTCCAACTTTTTGTTGAGTTTGTAATGTTCTCGAGCATCTCTGAGATACAACCTAGGAGAGTTTCTTGGGGTGATAACGTTAATTGGCGCCGTTGTCGGGGAGAGGAGATTGAAGCTCAGCTTCCCTGGGAGATGACACAGTTCCAGATTTTGATGATAGACAAAGTCTGGGCACATTTCTGGTTGTAATCATCTATCTGGCATTGGAGGAAGGCCATCCTTTAGCGACTCCACATTGCAGTCCTGGCTCAGTTTGTGAGCCATGCTCGGAGAAATCTTCAGAAACCACCAGCTGAACCAGTGCCTGACCCTAAAAAGATCGTTAAGTAGAAGAAAACTTTGCAGAAAGGAGCATCAGGATCAGGTAAGCCTTAAAAATCCCATGTATCTCTTATGGTGAAAGTCACCTTCAGAGATTCATTTAGCTCCTTATTCATTCATTTCCCTTCTCGATCTTAGTCCAAAGAAAGCACCCATGTTGTCCATCATATTCCTCTGTCTCTGTCATCATTTTCATTGATCCATACCACTCAGTCTGCCAGTATCCTTTCATATACCCCAGTCATTGCAGGCCAGCAAGCTCCTACAAAGATAGAAAGAATCGTTGCTGCTAGGTATGGACCCTTGGTCTTGCCTATCCCTTTGAATGCCATGCCTGCAGGAGATTATCAAGAATATATGCCTAAGTTTACTAGTACAGAAGGAGTAACAGCTGAAGAGCACCTTGAGGTCTTTTATAGCTATGCTGATAACCTAGATATCAATGAACAGGATGTGTGGATGAGGGTTTTTGTCCAAAGCCTAGATGGGGAAGCTAGAAAATGGTTCAGAGAATTACCCCCTAGGTCTATTGCATATATTGAGACCCTAGATGATGTGTTCCTAAAGCACTGGGGGGATAATAAAGATCTGCTCTTTTATTATACTGAATTTGGGAACTTGCAGAGAGAAGATGGTGAGCTGTTGTATGATTTCAACAAGAGATTCAACCATATGTACAGCAGAATGCAAGCTGAAGTAAAGCCTACCCCTACTTCTGCTATGATTACTTATGCCAATGCCTTCGATTCTCTGTTCTTCCTATTGTTAAGAGAACGAAGATGTACTTCTTTGGCTGATATGCAAGATGTGGCCTTTGAAGTAGAATCAAACATCATAGCTGCAAAGAAGCTCGGAGATAATGCTGAAAGGAGAAGACAGGGGGGTGAGTCCTCATCATCCTCAGATCTTAAGATCAATATATTGGCAAGAATGATAGAGGCATTGGCCTCTGAAGTTTCCAGATTGGAGGCTGAGCAATATTCTCAAGAAGCAAGAGCTCCTTGTGACTTTTCTCTTCCAACTCCAAATCCATATAGAGGAGCACAGGAGCAGTTGCAGATTTTGCAGAGAAATCAAGATGCAAATGAAGATCAAAGGGTGAAGACCCTTTGTCAGAATATAGTCATGGAAGAAGAGCAGCCTGAAGAGGAGGAGGAGGTCCATGGTTTGGAAGATAAGGGCAGTGCCCCTTTCTTAACAAGAGCTGCATTTGAAGAAGCATTATCCAAAGGCACTGCTCGTGAGTTTGTTGTACTTGCAGAACAACAAGCTTATCAACAGAAGCCACTAGCAGCAGGTCCCACCATCCTCGAAGAGTCTGAGCCCAAAGCCAGCTCAGCTTCTAATGACTATGCAGATCTGCAACTTGACCAACCTGCTTTTTCCCTTGCCCCATGATCAAAAAGGGAGAAGAAAGCTCCCTATCATCTTATGCTTCTCTGAGTGTTCTAGTGACAATCCCTCAAAGTTGCCCCCTGAACACTGAGGCAGGACAAAATTCAATGCTCACGGCTGATATGGATAATATCTGTCTTGATATTCCGAAGCCTGCCCAAATGGCCTCTACACAGATTGAAAAGGCAGCTTGCCAGATGACAGAGGAAGAGGATGCACAGTTTTGGGACTCATCCTTGGATATGGACTGTTCTAAGCAAGATGCAGAAGCAGATGATGTCTTTGTGTCCTCCACACATGAACACATTGGTACACCTTTCATACTAATTGTGCAGGCCACAGATGACACAGACAAGTACACAACTACCATTTTCATTCATCAGGTGTACAAAGGCTCCCATTAAGAACATCCAAGGAGGAGAGCACACAGAAAGGGGATGAAAATTGATCCATATCTACCAGATAAGGTAAAATGCCCTAAACTCTTTGAGGTAGAGGATCAAATAAATCCAGTTTTGCTGATCTATGATGAACGGTCGAGGGAAGGAGAAATAGTTTTGATGGCCCAGCAGATGGCCAGTTTTTGAAAATTTATGTTGTTTAAAGTCCTAAGGCCTTAATGATTGTAAGAATTTTCTTTACAGGTTTTAGCATAGACTTAATTTGACTCCATGCCCAATGGATACTTGGCAAATGTTTTTAAGCTGGTTTTGTATGAAGGCATTGGTCTACAGTTCTTGAGACCTCACAGGGAGGATCTCATCCCCAGAAGGAGCCAATGTTAGCTCTGCTACAAGCTTCAGCGTTTGAAAGTCAAATTCGGGTCTGGCGGTGTTGCTTGTGCTTAAAAAGGGATTCGCATCAGCCACCTTTCTTACTCTCCTTCACTTTGCTTATGCTCGCATAACCCCCCGCTATCTTTGTTTATTTTTCCTGAAACCTCTTCATTCCCCGCTTTCCATGTTCTCCTACAAAACTCAGCATAAACCCTTTTCCTTAAGCCCCGAGCGGTTAACCTACGAACCCGTGCCCATATAACCCTCCGCCTTAATCGTAGCCGTTGATTGCCGCGCCTCGATCTAACGGTCTCCGCCGTCTTCCCCGCTCGTTAACCCGTTACCTCTTCTCGCCGTCCGATCATTCCAGCCGCACGATCCAACGTTAATCGCTTTCCCCGCTGCCGAAACTTACCCACGCTTTAACCAGCGGGGAAAATGGTTTCCCTCCTGTCGCATCCACCACGAATCACAGTTCTATTGCATCATGTGCCCGTTGTACGAATTTCGCCCTTCCCCATAGGCGGTGTGGGGAATACCGTTTACCGCCCGCTCGTACCTTCCCCGCTCGCTATCGCCCGTGCACCTTTGCCCTCTGATTGCCATTGGATCTGCCGGCCCGCGATCCGACGACTCACGTTTTTTGTTCCCGCTTCCTCCCGATATCCCCTGTAGACTGATCTCCACCGTCCATCCGCGAGATCTGACGGTTCATAGTCACTCTGCCCGTTTCTTCCCGATTCCTCCAACGATCTCAGTCGTTCATCTACGCGATCCAATGGCTCATGATTGTTCCCGTCATGCTCATGCTTCCGCGATGCAGTCTTCGCGCCCTTGACTGTTTGTGTACCCAAGAGGGAGAAGGACGAGAATAACCAGTTCTTGGTACCTTTTGTAGCAAATGCTCAAGCACTGCATTCAAGAGCAAACTGGCCGAAGAAGGAAAGGGCAGCCTCGAGCAATTGAAGGCATTTATCAGTTATGGAGCTCCTTTCAGTCAACACTCCACCTGCTCGAGGAGTACAGCAGAACATCAAAGAATGTCAAATTCATCCACTGAAGCAATCAGATTGTAGCAGAGACTCCATCAAAGAGTTAAGGTGGTTGGTGGTCCATTATGACCCCTCTACGCATAGCATAACAAAATATCTTTGTAATAAGACTCTATATATACTCAGAACACAGAAATAATCAGGGTTGATGGTTGTTGTTTCGATGTAAGGTTCAACTTCTGGAGACTACTGTGATACCTGTAGCGTCTGGTCTTCATTTTCAGCTAATACAAGCTTCTTTTGCTGTCAATTGCTCACTTTCCATTTCTGCTATGTTCTAGGCTGTGCCTGTATGCATTTCTCATGTGCTCTTGATGTTTAGCATTAGAGGGGCTATCATCCCACCTCTGTGTTAGAATCTAGTATGTATCATTGAATATGTTATGCAGGTTTCTGTTTGCTTAGTGCCAGAGAGCTGTCATCCTATCTGTGCATTAGGAAATATATTTGCAGACCTCTTTACTGGTTGCAGCCGACCATCACATGGTCTTGTGCATCTGCTGGTGTGGTCAGTATTCTTCATGTTCGCTTAATCCTCAAACTGTGAGTAATTTGTGGTCTAAAGCCTTGTAGTCTGGGGGTGTTCACCCATGTCTGGGGTTAAGCATAGTAGAAGTGGTTATCTGGCTTGAATATGCATCATTCCTTCCATTCATCCATTTCCAATATTTTTTTGAGTTTGTAATGTTCCCGAGCATCTCTGAGATACAACCTAGGAGAGTTTCTTGGGGTGATAACAGGTCCTCCTCCCGCCAGGTAGTTCGCGACGACTGGACAATGGTCCTTGTCATGTCCTTGGCCTTTGCACTTTATGCACCATACCTCCTTGCGCGCTTCTGGGTGAGCTGTCCTGTCTTATTTTAGTCTCTGCATCTCAAGACACAAGTTCTTCAACCGCGCGTGGATCTGTTGGACCCCCAAGTTAGGATCTTGTATTAGGGTCTCTTGCAGTCTCATTGTGATCTCCAAGGCTTCGGCCTAAGTGGATAGCTTCTGTTGTGACAGCGCGGTCCTTACATGCGGCATTAGCAACGCTACAAACCATGCACGGTGTTGCCTATCCGTCTCTGATCTAGCTCCCAAGGGGTCTCGCCTTGCAGCATCGCGAATTCCTTAAAACCAATAATCGACTGTGTCTCTGACTTTGGCCTGCTAAATTCCTTGTTTAGCGCTACTTGGATATCCGTGATCCTTACGTTTGGATTGTCATTGGAATGCTTAATGTACCACGTCAATGCGCGATCCTACAACGCGCTCACCAATGTTGCCTTCTTTATATTGTCATCCGTGACTCCTTGTGCTTCCTGTTATCACCTAAATCTGTCTTAGGCTGAAGGAAAACAAAAATTAGGGTAACCACAAACCACGCTCAGTGTGGTAGCTAGCCCTACCAGAGCAGGAGAGGGCTATCTCCGAGTCACGCTCAGTGAATATATGATCGAAAATGGTCTGAGATGACTTACAATACACTGTTTACCTTAGGCTATTAAGTGGATAGGGATTTTGGAAAAGATTTTATGAAGTGACCGAGCTTCTGGGATGTATATGGGACTGGCGCTCAGCAAAGAACAGATAATTGAAAATGAAAGCACAGATTATTCTGTGAGGCAAGGTAGGCGGCAAGCGCAGCAATTTCGGCTTAAGGTAACGCGGAATGGAAAGATTGTTAAAGAGAGTGAAAAGGGCATGGTCGCATGAATCCTTTTCAACAGAAGAATAACACTGCACATGAAATTTCCCTACAGGCAGAGCAATATAAATTGAATTCTACCTAATCTCACTTAGAAAATTTCACTGAAATGAAGCATGAAATGAAATATGAAACATAACAAGATACATATGGAACATAAGAACACATTTGCTACACTCACGACCATGAGAATCTCATGAAACAGAGCCGCTACCTTTCATTAATTCTCTGTCAAAAATACACAGTGCAGAAACAGAGTTTCCTTCCCACAGTATCCCAGAAGTTACAAGCCAACCAACCTTTTGCAAATAACTTGCATACAATATATAGAAAGTGTAGAGAAGAGATGGAACGCCCAAGGGTTGGGGAGTTACTCAAATCATTTCGAAAAGGAGATGGAGACCCAACCATCAGCTACAGGTGCAGCGCTCTCAAGCATGACATTTGGCTGTGGTGACCCTTTGCATTCTTTTGCCACTTGGATAGATGCCCATCTGGAGAGAAAACTCTTTAAATTCCGCATTTGGTGCTAAAAAACCGAAGTGTAGATGACCAGGCCCACTTGGAGAAGTCGTGACCTGAAATTTCGCGAAACGGGAGCAAATTGGCCGTTTTTTCCCCTGTGCACCGCGCCAAATTTTCTGTGCGTCGCACCACTTTGGAGCCTGTTTTGGGGCACTTACAGGTGTCCAAAATGTGCCCAATTGGGCTTGTTGGAAATCTTGTCCTGTCTACTTTCTAACCCCACTAGAATTTCTCAATTTGGTGCTTATTTTCCCCTTCAAATCTTCATTCTCCCAAGACTGCTTTCTGTGTGTCCAAAAAGTGGCAGAGAGGCCATTTTTGGGTGTTTTTTGACCTTTAGGAGACCCAAAACTTGTCAAAATTTCTTGCCCGGACACCAGTAGTAGTATTTTTCGATGCTGAATCCAAATATGCAAGCCATTCCTCGATTAGAGTCCTAGATTTTTAGCATCGCGCCAGTGGAGCGGCGCACAGGAAAGAATTTCCTGTTTTGTGCCCAAAAATTTACCTGTGACCAAAATTTGCCCAAATTTTTTGAAATTTGGGCTGGAGGTTCCCTATGAAGTGCTTTGCTGTGCCAAGGAAGCCTCAGCCAAGATTCGAAGCCGATCTTGCTCCTTTGCCTCCTTTTCCTCCTTTGCCTCTTTTGTCGCTTTGCTCAATTTTGCCTTTAGGCTCCTAATTCTTGCTTTGGAACTCATGTTTCGAGCCTAGTAGTGATGAGTCATGTGCCTCAGCATGTCTTTCTCCTCGTTTGCTTTGTCCAACCGCTGCTCCAGTGGTGCTAATGTCGGAAGCGAGGCCCCTTCCACCCCGGTGGAGATAACACTCGCTTCGCTGCTGCAAACAACGGTCTACTGCCCTTCTGGCATGTGATGTATACTGGCATGGTGGCAGTTTCATGGTGCTCGAACTGATGTGAAGGACTCCCCAGCTCATGCTCAGACTGCTGTGAAGGACCTCCCAGCTCATGCTCAGACTGATGTGAAGGACCTCCCACCTCATGTTCTGCCTCTGATATCATCGGTGGAGCGCTGAAGAAATCACGGGAGATGAAGTCCTCCCAAGCAATACCCTGCAATCCCAACTGATGGTCCACCAAAATCCGGATGAGAGAAAAATGATAGACATTGTTTAGCTGCTATCGTGGGGTCTTGCGCTGCATGAAGTTTTTCATCTTCTCAATGTTGTTGCAGATGAAAAATGGGAGGCTCATCATCCGCACCCTGGTGAAGTGCATGAGCAAGCGGATGTGATAGGCATAAAGGCGAGAAAACCTCCCCTCACAACTGAAATACTTCATGATCAATCTCATGAGTGGGGCATACTCATCTCTCAAAAATCTGAATGGAAAAACTCTGGTGAGCTGGCTCAAGCAGCTGTTCTTGATGTAAGGCTCATAGTGATGCCTCTCCACCTTCTTTTTCTTATCCCACTTCTCCCCAATGTTTGGTATCCCTGTTGCCACTGATATAGCCTCCGGTGTCAAGGTGAAAGTGACCCCAGCCAGGACAGATTGGCCTCCATGTAGATGAAGTGCAAAAAAGCGGGCCAACTCATGATGGACTTTCACATTTGCCACCCTTTGACAAAATTCATAACATGCCAAGTGCTGAAAGCAAGACATGGCAAGTGGGCATGCCTGCAGCTCAGTGAGGGTGCTTGGCTCATCTCTAAGATGTCTGCCACTCCGGTGATGTCTCCTATGAGCCCTCTCTCCTGAAGATGTGTCGTTGTGGGTCCCCTCCTCATACTCTGATGAATTTTCTGATGCCATTACTGCTTCTTGTACCCTAAGTTTTATGCTGCCCTATGAATCCAATGAAACTGATAAATGCTCTGAAAATCTGTCACCAAGGGGACAATAAAACAAGGGATTTGTTAGGAGGGGAATGATGAAAAGGGGAATAGGGGTTTAAAGGAGAAATTTATCAGGGATTTGGGAGTGTTTGGGGTATGGTTTTGATGGGGTAGGGTTTGGGATATTTTGAGCTATAGGAATAAAGGGGATAAATGGATATGATTGCAATGTAGCTAGGGTAACCATTAGGGGAAACTGCTCCGGCGGAATTCGCTGATAGAGGTATGATAGGAGCATGTTTAGCAATCATGTTACTGTAGCAAAACCCTAGCTTTTTGCCCTTTTTTGTGTCATTTTCGTTTTTGCTTAATAAAAATTTTGCCTTTGATTTCATGGTCAACAAAATCATATTTTTCTTTGAGTTTAAGGATCAATGGTGAAAGGATCTAGGGCCACCTTTGCAATTTTGAGAGCCATTTATGAAAATTTAGGCGTTTCGGTGCTTTTTTAGGCTCACAGGTCTGTGCGCCGTGCGCTTTTCCCAGTGCGCCGCGCCGGGTATGCGCCGCGCCAGTGTAATATTAACACTATGGCCGAGCTCCCAGTGTGCCACACACCCTGAGTGCGCCGCGCCACCTTGTGTGTGCGTCGCGCACTGTCAAACGACACAAATTTGCTTGGAACTCTGGGGGCAGGTCTTAGTGGAGATTTCTAGGGGGTTTCCTTAGGAGACAAGGTGGAATGGAGGTGACAAATGATGAGGAGTGAGGGGACAAGGGGATGGGAGCAACCTTGGTGGCGTCTTCACAAATTTGCAAACCTCGTTTATCATTTTACTTTGATGATTATTTTCATGGATGGCCAATGTGCTTTGGATATCATTCAACATCTTAGAAACACCAATCATTGACCAAATTGACAGAGAAGAGGTTTCATTTGAGCCTACCTCTTGCTTGCTAGCCTTCAACCGGGATATAAAACCAATTTGCAAGTGTTTTGAGCTCCCTGGCGTTTTGCGTCGCGCGCCAAGCCCAGTGCGCCGCGTGCCCTGAGTGTGTCGCGCCCTTGTTGGTTTTGCACTGTGGGCTGGCTGCCAGTGCGTCGCGCCCTCTGTGTGCGCTGCGCGCCCTGGTGTATGCGCCGCGCCCTTTGGAAACCGACTCTCCTTCACTCAAACCCTCATGAATTTTCTCTCTTACCTCTGTAATTTCTCTCCAAGCTTGCCAAAGCACAAATGGTTTTTGTTTTGGGCAAAAACAGGTATATATAGGCTTGGGAGAGTTGAGTTTAATTTTTTCTTCTTTGAAGACCCACTTTCTAATGTTTGAGTTTTGCACTTTTCATTGACTTTAAAACACTCTGCTTTTCATTTTTTCTTTGAAATTTTGGCTCTCATGATGAAATTTTTGGCATTTCTTTGCGGGGACTGTGTGACTGGGCACCTGGCCATGAAAACCCTGACTACATCTGAAAAAGTCAACTGGCGATTTTTTGGAAAATTTTGTCATAGTTGACCTTGTTTGACTTTTCTTCAAAATAGAGTTTTGAAGAAGATTCGATGTCTCTTTAGGTGATGATGAAGCCTTCTGAACCATAACTGTATAAGGTCTCCCTCTAGCCTGCATGGCTTGTTCTGGACATGTTTTTCAAAGACCACATTGATGATTTCCTAGACCCAGCAATAAAAAGAACGTTGTCCTGTAATATGACCAGACCTTGACTATCATGAATTTCAGTGATTATAGATTAAGATCTGAACCAGCGGGGACCAAACATGAGGGAAAATGAGTAGCATGACTTTCTCCATCAGATCATGACATGTCCCTAGTGAAATGCAGCTGAATGAATGGAGCGGCACACCTAAAATTGAAATACACAAAGAGCTTTGATCTCTAACGGAGGGCTGACCAGACCGACTCTAACATTGGCTCCAATGGGGGATGGTAGCTCCTATGGAGGTGCCAAGAACAGCAGATCTCTGGAGGAGCTAGACAATGCCTTTTGTCCATTGGGCTATGGAGTCATCATTTTGATAAACAACACAAGACTCTGACTTATTTATAAAACTGGAATAACCAAGAAATTGACTCAAACTTGACAATTGGAATAACTCAAAAACTGACTTTACAAACTGAAACCAAACTGAAATAAAAATGGTATTTACAATGACAGTGGAAGCAGCGTTGATAGATCAATAGTGATACCGCTTGAGCAGCCGACCATTGATCGGCCCTCCAAGACAGTCTTCCCCATTCATTTCCTTCAAAAGAAAGGCATTCTAACCCCTGTATGCTGCAATTTTGAAAGGACCTTTCCACAGATTTTTGAACTTTCCATGCTTGCCTTTTTCTTCATTCCTTGCATCCCACTTCAGCACCACATCATCCAACTGAAATTTGTCAGCTTTAGCTTTTCTGTCATAAATTTTCTTTATCCTCTCCTGCAACTTGGATGTGTTTTTGAAAACTTCTTCTCTTGTTTGCTGCAAGTGGATCATTTGATTCAACCTTCTCTGCATGGGATCTTCCTCACTACCAGCCTCCTGAAGAAGTCTGACCACCGGGGCAGCAAGAGAAGTGGGGAATACTGTGTCCACTCCATAAACCAGCTCAAATTGTGACATACCAATAGACTTTTTCTAACTGATTCGATCTGCCTAAAGTGCATGGACCAGCCTCTTGTTCCAGCTCTTCTTATTTATTTCTAGCAGCTTCTTGATGATGTTGACCAAAGATTTATTCAAAGATTCCGCCAATCCATTGCCTTGCGGATTATAGGCAGTTGAATGACCCAAAATTATGTGATATTTGTGACAAAATTCTACCATCCTTTTTTATTTGAAAGCTGCTACATTGTCAGTAATTATTTTGTTTGGACAACCAAAGCGACATAAGATGTTATTTTCAAGAAATGAAATGATTACCATGTCCGTCGCTTGTCTGGTAGGGGCTGCCTCAATCCATTTTGTGAAATAGTCCGTGGCTGTAAGGATCCATCTATGATGTCCGGAAGATGCGAGATGAATTTCCCCAATGAAATCCAACCCCCACTGTTGGAATGGAGCGCTCACTTCGATAGGCTTAAGTGGAAAAGGCTGTAATTTCTGTTTTCCTTCAAAAATTTGACACTTATGACAGCGCTTTACCATCTTATGCACATCAGCAAACAAAGTAGGCCAGTAGTACCCTGCTCTCAAAATTTTGTTTGCTGTTGATTTCCAAAAAAGATGTCCACCACACTCTCCTCCATGGAAATCCTCCATGACTTTCTTTGCCTCCTCTTCCACCAGACAGTTTAACAAAATGCCACCAAGATCTTTCCAATACAGTGCAGAATTCAAGATACAAAACTTGGCAGCCTTCAATTTGAGTGTTCTCGCTTTGTTTCTAGCCATGTCGGGCAATGGTGATAGATTTTTCAGCACATATATTATATCAGAATACCATGGGGACAAAGCAAACATTTCGGATACCTGAATTGAAGTTCCTTCCTCATTCTCCTCGGACATGCCAGCGATCAGATTTATGTCCAATGCATGCAAATTTGATTCAGCCATTAGCTTCGCCAACCCATGTCCTTTGACCAGCTTTGTAGGTTTTATCTCCACATCATATTCTAGCAAGGTTACGATCCATTTGCCTCTTCTCCCTTCCGGATCGGTCTGCAGTAAAACATCTTTCACAGCAGTATTAGGAACATAGGCCAGAATGTGAGAAAGTAGGATATACACCCGGAAATCCTTCAATGCCTTCACCAATGCCAGGGCTTGCTTCTCAATGATGTTGTACTTCAAAGCTGCATCCCTTATAGCCCTGCTGAAGAATGCAATGGGTCTTTCATGATCATCCCTCTTCTGAAATAGTACCGTTGCCATAGTGTGCTAAGAAGCAAATGAAAACAATATGAAATCTTGAGTGTAATCTGGGCTGACTAGAACTGGAGCTGAAGAAAGGGCCAATTTGACCAATTTAAAAGATTTTACAGCCTCATCTGTCCATTTCACCTGGCTATCCTTTTTAAGCATGTTGATCATTTCTTTCAAGTGTTCCACAAGATTAGGCACAAAACGACGCAGAAAATTCATCTTACCATTGAATGACTGTATCTCCTTTTTGTTCCTAGGAAGATCGATTTGCTGAATTGCTTGCACACGTGTTGGGTCTATACAGATGCCATCTTTTGAAATGATATGCCCAAGTAATTTGCCTTCCTCCATGGCGAACAAGCTGTTCTTAGGATTCAGCGATAAACCATATTTCCTGCATTTTTGAAAGACAATTTTTAGGTGATGCATGTGCTCTTCATCAGATTTTGAAAACACTGTCAAGTCATCCAAGTACACCACCAAAAACACATTCTTCTCATTTGCAAACGCCAATTCCATTGCACGCTGAAATGTGGCACCTGCATTCTTTAAACCGAATGGCATTTTGGCATAGTGAAATGTTCCCCATGGAATTGTGAATGCTGTCTTATCCTTGTCATCTTCATGGACTGAAATTTAGTTATATCCGGAATAACCATCAAGCAGCGACATACGAGATGCCCCCACTGCTCGCTGAAGTATATGGTCCATCTTGGGCAGCGGATAATTGTCCTTCAATGAGACCTTGTTTAGATTTCTGAAATCGATGCATAGGCGGATCTCACGGGTCTTCTTTCGTATAGGCACTAAGTTAGATATCCAATCTGAAAATCTGATAGGCACAATGATACCTGACTTGTACAACCTATTTACCTCTTTTTCGATGGATGGCAGCAACTTTGGATTGATCCTTCTCAGCTTTTGTCTAAATGGTTTTTGATTGGGTTTGATAGGTATTGTGTGCTGAATGATATTCGTATCATAGGTCTTTAAATCGAAATAATCCCAAGCAAATACATCTGCAAATGAAGCCATCAAACTGATATATTTGTCCTTGATCTTTGGCGGTAATGCTTTGGACAATTTCACTAACTTTGGATTGGCAGCTGTACCAATGTTGACTTCTTCCACACCTTTCTCTGTCGGCTGCAATGTTGGCTTGCGGGCTACATCATCCTGATCGAAAAGTTCCTCTAGGGGTATCAAGCCTTTAGGAATGGTGTTATTCTTCAGCTGCAATACGTCCATTTGATTGATCTGCACTTCTTTTGTACCATTCCCTTAGTTCTCATTGTTTTCCACATCAATTAAGGTTTCTTTGAACTTGCCTTTGTTGAGCAGAAAATCCTTAATCTCCTCATCATCTTGGAACACTTGCCAATGTCATTGATTGTCTGGAATGGTTTGACGGTGCTTGACATGGATTTCAAACTTATTGCTGGAGTTCATGGGGATTTTCAAGCTGCTCGCTGCCTTGGCAAGAGCATCAGCAATACTATTTTGTATTCGTGGCACACATGTCAAGGTGTATTCGGAAAATAGCTTCAATATGTCCAAAACTGCATTACGATAGGCCCGCATCCTAAGATGTTTTGCTTGATACTCACCTCTGACCTGTTTCATCACCAACTCGGAGTCGCCATATACTAAAATCCTCTTTGCATTCAGCTTTCTAAGAATCTTCAGGCCAGCAATCAAAGCTTCATATTCAGCTTCATTATTGGAACATTCAAAGGCCAGCTTGTAGGAGCAAACTCTCACGCTGCTAGGCACTTTGTTTGGGGTGGAGAAAGGACTGCGTACCCAAATACCAATACCAGCGCCATCATTCCCTACTGCTCCATCAAAATCCATGGTCCACAAGCCTTCTTCTTCTTCTTGCAAGTGCTGAAAATCTTTTTGTTGTCCATTGTTTGCTTGTTGTCCATCGTTTTCAGCTGATTGCCCAATATTTTGCTGCTTTTCTTGTCCTTCTTTCTTCAAAATCTCTCTAAAATTTTCTGTTATTTCCGGAATGTCGTCTGCTTCTACTATCTGACTATCTATATCATTTAAACTATCAGAAAACAAAACAAAAGATTCTAAATCTGTATGTACATAGTTTAAAGGATGATTCAAAGGTTTCTCCTTGCTTGTGATCATATATTTCATCTTTTGTTCCTGGTATAGCTTCCTCATTTGCCCAAACACCGGGATTGTTGCATAGGAGAAATCCAGCTATAGTGTCCCTTTCAATTTCGCCACCCAAGACCTGGAAAGAAGCATGCCAAACTTTGGAGGAATATCTGCTACCACCACATCCATAAGACCATTTTTCATAGGAAGCTGATCCAAACTCACAACTAAGTCTTTGATGAGTCCTATACACCTTACTCTGCTGGAATCGAATGAATAGAGATCATGATATTGTCGGGTGATGTCTAGACCAAGTTTATCCATGATAGACTTGAGCATGAGATTGTGAGAAGCTCCGGAATCGAACATGGCATTGTGTAGCACAAAGTCATGCAATCGTAAACTGATATAGAAGGGTGGCACATCGCTCTCAGGAGACTCACCATTCGTTGCTGGCCCAAAAATCATTTCAGGCTGATCATCTTCCACATTTACCATGTCGGACATTGGGTCCAAATTCAACATTTTAGAAATCTGTCCTCTATAACCGCTGTTCTTCATGATTTCAGTCAAAGGGATGGATACCTTTAGCTTAGAAATCTCATTCTCTAGGCTGAAAGCGGGAGTTATTTCTACCTCTTTGACCGGGATCTCTTTCCTTTCCTTTCTTTTGACGTGGCTGGTTGCTGTGATTGTTCTGTTGATTTTGATTTCCTGCTCTCCGGAACAATCACCTCCTTTCCCTTTCTTTGTGTAGCCGATGGATCCTTATTTGTTGTTTCATCCTCCTTCTTTTTCTGAATTGGTTTGGCCGGTACATCTTTGTTTCTAAGGGAATATCGCTGCTGTTGTGCAGACAAAGCATTCATATACCCCCTTTGATATTCTTCTGACTCTTCTTCCAACACGGTTTCGTTAGCTAGAATAAAATCAGTGTCTTAGTGTGTAGCTGAATTTACTGCACATTCTTCTTCTTCGGTGATGTAAGTAGGCAGCTCATCTGGAGTAAAAAGATGGTTTTCCTCGCCTATTACATTCCCTTCCTCATCTGATTCCGGTCCATGTACAAAATTCTACTGCAAAGGTGTTTGTACCAGATGTTGTGCTGCCTGCTCTTGAGTTCTCTGATCTCTTTGCCTTATCCTATATTGTGGCTGCTGTTGGCCACGAAAGTTAGGATTCCTAACTTGTGGCTCTGGCTTGTCAAGTTTTACCCTCTCAAGCATCTGTTCTACCTTTTTGAGCAGCTGATCCATTGAAGAAGATTCTTCTTTCACCGTGGTTTTCTTCTCTGCTTTCGCTCTTGCTCTTTTGGACAACAGATTTGCCTCAACGCTGACCGCAATTTTCTGCATGTCTTCCATTGTAGCCGGTTCTCTCTCTCTCAATTGGTACACCATGTCAGCATCAAAACCATCTGGAAACTTCATCATTGCTAGTCCCACAGGTGGCTTTAGATGGTCTGGAATTTCGTTTTAGACTGCATTAAATCTAACACAATAATCTTGGACCGACTCACCGGCATTCCGCTTGATTTGTTCATACTCGGCCAAAATTTGAAGGGGATTCTTTTTCACTTCCCACCTGTTCAAAAATTGTCTTTGTAGCTCAGCCAAGGTGGTGATACTTGCAGCCGTCAAACCTCTGAACCATTTCCTCACATCACCTACAAATGTTTGTATAAAGAGCCTCATTGCCACGTTCTCCGCATCGATCTCATGAAGTTCATAGAAGTCTGCCATTTTATCTACATGTTGTTGAGCTGTAATACCGTTAGGAGTGCCATCAAAAAATGGAATTTTACTTTGATAATCATTTGGCATGTCATCTAGGACTTGGGGCAGAACAAGGGGTGCGAAACAGGCAGCCATCATTCTCGGTGGATTTGGCCTTGGAGGTGTTGGAGGAGTGTGCACAGTTTGCAAGGGGCTTGCACTTGGAGTTTGGGGTTGTGTGGCGATGTAGTTATCTATTAATTTATTAGCTCTTTCTGTCTCAAGGTCTACAAGAAATTGCGGATTGGGGACGGTGTAATCAACCGCCCTTTCGGATTTAGATTCAAACAAAGATATCTCAAATCTTTCGTCAAACTCAAGCTCTTCAAGATACTCAAAAATGTCGGGACATGAATGGGATTTGAACACGGGGGTTATGGTGCTTTCTTGACGAAGGAGTCTCGGGATCAAATTGGGATTTTCGTAAATCTAAGGAGGGTCCGGGTCTGGATTTGCTCTAGTATATCGTCTCGAAGCCAGCGTGCTGTTGGGATAAATTACGGGACACAACCAACTTACTCAGCCTTTCCAATCCTAAGCTCATCATTCGGAAGCCTAGAATTCTTATGAAACAAGGGGATTTGATTTCCAACTTGAGTTCCCCAGTGAAGTCGCCACTATGTTAGCACCTAAATTTGCCTTAGGCTGAAGGAAGGCAAAAATTAGGGTAACCACAAACCACGCTCAGTCTGGTAGCTAGCCCTACCAGAGCAGGAGAGGGCTCTCTCCGAGTCACGCTCAATGAATATATGATCGAAAACGGTCTGAGATGACTTACAATACACTGTTTACCTTAGGCTAGTAAGTGGATAGGGATTTTGGAAAAGATTTTATGAAGTGACCAAGCTTCTGGGATGTATATGGGACTAGCGCTCAGCAAAGAACAGAGAATTGAAAATGAAGGCACAGATTATTCCGTGAGGCAAGGTAGGTGGCAAGCGTAGCAATTTCGGCTTAAGGTAACGCGGAATGGAAAGATTGCTAAAGAGAGTGAAAAGGGCATGGTCGCATGAATCCTTTTCAACAGAAGAATAACACTGCACATGAAATTTTCCCACAGGCAGAGCAATATAAATTGAATTCTACCTAATCTCACTTAGAAAATTTCACTGAAATGAAATATGAAACATAACAAGATACATATGGAACATAAGAACACATTTGCTACACTCACGACCACGAGAATCTCATGAAACAAATCCTTTGTCTTTCATTAATTCTCTGTCAAAAATACACAGTGCAAAAACATAGTTTCTTTCCCATAGTCTCCCAGAAGTTACAAGCCAACCAACCTTTTGCAAATAACTTGCATACAATATATAGAAAGTGTAGACAAGATATGGAACGCCCAGGGGTTGGGAAGTTACTCAAATCATTTCGAAAAGGAGATGGAGAGCCAACCATCAGCAACAGGTGCAGCGCTCTCAAGCATGACATTTGGCTGTGGTGACCCTTTGCATTCTTTTGCCACTTGGATAGATGCCCATATGGAGAGAAAACTCTTTAAATGATACCTTTGGTGCCAAAAAACCAAAGTGTAGATGACCGGGCCCTCTTGGAGAAGTCGCGACCCGAAATTTCACGAAACGGGAGCAAATTGGCCGTTTTTTCCCCTGTGCGCCACGCCAAATTCTATGTGTGTCGCGCCACTTTGGAGCCAGTTTTGGGGCACTTGCAGGTGTCCAAAATGTGCCCAAGTGGCCTTGTTGGAAATCCTGTCCTGTCTACTTTCTAACCCCACTGGAATTTCTCAATTTGGTGCTCATTTTCCCCTTCAAATCTTCATTCTCCCAAGACTGCTTTCTGTGTGTCCAAAAAGTGGCAGAGAGGCCATTTTTGGGTGTTTTTTGACCTTTAGAAGACCCAAAACTTGTCAAAATTTCTTGCCCAGACACCAGTAGTAGTATTTTTTGATTCTGAATCCAAATATGCAAGCCATTCCTCGATTAGAGTCCTAGATTTAGGGAGGAATTTCTTGTTTTGTGCCCAAAAATTTGCCTGTGACCAAAATTTGCCCAAATTTTTTGAAATTTGGGCTGGAGGTTCCCTATGAAGTGCTTTGTTGTGCCAAGGAAGCCTCAGCCAAGATTCGAAGCTGATATTTCTCCTTTGCCTCCTTTGCCTCCTTTGCCTCTTTTGTCGCTTTGCTCAATTTTGCCTTTAGGCTCCTGATTCTTGCTTTGGAACTCATGTTTCGGGCCTGGTAGTGATGAGTCATGCGCCTCAACATGTCTTTCTCCTCGTTTGCTTTGTCCAACCGCTGCTCCAGTGGTGCTAATGTCAGAAGCGAGGCCCCTTCCACCCCGGGTGGAGATAACACTCGCTTTGCTGCTGCAAACAACGGTCTACTGCCCTTCTGGTATGTGATGTATACTGGCACGGTGGCAGTCTCATGGTGCTCGAACTGATGTGAAGGACTCCCCATTTCAGGCTCAAAATGATGTGAAGGACCTCCCAGCGCATGCTCAGACTGATGTGAAGGACCTCCCACCTCATGTTCTGCCTCTGATATCACCGGTGGAGCACTGAAGAAATCACGGGAGATGAAGTCCTCCCAAGCAATACCCTGCAATCCCAACTGATGGTCCACCAAAATCCAGATGAGAGCAAAATGATAGACACTATTTAGCTGCTGTCGTGGGGTCTTGCGCTGCATGAAGTTTTTCATCTTCTCAATGTTGTTGCAGATGAAAAATGGGAGGCTCATCATCTGCACCCTGGTGAAGTGCATGAGCAAGCGGATGTGATAGGCATAAAGGCGAGAAAACCTCCCCTCGCAACTGAAATACTTCATGATCAATCTCATGAGTGGGGCATACTCATCTCTCAAAAATCTGAATGGAAAAACTCTGGTGAGCTGGCTCAAGCAGCTGTTCTTGATGTAAGGCTCATAGTGATGCCTCTCCACCTTCTTTTTCTTATGCCACTGCTCCCCAATGTTTAGTATCCCTGTTGCCACTGATATAGCCTCCGGTGTCAAGGTGAAAGTGACCCCAGCCAGGATAGATTGGCCTCCCTGTAGATGAAGTGCAAAAAAGCGGGCCAACTCATGATGGAATTTCACATTTGCCACCCTTTGACAAAATTCATAACATGCCAAGTGCTGAAAGCAAGACATGGCAAGTGTGCATGCCTGCAGCTCAGTGAGGGTGCTTGGCTCATCTCTAAGATGTATGCCGCTCCGGTGATGTCTCCTATGAGCCCTCTCTCCTGAAGATGTGTCGTTGTGGGTCCCCTCCTCATACTCTGATGAATTTTCTGATGCCATTACTGCTGCTTGTACCCTAAGTTTTATGCTGCCCTCTGAATCCAATGAAACTGATAGATGCTCTGAAAATCTATCACCAAGGGGACAATAAAACAGGGGATTTGTTAGGAGGGGAATGATGAAAAGGGGAATAGGGGTTTAAAGGAGAAATTTATCAGGGATTTGGAAGTGTTTGGGATATGGTTTTGATGGGGTAGGGTTTGGGATATTTTGAGCTATAGGAATAAAGGGGATAAATGGATATGATTGCAATGTAGCTAGGGTAACCATTAGGGGAAACTGCTCCGGGGGAATTAGCTGATAGAGGTATGATAGGAGTATGTTTAGCAATCATGTTACTGTAGAAAAACCCTAACTTTTTTCCCTTTTTTGTGTCATTTTCGTTTTTGCTTAATAAAAATTTTGCCTTTGATTTCATGGTCAACAAAATCATATTTTTCTTTGAGTTTAAGGATCAATGGTGAAAGGATCTAGGGCCACCTTTGCAATTTTGAGAGCCATTTATGAAAATTTAGGCGTTTCGGTGCTTTTTTAGCCTCACAGGTCTGTGCGCCGCGTGCTTTTCCCAGTGCTCCGCGCGCCAGGTATGCACCGCGCCAGTGTAATATTAACACTGTGGTCGATCTCCCAGTGCGCCACACGCCCTGAGTGCGTCGCGCCACCTTGTGTGTGCGCCGCGCACTGTCAAACGACACAAATTTTCTTGGAACTCCGGGGGCAGGTCTTAGTGGAGATTTCTAGGGGGTTTCCTTAGGAGACAAGGTGGAATGGAGGTGACAAATGACGAGGAGCGAGGGGACAAGGGGATGGGAGCAACCTTGGTGGCGTCTTCACAAATTTGCAAACCTCGTTTATCATTTTGCTTTGATGATTATTTTCATGGATGGCCAATGTGCTTTGGATATCATTCAACATCTTAGAAACACCAGTCATTGACCAAATTGACAAAGAAGAGGTTTCATTTGAGCCTACCTCTTGCTTGCTAGCCTTCAACCGGGATATAAAACCAATTTGCAAGTGTTTTGAGCTCCCTGGCTATGTGTGTCGCGTGCCCTGAGTGCGTCGCGCCCTTGTTGGTTTTGCATTGTGGGCTGGTTGCCAATGCATCGCGCCCTCTGTGTGCGCCGCGCGCCCTGGTGTATGCGCCGCACCCTTTGGAAATCGGCTCTCCTTCACTCAAACCCTCATGAATTTGCTCTCTTACCTCTGTAATTTCTCTCCAAGCTTGCCAAAGCACAAATGGTTTTTGTTTTGGGCAAAAACAAGTATATATAGGCTTGGGAGAGCTGAGTTTAATTTTTTCTTCTTTGAAGACCCACTTTCTAATGTTTGAGTTTTGCACTTTTCATTGACTTTAAAACACTCTGCTTTTCATTTTTTCTTTGAAATTTTGGCTCTCATGATGATTTTTTCGGCATTTCTTTACGAGGACTGTGTGACTAGGCACCTGGCCATGAAAACCCTGACTGCATCTGAAAAAGTCAACTGGTGATTTTTTGAAAAAAAAAATTCATAGTTGACCTTGTTTGACTCTTCTTCAAAACAGAGTTTTGAAGAAGAGTCGATGTCTCTTCAGGTGATGATGAAGCCTTCTGAACCATAACTGTATAAGGTCTTCCTATGGCCTGCATGGCTTGTTCTGGACATGTTTTTCAAAGACCACATTGATGATTTCCTAGACCCAGCAATAAAAAGAACGTTGTCCTGTAATATGACCAGACCTTGACTATCATGAATTTCAGTGATTATAGACCAAGATCTGAACCAGCAGGGACCAGACATGAGGGAAAATGAGTAGCATGACTTTCTCCGTCAGATCATGACATGTCCCTAGCGAAATGCAGCTGAATGAATGGAGTGGGACACCTAAAATTGAAATGCACAAAGAGCTTTGATCTCTGACGGAGGGCTAACCAGACTGACTCTAACACTTCCCATACAGCCTTTACCACGAACCAAAATTGGTCTGGATCTTCATTCCCTACTCCTTTGAAAACGAGAAATTGTATTGCGCTTGCCATATTGAACTTTGGTGGTGGTGGAGGTGGTGTGGGCGAAGATGGGGGTGAAGATGGTCAAACTGGTGGTGGTGTAGGTGGGGGTGGTATGTGCGGAATTCATTGTCTTATCAAACTGATCACACTTCTTGGTGAAACCTTTGCAAGCTCCTCCTCACTCTTCCATGGAGGTGAAATCAAGGGACTAGTCTCTAATTCGTTGCTACCTTCGTTTCTGTAGATCCTCCCACTTCGCGTAGCCCCAAACATCAATTTATTCGCATAACCCGCTTTTCACAAAATAGCATCTTAATCCAAGTCTTCAAATATTTAATGTACTTACCTCGCGGTCCTTTGAGGAAACATTGTTCCGCCTTGTTGTAGCTGGCTAAAGTGTCTACCACGAACTTGGTGATAAACCCTCCTATAATTCGATCGAGCCAATGGTCCATAGCACGCACGATCTTATCTCCTGATGCTTCTAGTCTGCGCACCAACTCTGGAGTCCACACAATAGGTTTGTCGAGCCTAAACCTTCCCTCACTGTCTGCTAGCTTCGCGATCCACTCGTACAACTCAGAGGGGAAGGATGCAAATAAAATTTCGTGAATTTCCGTATATAAGCAGCGCTCTAACCACTCTTCCTTCGATACTCGCGGATTTTTGTTTTCCTGTGCCGCGAACTCGTGAATCTTTCTGTCTAGCCACTCTTGAATTTCTTTCTTTGTCAGATTCCAGTGACACAACATCAGACATCTCTTACGCAGATCCCGGTCCCGCGCAACGGAACCATTTGTTGGCTTATTGGGGCTTGACCTAGGTTTAGAGTTGATTTAGCCAAACAAATCTCGGTACTACTGGCCCTTTTGACAACAGTCCGCGGAGCATGGACTGAGGTCTCACCCGAAGTAGTATGGGAGGGTGCTAGAACCAGGTTTCTGCACCCTGGAGATGTCTGATGGGTTCAAGTGGTTCGTGGTTCGACCCTGCGCACACATTGCTATGCGCACTTTCCTGTACCTTGCAGCCTGAGATGCTGCCTTCGTGCAGCCTTACTCGGGGGCCGAATGCTGTTATTACCCAAGTCCTTACTAGTATCCCAATGTTAGTTTATTATTTTATCCTACTTGTGTGCTTAAGTTATACTTAGCAACATAAATCATTCATACAGGTGCGCGTAGTAAATAAACAGTATATTTGCAATTTACATAAAACATGCATTAACCCAAGAACAAATACACAGAATTATGATAAAACTTCTCTTTATTAATCTCTTCTTCGGTTATAGACTCGACTCCGCCCTGCGCACTCAGCTGCAGGGGTCCGCGCACTCAACTGCAGACTACTAGGCCTTTGCGCACTCAGCTGCAGAGCCTTCTCCTACCCTACGACCCAAAGACACACTTAGTCACTTAGACTCTATCTTCTCTTCTCGCTTCCTTATTGTTATCTTTTACACTTAGAGCCTCACTCTATTTATACAATCCCATGGTCCACGGACCATGGGTGGGTCGACATTACTTTACAAGACTAGGGCAGACAACCTTGTGACTCTATCATACATTTCGCGCTCCGCACCCGCAATTAGCGGAGTCTTTACAACAATATTGGGTCAAAACTTGGGCTTTGAGCCCCAAAACATGCCTTGTGGGGATTCCATGCCCAACATAAGATTATGAAGAAGAAAGAAAATGAAACTGTTGAAGAATTCAACAAAATATTCATTGACACTGTCAAAGAAATGGATCAAGACTATAAGCCACCTAACAAGTCTTTGTTAGAGCAGTATCTTGATGCATTTACCATTAATACCTCTTATGAGCTAAGACGTTCTAAACCAACCAATTTAGCCATTGCCCAAGCGATAGCTAAAGAATTTGAAAAGGCCAAGAAAGCGTCTGGTAAATCTGAGATTCCTGGTTTTGAAAGAGGTCTGATCAGAGCTAAGGGAAAAGAAATAAAGAAGGTATAGCATGACCCAATCAAGGAGTTAACTTAAATGATCAAAGAAATTAGGATTGAGCATGCTAAAGAAATGAGTGTTGTACAAGCTAGGCTAATTCAAATGGAATGAGATCAAGCTCAAAATATGCAGCCTAGGTAATAACAATAATCGAGGTAATAATAATGCATGGCCAATAAGGAATCCTTTGAAATAGCAGAGACCGCCAAATCCACTCGAATCTACAAATGTTGTTGATCAACCTATGCCTTTCTGCAGGCCTTGTGAAGGGTTCCATGAAGAGAGCTCTTGTGCCCTTGCTAGAAGAATCTTAGAGGAAGGGGTAAATGAACAAGTAAATAATATTAATCAGAATTCTTCAAAGGATACTAGCTATAAGGAAATGATCTTTCATCTTTCACCATCAATAACTTCAGTGATGAAAAAAACCCTATTACATGGATATATGGTGAAACAACATCTCTAGAACAAATTCTGGAAATTGCTAGAAGTAAAGGTTACAATTATCAAAAGAAAAGAAAAAATCAAGATCAGAACAAGCAACAGACTACATCTAGGACTTATCAAGTAGGGTTAAAGATTGGTTTCATGGATAAACAATGTTAAGATGTTTGTCCCAGTCTTGGAGCTCCTAAAGATTCCACCGCAAAGAGCTGCATTTTTCAAGGCCTTAGGCATGTCTCAGAAAGATAAGACTGATGTACACCATAAAGATGAAGAGATCAAGTTAAAGGATCTAAATTGCTACATGACGAATGAGGATAATCAACCTTTATTCTTGACCTTGGAATTTAATGACCACTTTCTTCACAATTGTATGTTGGATTCAAGGGCCTCAACTACTGTCATGACTAAGAAATTCATGGTCCAATTGAACTTAAGAATTTCAAGGCCTTATCATAATATTTGTTCCATGGATTCAAAGAAGATTGAGGTCTTGGGTGTAATCAAGGATTTGCAAGTAGCTCTGGCTAATTACCCATACAAAATAATCACCATGGACATTGTTGTCATAGATGTGTCGGATGTATGGGGAATGCTTCTATCAAGGAAGTTTGTAGTTGAACTGGGAGGATGTATTTAGTTAAACTTATCTTACATTATTATTCCTGCAAGAGATGGTGGTATGGTCATGTTATATATGGAAGTGGAACGAAGGTATCATGTTGATCCAAAAAGGCAAAAAAATGGAGGTTGCAGCACTGGGACATCCTTCGGAATATAATGCAGTGGTAACAGAGTTCTTACAGTCATTACATGATACCTTTTCATCTAATATCACGAACAAGAAAAGGAAAAGAGTCAAATATGAAAAAGATACACGATGCAATAACAATATCCTTCATCAGTGTAAGAGGATCAAATTTAAATAGGGGACATTTGACAAGCAACCTATAGATTCATTCATTAGCAGACAAGTTCTTCGGTTTAAGCCACATGGATGACATCTGATGCCATAAGGAATATTTGTGTAGTATCTCTAACCCTATTCTCTTAGATAGGATACCATTTTTGTCATTAGTTAGTTTCTTTTTCATAAATTTAAGTTTTATGTCTTTATATTTCATATGTTAGAATGATTTTTCTATTCCAAAAGATGTCTATATGTTTTTATGATGTATACATGAGGGTTTTGATTGTGAGTGGATATCTACTTGATGTTACTTTATTTTCTTGGATACAAGATTCTAGATTCTCACATTCCTTCAGTCAAGAAATGTGTCCCCATGTGGAGCCATATGATTCAGGTGGCTCTAGACACGCTCGGAATTCAGCAGTGGCTATGGAAAAGCTCAAAAATGAAAGTTCGTAGGTTCCACCCAAACCAGAACCATATCATAGTTCTCGTTGTCCTGATTCCATCAGTGCTAACGACACTCAAATCCGAGTTCGTATGTTCAAGATATTCACAATCAATTTTTTTGTCAAACTTGGCCAAGACGCAGTCACTAACGAGACAACAATTTGGCATAATCTCGACGCACAAAATCCGGCGGTTCGAAAGGGTGAATTTGTCGCCTACTTAATTTGTGTAATAACCCTTAAAATTCGACAACGAAATTATAACTATATATATATATATATATATATATATATATATATATGGGTGGTGGGCCACCACACCCGCCACGCCACCCCACCCCACCATCATATATAATCAATTATATATGTGGGGGCGGGTCACCAAAATGGCAGACCCACCACCCAATCCATCCATTATATATTGCAAAGGTCACATTATATTTATACATGGTCATTTAACATGTTGCAACCACTGGATAATGGGGTCGGCGGAGCTTGAACCCGCGATGGTTGTTGGCTAGCCCACCCCACGCGGTGGCCCCACAACAAACGCGCCAACCCCAAAAAATTGTTATGTGCCATACACATAACCGCATAATCAATGTAACCGCCAATGGTTTAAAAAATGAATGGGCCAACAAACAGCTACCTGTCAGGTTTGAACCCGGGCCTCACGTGCCCAAATGGACCACTCCACCAACGCCCAACGAACTTTCGTTGGTAAAATTGCGCTTCCTCAAATATTTAAACGATGCCCATTTCTCATTCGAGCAACGAATTAGAGGACTGAGAACAAGCGGAGGTGAAACCAGCACGAGAACCCAAAGCTAGAACCCTGCACGCATGATTTCGAGGGAGAATATCCTAGAATATTCCACATAATATTCCCATGCAGAATCTTGGGGGAATCTGAAAGATTCCCTAGAGGGAAGTTTTTCACAGTGACAAAAATATGTCAACTTTATACTCAAAAGAACCAGAATATTGCAAGAAATGTGATGGTGTGGTCTGTTTCCTCATCTGAGCAACGTAAATTCAGTGGTACAATAGCAAAGAATCTTTGCAGAATCTTGTGGAACCTAAAAGATTCCCTTGGAAACTGATTTTTTACAGAGCCGAAATGATGCCAACTTTATAGTCATTTTTCATAGAATTTCACAGCAAGAACAGTGGTGTGCTTAGAATCTTCATCCAAGCAACGGATTTTTCAGCCATCTTCAAGAATGAATCTTTGGAGGAATCTTCGAGATTCTCGAGGATCCAAAATTTGACGGTGTCAAAAAGAGGCAAAGTTTAAAGTCATTTGACATGATTTCGCGCCACGAATTCAATGGTGCAATCCATTTTGTCAGCTGAGTTTTTCATTTTCCAACCATCCTCGAAAGTGGAGGTATATGATGCAGTGATGTCATGCTTTTCTTTTGATTTGCTGAGATGATGATTTGTTGTTGAGATCCTTGATACCATCATGTTTAAGGATATGTGTATGCCATGTCATGTGAGAATTTATTAGCTTGTCATGCTGAAGGAGGGCCCATTTGAGTGAAAATTCTTATAAGGAGAACGTCTTATGGAGAGACATGCCACTATGGTTGAGGGAATTTTTCTTTGTAATGACAAAGATTGTACTATGTACTCATCATCATCTTGCAACATTTAATGAAGCGGCCTCCCCACTCTTGACACCGAGCTTGAAGACATAACCCACACTGGATGAACTTCGTTATCAATGTGTGTCCTTTGATTTGATGGTTATTATGTTTCCTCTTTTTTACAATATGCATGTGGCTTTCATACTCTTTCATATGCAATTTTTCTAACATCACAAAAGTAAAAGATCTTGGTTAATTCCGGTAAATGAAGAGATTCAGATCACCAGATGTTGACCACACTTGTTCAACAGTCCGAGAACACAGTCTACAGGGAAGTCGAGAATATTTTTCAAAGATCAAAGTTATTAGTCAACATGAATATATCATTGTAAACCCAATTTCTGCACAGTCTATTGTAAATGATGCTAGTATGACCATTTAATTATGTAACAACACCTGAGTAAACCTTTTCTTTTGGCAAAGGATTTCATCCTAGGAAGTTTTTTAACTTCCCCGAATTATGTGTTTGTAAACATAGATAATTAGCAGAGTTTTCCTTCTAGTAGATATTCCAAAGCTAGGGTGGAATTCATTTACAAGGTCACAGGTGAGTCCTAGTGTTTTTCGAGTCTATTGTAAAAGTGTGTTTAAGAACAATTTTAGTGCATGGTCCCTCATAATCAAAACATCATGGCTAAATTATTTTATTATAAGCACACTTGGTTTCATGCTATATCATATTGTGTCACAAAATTGGGTAATGTCTTGAGGGTCTGTTCTAAATGTGTGTTTCTCCTTCTAAAGGTTGAATTAATTGTAATATTTTGATGTAAAAATATTTTAGTGCATGGTTCCTCGCAATCAGACACCATGGCTAAAATATATGAGGGTGGAAAAATAATTAAATCACCTCTAGAATCAATTAATTAATTGTTATGGCAAAATAAAATAAAAATCCTAAGCCAGAAATTTAATTAATTTAGAGTCGAAATAATTATAGAGAAATTAATCTCTCTAAGTGGGAATAATAATAGAAATTCATCGGTCAAAAGGAAGTCAATTTTTGGAGGTCCTCCACCAAGGGAAAAATGGATATTTTAAGAAAACTTGAACCTTTGGAACTTGGTGGTTAAGTCAAAGTCAAAATTTTGAGGAAATTAATCGAAAATGTTAATTTTTGGATCAATAAAAAGTGGTTTTTAAAATAAATTCGAAATTTACCTCAAAAATAATAAATCAACAATGGAGATTAAAATAAGATCAAGTTATTTTCGACGGACGAGATTATTTTGACAAGGATCAAGCTAACTTGTTATTATTTTCCACTTGGAGGGGTTTTCTCTATATAAGGAAACTATTGAGCTCCTATTTTACATCTTTGGGTGAAGTAATTTTCTATTGATGTACTGAGTTGTGGCTTTCCTGGAATTATTTTTCTCATAATCGAAAGACTTTGAAGTTTCATTTCATGGTGTTCTTCTCTCTGTTGATCTGTGGTATGTGCTAGTTTATGTGTTTATACTCTATATTGTGTTGAATATTACAATTGTTATTTCATTTTTTACTAATAAGAACATTCTATTGGTACGAGTTATCTTAGGTGATATGATTCACTATATAATCTAACAGTTATCTTTAACATTGAATAGAGATTTATATGTATGTTAGCCCTTGGGCTCCAAGTTCACACACTATGGGGAAGGGTCGACCTTGTTTGAGATTCAGGTTTTCATTGTGACAAATTATTTTGCAAGAGGGTTTTGGCCTATTATATTTTCTGAAATTATTCATCCACGATATTTATTTTAAAAATTCTCAAAAATATTATTTGATCTTGGGATAAAAAGATTTAATTTGCTAATGAGAGCTAATATTTAATTTTGTAAATATTGTACATTTGTAAATAAATCTAACCCTTGTTTTAATTTTGTAGCACTTGAGTTTTGGAAAAAAAAAATATTTTTTGTATATATTGGGGTTTTGGGAATTCTTTCTATTCATTTGTGCAAGTGATTCTTCAAGCCCTCAAAGAGATCAAATTATTTTGTGGAGGAACTAGCCCTAAGGCTAGGGTTTGAAGGGTTTCTTCTTCCAAGCAAGACGTCTAGCCTTCTTGAGAAAATTCATTGGGATTTTGAAGCGGATGTTGGCCTAGCAAGGCAAGATCTACCCTCTACCCCTCATCTAAGCTCAACATTTAGCTAAGAGAGGAAGACGTTGGCCCTACAAGGTAATATTTTTGCATTCTTGTGATGAATTTTGGTGTTTTTGGCTAATTTGTGGGTGTTTGCAGGGGTTTCAAATTTTCTTTTTGACCTTATATGCATATACATGGTCTTTCTAGCCCCTGCCACGACCTCCTTGCCCTTCTCCAAGTGAGCACAGCCCTTTTTAGGGCCTCCATCCCTAGCCGCAACACTTAAACCCTCACGGAAGCCTCTAGGAGGCTCCTATTTGGGTGTTGCGGACCTCTAGGAGGCCTCTCTCCCTCTGTCACATGCCTTTAAGGCCTTCACGTCAGCCCTAGAGGGCTCTTTTCCTATGTCGCAACCCTTTGTGGGCTTTTCCTTTGAGTCGCAGGCCATTTTTTGACCTTTCTTCTCTTCTTGTGGCCTCTTTTAAGTTTGTCGTTAGCCCTAGAGGCCTGATCTCTATAGTCGTTGCCTCTTCTTTAGCCCTTAAGCCCTACCGTTGGCCTATAACCCTTCATCATTTCCCTTCCTTAGCCTCTTAGCCTCATTGTTGGCATTTGTAGCCCTCTTCTAGCCCTTATCCCTCTTCTCTAGCCCTCATTTTGTCATATCTTCAGTTAGCATTGGTATTTCTCTCTAACAATTGGTTTTGCACATGCTTCAAGTATTTTTGGGAGCCAATTGTGTGTTTGCAGGGAGGCACTTTCATTGGAAGCCTAGTCACTCATCTACAAGGCCATAAGGCCTAGTGGTTTGACCTCCTATCCCTATTCTCTCATCACTATCTCATGTATAATTCTAAAGCATATATTGATAGTGGCCTAAACACACATTATTCAAGTCCAAACTCATGAATTATTTACCTGAGGGAATAAATATTCATCTTGTGGTTGTATTGGTTCAATATAAGTGAATTTTTGAGGACTGTGGGTTGAATTCCAAGGTTTGGTATATCACTTACAACCACACTAAGTCACCCACAATAGTCACATAAACACCTAACAGTGGCATAAAGGCTAGCTAATAATCATATCATATCATTGATAAATCATTTGTGTGGTTGGGCTTGCATTTGTTCGACATCTCTTGTCATTTTTTAGAGGAATGTCATACTAATTGTAAGACTAATATATGCATCATAAGGTCTAATAAAATTTGGTGACAATCATCTCATTACATTAGGAATTCATTCTTTTCATCTTATGCATCTTGGGTAAGTGTTTTTCTTGTTGATTGGGTGCTTCTCTCTTTGTTGCCTCATATCATTGTTGCATCTCATTCATTGCATTATTGCATTAATTTTCATTGTTTGCATCTCATCTAATTCATAAGTATAAGTGCTCTCACTAAGTCAATTTTCCTAATAAGAAGACAAGAATATAATTTCTCTAAAGGTTAATTGGCATTCTTGGTTAAATTGGCAATTGTTGGATAAGATAAGCTTGCTGCCCTCATTGCTCTCTTGATATCAAGTTAGGAATAATATTTTCATGTGTCATTTGTTAACAAATTGATGAATGTTATGCTCTTTTTCTCTCAATGATATTGATAAGCATGGTAACATCTATTGTGACATTGGAATACTTTCACTTGTCATTGTTATCATTGCTAGCAATAGTATAGATGGGGCCAAAATCCGACAACTATTAGTCAGATATGTGACTTATTGGCATTGGCTATTCGACACATTGGTTCTCATCAACTCATCATTGGCATTCTATCGAATAGTTGACAATTTAGTTAATGTTGGATATTCGATGGTATTGATGCGGGAGCATCCAGCCAAAAAGGAAATTATTGTAAATAATAGAAATAGGGGTCATGCATTAGTTAATTAGATATTCTCAAATAAAACTAGGAGAGCTTTTAGGCATAAAGGAGTGGATGTGGATCTTTAAGGGATAAGGATAGTTTTCTATTTTAGAACAGAAAAAAAAAAAAAAAAGATGGAATAAAGCTGAAAAGATGCTTTTCCATGTGTATGCATTACATGTAGAGTTAGAGCTTTTAGTTGAGTGATTTTAGGATTTTTTTATCATGCTAAGTTTAATAAATTAGGGAGCCTCAAAGGCATGGAAGGCAAGGAGGAAGAGTGAGTGTGTGTGTGAGAAGGAGGAAGGATTCTCCTTGGGAGCCTTCGGGCAGTTTGTAAAAGGGCCATAGATTTGCATATCTGGCCATTAAAAGAACCTCTGTGTGAATGCTTGTTTTTATGTAAATATGAATATGGTGAATTCAGTTCTGTATGGGCATATTGGCGTTTAACCAATTCTGAGATATGATACTATGCATGTGTCCAATGGTTGATTTAACTGTGGATTGGAAGGCGTGAATGGTCTTTTTATTCCTCCGCTTACTATTTGACGGTGCGCATTAAACCGGCATTCAAATTTGATTTCACTACAATCAGATTAATTTCCTCTGTTTTGCACAAATATAAAAGTAATGTTATTCAAGGGAAAGTCTATGTAACGATTTCGAACTTCCGCAATCTCCACATGGCGCCTTTACCAGGCTTATCTCCCGGTTGCATATATGTCTCTGTCTACACTTGGAATTCTTGTGGTTTTAATGGATTTACAATTTTAAGTCGGTCTTGATTCTTCAATGGCACATATGGTGGATATCGTAATCCCATTTGATGGTTTGTCTATGACCATAAGCCGCAACCTCGTGGTTATAATATATGCCGGCGTAGTGCTCTGTTCATAAAGACCTGTGGCGGACAAGAGGATAGCGTAATAAAAGGGGCGAGTTCCAGTTTGGAACCGAACAATATAAATTGTGTATATATAATTCGGGGGAATCCGGCATCGCATGGACAACAAGTCACCAACTGTACCGAAAGCGGAAAGGCAGAACTAGCGAAGCATTAGCTATACATCATAAGTGTATCGGGTCGATTGCGATTTGTATATGTACCGGTCATAACCCAATACAAAGGCGGAAGGGTATGGTGATATACCTATTGAATCAAACCGCTATGAAGTGCTGAGATTTATATAGCGACAGTCCGTGGTTTATAAGCCATTGTTTATGGCAAAGGTGAGTTTATAGTTGTCGTTGATAGATAAGGAGGTAAGCACTTCCCACGGTTCTATATGCGCCTTATCCAAGGAAGGCGAGACGACTTATGTTTGTGAGGACCGATTCATATATATATCAGAGCTTGTTTATGGTAAAATCGAACTCATCTTTATCGCCGACAGCAAAAGAGGATGCCGTGAGCACATCTATGGCAAGCGGGCGATTGATACATATAGGAGCCTGTGGTAATTCGGTGCGATTTTAATCAGGATGTTTAAAATAAGGCCAGATTATAACCGGAGGCGGCATCAAGGAAAGGGAAGGTATATATATATGTGCCTTCGTCCATAGTAAGATTACATTTATAATATGGTGTTAATTGGCATTTGAACTCTGATCAGTTAGGACAGTAAGGGCGCATTCTTGAATCAAGCATATGTGAATGAGATGTATTTTGTCATACCTGGAGGATCCTGGTAGAAGCGGCCTGGGAGTGGCCTCGGCTGCATCAGGCATAGATGTTGATTATTCGACACAGAAAAAGGTCAAAATTGTCATTCAAAAACCAACGTTTTGACATCAATATTGCGACGCTATAAATCATCAGATATCTGATGCACCAAACATTGAATATCCAAGAGGTCCCACATTGCGTTTAGTAGCCCCAAACGAGAAAAATTGCGACAATTGGCCGTCAAATATTCGACAATTAGTTGGTTTGGTCTGACGGGAAAAACCAACATTTAGGTGTTGTATAATCGACAGTCTCCCTAAATTGTGCGATAAGTGTTATCGCTCCAACACTCCCTTCCGTCGGTCTTGAGCGGTTCGTTCGACGTATCAACATCAGACAACCGACGTCAAGTTAAATTAGTTCGACGAGAGTTTTGAATATCAGACGTGTTGTTCTATCAGTTTGGGGCATACGGGTCAAGGTGACACGTTGAATATTCAATGGATAAGAGCTTTGTCTGACGGGAATCTCAAACGACCAATGCTTCTTTCCATCGGTTTTGGTATCGATTATCTGATGATTACATCAAACAATAGGAGTCGAACATTTGATGGCTAGTTTGTGCTGTCGAATATGCGACGGAAGTCTGCGTATTAAAAAAATTATATAATTTCGCAACTTTTTTATCTCAATCATTGTTACTTTTAAGATTTTTATTGCTTCAATCAATACAACAAGCTTGGTTATAAGTCCACCTTGCAAGCTCCATGGTTGTCCTGTAGGTGGCCTCCTCTCTTCTAGTAATGGTTATCCTCATTTCTAATCTCTCCCTCAACCCCTTTTCCATAAATAAATGATCCATTTTAGCTATAAAACACTCTCCTAACCATAACACATCATAGAGCATAGGTTATCATGTCACTTTCATCCACTTCACGTATCCCCAACAAGTTAAAAACTTAGAGAAACTTTGTTTGCAATTCAAGGAATTCCTCAATGGAATTGTTGAAAGTGATTTCACAATCATAAATTGTGAATGATCACTTAGGAAGCATGGATGTATGGGAAAATTAATGTCATCCATAAACTATGGATGATTACTTAGGAAGCATGGATGTATGGGAAAATTCAATGTGATCTAGTCAGTGGGTGGCATAAAACTAGTGAAATTAATACTGGGTAGCAAATTACTTTCGCACACCTAAGAGATATAAGGATTCTATAATAGATGTTGAGATTCTATTCATGGTAGTAATCTTGTAGCATAAATTGGACTTTGGATTTGCTAGAGTGTAGGAGCAGTAAATATCTGGTTTGGGAATTGTGAGTTAAAACGATGGTCCACTCAAAGGTGAAAGTAGTGAAAGCAAGCTAGTATCATTAGAGATGGAGGATAAAGAACCAATAAGATTTTATTCCTTTTAGACAAAGAATAAGAATAAATATTTAGCCTCAATGTAGAGAAAATAAAAGGAAGGAAACCTTCATAGACCTGCAACAAAAGCTGGAAAGGGATTTTTGGGATAAAGGGTTTGGTACAAAAATTTTAGACTAGCTAGAAGAGAATTTCCTAATGTAGCTAGTTGGTTAGTAGAAAAGGATTTAATATTGCAAATGGCAAGGAGAAGAAAATGGAAATTCTGATAGTTGGGGTGAAAGGTATTGACTCTTTAATAAGAAGAAATAATATGAATGCCCTAGCTTTTGAGCTAAGAATACAGTACACGATTCCATGGCATAGTTGGGTATGTTATATGTTGATAGCAAATTTACTTCAATTTTCCATATTAGCTCAATATCAATTCCATATTAGCAATCACATTTATCATGATAGTAAAATGCAGATAGAAGATAAACATAAATAACAGAAGACAAGCCAAGACAAGAGGACACAAGATGTGGTGCTAGCAAGGGACAAACCCCAATGTGGGGAAACCCTTGATCAATTCTTCTTATATGTTCTTCAATAGTTCAGTAGAGAGAGAGATAGTACATATACATCAGAAGTCAACATTTTGACTTATCAAAATAAGAGCAGAGATCTTCTCAAAGAAGATGTCACATGAGGTAGCTGATCTGGACTCAGGTGAAGGCATCCTGATCCTTCCAGGTGACTCCATCACCATGCAGCGCCTCACTGTGCTGCACCTCATCATCATGTTGCACCTGTCACTATGTTGCACCCATTCACTGAGCTGATCTTATCACTGAGCTCCACCCAATCACGACTGTACCCATCACTGTGCACTATGCTGCACCATTCCATCACTGTTGTACCCATCACCAACAAGCTGCTGCAATATCGAGCCGCTGCTATACATCCATGCCCATCATCATGTTGTACCATAGTGTTGCACCATGTTGCATTCATTGTGTTGCACCATACTGCACCTTGCTGCCCACAGCAGTCACTGTATTCATCAATGCATTCATTATTCATGTTGCATCCATCCAAGTATGTTGCATCTTAATATATTGTCCATCTTTACTGTGGTGTACACTGCAATACTATCAAGGGACAGACTTAGTTGCTTATTATGGCTTGCAGCCTAGAAAAGCAGCTAGTTGTAGCAACGCTTCAAATCAAGCTAAGTCCTTAACACACTTATCATCTACAACATCACGACAACATTGTCTTCCAATCTACCTTATAAACTACACAGTCACCTTTCCATACAGCGCAGTATATACATCCTCCTTTTGTTGTAGATGAAACCCTTGTTAATTGTGGCCTAGAACAAGAAGTTAGGGATCTCCTTATGGACAACATTAAGGTCTTTTACCATGACTGCATTTAGGTTAGTGTTAGGGTATATAGAGACAGCGATAAGGTCTACTTAACTGTCTCTAACAATCCTCTAACATTCCTTCTAATTTTCCTCCTTAACCTATGTATTGACAACGTCTAGGGAACCATATTGTGACTCATAAGACTGTGGTTAGGCAGCGTGAACCGTCTTCCTTTTGACTACATTTAGGCCTTAACCATGATTGTGTTTTAGGGCTTAACCCTTGCTGCATTTAGGGCTTAACCATTGTTGCATTTAGGGTAACCATTGTTGCGTTTAGGGATTAACCATTTGCTACATTTAGGGCTTAACCATTGTTGCATTTAGGGTAACCATTGTTGCGTTTAGGGCTTAACCATTGCTACATTTTAGGGCTCAACGATTGTTGTGTTTAGCCTTCTCCATGATAGCGTAGAGGCTTCTCTATGATAACGTAGAGCCTTCTCCATTAGGGCATCATTGTCTCTTAGGATCTCTCCTCCCACAAAGACCCAAAGACAAGTGGAGAGGAAGAGATCACAACAAGAGTGTGTGAAAATGACTAGCAAGCCACCTCTTTTTATACTAAAATGTTGAGCACATGTGGGGGGAATTTGGTTTTTTTCCGACCTTGACAAATTGTCCCATAACACAAATAAATTCATATCTCCATGAATACATATTGGAATCGAATGATCTTTAGATCAATCCTACACCTCTCGACGGAGGAATCCAAGAAAAATATCAACTACCATAAATAAGATGACCCACATGGAGTTTGACCCTAGTTTCCAATTTTAACACTCCCTCTCAACTAGGGAGAACTCCATCTGTTGATCCATCTGCCAGACTGTACTATCTCTGCCATCAATTCCCTGCACTTCTCTGCTCTGCTCTGCTGAACTATGAAGAAGAAGAATTGATCGAGAATGTATCATACCGTCCTCTATTGACCCAAATTCAGTCCCATATAAAAGAGAGCGTGTCATACCACTCTTACTGATCCGAAATCAATTCCAAATAAAGAGAGTGTATCATACCACTCTTACTGATCCGAAATCAGTTCCAAAAGAGAGTGAGTTATATCACTCTTATTGAACCAAAGTCAGTTCTAATTGATCCCATATCAATATCATCCTAGCATAGGGAGTATGATAGATACACGATGTGTCCATCGGTACTACTATGGTCCCTATCCTCATTTCCCTGCTCATTGGCCAGATGAGACATACTTCCCATGAGTCCCAGACTGTATGGGTAGGATGTCTCGACAAGAGAAGGATGAACCACTCATCCTTCCTACATGTCGCCAGGGGTATCCCAGGGGAACGCTGAACCACTCACCCCGTACACAACAAATCACTATGGGAAGGTTGTACCACACACCCTATGACTATGTCTCGGCAGGAGAAAGATGAACCATTCATCCTACCTACATAGCAGACCACTAGGGGAAGGTTGAACCACTCACCCTATGGTTTCTCATCGCTCCACGATGTACCCCCAAGCCCCCGAAGCTCCCAGATCTCAATGTTCATATAATACAGGACCCTTAGGAGAGAGTCTCTCCACGACTCCTAGTTATTCTTGGAAAGTCACAAATTTGACCTTTCCCGAGGGTTTCGACAGAATGTCGATGACCTGCACATCAGTCCCAATGTGATGGAGCCTTCTTGCTCCTCAATGTACCATATCCCAGATAAAGTGGTACCTGATTTCTATATGCTTGGAGCGATCATAGAATACAGGATTCCTCAACAATCGAATCCCCCTTTGGTTGTCACAGAAGATCATGGTGGTATCTAGCATATGTCCAACGAACTCACAGAAGAGCTTCCACAACTAGGCAGCTTCACATGAGGTCATACTCGTAGCTATGTATTCGGTCTCAATGGTGCTCAAAGTAACTGACTTCTGCTTCCTGCTCATCCAGGATATCGTAGCAGAACCCAAAGAAAACCAGCACCGAGAAGTGCTCTTGCGATCCTCCACACTGCCTACCCAGTCAACATTCGAATAATCATGCAGCTTCACATTTCCGGAAGTGTATCTCGATCCATGAGGGATTGTGCCCCGAAGATATCTCAGAAGATTCTTAGCACCAATCTAGTGAGGCTCATCCATATATGAGTTCAACATGCTAACTGCAGAACATATATCTAGACGGGAGTTCACCAAGAACATCAATGCTAGAATGAGTTTATGAAACTCAGAGGCATTTCCCAAATTAGGTTCGGCATCACTACCACATAACTTCTGAAATTTAAGCTCCATCGAGGTAGTCATGGGCTTGCAGTTCACCATTCCAAATCCGGAATCCAACTCCCTCTTACTTTTGCAAATGAAAGGGTCTGCACCTGTCAGAAAGAGTTCATCCTCATAAGGTGCCAGTATGAGAAGTATATCATCCACAACCTTCAAGCAATGGTTTGGATTGGCTTCACTCCTAGTGAATCTCAGCTTCATCATACAGCTATCAACCCTCTCTTATTAAGGCCGGGGTGATTGCTCTAAGACATAGAGAGCTTTCTTCCACTTGCATACTAGTGATTCCCAATCATGAATCTCAAACCCCTCATGTTGTTCCACATCTGAGGTCTTGCTACATGAGGGAAATTGTCCCCTTGTAATTTTTCCTTCGGTACATCTCGAACACATACCTTCATGCTCTTCTTGAATTTAGGCATCCCTGTCACCATCTGACTCACATTGGGTAGGGCCCCATAATAAGCAGACCTTCGGTGCTATGGAAGAGATGTGTCAACTAACATGGTCCCCAATGGACTTCCTGCAACTTGATACAAATTTCCAACCCTGAACTCAAAAGCATCTTTGAAAATTCCATTTTAAAACACGTACCTTTCCATCGATGAATGCCACCTTGAAACCTTTGACTTCCATTGTTGAAATGGACATGAGGTTCTTCTTGAGATTATGTACATAAAGAACTCCTTGTAAATGAATCGTGTTACCCTCATTTAATTGAGGTGTAACATTCCCTACACCCTTTCCAGGATAGGTGGCATTGACTCCAAGTATAATCCCCACGATTATTTCCATCTCTACCAAATTAGAGAGAGCTTCCTTCTATCCGATGAAGTGCCTTGAAGCACTACAACCAATAAATTCCCAAAGAGACTGGAGGAGAAGTAGTGGAGAGGGCCAATATAAGATAATACTTATTTAGCTTATCAGAAACAACATTTGATTCTTCATACCTGGATTTCCTTGCTTTCTTTGAAGAGTCGGCAATTTCCTTGATGACCTGCATTACCTATCATTCCTCTGATCATTGAAGATGTCCCTAGAATGATTGTTATCATCATCAAGTGATGTGTCCCTACCATTCGGACACTCCTTCGCATAATGGCTACACTTATTGCAAGAAAGGCATCTGCCTTTCCTTCCACCCTTAGATTCATACTTCCCATTGAAGTGATCTTTAGGTAGGCCATCAGATGCTTCTGCTGCGCCACTCAGATAATATTCTCTACTTCAACTTCACCCTTGGTGAATTTGAAGAGAGATGAGGAACCCATTGAGCCTTTTTGTCCTTTCCAACTATCTTTGGTGATTGCTCTTTTACTCTTGCTTGGGCTTTGTCTTCACCTCACCTCTGATAGCATCTTAATTTTAGGTATGTTCTATGTTGACAACAAATTTACTTCAATTTTCCATATTAGCTCAATATCCATTCCAGATTAGCAATCACATTTATCATGATAGTAAAATGCAGATAGAACATAAACATAAATCGCAGAAGACAAGCCAAGACAATAGGACATAAGATGTGGCACCAGCCAGGGACAAACCCCAATGTGGGGAAACCTTTGATCAATTCTTCTTATATGTTCTTCAATAGTTTAGCAAAGAGAGAGATAGTACATATACATCATAAGTCAACATTTTGACTTATCAAAATAAGAGTAGAGATCTTCTCAAAGAAGATGTCACTGTTGGAAACACTGAGAGGGGGGTGAATCAATATTTTCTTTCAATTGTTATTATTACCAGTTAGATTCTTCATAATTTAATCAAAGAAATGTATAAGAATAATTTATTGAGTACAAAAGAATAAATATAATGTATGACAATTATTCCCAAGCACCAACTTGGCTTTTGATGAGGCTCCAACCTCTAGGGCTTCGACCCTATCACATCCAAGGCACCTACCTTGATTTTAGGAGCACCAACTCCAAGGACACCAATCCTATTGTTTTTAATAGAGAATGTAAATATAACTTACTTGAAATGCTTCACTGTCTTCACCATTCAACTTGACTAGAATTTTCACAGTCTTTACTTCATTCAAGAATCATGGTATAATCTAGTTATGGAGACTGAGCCACTGTACTTACATCAGTCTATGCCTCTGCTCCTAATCTGAACCTATTCAAGATGAATTACCACACCTCTGTATGGAGACACCAATCAAAGCAGAAAAGGTCACCACTATAAGAGTATGCTACTATCCGTGCAAGGAATTTGTTGTTATAGGACTGAGGTGTAAACCACTAAATCCGATTTAATGATGCACAAGTGTTTGTCACAGTCCGAAGATGCTCCTTCTCCAAATATGTACCTAGAATAGGAGATATATTCTTAAATTGTGTCTCTCACGTTGTCACAAGCCTGCAATTAATATTGTCCACTTTCATGTTGTCCCTAGCCCATACTTACACTAGTCTGTAGTCATTAACGCAAGAGTTTCATTGTTGTACAGTCTGCAATATTATAATGCTAAACTATAACCCTAGACCGCGCTGAAATTGCCACAACATCCGTCCAGAAGTCCTCACTCCTTTGGTGTAGATAATCTATGTTCTGTGTTGAGACTGCCCTTGACTTTGATATCAAGTTCACAAGATGTGAACTTTATGTTCCTTGTTCTTCTTCTACAGTTTGAATTCCTTGATTGTATTTTTCACCGAATTCTTGTCCTTGAAATGGAGGTCTAACCTCTTACTTATACACGTTTTGCATCCTCACAATGAATAGTCACATCTCTAGTTCAAGCTGACATGAATTGTCTTAATATAGGTCGGCTCAATAGGCAAAGAATTAATTTAATCTTTAAAAATCAATTTCTCCTAAAAATTAGGAGTTTATGTCATATAATAGTTCATTGGAAAGGAAACATTATGCTCTATAATATGGTCTAGGTCTCATGGTGAAATTCTGCCTCTAAGGAGGTGAAAAATGTTTTTTAATGTGACTAGTTATTATTTAGTGCAGAAATGGAGGACATTTATATTATTCAAGGATGAACTTCTTCTTCATGGATGGCTTCATTTTGTTAGGCTTCTTCATCAGAGCTCATAGGCTCATAAATGTCATCAATAGCATCAGATGCAACATGTAGTCTTTCTTCATCATCGTCTAATATTCCAATCATGTTCATCAAGTGTGGTCCACATAAGTTATCATGTAGACATTTCACAACATGATTGACACTTCACCATCTTAAACAAGTGTTGTAGTCATCTTCTAGCATCTTCAAGAATATTTTCCATTCATCTTCTGGCATCTTCAAGAATATTTTCCATCCAGTCACTGCTATATCAACGATCAATTATTGACATCAATGACAACCTAGATTAACAATCTCCCCCTTTGTCATTGATGGCAGTATTCTTTCCCCTTCATACATTCTCTCCCCCTTTGACATCAATGGAAAACGGGTGCACAAGAAATCCCCCTGTCATGCAACATCTTTATGAATCAGCTTGGTGTGATGCTAGAGCAATAACCCCCATCTTTTAGCAAAGATGTTCAAATGCTTCTCGAGGAAGAGGTTTTGTGAAAATATCAGCAATCTGCTCCTTGGTATTGATATATTCCAACTTTATGTTTTGTTCAGCTACTTGTTCACGAAGAAAATGATACTTGATTGGTATATGTTTGGTCTTTGAGTGCATCACTGGATTTTTGCTGAGACTGATAGCACTTGTGTTATCACAATAGATGGTGATTGGTTGGTTGGTATCTATGTTGACATCCTTCAGAGCTTCCTTCATCCATAATATTTGAGTACAACAATCTGCAGCAGCTATATACTCGGCTTCAGCTATAGATAGTGATATGAATGTTTGTTTTTTGTTGAGCCAAGATACTAGACATTCTCCCAAGAAGAATGCATTTCCACTAGTACTTTTTCGATCATCGAAACTTCTGGTCCAATCAACTTTGGTGTATGCAGTCACAGTAAGAGTTGAGCTCTTAGGGTACCAAAGACCAAAATCAGGATTTCCTTTCAAGTATTTGAGAATTCTTTTTACAGCCAACAAATGGGATTTTTTAGGAGTTGATTGAAATTTTCCCACCATTCCTATTGCTTGCATAATGTCAGGTATCGTAGTAGTTAAGTATAGGAGGGCTCCAATTATTGACCTGTAATGAGTTGCATCTACTGGAGGAGAGTCATCATATTTGCCTAATTTGGAATCTGTGGTCATAGGTGTGCTCATGGGTGCACAGTCTTCCATTCCATATCTTTTAAGCATGTCTTTAAGATATTTTGCTTGAGATATGAACATTCCTGCTGTGTTTTGAGATACTTGTAGTCCAACGAAGTAAGATAACTCTCTTATCATTAACATTTCAAATTCTTTTGACATATTTTGAGCAAACTCGTGGCTCATCTCATCATTATTGCTAGCAAAAATTAGATCATCAGCATAGACAAGAGTGACTAGTAACTTATCCTCATCCATCTTCATGTAGAGATTACTTCCTCCCACCCCTTCTTGAAGCCTTGTTGTTGTAGATAGTGATACAATCTTGCGTACCAAGCTGTAGGAGCTTGTTTCAACCCATATAATGCCTGTTTCAACTTACAAATAAAGTCTTTTCCTTCTGCTAGATTAAACCCTTCTAGTTGCTCCATGTAGACTTCTTCCTTGAGTTCCCCATTCAGAAATGTTGATTTTACGTCCATTTGATAGACTTTGAATCCTTTTGAGAAATAAAATGTCAAGAACATCCTTATAGCTTCCATACGAGCTACCAACGCAAAGGTTTCTTCAAAGTCAATTCCTTCAATTTGTGAATAAACTTTACAAACAAGCTTTGCCTTATTTATGATGATTTGTCCATCTTCATTCATTTGTTTTTGAACACCCACTTGATTCCAATTATATTTTTATCCTTTGGATGAGGTACCAGCTCCCATGTCTCATTATTCTTGATTTGAGACATTTATTCTTCCATGGTTTCCACCTAATGAGGATCCTTACTTTCTTGAGTAAAAGTTTCTGGTTCTATCATAGATAGGAGAGAAACATCATTTTTCCTTGGTGTACTTGTCATCCTTCTTCGGGTTTGTATCCCCTCATCTACATTGCCAATAATCTGCTCTTCCGGGTGATGTTTTTGGAGGAATTTCACCTTTGAAGGAGTTTGAGATGGTTCTTTTTCCTTTTGTTTTTCTTGATCTTTTTCCTCTTTTTCAGGTTCTTCTTTGTTTTCTTCAATGAGAGGGTCAACTTCATGATCTTCAATTTCCTTTTCTGGAAGGGCTTCATCAATCTTCACATCAATGCTTTCCACTATTTTCCGTAGTCGATTATTGTAGCACTTGTAAGCTTTGCTCCTAGTAGAATATCCAAGGAATATTCCTTCGTCAACTCGAGAATCAAATTTTCCTGGTGAGTCATTATTGATTTTTATGAAGCATTTGCTTCCAAAAATCTTTAAGTATTTTACTGAAGTAGGTCTTCCTTTCCATAATTCATAAGGAGTCTTCTCATTATTTGGTCTTAGTTGAGTTCGATTCAAGGTATAAACTGTTGTCCCAACTGCTTCTCTCCAAAATTTTCGCTGCAAGTCAGCTGCTATTAACATTGTTCTTGCCATTTCTTGAACAGTTCGGTTTCTTCTTTAAACTACCCCATTTTTCTTGGGTGTTCTAGCAACAGAGAGTTCTCTTTCGATTCCATGTACTTTACAAAATTCATCAAATTCTTTTGATGTGAATTCTCCCCCTCTATCCGTTCTAAGACATTTAATCTTAGAATCCTTTTCATTTTCTACAAGAGCTTTAAGATTCTTAAAACATTCAAATGCTTCAGATTTACATTTTATGAAATATACCCACATCATTCTAGTATAGTCATCAACAAATAAAGCAAAGTACCTTTCTCCTTGGAGCATTGGAGTTCTAGTTGGTCCACATAAATCAGCATGAATGATCTCCAAAGGTTTTGATATAGAGAACTGCTTGGTCTTGTGGTTGGTTCTAATTTGCTTTCCATGTTGACATGGACCACATACACCTTGATTTGGCTTGAATAACGTTAGGATGTATCGCACTGCATTAATCTTGTTATCGAAACTTGTATGTCCCAATCGCTTGTGCCACAACCAACTTTCATCTATTTGACTTAGGTAACATTTATCTTCTTGAATTTTGTTCAAAATGTAGATGTTATCTAATGTTCTAACTCCTTTCCCACAAGTTCTCCTGAGGAAGAGTTCCTTATTTCACAATATTTAGTGCTAAAGACAACATTATGTCCTTGATCACAGATTTGGCTAACACTCAAGAGATTGTGTTTGAGCTCGTCTACCAGCAAAGCATTTTGAGCCTTTCCTTTTCCATTAATAAGGGTAATAGTTCATTTTCCAGCAAATTTGGCAGATCCACTTCCAAAGGATACATTTCCTTCCTTTCTGTTCAATGAGACAAACTTCCTTTTGTCACTTGTCATATGTCTCGAGCACCCAATATCCAGAAACCAATGATTTTCATCACTATGTTGAAGTTTCTAAGTCTAACAGTTAGAAACCCTCCATGTACTTTCTGATTTATTCCTTCCTACTTGTTCTGATTAATTAACAAGTTATTTACCATGTAAATACTGAAAATAAACACAAGTACATGCTCAACACATTACAGATCATCAACTGAAGGAAACAAAAACAAGCACACAAATGACACCGTTATTTTTGGACTAATGTCCCCAGAAAAACCCAATGCGGGAAAACCGGTGCAGCTATCTGAGGGTTTGATTTATTAAGTAGTTTCAAAATACAATCTGGGTGCCAAATCCAGCTCACCCAACAGAGAAAAATCTCGGCAGTAGTACCTCTCCTTCGGAGATAGATGCTCCGGCTGAAACCCTGGATAAACACTCCGGCAACTCCTCAGCTCCAATTTGCCCCACGAAAAACCCCAGCATCAGCCTCTAGGGACTGTGTCAGCCTCTTCTACCCTCTGCGTCAGCTTTTAGGGCAGTTCCCGGCAATTCCTGGTAGTTCCAGCCATTCCCGGTGGTTCCGACTTCTGCCCTCTGCGTCAGCTTTCTTGGTTGTTCTGGTAGTTCCATCTGCGTCAGCTTTCCCGGCTACTGTGCTAATCCTCCTGGCACTATCTCTGCCTCTCTGCGTCTGTATTCACTACCCCTCAGCTACAACTCCAGATCACTCTCTCAACTTTCTCAGCAAACCCAGCCCCAGAAAGTCGAAATCTTGATCTCTTGGTGTGATCTCCAAGTGACCCTCAAGCCTCCTCTTATACTTTTCTCGTTGACATATCAACGGCCGAGATTAAGTTCCTAATCAACAGCTAAGATTAGATCTGGCTTGATCCATGACTTTTGGACCATTCTAACACAGTTTTATATTAATTCACAATAATATTTTAATTTCCCTAAGTTTAGATTTCGGGACTCCATTAAAAATATTGATTATTTTAATATCTTCCAAACTATTTAAAATCTGCACAAACCCTTTCTGGGTATTGGAGATCTCATGTGCCCTAGCCCCTCCACCAAATTTCGTGGCTAGAGCACATCCGATGCTACCCCAAATCAACACTCCTTCTTAGCGAGGATTGTGTTTTAGCAATACTCCTTATTGATTATTACTCTGATCGTCCGGCATCGGTCCCTGATGCTAGGCCTGATGCCCATCATCTATACTATTACATCTCGTACTGCCACCAATAGCTTTTCCACTGCCACTATTGCATCTGTACAACATATCCCTCTGCATCCATGTTGTTGCCCATGGCCCTGCCACTGCCACTACTGCGTCTGCACTGCATTCCCTCTCATCATGTTGCATTGTGTTGCCCATAGCACCGCCACAGCTAACTGTTGCACTGCAACTCAGTTACTTAGAAGTAAGTAACTAATCTCCTAACTCTAACATCTATGTCAGGCTAGAGACAATCCAGAGGTTGAAGCTCCCTCTGTCGCTGACAAGTGCTCCCTCTCTGACCTCTGCGTTGTTGCAACAACTCCCTGCATCTATCACCGTTGCACACCTCTCTGTGCCATCCTGCACTGGTGCAACACTCTCGTGCCTCTCGCACTGTTGCAGCCTGCTAGCCTCGCGTTGTCCTGGGAATCCTGCACTGTAGCTCTCTCTGTCGCTCCATCCTCATCCGTCTCTATCGACATCCGCCAGTCCTGCTACTCCTCTTCGAGGCTCCCGTAGCCAGGTATAATCCAAGAGGTTGGGTACCTCGAGGATCCTGCCCCTCATCTTTTGTAGTCCTCTTGACTACAACTCAATGTCTCCCCACTTTCGCTCAAGTGGTGTGTGTGCACTCATGGCACAAACATCATCTGTCTCCACTTCCTTCTCTACCCTTGTTGGCGTTGCCTTGGTCTCAGAAGCCTCTCCCTTGCTCTTCTTCCTCGGACACTGGGTCGCATAATGACCTAGCTCCCCACAGTGGAAGCATTTGACCTTGGAGAGGTCCTTCTTCTTCCGCTTTTCTTACTTACCCTCAGTTGCTAGGGTTGCATCTACTTCCTCCTCCTTGATTCTGATCCCCTTGCTACTGCTTCCCGTCTTGGTCACCCTCCTGATCCCTTCTTGGCGAAGATCCGCCCACATTTCCTCCCAATCTAGAAGGGTCGCCCTGCCCAGTATGCTCTAGACAAACACCTCCTAGTCTTCTGAGACTGCATTCAGGGTTATTCTCACCATCAACTCTGGATTTGGTGTGGCCCCTATGAAAGTCAGCTGATCTCGGATCTCCTTCAATTGTCCGAGGAAGGTGTCGATCTGTTCTCCCTTCTGCATCTGGTATGACCGCAATTGATTTTCTAGGAGCATCTTCCTCTGCACGGAAGTATGTTGATACAACTTGGTCAGGGCCTCCCACATCTCTCGTCTCATATTCTTCTCGGCAATATGTGGTACTATATGATTCTTGACCCCATCAAGAATGATACTCTTGGCCCTCGCCATTGCTTCCTCATACCTATCATTGTCAGTTGGGTCAACTACGACCGCTATCGTCTTCAAGGCGAAGTGCTTGACACGATTTCTGTCAAGTATGGATAAGATTTTGGCCTTCCAAACTACGAAGTTTGAGGCTCCGTCCAGTCTATCCTAGTCTCTTACTTCGTGTAGTTCCATTCCGCTGCTCTTCTACTTCCCTCCTAGAAGTTCTCGATGTGACTCCCTCTAAGCCTCAATTTCCCTCCTAGAAATCCTTCTACCAATGTCGAGATGCCCCCTACTCTGATCGTCTATGAAACCACACCACTGATCCGGATTTCTCGGCTAGAAACCCTCGGTAGTAACTCCCTCCTCCTTGGCCTTGCCCTGTTAGGTATTGTTCTGACAACAGTACCCCACCAGCTCCACTCTGCAACTTATCCACAACCTCCTAAACCCCAGCAACCTGAAGGTGAGAGCTCCTAGGCTCTGCGCAGTCCCAGCACCGGCAAACTAGCTCCCTAAGCTAATTGCGTTAGCCCTCCTGGCCTCTGCATGGCTTTGCGTGAGCCTGTCTTTGCCTCCCTCAGCCTCTGTGCAGCCTCTTCTTGGCCCGAACTTGATGACGTAGGCACTACGTCACCCCTTCCTTGCTGTTTTGCTGCTAGGAACAGCTTCTGTCACTCGGGACAACTGTTTTCTACTGTTGCTGCTCTGCTCGGCTGATGTCCTCAGTTCTCCTGTGATTTGCAACCATGCTCTGATACCATGTTGAAGTTTCTAAGTCTAACAGTTAGAAACCCTCCATGTACTTTCTGATTTATTCCTTCCTACTTGTTTTGATTAATTAACAAGTTATTTACCATGTAAACACTGAAAATAAACATAAGTACATGCTCAACATATTACAGAGCATCAACTGAAGGAAACAGAAACACACACACAAATGACACCGTTATTTTTGGACTAATGTCCTCGAAAAAACCCAATGCGGGAAAATTGATGCAGTTATCTGAGGGTTTGATTTATTAAGCAGTTTTAGAATACAATCTGGGTGCCAAATTTGACTTACCCAACAGAGAAAAATCTCCGCAGTAATACCTCTCCTTTAGAGATAGATGCTTCGGCTAAAACCCCAGATAAACACTCCGGCAACTCCTTAGCTCCAATCTGCCCCATGAAAAACCCCTGCGTCAACCTCTGGGGACTGCATCAGCCTCTTCTGCTCTCTGTGTCAGCTTTCCCAACAGTTCCCGGCAGTTCCGGCTTCTGCCCTCTGCGTCAGCTTTCCCAAAAGTTCCTGTAGTTCCCAACAGTTTCAGCTTCTGCCCTCTGCGTCAGCTTTCCCTGATGTTCTGGCAGTTCCGGTTGTTCCCCATTGTTCCGGTAGTTCCAGCTGCGTCAGCATTCCTGGCTACTGCGCTGATCCTCCCGGCACTATCTCTTCCTCTCTTATTCTGTATTCACTGCCCCTCAGCTGCAACTCCAGATCACTCTATCAACTTTATCAGCAAACCCAGCCCCAGAAAGTCAAAATCTTGATCTCTTGGTGTGTTCTCCAAGTGACCCTCAAGCCTCCTCTTATACTTTTCTCGTTGAGAGATCAACAACTGAGATTAAGTCCCTAATCAACGACTAAGATTAGATCTGGCTTGATCCATGACTTTTGGACCATTCTAACACAATTTTATATTAATTCACATTAATATTTTAATTTCCTTAAGTTTAGACTTAGGGACTCCATTAAAAATATTAATTATTTTAATATCTCCTAGGCCGTTTAGAATCTGCCCGAACCCTTTCTAGGTATTGGAGATCTCATGTGCCTTAGCCTCTCCACCAAATTTCGTGGCTAGAGCACATCTGATGCTACCCCAAATCAACACTGTGAGCACATAGAGCTAGGCCACATTTATCCGTATTGGGATTCTCATCTTTTGCTTCTCTTCTTTTGAGGGGGAAATTTTGTTCGTTATGTTCATTATCATTACATAATGAGCAAATTGGATCAAATTTGGCCAAAGGATCAAAAGAGTTGTAGGTCTTGATTTGTCCTTGCCATTTGAGACCATATGGTTTGTTTGTTTGATCCTTCAATTTTGGTGTTTCATTCTTACGAGCCATGCAATGTTTACCTTGATGACCAAAATTTTTACAATAATAACAATGCCCAAAAAAGATAGTTTGGTACATGTTGTAATAGCCATGATTTGAATCATCATTCTTCCTTGGAGTTACTCTTTCTTCATTCTTTGGATTTGAGATGGGCCTTTGACGAAATGGTTTTTCTTCTTTTGTGTTGCTGGAAAGTATGTGCGCATAGCTTTTCACATTATCCTTAGTACTTGATGATTCTCCTTTAAAACCTATCCCAGATTTGTCATATTGAGGTTTTTGAGCATTTAGGATAATGTCAAGTGTTTGAGAGCTTTCCCAACTCTTTTTGACTTGCTCCAATTCCTTCCTCAGAGATACTATTTCAGCTTCACGATTTTCACAAATTTCTTCCTTTTCTTTTAGCTTATTTTTCAAGAGGTCTTCCCTTCTTTTTGCTTCCTCCTTTTCTACCTTGAGAGAAATGATTTTATTTCGTAATTTCTCATTTTCTTCAATGGCACTCATTAACAATTCATCTACATTTCCTTCTAGTCCTGAATCATCGTCATTTGTGAATTCCATGAATAATACTTCTTGGCTTCCAGCATAGTCATTTTCTTCATCTGATTCATCATTATCTCCTTTACGATGAGGGAAATGATTAGTTGATTTATTTTTTATGACTACAAATTCATTTTCATCAGACTCATCTTGCTTAGATAAGAAATTCTTCTTATTAAACCCTTTCTTTTTGTATACCATCCTTTAAGAATCCTCCTCATCATCATTAGCATGCTTATGAGGACATTTTGCATCATAATCACCTATTCTTCCACATTTCAAACAAATAAGAGGGTACTTACCTTTTAGCTTGGATCCTTTCTTTAGTCTTCGTACAAATTGCGCCAATTCAAATTCAACATCGGAGTCATCACTGCTAGTATTCCATCCTTTCCCCTTTTTTGACTTTGAGGCCTTGAATGTTGCATCTTTAGAACTTGGGATTCCTTTTCTCATCTCATAGGAAATGAGGATTCTATGAAGTTCATCCATCTTGAGAGTATCTAGGTCCTTCATTTCTTCTATAGCACTTACTTTGGAGTCAAATCTGTCAGTGAGAGATCTTAAGACCTTTTGAACAACAATGCTTTCTTCAATCTTTTCTCCCAATCCTTTAAGAGAGTTGACCACTTCAGCTACTCAGAGAAATTATGATACAACATCTTCTTCATCATCCATTTTCAGACTTTCGAATTTCCTTCTATGAATTTGAAGCTTTGCCTTCTTAACGTTGGAGTCTCCATTGTATAACCTAACTAGCTTATCCCATATTTCTTTGGCCAATTCACAATTCATGACTTTTCTAAATTCAGAATCAGTGATTCCACTAGCGATGGAATTTAAGGCTTTTTCATTTGTAATGTAAGCTTTCCTTTCGTCTTGATCAATTGGAAGAGTGGAAGGAGTAGTGTACCCATTCAAAACCGAATGCCAAACTTCAGGTCCAAGGGACATTAAGTAGTAGAAAATTCTTTTTTTCCAAAAACCAAAATGTTTGCTATCAAACAAATGAAGCCTTCCTAACACTTCTTGATTTTTCATTGCGACTAAGGATCCTTCTTCTAGCTGTTAGGCTGATTATGAAGAAGCTGGCTCTGAAACCAATTCTTGGAAATACTGAGAGGAGGGTGAATTAGTATTTTCTTTCAATTGTTATCATTACCAGTTGGATTCTTCACAATTTAATCAGAGAAACGTATAAGAATAATTTTATTGAGTATAAAAAAATAAACATAATGTATGATAATTATTCCCAAGCACCAACTTGATTTTGATGAGGCTCCGACCTCTAGGGCTTCAACCCTATCTCATCCAAGGCACCTACCTTGAGTTTAGGAGCACCAACTCCAGGGACACTGATCCTATTGTTTTTAATAGAGAATGTAAATATAACTTACTTGAAATGCTTCACTGTCTTCACCGTTCATCTTGACTAGAATTTTCACCGTCTTTACTTCATTCAAGAATCCTGGTATAATCCATCTATGGAGACCGAGCCACTGTACTTACATCATAGTATGCCTCTGCTCCTAATCCGAACATGTTCAAGATGAATTACCACACCTTTGTATGGAGACACCAGTCAAAGCGAAAAAGGTCACCACTATAAGAGTATGTTGTTATCCGTGCAAGGAAATTGTTGTTACAGGACTAAGGTGTAAACCCCTGAATCCGAGTTAATGATGCACAAGTGTTTGTCACAGTCCACAGATGCTCCTTCTCCAAATCTGTCCCTAGACTAAGAGATATATTCTTAAATTGTGTCTCTCACGTTGTCACAAGCCCACAATTAATATTGTCCACTTTCACGTTGTCCCTAGCCCATACTTACACTAGACTGTAGTCATTAACACAGGAGTTTCATTGTTGTATAGTCTGCAATATTTTACTGCTAAGATATAACCCTAGACAACACTGAAACTGCCACAAGATATGTCTGGAAGTCTGCACTCCTTTGGTGTAGATAATCTCCGTTTTTTGGTGAGACTGCCCTTGACTTTGATATCAAGTTCACAAGATGTGAAATTTCTGTTCCTTGTTCTTCTTCTACAGTCTGAATTACTTGACTATATTTTTCACCGAATTCTTTTCCTTGAAACAGAGGTCTAACCTCTTAGTTATACACGTTTTGCGTCTTCACAATGAACAGTCGCGTCTTCTAGGTCAAGCCGATAGGACTTGTCTTAATACAAGTCAGCTCAATAGGCAGAGAATTAATTTAATCTTTAAAGATCAATTTCTCCTAAATTATTAGGAGTTTCGGGTAATATAATAGTTCATTGGAAAGGAAAAATTATGCTCTATAAGATGGTCTAGGTCTCATGGTGAGATTTTGCCTCTAAGGAGGTGAAAAATGTTTTTTAATGTGACTGGTTAATTTTTAGTGCAGAAATGGAGGATAGTTATATTATTCATGGATGAACTTATTCTTCATGGATGGCTTCATTTTGTTAGGCTTCTTCATCAAAGCTCATAGGCTCATAAATGTCATCAATAGCATTAGATGCAGCATGTAGTCTTTCTTCATCACTGTCTAATCTTCCAATCATGTTCATGAAGTGTGGTCCACATAAGTTATCATGTAGACATGTCATAGCATGATTGACATTTCACCATCTTAAACAAGAGTTGTAGTCTTCTTCTCGCATCTTCAAGAATATTTGTCATTCATCTTCTCGCATCTTCAAGAATATTTGCCATCCAGTCACCTCTATATCAACGATCAATTATTGACATCAATGACAACCTAGATTAACAACATGAGGTAGCTAATCAGGAGTCAGGTGAAGGCATGTTGATCCTCCAAGGTGACTCCATCACCATGCTGCACCTCACTGTGTTGCACCTCATCATCATGCTGCACTCGTCACTGTGTTGCATCCATTCACTAAGCTGATCTTATCACTTAGCTCCACCCAATCACGATTGTACCCATCACTGTGCACTATGCCGCACCATTCTATCATTGTTGTACCCATCACCAACAATTTGTTGCAGTATCGAGCCGCTGCTACACATCCATGCCCATCATCATGTTGTACCATAGTGTTGCACCATACTGCACCTTGCTACCCACAACAGTCACTCTATTCATTAATGCATTCATTATTCATGTTGCATCCATCCAAGTATGTTGCATCTTAATATACTGTCCATATTTACTATGGTGTACACTGCAATACTGTCAAGGGACAGACTTAGTTGCTTGCTATGGCTTGCAGCCTAGCAAAGCAGCTAGCTGTAGCAACCCTTCAAATCAAGCTCAGTCCTTAACACACTTATCATCTACAACATCATGACAGCACTGTCTTCCAATCAACCTTATAACTGCACAGTCACCTTTCCTTACATCGCAGTATATACATCCTCCTTTTGTTGTAGATGAACCCCTTGTTAACTCTGGCCTAGAACAGCAAGTTAGGGATCTCCTTATGGGCAGCACTAAGGTATTTTACCATGACTGTGTTTAGGGCAACGTTAGGGTATATAGAGACAACCTTAAGGTCTACTTAACTGTCTCTAACAGTCCTCTAACATTCCTTCTAATTATCCTCCTTAACCTGTGTATTGACAGCGTCTAGGGCACCATATTGTGACTCATAAGACTGTGGTTAGGGCAGTGTGAACTGTCTTCCTTTTGACTGCATTTAGGCCTTAACCATGACTGTGTTTTAGGGCATAAACATTGATGTGTTTAGGGCTTAACCATTGTTGCGTTTAGGGTAACCATTGCTGCGTTTAGGGCTTAACCATTGCTGTGTTTAGGGCTTAACCATTGCTGCATTTTAGGGCTTAACCATTGTTGTGTTTAGGGCTTAACAATTGTTGCGTTTAGCCTTCTCCATGATAGTGTAGAGCCTTCTCCATTAGGGCAGCATTGTCTCTTAGGATCTCTCCTCCCACCAAGACCCAAAGACAAGTGAAGAGGAAGAAATCACAAGAAGAGTGTGTGCAAATGACTAGCAAGCCACCTCTTTTTATACTAAAACGTTGAGCACATGTGGGGGAAATTTGGTTGTTGGCCGACCTTTACGAATTGTCCCATAACACAAATAAATTCATATCTCCATGAATACATGTCGGGATCGGATGATCTTTAGATCAATCCTACACCTCTCGATGAGAGGAATCCATGAAAAATATTAGCTACCATAAATAAGATGACCCACATGGAGTTTGGCCTTAGTTACCAATTTTAGCACTGGGGTGCAAGGTCTTGACTCTTTAATAAGAAGAAATAATATGAATGCCCTAGCTTTTGAGCTAAGAATGCAGTACACGATTCCATGGCATAGTTGGATTTGGAGTTGAATTGGGAGAAACTGCTAGAAAATTGGACAAAATACACCATATTACTTTAAGGGAAGACAAATATAAGGAAGGTTGGAGACCAACGAGAAGAGAGAGAATTAAGGATGCATTTGTAGTTGGCAAAGAAAATAATTGTGAATTTTTTAGTAGACTGTAAAACAAAAGGAATAAACATGAGCTCAAATCTTAGCCTTGAAATTCTAGGTTGTAGTTATCTAATTCAATCTTAGGAGGTCTCTTATCATGCGGTAATATCTCCTGATGCTACGCAAAAATCAACATTATTGGGGACCTCCATAAGTAGGGTTTCTCCACCCTTGTTGCCAAACTTGGCTTGGAGGAGGAGGAGCCATCCATGGTTGTGTTGGCAAACACCATGGCTGAGAAGCATATTGCATAGAAGGCTTACTTCAATAAGAATTATAACTATGAGACTAGTCTTGAATCATACCTTGGGGTTTTTGTTGCCATGGTCTTTTCTAAGCCATGAAACATAGTTCTTATGATTCTTCTACTTCCTAATAAATAACTTTCAAACCAAGAAGAGATGGGCAACTATTTGTGGCATGTTCTTTGTTTCATATGGTACAAACGTCAATCTAATCCAAGAGACATTACTTCAGTGGGTTCTTTCTTTTGCATTTCCAGAAGAAGATGGCCATGGCTAACTAATCCAGGAGGATCCGTTGATTCAAATTGCATAGATATTCAAGTGTCGTCATCAGTGTTCAGAGTCATCGTCAATTCAGTTCAGCTTCGACAGTTCGATAGTATTGGTTATGATCAGGGTGTTCAGGTATTGTTCATAGGTTTTCATGGCATTAAGTGGAGATGGTTTAGCGCCTAGTTGTCGATTTTAGTTCATCAGTAGTTCCCCAAGGTTTGGTCAACGACATGTGTTTTGTCGTTTGACAAGCATAATTAGTGTCGACATGGGTGTCGTCGTGGCAGAGGATCGATATCGTCGTTTGTCGACGACAAGCACATGGGTTTGTCAGTTCCGCCAGGGTTTGGAGTGTCAAGAATGATCCATGGTCGTCATCTTCAGGGTTTGCATGTCACATTATGACAAGTTGTATAAAAGGGTTTTTAGGACAACAAATGTTGTTAAGTCCTAACCTAAACCCTAGTACATAACCTACACCATGCACTAAAAGACACTTAACCTAAGATCTACAAACCATTACCTATCCAAATGCATGTATCAAATCCTAATCTAAACCTATGTTAAACACCAAACCCTAAGTCTAAACCATACATTCATGTATTAATCCTATGCTAAACCCTAACCTAAAGTCCAACCTTACCATGTATTAAAAATACATTACAAACTATGTTTTAATACCCCTCAGCCAATGTAATACAAACCATACAATGTAAAACATTACAAATGCAACATATCAGCGCCTAACCGTGGGCCTTAACCGCGCGGGTATGGAAACCGCAGCGGAGAAGGCATGTGAGCAGGCCATCGGAAGTTGCAGTTAACCATTGGTTATAACCGCAGCAGAACCGGGTGGCATGTGAACACAAGTAACTCATCGCGCAATTCGGGGGACCACTAGTTGGAACCGTCAGTGGAACCACCAGCGCGCTGACCGCGGGCTTGGTCCAGCGCTCACATGAGGTGTCACCCTCCTCCGCCCGGTTAGCTAACCGCTAACGGCATTCGGGCTAACCTAAAGTTTATTTTGGGTTTTAAATTGTATTTTTGGATTAATTTAATTCATAAATGGTGAATGTCACTATGTGACATTAAAGACTCTTAACCAAAACCTTAAATCAACCCCAGAAGTCAGCAAATTCATTCCTAAAGGCAGTCAAGGAGGTTTTAATGTACTTGCAAGCCTATAAGAGGCAGTTTTTCTCATTGAAGAATAGATTGGTGGTTTTGGGTTTTTGTATGCAGATTCTGGAGGTTAGAGGCTGTTTTGTTTTCAGTGTTTTGGGAGCATTGGAAGTCGGAATTGGAAATCGTAAGAGGCATTGGAAAGCTGGTTCAAAGAGCTATCTGATGACAGAGGTAATAATTTCCTGTGTGCAAGTTCAGTCTGACTAAATCACTGTGTAATCGACTCCTTCCTTCTCATTCCTAATAAAAACGGTCGCCCATCTTGAAAGCGGACCCAGAGACGTAGTCCATCAGGGACAAACTCCATAATCAATCTTGTTGTCTGGTATATCTGTGTATTTGTTGTTTTCACTTCTGTTTTGCATCTTACTTATGGTTTATCAATTGTCGTAAAGTGTTCTGATCCAGCGATTTTCCTCGATTTCTGTGCTTTCAGTTATCATTCAAATCATTAATGGTTAATCAATTCTACATTAGTATTTAGTATATGGTCATTTCAAATCACTAACTCTATTTCTTCCCTCTTCTTCTTCATCTGCAATGTATCTAGTTGGGAGCTCAAGGAACTGAACATGTTAGTCTTGAAGTCTCCAAGCATGTGTTCCCAATCTCCACTCTCATCACCCCACTTCCAATAGATTTACCAATCTTTGTCAGTTTGTCTCTAACTCCTTTACTAGCCTCTGAAGTGCCTTTGGAGTATTTTCAACATAATTCAGTAATGAAGTTGTAAGGTAGTTGAGAGACATCTCTGCCTCCCATCAGATTAAGGATCTCGATACAATTATCCCAAATTCCTCTTAGCAATAGGACATGTAGTTTCTCAGGAGTCAAGTTTTCTTGTCTCTCTCTCTGTAGATTGTATTTGAACCTCTCAACATAGTCTTCAAGGCTCTCTTCCTCATTTTGAGACATTTGGAATACCTCTTCCCTTCTTTCCTTGTCCTTACGGTAGTCTTGTTACTTTTCTAGGAATTTTTGCTTCATTTAGTCCCACATGTGGATGCTTCCCTTATTGAGGCTCATGAACCAACGTAGTGCTACATTCTTAAGGGTGACATGGAATAACTTTAACTTTTGAGCATATAATACATAGTCCTAGCATCAGCGGAGCATATCAAACTCAAAAAGAAAGGTATCAAGATATTCATTTTAAAGACCATGGAAGTTGTGCATAGTTGAATAAGGAATTTGTTTCATCTTTGTCTCCTTTTCTGACTTGAGAATAGGCAAATCAAAGGTGGTCACTTTATCCTTCACTTTGTGGTCCATCTCTATTTGAGGCTTGTCTTCCTTCTTTGAAGGTGCTTTGGGAGATTTTGGATAAGTTAGCTCCTTAGAGTGGAGTTTCTCACTGATTAGATCCTCAGAAAAGAGAGTTTCCATTGGTGTCAGGATGAGGCTTCTGTGACCTTGGGCTTATGGCTAGAGACTTCATGCTTCCTTTTTCCAAGAGAGCTCGCTACGGTAGTCAAGTAATTTAGTTTCTTGTGCTATTTCTCATCTTGAGATTGTCCTACAATGTTAGTTTTATGGGGGTTTTTGGTAAATCTACTTTGCTGATCTCTAGTTATGGGCATGGAAGATTAAAAGGACATTCTATCTTAAGGTAAGAAATTGATTATTTTAATCTACTAAAAAAAAAAATCTGCTAAAACAAACAATCAAAGATAAAATGAAGCAATAAAAAATGGCTATAACAACTAATTGTACTATTGACAGTTCCCTGACAATGACACCAAAAATGATGGGCCTTTCAATTATGTTTCTATTTGTGTAGAAAGACAACTCAAAATCTGTTCATTTAATTGTCAATTTGATGTTTATATGGAACTTGCAAATTCCATGCATTGTCTATGCTAGTATAATATTAAGTTGTAGTAATAGCCTAATTGAGTGTCACAAAACAAAATATTAGGATGTTTTCACAAGTCACCAAGGAAAATCTACATGCAATCCAATCCACACTTGAAGGAATGCAAAGAGCACACTTGCAAGAAAGTAAATGTCACACTTGCAAGAAAAGTAAATATCACACTTGCAAGAAAAGTAAATATCACACTGTAGGAAATAAATCACACATGCATCTAAGGTGACTTAGTCCAGTTTTAAGACGATCTCAATTACTGCAACATAAATGTAGTTGCACGTGGAATATGATGCAATCACTCACAACTCTTCAAGCCACACCTTGCTCATAAAGCAACCAAGGCTACAGTTCAATGTCGTAAACAAAATAATTATAATTCTAGAAACGAAATAGAGTACATTGGTGTTAGTTCGGAGTTGCAGCAACAACCTGAGTCACAATCTAGTGTATAAATCCCAATGATTATTTCATAATTAATTTCAATATTAAATAACAATAAATCTATGCTGCATATTTACACAGTAAGAATAAGTAGAGTTGCATCAATATACCTACATTGTAGAATTACAATAGCATAAGTTATCAGTTGCAACAATGTGAATGTTAGAGTGACAATAATCGAAATTTTGAAGTTATAATAAGGAAATATCATAGTTACAGCTAAAGAGAAACTAGTAGAGTTATAACTAATTGTTGATTAAAGGAATTGTTGGAAATAAAAGAAATATAGAAAGATATTATGTTTGGTTACAAATGAGGGCCCTGCTTATATACTACACAAGTGCCCCTTCAAAATAATCACGTCCTTTAGGACGTGTCTCTTCAATATGCTAATTATTTATTAATTAATAATTATATATTATGTTCATAACATGAGATTTCTTTTTTCTTAAGAGAATTTGGTACAACAATACAATCGACAATTAATACAACACAAACTCCAAGTTGTAGTTGTTCTTGATTTCTATGCTACCACTGCCTCAAAATATGTGCCTTAATAACCTTTATTTGCATGCCACTCGGCTCAGAAATCAATGCTTTGTAACAACATTAAATGATGTATAGTATCCTCAATTTGTGTGCCTTGAGAGTCAGCTCAAAAGCCTCGTTCAACTTGTCTCAATTTTCGTGCCCTAATAACAGGGCTAACAAAGTTTTATTTCAGTGTTTTTGTTCCTTGAAAATCATGTTGCTCAAATAACAACAATTTGCACCCTCTAAACTATACGATATTCCTGGGAAATCGTGCCCTCTCAACTGTACAATCTTCTTGGGAATTCGTGCTCTCCACAGGTTGTATGATTTTCCCTCTCAACCACTCAATTTTATTTCAGTTTCCTTCTCTGCAAGTCGACCTAGTCTCCTCTTCTCTCCTTCTCCTTCTCTTCTCCAATCTCACACATGAAGAATGAATGCATGAAAAGTGCCATTTCCCCCTTTTTATTCTCTTAATGAAGAGAAAGATCTATCCCTAAGATCAAGGGCTGAGATTATATCTTAGCCTCTCTTGATCAAGGGAGGAGATCTAATCTCACATTAACCCCCTGAAGTCCCCCTTTTCATTAGTTGACCCTTCTAGTCACTTTAATAACTTAAAAGTGTACCATTTACTTTATAACAAAAAGTAACTTTTCTCATAATGTCACTTTAATAATATAAAGTACAATGTACTTTTGTAATCCCATGAAGTAACTAATAAATCACATGACTTTAATAAACTCATAATGCCACTTTTTCTCAAGAGGTTCAACCACTTTTCCTAGGCTAGGCACAAAGCACTAGGAAACACCTCCTTGGTACCAATTCTCAACACTTAGTAAGAGCTACAAAAAGCTTGTGCAATGTTAAAGGTTAATCACAAAAACTCAATTGCATGTCTAAAAGCTTAGAAGGAACCATGTCAATACATATTTGCATGGCCAAACTACATTCCTCCATTAGCTCCTCAGGCTGAAAAATAGTATTATATGGGCCATGTACTCTTTCTCAATATCGGTTTGTAGGGAAAGCCTTCCTCCTGGGGTCTTGAGCATCGGGATTCTTTCAATAACCTTCTTAAAGGTCAAAGAAAGATTTAAAGTGATCCTTAGTCAATTTGTCTTTAGTTTTAAGCCAATGCAATTTAACTATGAGTTGGGCGCCCTTGTCATTTCTAGGCTCAACCACTTTGAGGTGCCCTGTCAAGGGGACTAACCTAGAGCCTTAGCTCACCTATTCAAATTCCTCCTTCACTGCCTTGTTACATTTTCTACAGATAGAGGTAATTTGGTGCCCAAAACCTCTATAAGGAAAGAGCTGGTTCTAGCTATGACTTCCTCCCACTAAACAACCCAATCCACATCCTCACTAGGGCAACAAATAAGATTCCAAATATTTTTAATATAGTTGAGGTAGCATGAATTATAATGCAGCGTGCCTTTGGCATGTGCATTCTCTTCACACGCCCTTCTATGGAAAAGTTGGATTGATGGTCAAACAACATGGAAGAACAAGATCTTGAGCAATCGAATGAGAAAGTAAACAACTCACAGAGCATGGTTCTATCAACGCACTCAAGCACCCTTTCGTTGCCCTTCCTAAAAGTTGACCAGGTGAGCCAAAGGTTAGAAGAGTCATTCCTTCAAAAAAAAATTGGGTCGCAAGAGATCAAGGTGCGCCAACCCATGCCTCTCTTTCTCTGCTACTTAGAATCACTAGTAGCAAGGCTTCCTTATCCTCAGCTGCATAAGCAATCTTTAAATCCCCACAAACGGGCCAATGGGCACATTGGAGTTCATCTACGAGCCACTGCTAGAACTTGACAATGTCTTCTGCATCGGTTAGCTCATGATTATTTACCAACCCCAACAATTAGTCAATTGACTGTCATATTAATATTGATCTTATTGCCTACTTAAGAAGGAAAAGTATCCCTTTGATGTTCATTTTCAAATGCAAATGTACAATGTGTAGCCTTAATCCTCGGCCTTTTCTTCATAAGGGACAACGATTTAGAGGACTTGGAAGGACTGACGTGAATCAGCACAAATGTCTTTCAACCATTGATTTCATTAACAAAGCAAAAACACCACAATATTTGTCAGGGACATTTTCCAAATAGATTCCAACACAGGATGATGTCTATCAAGTGGTTGTTTTTTATTCTCAAGCAAGCCATTCTCAGCATAGGATCGATTTATTCTAAAGTTTAAATTTAACAAACTTCTGAAAAACAAATTACAAAGAGTATCAGTAAGCTGCTTTTACAATTGTAGAATTACAAAAGGTTCTGGTTCCTATAGAAGACCTGATTACAAACAAATGACTAGACCACCTACGTGATACCTATTCTCAAACTGGACTAGAGTCTATCTAACATTCCATGAAACCTTTGTAGCAACTAAAGGCACTAAGTACACTTTAATACAGTTAAACATGACACAGAACCTAAACTCCTTCCATGGTAAAGAGAAATCAACTCTCTTTGCTGCTGCCAGAAACAACCGCAGTGATGCCACTTAAGTGCCTCTTCGACTTGATAACAAAGTAAACTTCACTGTATTATTTTCTCCTTTGAGGATCTCGACTAAGATTATACTTCCTTAGAATTTTGATGTAATCCTTCATCAGCGTAAATTTATTGATACCCAGATTGTAAAGGTAGTCCCATGTGTAGATTCCTGTGTTGTGCAGATCATCGAAGGTTATTCTGATGTAAGACATGACATCAACATCAGAAAGAGAAAAATATAGTAATATATCCTAACACATTCCTGCTTTAAATAACAAATATTATATAAGACACTGTTTTTGGTGGTCATCCATACAAATAAATTAGTTCAAGAGGGATACCTTATGCCATAATTGCCTACTTGTTCTACTGACATGATACCAACATGCCGTCTCCCAGTTATTACCTGACAGGACAATCGACAAAAGCATTGAATCTGAAGGTTGATTGGGATTGAAAATTAATCGAAGAGTCGAACATACCTCAAACCTTGAAATGTATAAAGTAGGAAAGACCAGAACCAATGAGCTATTACCACTCTAGGACAATCCTTATACCAAACGGTTACTCTACAGTCAGCTTTCCAAATAACTATACATGAAATACTATGTAGTATGGATTGTCTAAATACTGTTGCCTTTTGCAAAAGTTCAGATCTGTCTACCGGTATCTTCAAATCTTAGGCAGAATTCCAGGGATAAGAACAATTCAAAGAACTGAAAAATAGTGCAAGAAGTGCCAAGAAAAATAGAAGTGTTCACAGAGAGTTATCAACACCCTTCATCAATAGCAAATTATCTTCATAATGACGTGACACAGTACTCGACCATTAAACATTTGAATGGCAAAATTATCTTCATTATGAAGTGACACAATACTCGACCATTAAACATTTGAATGGCAATTTTACGACAGTTCACATCATTTTTTGAGTCTCAAAGATTGTAAAGCTTCGTATCTTATGGTCTACAATAATTATATTCTTGGAAAATTTGAGAAAGAATAGTCTCGAGGCTCACGTGGAAGAAAATCAGAAGTCAGTACTTATTCTAAAACCATATCTTTTCTCACTAATGAATTTCAGGTCCATTGATACAAAGTCCAAGAGAATTTATCACATTATATGAGAAAACCTGGATATTTGATAAGCAGCACATAGTTTCATCCTTTTAGAATGGTATCATAGCTAAGTCTTACTTTTTCACCCTGTATGGTTCGAATCTTGCTGTCAGCGGCTGGACTTTGAACTCGAAGAAACTCAGCAGAAAAAGAGAATCTGCTTGCATCATCGAATTCCACTTCTGCCTGCATATACGATTGTCAAACCTTACCCCTTAAATAGTGTAGAAAACCACAAAATATCGTAATGCAAATAATTCTTTTCAACTTTAGCAGTGCCTTATGTTAGCCGAGCATATTTATTTTTTAAGCTAGTCTTTATTATTTGTTGGATTCGATTATGGTCTGCTGGATTCTACTATGGTTGTTGATGCCTGCACCTGTGAGAAGCCACTTATTATATGTTGGATTCGACTATGGATATTGATATTTGCTTCTGTAAGAAGCCACTTATTGTCTGCTAGAATCTACTATGATTGTCAATGATTGCTTTTGTGAAGTCAATGTTGAAGTCTATTATTGTCTATTGATAGTTGTTGATGTTTGCTTCTGAGAGAAGCCTTGGCTGAAGCTGAATGAACAGTTGAATGTTGTTGTTTGTTGAAATGTTTGATAAAGTACCGAGAACCATCGTGGCTACATTTTTGCTATTGAACTGGTTTGATGATGTTTATGTGGAGAAACTGGAATGGCTAAGAATATCTTTACGAGGGAGCATTGATTACATAGCATCATGATTCCTCCCGTAGGTTGTGTTAGTGTCTATGAGTCACCAGTTATCAAATGTACTCTTCCATGTGTTGATAGGGTCCTAGGTCAAATTTTTATAGTTTCAAATGAGTTTTCAAATAAAATTTGATCATTGGTTAGTATGTCTAGGTATATTACTGCTCCCATCATTTCATGGTCACAAAATGCCATCTTGGTCATGCCATCACTCCTTGTGATAGGTCATCAGTAAAGTGTCTTGATCACCATTTCACTCATCATCTCATGGTCATTCATACTGCAAGGTACAAAGGTCCAAATCATCAGTTTGTAAATCCATTAGGTGTCATTATTAGGTCAAGTCATCAAAAAGAGTCATGTCATCACCTAGGTCATCATTATGGGAGTAGTAATTAGGGAAAATGTTCTAAAATGATTCCTAAAGTACATTTTGATCCTTATGAAGATGTAACTATGCATACTAAAGTTGTAAAGCTGTAGTACACTAGCTTATCATTTCATTTTTCAAAAAGACAAGTGGTGTCACATCATGACCCAATGAAAAAATCAACTTCCAGCCTATAAAAAGACCAACAAAGCACACCAGTTGCTCATTTCACTCTCATGAAGCATTTCTCCACCATCAAAGTGCACTCTAGCCACCAAAGCATCAAATTTTTGCCTCCAAGTCAGCTATTCTCCTCCTTCGCCGCGCTTCTGGCAGCCTTCGTTGCGTTTCTGGCAGAACGCTACGCTTTTGAAGAGGGAGACAAATCAGCCATCACAGAGGTTTTCTTCAACAACTACAGGTTCTAAAACCTCCTTGGCAAGTAAGTGGACCTCCATCACTCCTCCTTTCATAAATTTTCTCACAAAAAGTCAGTGAAACACCCTCTCCTAGGGTTTCGCTGTGCTTTTGGTTTCTAGGGCATTTTGTTTCATTGCAGTGATAAAACCCTCACATTTTCTGCTCAATCACTCTCCCCTACACTTTATTTACCTCCCCTTAGTGTTTCCCATACCTATTCCCCTCATCTCCCTCACTTTCCCATAAACCCTAGCCTATGCTACACTTCTTGACAATTTCCTAGGCTAGGACTGTATTTTGAAGCTTTCTACCCCTTCCCCTCACTCATTCCCAAAAATTTCACTTCCCTACACTCCCTAACACATATCCCTATCCTCCCAAATTTCCCCATAAATTTAGACAAACCCTAACCTCTTCATTCCCTTCCCTCTACAAAACAATGCCAAATCCCCTGTTTTCCCAAGTCAAACCCTATCTTTCCTCCTTGTGAGCTAGGGTTTTACCGTGGAGACTGGAACCAGTGACACTGAGAAGAAAAAGTACAATGGAGGGAAAATTTCTAGGTATGAGCCCACTCAGGTCCAAGAAATCATGGCCTCACCTTTCATCAAGAAATCTTTCCAAGATGTAGGTTGCCTAGTTTTCCGTGAGAAGATTTAAGAAGTAGGTTCCAATGCCAAGTTGACAAGCCTCTTTGCCACCAACTTTAGGAGGGATAAGGCCAACATAGCAGGGGTTGACTTCACCATTTCAGCAGATGCCATTGCCATAGCCACTAGAATCCCTAACCATGGAGAAATCTAGTTCAAAGGGATGGATCTAGATATTGAGAACTACACAGCATTCTTAAAGCCACCCTACAAGAATGCTCCCAAACACATTTTTCCCTTCAGACAATTGCTTGACAAGTATGCTCCTTTAATGAAGATGATCATGAAGTACTTTACCTGTGAGGGTAGGTTTTCAAGGCTATACCAGTATCACATAAGACTACTCATGCATTTCACAGCCATCAAACCTCTTAACCTACCTCATTACCTATACAAAAGCCTGGTCAAGATGACAGAGAAGGTACAAAGCAAAGGGAAAGATCACCAAGCAAACCTATTTCATCATAGCTTGGTCAAAATTATTGTTTTGCATCAGTTGTCACAAGTCAACTTATCTTGGGAGGCATTCATGCAGTCAGCTTTTCTTTTCCCTACTACTAGTCAACCTAGCAGTCAAAGTTCACCATTGGAAAGATCACCAAGACCTCAAGAAGTTGACTCTACAAGAAAAATAGTGACAAGGACACCTATGACAGAGGTGACAAAAACATATAGTAGAGGTAAGAGACTTTTGTTTGCTCATGATAGTGTAGAAAGAGTTAAGCCTCCTACTGTTCGACAAGAAGCATCAAGACATCACCATGATGCACCTTTGCATGAAGAAGAACAGGTACATTTTGATACTCACATGGCAGACCTAGAAGGGCATGAGAAAGATAAGTCACCTGAGCAAATCATCCAAGAGAAAGAGGCAGAAATCAGAGAGTTTAAGGATGACTTGGCAAAAGCAAACTTCATGATTGCATTCTTACAGCAAGAGAATAAGCAACTTAAGGTAAATCAGTTTTTGCTTTCTAAACCTAGGGTTGATTTGGTGGCAAATGATGATAAAGGTAAGAGTGTGATAGATGTTGAGCAGCTTGAAGATAAGGGCCTCAAATCAAGCCAAGGAGGCCAAAGACTAGAGGACTGAAAAGAAAGGAAGCACTAGGGAGTGAGCCATCTCCTCCACTAGGTCAGCAAGACATTGAAGGCACCATTGCAGCAGAATTTGAAAAGGACAGAGTATTGGCTACACAGAGCCAATGAACACTTGGAGATGCTTTTGAAGAAGGCCAACAAGGACACCAAGCTTCAGAGACACATGGCCATGCACTACTACATCAGGAACTGGATCAACAAGATTAAGGTTTGAAATTTGAAAAAGACACTGAAGAAAACCCTAATCAAGCTAAGAAAGAGGCACAACCTTGATTTGTTTGTTGATGCATCTTTGATTGCCTAACCTATTATTCACTAACTTAAAGGAGCAAGTTAGAGGCAATTTTGAAGAATTTTTGCAAATTTTTTAGTTTTTGTGCATTTTTGCAAATTCTGGCAATTTCATACTACTTTTTCCCAGGGGCACTAAATGAGGAAAAACTTAGATGGTTGGATAGATTATGCCCTGTACATATCAAATATATACTTGGGTTGCCATGTCAGGTTGCAGTTTCAGGGAAAAAGTCAAAATACATGCTAAAAATCATGTTTCTGCCACATTTTTGACCCCCTCACTGCGCTTCTGGAGTAGTCTTTGGAAAAGTGATTTTTAGCCGCCTTGGAGAGTTGTTTTTGCATGCTTGAAAGTTCTAAGGATAAGTAGACATCCCAGGCTTTCCAGATCTACCTTTAGTTCAGCAAATGGATGAAGAAAAGTCACTCAAAAGTGCCCTCAAACTATTCGTTGTGCTTCTTTCAAATTCGATGCACTTCTGTCAGCAAGTGAAATTTTCAAGTTTGGCTTGGTCAAAGTCAAGTTTTGTGATGTAATTTCTCTTCTAAGGTTTTCTTATGATGTAATTGAGCTTGTAAATATCAAATTAGTGTAGATTCCTACTCATTAATGCTTGTAAAAGTCAATTAAGTTGGTTTTAGTCTAAACAGAGAGTTGGTTTCTAACCTCCCTAGTCTTAGTTATGGTTGGAGATATTCTTGTAAACAGTTCCTATGATGGTGGATTTGACCCCTGAGAGGGGGAAAGTGGTTTTTGATCTATATGTAGCCTGATCTAAGTCATAGATAGGGCCGGACATTTGAGAGTGAGAGGCTTGGAGATAGTGTACACTTTGCAGGAATAATACTAGCAGTTGCAATTATTATCTTGGGATTCTTGTGGTATGCTTTTGTGATAGTGTTTTTTCCTCTGTTTTATCATCAAATAAGTTTATGCTCATTTTGATCCTTCCTTATTTCAACCCTATACCACAATGACAACTCCAATATGTCATTGATCATACCTACCTTGCCCCATTGTATCTCTGCAACTGATCTTTAGAAACCCTGACCTAGTTCCCAGACCCATGACCCTGGTCCAGCAAACCCTAAATTCAAACCCTATTGAGTTGAATATCTAGCCTAAGATCTATTTTCCCTCCCAGTCATTTTATTGGTTGTGAGATTGCAGAGAGAGCCCTCTCTAATTTGGTAGGGCTAGCTACCAAATCCAAAGTTGGTTTGAAGTTACCTCCATCGGTCTCCTTTCTCGGCCTTGGGACATTGAGGAGTGCTAACAGGTTGTGCGCCGCGAGACCTTGTGGTCCAGGAGATGCATTTGTGATTCCTCTCGTAGGTTGTGTGCTCTGAGACCTTTAGGAGATGCATTTTTTATTCCTCCTGTAGGTTGTGTTGTCACGACCTTTTGGTCTGGGAGATGCATTGACTTGATGATTCCTCCCTTGTGTGTTGTGAGACCTTATGGTCAGGGAGATGCATTAATTTGGTGATTCCTCACTTAGATTGTGCATCGTGAGACCTTGTGGTCGAGGAGATGCATTGAGATGATTTGGATGCTATGTATCTTTCCTTATGATGAGACTGATGATCTCTCCCTTAGGATATGTGTTGTGAGACCTATGGATTGGTCGGGGAGACTGCATTGAAGAATGTAACTAGGTTCAGTCTTCATAAGTATATTTGAGTCATTATGTAATGTACTTGTCAAAAGAATAAAGAAAAGAAATTTTTAATATTGTATCAATTACTTATTAAAGCATGGGTTTCACACTTGGGTCATCATTATATTAGTCAAAGTCCCCATTGTGGACTCCTAGGATTAATATTGAGTCAATAGAGTCATTGTACAATTAAAGAGACCCTTCTTAAGCTTTGGAATCATGTAAAAAGGTTTATTATTGAATTAATATGATTCATGTAACCTCCACACGAAGTCGGCCTAATGGAGATCAAGTTGGCCTAAAGGACACCTATTTGACCTCACCTGGAGCCTATAAAAGGAAGGAGATCGAGTTCATTTGGAGCATCTCATCTCAAGCTAGTTCGATATCTCTCTAGAAGCCAGAAAAAGTGCGAAGTGGATCAAGGAAGCCAAAAGGAGTGCCAATTGGGTCAAGGTCAAAGAGAAGGAAGAAATCGAAGTTTTGGTGCTACTTTCTCTCTCTTTCATGCCCTAGTTTGGGAGCTTGAAGTCTTCCTAGTGTTTTTGCTGCTAGCTGTTGCCTGATGTCATAAGTTGCTGCACAGAGGAAGTTGTTGGGGTGGAAGTGTTGCTGCAAAGGGGTCGAAGATCTGGAAGGGCTGACTTGGTGTGGAGGGAAGGTTTGGTCTATGTCTAGGTTGAGGAGTCTCAAAGAAAAACAATTGAAGGAAGAGAATTTTTGGCAGGGTTTTCCCCTCAAGGGGGGTTTTTCCCTGGCATAGTGCCTACATCTTGTGTCTTGTGTTTTTGTGATCTTCATACACACTTAATATGGTAATTGTTTGATAAAATATAAGATAATAAAGAAGTAAAAGAAGCCAACATAACTCACAAGTAATTATCAAAAAAGAGGAATCAATCCCTAATCTACTTGCATTGATTTCTCAACATGGTATCAGAGCTAAGGTCAGGAAAAGTTGAAGATCACTTTGTTGGCTCAAAAGAAATGGACATGGATTCTGCCTCTTTGATAAACTATATGAGAATGGGTATCAACATTGTCGGAAGTCGGATCAAGAAGGACATCCACTACTTATTCAACAAGGTCAAAAGTCAAGGGTTCTTGGCTGCTTTTACAGGTTCTCTTAGTGATGACAATCCATGGATCATTGATAGTGGAGCATCAAGGCACATGACAGGGGAATCATCCTCTCATACAATGGAATTGGGAGATAACAAAAGCTAAGAAGCCTGGGATCAACATCATTAAAAGTTGGAGAATGGAACTAAGGTGAAGAAGGTGTTGGAAATACTGAGAGGGGGGTGAATCGGTATTTCTTTTCAATTGTTATTTTTACCAATTAGATTCTTCACAATTTAATCAGAGAAATGTATAATAATGATTTTATTAAGTATAGAAAAGATTGAATACAATAAATGATGAATATTTGCCAAGAACCAACTTGGACTTGATGAGGCTCCGACCTCTAGGGCTTCGACCCTATCTTATCCAAGGCTCCAACCTTGTGTTTAGGAGCACCAACTCCAAGGACAACAATCCTGCTGTTTTTTTTTATTAGAGAATGTAAATTGTACTTACTTGACTGTCATCAATGAAACTCTTCACTGTCTTCTTCGTTCAATTACTCCCAAAATTACTTCACTTTACTTCATCAATCCCACTGCCCAAGAGAGGGTTCTTTGCCTATTCAAAAGTATTGTGCCACTGTTTACTGTTTATTATTCACTGTCAAGTAGAGGAATTATTCCACTATCCTTTTCTCAAGCTATCTCTAAGTCCATAGTTCAAGTATATTGCAATTGCTGCCCAATTCGAAAGTGAGAACACTTTTGCCTAGTTCGACAATACTTCTGCACAGTTTGGGTAAGCACTACTCCATCTATTGGTCAATGCTCTGAAACAGTCCGAAGAGAGGGCTCATCTTAGTCATCCAAGGTGGCACAGTCATCCGAGGTGTGAAAGGCACAGAGAAGCATAGTTTTGAATAACCCGAGGTCTGGAATGAAACCCAAACCTTACTGTAATAAACCCGAGATGTAAAGATTGTTACTGCAATAGCTAGAGATGTATGCATGTTACTATAATAGTCCGAGATGCTAACACCTTGCCACAGATGTATGCCTTGTCTCTGCAATAGCCTGAGATGCTAACATCCTGCCACAGTCCCAGGACATCTGCCTCATTCGAAGGTGCAGGAGCTATCTTAAATGTCTGACCAGTCCGAGAGAGAGAAACAACCTTAGTCCGAGTTCAGTCTTCAACCAACAGTCCAAAAAAGTAAGTTGCTTTGTGCCCTTAATCTCTTTTATCTGAGTTCACGAGTTGTGAACTACTTTCCTCCTGTCCTGTGTTGTATTTCAGATGAGTGGGATGAAGAAGTGATGTCCAAGCACCCTATATATAGTGTTTTTAGTGCTAATGCGAAGAGACACGACTCCTATAAGCAGGCCGACATGAGAGGCCAAGTACAGGTCGGCTCCATAAATGAATAATTACATTTTGACTTAAAAAATCGATTTCTCTCTAACCACTGGGAGTTTCAAGGCATGTAAGGGCTCGTTTGAAAGAGGAAACAATCCTCTTTCAGATGGTATAAGGATCATCGTGAAGGAATGTCTCTAAGATGGTGAAAAACATTTTTTAATGTGACTGGCCTTAAAAGTTTAGTGCAGAATAGAGAGCTCAACAGATATATATTTCATCAATGACAATTATTGACCAACAGAAGGAGGAAAAAGACAGTTTAAGGATCTATTGAAATTAATCTAAGGAAACTCAAAAAGTTGATTAAAGAATCACATAAGGAGACCTTATAAGGAAAGAAGCTTACTATCTTCAAGGACAATGTCTAACACAATAAAGGAAGAGAACAAATTAAAACAATCATTCAATGCTTGAAAGAAGAGGATAGATCTCATCCTCGAAAAGAATAAAGTCTTGGATCTAGTAAAAGGAAAAGTGAAGAAGTCTACAAAGAAATCTAGAAGCCTAAAGGGCCAAGAAAGAAGGGACAGGGATCAAGCAAACTTTGCCAAAGAATTTTCACCAAAGAAGAACATGATGGAAGGACTCGATGTCAAAGACCTATTTTCTAGGAACACTTAGGGACTCTATCCCTTGCACCCCTCAGCCTTGGAAGGAGCCCTTACCAACATCCAAAGATAAGTATCTTACTACTTTTATCGTCTTTTATATTTGGTTTCACTTACTTATCTAAGCTTGTTTATATTAAATACTAATCACATTTCTAGTCATATTTTTTAGAAAACATTTGTTGAATACTCAAGGAACATGGAAGAAGGCTTCACAAAACAAACCATTGGAACTACAAGGTTTGTTAAGAAACAAGAGGTATGTTTTTGTTAGTTTTTGGTAGCATCGGAAGTACTCTAGCCTTGAAAATTGGTGGAGAGGCTAAGGCACATGAGTTCTAAAGAACTCAGAAACCATTTGGTGAAATTCCACCTAGATTGTATTTTATTACAATAGTTAATATTTTTAATGGAGTTCCTAAGTCTAAACTTAGGGAAATTAAAACATTAAAGGGTATTAATCAAAATATGGGTGAGAATGATCTAGAAGGCGGATCAAGTCATGTTTTAATCTTAGTTGTTGATTAGAGACTTAATCTTGGTCGTTGAAGACTCAACAGGAAAAGTATAAAATGGAGGCTTGGGGTTCATTTGGAAATACACGTAGAGAGATAGAGAAAATCGGTTTTCTAAAGTGAGAATTTCTCAGGAGGAAAATCGATTGGGGAGATCTTGTAGCTGAGGGGCAAAGAGAATCTGGGAGAAGGACTTTCCGGAAAATACAGAACAGAGACGCGGAGAGAGCTTGCAAAGAGGTAGCGCAGTAGCCGGGAGAGCTAACGCAGAAAAGTTGCCTGTCACGCAAAATCCAGAACTGCCGGGAACTGCTGAAATTGCTAGGAACTGCCGGAACAGCCAGGAGAGTTGACGCAGAAGCAGCGCAGTAGCCATGAGAGCTGACGCAGAAAAGCTTCCTGTTAGGCAGAATCCAGAACTGTCAGAACTGCTAGGAATGGAACAGCCGGGAGAGCTGACGCAAAGGGCAGAGAAGGTGACGCAGGGTTGACGCAGAGTCAGCGCAAAAATAGCGAGGTTAGCCAGTCTTGTGCCGGATCAGTGGGAATTCTACCAGGTGAAGTGAGGTAAAACTTACTCAGATTCTCCGCCAATATTTTCTCTGTAAAGAATTGCTAGATGAGCATCCTAGAGTTGTATTCAGATATTTCTCCTGCATAATAACAAACCCTCAGAACTTTTGCACTTGTTTTCCCGCATTGGATTTTTCAGGGAATATTGTGTCCAAAAATAAGTGTGTCCTATGTCTCTTGTTCTTTGCTCTATTTTCTATTTGCTCTATCTTGTTCTTTGCTCTATTTTCTATTTTGTAGAAGTAATTTGCTTTAGTATTCAAAAGAATAACTTGATGAATGTAATTTAAAAATCAAGTAGGTGAAGTAGATTCAAATTTGTTGCAGTAGGGGTTCCTTCGAGTCTAGGAATTTTCACATGGTATCAGAGGATTGATTTTGAAACAGGAAGAGCAAATCCAATGCTGCGCAGTGAAGCCAAAAGTTGCACTTGGCAACAATTCGAATCTCCTTGAAGGGATTGCACAATCCTTGCCGAGAAGCAGATCAGAGGAAATCTCTCTCTGAGTGAGACAACAGAGAGGTACGTTTTCTAGCTCGTGAGTTTGCAGAGGCAGAGGGAGTGACGCAGAGCCTCAACACAGTGTTGAAGGGCACATTTTCTGCCGGGGAAAAAATCCACTAGATAAGAACAAAGACACGTAGAAGGGGAATTTTCTCCTCAAAGAACTTTTTGCCAAAAAGTTCGAATTTTTCACTTGTCGAGCAACAATGCTAAGCAGTGACTAGGAGGAGTCAGTTCGACAGTTGGGTGAGATGGCATCGCATGGGCTCAGAGATCAAGATAGGTTGGAAGGTGCTTCCAACTATGTCATATGGAAGACCAGAATCTTAGTTGTTCTGGAGGAATATAATCCTGAGGCCTACGTCAAAAGTGTTGTAGTTGTCCCTGCTGACAACGATGAAAAGAAGAAGAACAAGGTCGAGCAGGGGAAGGCGAAGAGACTCATTCTCGATGGAGTTCAAGATCATGTGGTCTCACACTTTCAAGGCAAGGATACAGCCCGAGAGATGTGGGAAGCCTTGTCTTCTCTATATGAAGGCTCTTCCTAACAGCGGAAGATGTATTTTTAGCAGAAGTCGCAGCGAACTTTGATGCAAAAAGGAGAAGGGGTGAACCTCTATCTTCAGCGTCTTCAGGACACTAGAGACCATCTTGCTGCAATGGGGTCCACTCCTCAGCCAACCGCGATGGTGACGATAGCCCTGAATGGAGGTCTCGGATGAATGGCAATTTTTTGTCCAAAGCATATTGGGCAGAGAAAAACTGCTTTCATGGGAGGAAATGTGGGCGGTTCTTTAACAGGAGTTAAGGAGGGAACTAGTGAAGGCCAACCTCAGTGGTAGCAGTGGGAGTGGCACAAAGATGAAGGAGGAGGAGGAGAACACAGCTCTAGCATCGAAGGGACAGCAGAAGCCGAAGCGAAAGGAGAACATTTCGAAGGTGAAATGTTTCAGTTGTGGCGAGTTGGGCCACTATGCATCCCAATGTCCTTTGAAGAAAAAGGACAAGTATGAGAAACATCATCCTAAGGCTGCCTCAGCAAATATTGACGACGATGAGTATGCCATGAGTGCCCACACATCTCCAGGCAGGAGACGGGGCGATATTGAGTTGTTGTCGAGAGGATTACATGTGGACAGGATCCTTGAGGAGTCCACCTCTTAGATCAATTCCTTGCTACGGGAGCCCAAAATTCAACAGTAGCGAAATGGACTTAGTGTCAGATGATGCAGTGGATTGTTTGGAGGACAAATGCAGTAGCTTGGGACCAGAGACTGATCAGCACATAGCAAGGTTGGCAGCAATGCAAAAGTTTCAGAGGGTCAGCAGCAGTCAAATTCCAACATTCATTGTATGTTGAACACAGTTAAGTTTAGCTAATTTTGGATGTTTTTCAGTTGCTTCTTGTTAAATTATGGTATGTTCTATGCTTAGAGCAGTTTACTTCTTTTCTTCTTATTAGCCACAAATTAGCAATCACATAAACATAAAGTAAAGCGCAGATAGAACATTAAAAGATCGACAGAAAACAAGCCAAGACAAGAGACACAAGATGTGGCGGCTAGCCAGGGACAAACCCCAATGTGGGGAAACCCTTTGATCAAATCTTCTTTTATCTTCAATAGTTCATCAGAGAGAAATAGTACAATGCAGAATTCTGTAATTTTATAACAGCAGCAGAGAGCCCTAAATCAGCACAGTGAAACTTGGTCAAAACAGCCCCCGATTGACTTCTAGTCAACTTGAAGAACTCGGTCTTCAATAGTTGTCTTTAGCAGCCCAAAACAGTCCACAAATCTCAGTCAAACAACAGTCAACACTTGGTCAAACTCTGGTCAAGCCTGCAGCAGCTCCTTAACAGTCAACATTGGTCAAAGGGGTGGTCAAAACTGGTCAAAGTTGTTGAACAGAACTGCGGCTAGCCTAGGAGAGGCTGCCCAACCCAATCCTCAGTCAAGAAAGCCTCCACGCTGGTCAATGCTATCCAATATACCCACCTGCAGCTAGGTCAACTCAAGTCAACGCTGCCTTAACTAGAAATCTGTGTCTTCCTTTTTCAGCCACACGTGTGAGAGAGAGAGGCTCATCTAATGCGTAGGAGAGAGAGAAGATGAGTGATGAGATGAGTTGCAAATGACTCAACCTCTCTTCTATTTATATGAAACACTGGGCATGTGTGCCACACACTTAGCTGTTGGCCGACCTTGACAATTTGTCAAGTAATTAGAAATAAATTCATATCTCCATAAATACTTGTCGGAATCAGATGATCTTTAGATCAATCCTACACCTCTCGACGAGAGGAATCTAGGAAAAATATCAGCAACCATAAATAAGGTGACCCACATGGAGTTTGGCCCTAGTTGCCAATTTTAACACTCCCTCTCAACTAGGGAGAACTCCATCTGCAATCCGTCTGACCATCGCTACTATCCCAGCCATCAAATGCACTGCCCTGCACAACTTGGTCCTGCTCTGCTCTGCTCGAACTATGAAGAAGAAGAAATGATCAAGGATGTATCATACCATCCTCCACTGACCCGAAGTCAGTCTCAGAGTGTGTCATAACACTCTCACTGATCCCAGATCAATGGAGGTCATCCTAGCATAGGGAGTATGGTAGATACAACGATGCGTCCATCGATAGTACTACTATGGTCCCTAGCCTCATTTCCCTGCTCATTGATTAAATGAGAGATACTTCCCATGAGTCCCAGACTTCATGGGTAGGATGCCTCGACAGGAGAACTAATCATCCTGTCCACAGGAGAACGAATCATCTTGTCCAATAGACGCCACGGAGAACTAATCATCCTGACCCACAAGAGAACTAATCATCTTGTTCCATAGTCGTCACGGAGAACTAATCGTCCTAGCCCACAGTAGAACTAATCATCCTGTTCCACAATCGCCACAGAGAACTAGTCATCCTGGCCCACAGGAGAATTAATCATCCTGTTCCACAGTCGCCAATCATCTTGTTCCACAGTCGCCATGGAGAACTAATCATCCTAGCCCACAGGAGAACTAATCATCCTGTTCCACAGTCACCACGGGGTGTCACAAGGGAAGGTTGAACCTTTCACCCTGTACATAGTGCACCACCAGGGGATGTTGAGTCGCCCTGTGCTCACATGTCGCTCCAAGAAGTACCCCGCGCCCCTCTGGAGCTCTCAGAGCTCAATACATCATACTCGACCCTCATAAGAGGGTCTCTGAACAACATCAAGTCGTTCTCGGAAAGTCAAGAATTTGACCTTTCCCAGGGGCTTTGTCAAAATGTCGGCGACCTATTCATCTGTACCGATATGTTGGAGCCTTATTGCTCCCCGCTGCACCATATCTCGAATATAGTGGTACCTGTTATCGATATGCTTGGAGCGATCATGAAATATGAGATTCTCTGATAAACGAATCCCGCTCTAGTTGTCACACAGGATCACGGTGGTATCCAATGTAAATCCAAACAGCTCACTGAAGAGCTTTCGCAGCCAAACTGCCTCACAGGAGGCCATACTAACGGCAATGTACTCTGCCTCAGCGGTGCTTAAAGCCACCAACTTCTGCTTCCTGCTCATCCAAGATATCGAGGCAGATCCCAAAGAGAAACAACACTCGGAAGTGCTCTTTCAATCCACCACACTACCTGCCCAATCAGCTTCAATATATCCAAGTAATCTCACATCTTCAACAGTGTATCTCAACCCATGAGTGATCGTGCCACGAAGATATCTCAACAGATTCTTGGCACCAATCCAATGTGTGTGGTGAGACTCAACCATATGTTGACTCAACGTGTTGACTGCAAAGCATATATCCGGACGGGAGTTCACCAAGGACATCAATGCTCCGACGAGTTGACGATACTCGGTAGCATTTCGTAAAATAGGTCCGACATCACTACCGCTTAACTTCTTGAAGTCAAGCTCCATGGGGGTAGTTACGGGCTTGCAATCCACCATACCGAATCTCTCCAATATCTTCATCACATATTTTCCTTGAGATAGGAAAATCTCCCCTGGCTTCTACCAGACTTCTAGTCCTAGGAAATAGTGCATCAGTCCTAGGTCCTTCATTTCAAACTCAAAAGCCAACCCCCTTTTACATTTGTGAATGAGAGGGTTTGCCCCTGTTAAAAAGAGGTCGTCAACATACAACACCAGTATGAGAGGATTGTCATCTTCAACCTTAAAGTAAAGGTTAGGGTCGGCTTCACTCCTAGTGAGTCCCAACTTCATCAAGTAGCTATCAATCCTTTCATACCACGCTCGGGGTGCTTGCTTTAGCCCATAGAGGGCCTTCTTCAACCTGCACACATGAGATTCTCGATCATGAATCTCAAATCCTTCGGTTGCTCTACATAGACTTCCTCTTTGATCGAACCATGCAAGAACACAGTCTTGACATCCATATGATGTAGGTTCCATCCTTGCGAAGCAGTAAGGGCTATGATCGAGCAGATGGTGGTATATCGGGCAACAGGTACAAATATCTCATCATAGTCTATACCTTCCTTTTGAGAGAAGCCACAAGCGACAAAACGAACCTTATACTTTTCCGCACTTCCATCAACTGCATGCTTTATCTTGTAAAGCCATTTCGAAGTGACAACTACTTTGTCCTGGGGTCTGGGGACCACATCCCAAACATCGTTTTTCATGATGGACTCATATTCCTCGGTCATAGCATCCTTCCATACTTGATGCTTGATAGCTTCTGCGAATGACGAAGGCTCATTTTGGATGATCGTGCTCATGATGGTCAGGTATCCCTGATACCTGTTTGGCTTCTTAATTTCCTGGAAGGTTCCTCTGGGTGCAATGTGTCCTTCAGCATCATCAAGTATCCCCCTAAGCCATGAAGGCCTTTTCCTAGAAGAGGAAGGCTCTTGCGAAGGGGGATCAATAGGATCCATAGGTTTTTCCACATCAGGCATCGTCTCATCTTCCTTTTCCTTCGATTCCCTGGTTTCAGCTTCTTTAGAACCCCTTAGAGTAGGAAGATTGTCAACTTTGCTAAGAGCCATATCTTCGTCAAAGGTGACATCATGGCTAATTTCGACTTCCCTTTGACCAACCACATAGATTTTATCGCCCTTAGTATTTTCGCTATAGCCCACGAAGATTCCTTTCTTTCCAGATGCACCCAATTTATTCCTTTTCTCCTTCGGCACATGAAAATATACAGGACTCCCAAAAATTCTAAAATGAGATACGTCATGTTTCTTACCAGTGAACATCTCTTCCGGAGTCTTGGAAACCAATGCTTGATGAGGGCATCGGTTTTGTACATATACGGCAGTATTTGCAGCTTCGACCCATAGAAACTTCGGAAGTCTTTGATCATGTAGCATAGCACGGATAGCTTCCACAATCGTACGGTTCTTCCTTTCCGCCACACCATTTTGCTCAGGAGTATATGGTGTAGTAGTCTCCCTCTTAACGCTAGCGTCTTTGCAAAAGTCATGAAACTCATTGGATTCATATTCATTATCAGTCCTTAAGATCTTGATCTTCTTTTCGGTCTGATTCTCGATCAAGGCTTTGAAGTGCCAAAACCAGGAGAACACTTCGTCCTTCTTTTTCAAGAAGTATATCCAAGTCTTGCGAGAATAATCATCTGTAAAAGTGAGGTAATATAAATATCCTCCCAAGGATTTCACAAGCATCATACCGGATATGTCTGAGTGAACCAACTGCAATATATCGGAGGTCTTGCTTTGGCTTGAGGGGAATGGTTCCCTTTTGAGCTTTCCTTCGGCACATCCTAGACATACACCTTCTTGCTCTAATCTGAACTCGGGCATCCTAGTCACCATTTTTCTCACATCGGGTAGAGATTTATAATGATGGTGAGCAAACCTCCGATGCCATAGTTCGGACTGAAGAGATGTGTCACAAGACATGACACCACAGCGGACTTCCTCCAACTTGATATAATGAATCAACTTGAAACCCAAGAGTGAAAACATCTTTAAAGTTCTTTTTCCATACACATACCTTGCCATCGTTGAAGGCCACCTTATAGCCTTTGTCTTCCATTGCCGGAATGGACACCAGATTCCTTTTGAGATCAGGTACATATAATACATCTTGTAAATGAATTGTATTCCCCTGATTCAATTGAAGAGTGACATTCCCTATGCCTTTCACGGGACATTTTGAATTGTCCCCAAGAACAATTTCCAGGTTGGTCTCCTTCTTTACCAACTTAGAGAGAGCTTCTTTGTAACCAGTGAAGTCCCTTGAGGCACCACTATCAATAATCCAATTTCCCAGCGAGTTCGGGGGAGCAATATTAGAGAGAGCCGCTGGTAGATAATATCCATCTTGCTTATTGTTAACAACGTTAGATTCATACCTGGAGTTTCTTGCCTTCTTGAAGGGTTGTCCTCTTCCTTGATTTCCGGCATTTCTTTTACCTCTGCCATTGGACCTGTCATTCCTTTGACTGCCATGAGAGTGATTTTGATCATTGTCATAGTGTGAGTCCCTTTTATCAGGGCACTCCCTCGCATAGTGGCCCATTTTATTGCAATTGTAACATCGTCCTTTTCTTCCACCCTTCGGTCCAACCTTTCCTTTGAATTTAGCCCCGTAATTGTTTCTTCTTTTAGCATGAGAAGAAAAGGCAGAGGGATGACCGTTAAGCACGGGCATTTCTTGCTCTTCTATCCTTGTTTCTTCTTGAATGCATCTAACCATCAATTCCTCAAATCCAGGAATTACGATATTGTTGAGAAGAGTAGTCCTGAATATATACCATTCAGGTGGCAGTCCTCCAAGAGTTGTGAGTGTCATTTCCCTGTCAGGAATTACTTCCCCAATAGATAGGAGATCGTTCTTGATCTCGGTGATCCTTAAGAAATATGCTTGCATACTCTCATCTTTGCCCTTCTTAATTTCCTTCACCTTATTTCTAAGGAACAAAACTTGATTTGCATCATTAACTTTAAATAAACTCACCAGTCTATCGTAGATTTCCTTGGAGGTGGTCAGCTCGGAAACATAGGCCACCAGGCACTTGTCGATAGAGTCCTGGATGATCTTCCTTGCTTTGACTTCTCCCTTGGTCCATTTGTTCCTAGCAGCAGCAGATGCATTTGATGGAGGCTCAACAATCTTACCTCTCACATGGTCCAACACTTCCTGCTCTTCTAATGTTAGATCGAGAGACATCTTCCATCCGTGATAGTCAGACTTCTCACGGAGTTTGTCTTCAGCAGGGAAGTGTGCTGAGGACCCCATGACTTCTTTAAGATAGCTTTAACAGCCTTCGGTGATTGCTCTTGCTCTTGCTCTTGCTTGGGCTTTGTCTTCACCTCAGCTCTAATACCATGTTAAATTATGGTATGTTCTATGCTTAGAGCAGTTTACTTATTTTCTTCTTATTAGCCACAAAATAGCAATCACATAAACATAAAGTAAAGTGCAGATAGAACATTAAAAGATCGACAGAAAACAAGTCAAGACAAGAGACACAAGATGTGGCGGCTAGCCAGGGACAAATCCCAATGTGGGGAAACCTTTTGATCAAATCTTCTTTTATCTTCAATATTTCAGCAGAGAGAAATAGTACAATGCAGAATTCTGTAATTTTATAACAGCAGCAAAGAGCTCTAAATCAGCACAGTTAAATTTGGTCAAAATAGCCCTGGATTGACTTCTAGTCAACTTGAAGAAATCGGTCTTCAACAACTGTCTTTAGCATCCCAAAACAGTGCACAAATCTCAGTCAAACAACAATCAACACTTGGTCAAAGTCTGGTCAAACCTGCAGCAGCTCCTTGACAGTCAACGCTGGTCAAAGGGGTGGTCAAAGTTGCTGAACAGAACTGCGGCTAGCCTAGGAGAGGCTGCCCAACCCAATCCGCAGTCAAGAAAGCCTCCATGCTAGTCAACGCTATCCAATCTGCCCACCTGCAGCTAGGTCAACCCAAGTCAACGATGCCCTAACCAGAAATCTATGTCTTCCTTTTTCAACCACACGTGTGAGAGAGAGAGGCTCATCTAATGCAGAGGAGAGAGAGAAGATGAGTGATGAGATGAGTTGCAAATGACTCAACCTCTCTTCTATTTATATGAAGCGCTAGGCATGTGTGCCACACACTTAGCTGATGGCCGACCTTGACAGTTTGTCAAGTAATTAGAAATAAATTCATATCTCCATAAATACTGGTCGAAATCGGATGATATTTAGATCAATCCTACACCTCTCGACGAGAGGAATCTAGGAAAAATATCAGCAGCCATAAATAAGGTGACCCACATGGAGTTTGGCCCTAGTTGCCAATTTTAACACTTCTCTCAGCAACTGAGTTGCAGTGCGAATGCAGTGTTAGCAGTGGTTGTGTTAGCAGCATAGCAAATGCAGTGTTTGAGAGGGAGTTGTAGTACGGATGCAGCAGTGGTAGTGGCAGTGTCATGGGCAGCAGTACAGTAGCAGCAGCAGCACAATGTTGGTGGTAGCAGCGATGCAAAAAGGAGGTGCTTCAAAAACAGAGAAGCATACAAGTGGACATTGTTGCTAGAGCACTTTCCTCGCTAAGAGGGAGTGTTAGTTTTTGGTAGCATCGGAAGTGCTCTAGCCTTGAAAATTGGTGAAGAGGCTAAGGCACATGAGTTCTAAAGAACCCAGCAACCGTTTGGTGAAATTCACCTGGATTGTGTTTTATTAAAATAATTAATATTTTTAATGGAGTTCGTCTAAACTTAGGGAAATTAAAATATTTAAGGGTATTAATCAAAATATGGGTGAGAATGATCTAGAAGGCGGATCAAGTCATGTTTTAATCTTAGTCGTTGATTAGAGACTTAATCTCGGTCATTGAAAACTCAACAAGAAAAGTATAGAATGGAGGCTTGGGTTCATTTGGAAATACACACAGAGAGATTGAGGAAATTGATCTTCTGAGGTGAGAAGTTCTTAGGAGGAAAATCAATTGGGGAGATCTTGCAGCTGAAGGGCAGAGAGAATCCGGGAGGAGGACTTTCCGGAAAATACAGAACAGAGAGGCGGAGAGAGCTTGCAAAGAGGCAGCGCAGTAGCCAGGAGAGCTAACACAGGAAAGGTGCCTGTCACGCAGAATCCAGAACAGTCAGAACAACCGAAACTGTCGGGAACTGCCGAGAACTGTCAGAACAGTCGGGAGAGCTGACGCAAAGGCAGCGCAGTAGCCGGGACAGCTAATGCAGAAACATTGCCTGTCACGCAGAATCTAGAACTGCCGGAACTGTCGGGAACGGAACAGCCAGGAGAGCTGACGTAGAGGGCAGAGAAGGTGATGCAGAGCCAACGCAGAAATAGTCGGGGTTAGTCAGAGGTTTTGTCGGATCAGCCGGAATTCTACCGGGTGAAGCGAGGTAAAACTCACTCAGATTTTCCGCCAGTATTTTCTCTGTAAAGGATTGTTAGATGAGCATCCTAGAGTTGTATTCAGATATTTCTCTTGCATAATAATAAACTCTCAGAACTGTTGCACCGGTTTTCCCGCATTGGGTTTTTCCGAGGACTATTGTGTCCAAAAATAAGTGTGTCCTATGTATCTTGTTCTTTGCTTTGTTTTCTATTTCATGAGATCAAATATTTAATTAATGTCAGTTGCAGAGGTAATTTGCTTTAGTATTCAGAAGAATAACTTGATGAATGTAATTTAAAAATCAAGTAGGTGAAGTAAATTCAAATTTGTTGCAGTAGCGGTTCCTTCGAGTCTAGGAATTTTCACAGTTTTGAATTACAAGTTTTTGATATTTATTCTTGATAAACTATTACTAACATCTTTTTTGTCTAATGTTCTTGAATCTTAAAGATTCTTGATTGGGTGATTCATCATTAGATAGTTCTACCCTCCTTATATATCTGATTATTCTTGTGGCACCCTAGAAAGGTTCATTGTGAAAACCCTAACTTAAGGGTATGTCGATGAATATGTGTGAAACCCTAATATGTTTAGGGTTATTGTTGAAAGAAAATGTCTGATGTTTTGAAGAAGTCTAAAATAACTGGTTGATGATTTGATGATTTGTATGATTATGGAAACCCTAACTTGTTAGGGTTGAATGATAATGTCTAAAATCCTGAACCTTTGAAGTATTGGTAATTTAGGGTTTGCTATGTTCTTATATTGAAACCCTAGCTCATTAGGGTTTGGTGGAATGTGTAAGAAAGACCCTTATAATGTATTAGAAATGATTTCCTTGGGATGTGTGTGTTTGTCCGATCAAACCCTAGTCTAATCAAGTTTGTTATATGTCTAACTCTTATTGATATTTGTGAAGTTGGGTTTGACTAACACATGATATGAAATGCCTATGCATAATGATGAAGTCCTGGATGTATGAGTTGACATGTTTGTCGGTAGTCATGAATCCTAGGGTTTGAAACTAAGCCCTACTCGAATTTCTCTAGGATGATAGTATGTGTGCATTCTAGGGTTTTGGAGTTAAACCTTAGTAGAAGTAAAATCTCTGGTATATGATGACAATGTGATAATTTGAGATTTGTGTAAGATTGTTGCAATATGAGTCTTAGTTATGATTGATGTTTGATTGTTTGAGAAAATCTAGGGTTTGCAACAAACCCTAGTGGAAGCTAGTCATGTTATTGATTGAGCTGTGATTGGTTTTGATTGTCAAATCTCATGTATGAAATCTAAGGTTTGTATGAAACCCTAGTGGGAAGTCTAACATATGAATTCTGAAAGTTGTTAGATACTTTGTAGATCTATATTTGTTTGAATTGTTTCTAGGGTTTGCTATATGTTGTAGTAGGGTATGTCATACCTTTGGAAGAAACATTGAAACCCTAGATGTAATAAAAGTTGTTATGAAGTAGTCTAGGGTTTATGACAAAGTCCCTAGCAAGATGTTGAAGAGTATGTGTCTCTTGTTTGTAATTAAGTTTGGGTATCTGATATATATAAAGTTGAAATGCTTTTGTGATTCTGATATGGCTAACTTCATGCTTCTATAAGATTTGGTTGTACTTGCTATCTAAGTTGTGCAGGTACACAATCTTCAAGATGGTGAAGATGTTCGTAAAGTAAAGTTGATGTGATAAGCATGATGTGAATGGTGATGGTAATGATAACTCTGATGAGATGGATGGAAGCCATGAAAAATTCTTCGATGTCGTAAAGAAGTAGAACTCCCTAAGTTAAGAGGGGACCAGGGTCAAAAATGAAATCTCCCTAGGTTAAGAGGGAGCTTGAATGAAAGAAATCTCCCTAGATTGAGAAGGAGCACGGATGAAAGAAATCTCCTTAGGATAAGAGGATGGTTGAGAATATTCCTTGTACAGGAATGATTAGATCCTCTTTAATTAAGAGGGAGTGACAGATATGGTTCTCTACTTCATGTGTCATGCACTAGACCAAGACTAACAGTCGTAAGTTTTAATGAAGGCCATTGGAGAATGTATAAGATAAGAAAAGCTGGATCGATTTATGAAATATGTTGTTGCATGAGAAGTAGGAAAGGAAGTTGCATGGTTGAGGAATATTCTGTCAAGATTCATTGGGAAAGCTCTAAGTCCTACTATGGAAAGTTGAGAAGCAACATCAAGTTGTCTAGAAGACCCCGGAGGTTTGTATTTGATTATGTACATTTGAAAGTGTATTACTGATTGGGGTTGTGTTTGTACAGGTAAATCTCTCGAAGTTTTGATAGCATGTTGGTTACCAATCAGTTTGATCGGGAGAGATTCGTTGAGGCTTTTGTTGAAAAAAGGGTAACTAGGTTCAGTCTTCATAATGACATAATCTTTGTAAATGAAGAAATAAAAGAAATAAAATTATTTTGTATGCCTTGCTGCATGGATTTCATGAGCAAGAGGTTTATATATTAGTGGCTCCCATTGAGAGCCTTAGGATTTATTATTGAGTCAAAGAGTCAAAGTCATGTATGAAGAGCTCTTCTTGAGCCTATGTTAAATGTATACAAGTCTATAGAAATGTCTAACAACCCTCCAAAGACAAGCACAATCCCTCTTGAAGAAGTCGGCCAGCAAATCAAATTAAAAGAAGTCATGTCAGCTCACCTATGGAGACACACCTGTTCAGCATGATACGTCGGCTCATTTATGGAGGACAAACTACTATAAATACCCAGCTAGGGTCTGTGCAAAAGTATAGAACAGAACTCGGATTCTCTATGATTTTCAGATGGGTACAAGAAGTATAGGAGGACAGTTACAGGAAGAATTTCGGATTTCACTTCAGAGCTCTGTCCACAAGCTCAGAAACTTCAGATGGGTACAGTAGTTCAGTGTTTCGGATAAGCATATATGTTTTTGGATGAGTACCATAGTCTTGGCATATCTGTGATGATGAAGACTTCGGATGTGGAGAGAACACAATCACTGTCTCAGCATACTAGACAGTCTCGGCATACCTATGATGATCTCGGTGTAGGGAGAAAAACTCAGTCATAGTCTCGGCCTAGTTATGATGATGAGGATCTAAGTGGTCCCACAGTAATACACTCTCGGCATACTAGACACAGTCATAATCTCGACATAATGTGAAGGTGAAGGTGTAGCAAGGTGCAATGATCTCAGTGATGCAATAATGATGACTTCAGTATAGCAGCAGTGATGACTTCAGTAGCAGTGATGATGATCTCAGCAATGATGAAGAAGAGGATTGGTGTCTTGGTCTTGAAGTGGCCTAATAGGTCAAGGGTCATGGTCTTGGTATTCATCAATTAGAATCTCTATAAGAAGAATTTTTGTGTGGGTTTTCCTCTCAAAGAGTGAGAGGTTTTGGCCCTAGCAGAAAGCCAACATCTTGTGTTCTTGTCTCTTTTGTTTTGGTAACTATTTGATGAATTGAGAAGACACACTCTAATAATAACAAGAAAAGATTGTACTAAGAAGAAAAAGTTAAAATACCTCACAAATAGTTATCATGGCAAGAAGAATCTCATTAACTTAATTTGCCCTAGATTCTTCAACATGGTATCAGAGTTGAGGTGCTAAAGTCAAAGGAAGGGCAACAAAAAGAGACATTCAAGGATCAAGTTTCAAGAAGGACAGCAAAGCAAGTTGAAGGTTATCAAAAGAAAAGGATCAAGATCTACAAAAATCAGTCCATAACAGCAGTCTACAACTACCTCTCATAGTCTCGGTCTATGTAATACCACATTGATCTCAATCTCGGATTAAATCCTTTCCATAAAAATTACAGCCTTGACAACTCAGATTCCCTTAACTTGATGGCAGTAGCATAATACTCAGAAATAAGTCTCACTATACCACAACCATAGTCTGTATGGATAGTGCTTGATGTGGAATGAAGGTGTCCGTTGTTGCAGTCATAGTAATGCTAAGTGATAGGTCTCGGTATGTTGACGGTGTTGGACCCGCCAACATGTATGGGGATCTCCCCAGTAAGAAGTCCCAATTAGACCGCAGACCATTTGGTGTAGGAATCCCAGCAGTGGGTCATACGGTAATGCCTTGACTGCGATTTCTCACTAAGGCAAGTAAGATGTCTCTGTTGGTAGCAAGGGTGTGACAGCTACAGCAAGCCAAGGAAGGCGCATGAGAGGTTCTAACACACAGGGGTTGAGATGAGTGTGCCCCTTGGAAACCTGTGATAACACAGAGTTAAGAAGGGAACACACGAGCAAAGATGCATCACAACATGGAAGGCAAGTTAGCCAGCAATCCAAAGTAATGGTTAAACCAACAGCATGTTTCAGAAAGGTTCATACATACTTATACAGAATAGTCCATACATGCATGCGTAAGCAAACAAATACATATATCATTTAGAGTAAACCAGATAGCATAGAATACAATACAACATATGCATGAAACGTGTTGGCTCTGTTATATTAAGAAGTGTAAGTTCCAGCCATACAATACATCCATGTTTAACCACTAGTTTCGACAACGGAACGTTACATCCACAACCGCCTGCTCCTTAAAAGAGATATACTAGCTCTGCGCAATGGAGAAGCCAAGGCTCGTTACAATGTTGTCCAAGCTCTCTCTAAGATAGTCCTTTCGAAAGCTTGGATGACCAAAAGCCTTTACAATGAGTTATGAGGTTCTATTTATAAAAAAGGGTGGGGTGACCCTTGACATTCCCCTTTGTGACAGTTCATCTACCCTCATGACTCTTCATCTACTCTGACTGTTACATCCAACTATCAACACTTGAACTTCCACTTGACAAGACGTTACATTACAATGCACATGTGCCCATGTGAGACAAAATGGCTTGAGCAAGCCATGCAAGACATCACTGAGACTCGGTCCGTTGTGATGAGACCAACTCTTTGACATGCTTGTGATGGTGAAGGTGGTGAGCTGATGCCAAGCTTGGTCATCCGTGATGGTGTGCATGCGCTCCATGGTGACATCTTGTTGAAGCAAACTCTTGCCTCCGTTGCATCCCGATGCATTGGTGTGGCTCCTCCATCCAAATCGTCTGCTAACATGCGCATGGTCTTCTTGGGTGCAGCTGAACCAGCAACACACTGATGCATAATGTCCGTGCTGATCTTCCAATGTGTGTTGTGGTCATGCACATCAACTTTCAACTGCATGTTCAGCTCCAGTCGGACTTGCTTCTTGTCTTTGCCTCGGTGGGTGTGCTGAATGGGTGGGATCGCATGCATGCGCACAATGACATGCATGTTGTTGTATTCCCTTGCATGCGATCAACAACACTGCTCACCTTGTCTGCTTCGTGCCAGCTACTGGGACGAATCTATAACTTGTACGGGTGCAATTTCATCCGTCTATGCATGTTGCACCCCCTATTGTACCTGTTCCTATTGCAACTCATTCTCTTGTTTGTGCAGCTCCTGTTCTTCCTTGAGTTGTTGCTTGAGCACATGCAACTCCTTCTCTGTTCTGTTCTCTGCCTTTGCGTGATCTTCATGTCGTGTCGTCACCTCATAGCCTGAGTCTCCAAAGTTGCTTTCACCACAAGTAGATCTGCTTGAGCTTGCAACTTTGTTCCGCCTCTATGTTTTCAACAACCTTCCTCTTGCATTTGTTGCATCCGGTATGCTGCCTTCAGCTATTGTTCATGGTGTTGCTTGCTGTGATGTTGTTGTCGTCATATCTTGATGTCCTTGTCTACGAACAACTTGATGTCTTCGTGGGTAGGCAATTTCATAGACACTTGATCGACTACATCCCCAAGTGTGCTCTGAACGGTGTCTTCGACTCTGCTCTCCTGGAACCATTGTACCTGTGATGCTAAGAGGCAAATGAACACCTGTGACACCTGGAGACATGGCAACACTCATGGCAAGCAATATGTCAGTCGAAAACCAAAATGAACTTGAGAACTGACTTGCAACATACATGTGTGACTGATCATGAAGGTTGCGCAATTTCCGTCGGGAGGTCGGGAGACTGACTACCAAGACTGCGCAAGGCACAGTATGGGCTGTCAAGAGGTTGACTGACTGCTGGAGTTGCGCAATGCACAGTCCAGCCTGGCTGCTAAAATTGCACAATGCGCAATCTTAGCTAGCAATGGTTGTAGGCTCAGTGACTGCATTGCGTAATTTTCTGGGCCAGCAGTCACTGTCCCTCAAAATTGCGCAATGCAAGACTGGAGGACAGTCACTGGGCAGAAATGCGCATTTCCTGAGAGGAAGACAGAGCCTTCCCTTTCAGGATTGTGCAATGTTGTCTTGGTGAGGCAGAGTCTGGGCCAAGGCTGCCCAGACCCGCCGACGGGCAACTGAAAGCGAATGTGAATGTGAATGCATGGCGATACTAAGTGTAAGCATAAGTGAATGATCGTGCATGCAAACGGTGAATGACAGATTCAGAAAACGGAACAACATGCATGTGGGTGAGGCGAGTCGTCAAATCAGCGACCGTTCATGAAAAACAGTTTCATGCATGCGACAACAGTGAGATGTTAACGAAAACTGAAACGGTGCTAGTACAAGCTAGTATGTATCAAAACGACAGCAAGTGCTCACTGAAATCAAGCAGACAACATTCATACGAAGCGAAACACAAAAAGCGCCAAAAATGCAACACAAGACATGGAAGGCGGTTGAGTTGAATGTGTCGATGATTCCTAGATGCAATGTGGGATGTTAGAGCTGCAAGGTTGATGTGAGGAATGAGCTCTGCAGTGTCTGATTCATGAGTTTTGATAAAATCAAAGATGTGACGCGCATGCCACAAATCTAGGAAGAGCGACACTTGGTGGGAGGTTTCCGAAATGATCCTTGCATGCAACCTCCAGCTGCTAAAAGTAGATCCCTGAATCAAGGGATGCCTTTGCATGTTGCCTTGGGAGAAGCAGCCCATGCATGCAAATCGGTTTTTCTTGGTCCCGGAGGGAACCGGTCAACTCAACTACACATGCAAGAGGCTGCTCAACTGCTGGGAGAAAATGTACATTTCTGGAAGGGAGTTGGGTTGGTTGCCCAAGAGATTTGCGCAATTTCTGGGCAGAGCAGCTGACTACTGCCCAGGATTGCGCAATTCCTGGGCTGAGCAGCCCTATTGGGAGGAATTGCGCAATTTTCTAGATGAAACCTGACTGGCAGATTTGCGCAATTCTGGAGCCCAGCAGGCTGCCAGAGAAAATTGTGCAATTTCTAGAGGGAAGGTTGGTTTCCCTCCAGAATTGCGCAATTTCTTGAGGGAGCTACTCAGCTTGTAGCTGGACCAAGTCCGGAGGAACAGCCTATGAAGGGAATGCATCAAGCTTTGATAGACAGGCTGTCTTTCTGCAAGAAAATCACTGAAGCTTGTGTACTTGACAAGGCAAGACATGCTGCTATGAAAGGTTGGTAGGGAGGCTCCAAAACGAAGCTAAGGCAAAATTTTGGAGGGTGGTTGTAGCTACTACAACATGGTACTATAAGGAGATGATCATAGCAAGTGACCTCGATGCTCTATGGTTCTACACAATGCTGCAACTTCAATAGAATGTTACAAAGGTTCAATTGTGTGATAGCAATAATAGTGCCATCTCAAGTTTATCAACAGTGTGTTACTCATAAGGATCAGATGTATAAGTCATAGTAACTTGGAAGGCAAGCTTCATATCATTACATCAAGGATCTCATCCGGAGAAAGCATCAATGCATATGCTTCAACCACTTTCAACATGATCAAGGTGAATATTTTATCTTCACATGTCGAGTAAGTATTTTCATTAATCAATTTGGTAAAAATGACTTCATGATTGCAAGGAGATCTATAGGTTGGATGGGTCATCAAAGGTCCTCACATGGAATAAGGAGGATTGTCATAATCCTCATAGATAAGAGAAGTCAGTGAACATATCAAGGAAAAAGGTCTCCTTCAAATTCATGGGAGGAAACTCTTAAGGTCCTCTCATCCCTATGTAGGAAGGAAGGAGACATAAAGAGAGATATGAAATGCTAGAAGATATACTCTCTGAAATGAAGTGAAGAAGGTCATATCACTTAGACTTGATTGAAGGTATCAAAGAATGAAGGAATACCTTCATGAGATCTCAATTGGGAGATCCGGGAGAGATGATAAGAAGATAATCATCATTGATCTAACTGATAAAGCAAGGTAACAAATGACAAGGAAGTTATCTCATTCGATAACTTGTGGTCTCTATGCTAGATAGAAAAAGACAAGTTGAGAGCAAGTTGAGAGCAAAAGTATTGAAGGTTAAAGGAATCAAACATTTGCAGAAAGGCAAGGGAAGTTTGGCCCTCAAACAAGACAGATCAGTGCTATGGAAAGATTATGGAAAGAAAGATCATATCACCGAAAAGATGGAGGTATCTGAAAAGGACCAAGGAAAGAGGGAGTAACAGATCTATACTATGTTTGAGATGGTCTCCTTCACAAAAGGGTCTCATCATAAGCTCATTAATCTTTTATGGATATGACCATGATAAATATAAGATGCATTACTGCATCATGGAAGCAGTGGAAGCAAGAGCTTATGACATCACCATGGGAATCATGAAGGACAAAAGGAACAAGATCCATGGAGGATATAGCTCTTGGGAACCTCATTGGACATTGAAGGAAAGATGTCATCCAAGACAAGGCTTATCATACATCAAGTCAAAAACAAAGAAAACATCTGCCAGATGGGGATATGCAAGATCCTCAAGATTCTCTGAAGGAATCCTCATCAGAGGATTCACTAATCTAGAGAGGAAGCAAGTGTTTCATCAGAAACTCCAACTTATGGAATTTATGGGATGATGGTGTGATGACATGAAGCAGATCAAGGGATTGAATATCTTTTCAATCAAGGAAGTTGTTGGAAGAAGCCTAGATGACCTAAAGGTAAAATGAGATATGTATGCTTGTGTTTAATATTATAATGTCATGTCGTATGGTTGCAGGTAACAAGGATCATTACTTCTATCTTGAGAAGCATGATCAAGAGAAAAAAAATCTCCTCCTCTGAAAGGATGTAGGAAGGCATAAGTCACACTAGATGAAATCAACATAATATGTCCTCATATGAAGTATGAGGTGGTTGACTACAATTAAGAAACTCTGATTGAAAGCTCTTGGGAAAGGAATGTGTGAGGAAGGAAGAGATCGTGAGATATGCAACCATGATGAAGGCAATCAACATCCAAAGGACCAAGAATATTTGACTAGGAAATCTCCCAAAAAAGATATGAAGACTCTGATGGAAGTCTGAGAAAGATGGAGACCCTTGACAATGGATATCTTTGGGAGATGTGTCAACATGTATGTAGGATGTTGATACCTACAGGAAGATGTCATGATAAAGAGCCATCTCATAAGGTACTATTTGATTTAATGTTATGTTTTGATTTCTTGAATAATATCTGGATGAATTCATGTAGGGCTACTAGAACAAGAGTTGTAAGTACAAGTACAACAAGCATTCATGTGGTGGATGGAAATCCCTGAAAGAAACATGATGAAGAAGTGGCCATATGACGAAGGTTCCATATATGTATCAAGAAGGCCACTTTCCATGAAGAAAGGAGTGACATGACGAACTAAGAAGGAAAGTGATGGATGGCTAAATCCCTACAAGGAAGAAGCTCGACTGAATTTCATGACATCAAGGAATGAAGTTGATCAAGCAGCTGAAGGACCCACGAAGAAGAAGTTGTTGATGAAAAGGAGAGTCCCTTGTTAAGAGGGATCTCTGACAGGTCCCTGATCAAGAGGGAGCTTGGATTGGGTCACCCCTGATTAAGAAGGAGTGACAATTGTGTTTTTCTATTTCATGTGTCATGCACTAGACCAGGACTAACAGCCGTAAGTCTTAGTGAAGGCCATGAAGAGAAATGTAGACACATGATGGATGTATCCTCCCTAATTGAGAGGGAGAGATAGACACAACATTATTGTCTTCACTTGAGAAGAAAGAATGGAGGATTGGGTAATCATCTGGCATCTGATGCTCTTTAAGGATGTGTAGGGCATCCAAGATAAGAGCAGGCAAGAGAACCGATATTCTTTGAGGGTTGGGAACCCAAGATAAGAATAGTCCTAGAAGGTCATACTCAGTGAACACCCGGATGGGTATATACCTTAAGAGACAATGATGAAGGTGTCTATAGTCATTGGTCTCACCGGCATTGTAGCTCATGGTCTCGTGGAGAGATGGAGTTGTTAGTCAAGACCTTGCAATGTGACAATGCTAGTTGATATGATGCTATACAAATGAGATTATCAATCTAATTCTTCTTACGAGAAATTCTTCAGATTGAGAATGACCAAGTACCATTATGAATACCTCCCTAGTTAAGAGGGAGTGTTGAAGAAAGGGTAACTAGGTTCGGTCTTCATAATGACATGATCTTTGTAAATGATGAAATAAAAATAAAATAAAAAATTTGTATGCCTTGCTGCATGGGTTTCATGAGCAAGAGGTTTATATATTAGTGGCTCCTATTGAGAGCCTTAGGATTTCTTATTGAGTCAAAGAGTCAAAGTCATGTATGAAGAGCTCTTCTTGAGCCTATGTTAAATGTATACAAGTCTATAGAAATGTCTAACAGCCCTCCAAAGACAAGCACAATCCCTCTTGAAGTCGGTCAGTGAATCGAAATAAAAGAAGTCATGTCGACTCACCTATGGAGACACACCCGTTCATCATGACACGTCGGCTTATTTATGGAGGACAAACTACTATAAATACCCAGCTAGGTTCTCTGCAAAATGTATAGAACAGAACTCAGATTCTCTGTGATTTTTGGATGGGTACAAGAAGTACAGGAGGATAGTTACAGGAAGAATTTTGGATGTCACTTCGGAGGTCTGTCTGCAAGCTCAGAAACTTCGTATGGGTACAATAGTTTAGTGTTTCGGATAAGCATCTATGTTTTCGGATGAGTACCACAATCTTGGCATATCTGTGATGATGAAGACTTCGGATGTGGAGAGAACACAATCACTATCTCAACATACTAGGCAGTCTCGACATACCTATGATGAACTCGGTACAGGGAGAAAAACTCAGTCACAGTCTCGGAATAGTTATGATGATGAGGATCTAAGTGGTCCAACAATAATACACTCTCGGCATACTCGACAGTCATAATCTCGGCATAATGTGAAGGTGAAGGTGCAGCAAGGTGCAATGATCTCAATGATGCAACAATGGTGACTTCAGTGTAACAGCAGTGATGACTTCAGTAGTAGCAGTGATGGCTTCAACAATGATGAAGAAGAGGATTGGTGTCTTGGCCTTGGAGTGGCCTAATAGGTCAAGGGTCATGGTCTTGGTATTCGTTAATTGGAATCTCTATAAGAAGAATTTTTGTGAGGGTTTTCCTCTCAAAGAGTGAGAGGTTTTGGCCCTGGTAGAAAGCCAACATCTTGTGTTCTTGTCTCTTTTGTTTTGGTAACTATTTGATGAATTGAGAAGGCACACTCTAATAATAACAAGCAAAGATTGTACTAAGAAGAAAAAGTTAAAATACCTCACAAATAGTTATCATCGCAAGAAGAATCTCATTAACTTAATTTGCCCTAGATTCTTCAACAGCTTTGTGAGTAAAGCATTACCTGGGAGGACATCTGACCAGCACCTTGTGTTGATGTCTAGGTCCCGAAGTAGGGAGGGTGGTGTTCATCATAGAGCTCTGACCTCAGATACACACCTAGATCCCTAGGTTGGTGGTTAGCAAGTAAGCGTAATGGTACCTAGAGAGGTTGAAAGCTTGATTCCACCTTAGTCCCACTTGGATAGATTTCATGGTCATGAATCTAGTCTGTGGCATTGCAGTGCCTAACCTATTGAGAGGCCAATGGATAGGTTTCCCTGGTCAGGAATCTAGTCCATGGCATTGCAGTGCCTAAACTCTCCATTGTTCATATAGTTTGAGATCTTCCATTATATTTGTATATTATGAATACCTCCCTAGTTAATAGAGAGTGTTGAAGAATGTAACTAGGTTCGGTCTTCATAAATGTATTTGAGTCAATATGTAATGTACTTGTCAAAAGAATAAAGAAAAGAAATTTTTATTATTGTATCAATGACTTATTAAAACATGGGTTTCATGCTTGGATCATCATTATATTAGTCAAAGTCCCCATTGTGGACTCTTAGAATTAATATTGAGTCAATAGAGTCATTATACAATTAAAGAGACCCTTCTTGGGCTTTGGAATCATGTAAAAATGTTTATTATTGAGTTAATATGATTCATGTAACCTCCACACCAAGTCGGCCTAAAGGACACCTATTCGACGTCACCTGGAGCCTATAAAAGTAAGGAGATCGAATTCATTTGGAGCATCTCATCTCAAACTAGTTCGATATCTCTCTAGAAGCCAAAAAAAGTGCGAAGTGGATCAAGGAAGCCAAAAGGAGTGTGAGTTGGGTCAAGGTCAAAGACAAGGAAGAAATCGAAGTTTTGGTGCTACTCTCTCTCTCTTTCATGCCCTAGTTTGGGAGATTGAAGTCTTCCAAGTGTTGCTGCTGCTAGTTACTACTTGATGACGTAAGTCGTTGCATAGTCGAAGTTGTTGGGGTGGAAGTGTTGTTGCAAAGGGGTCAAAGATCTGAAAGGGCTGACTTGGTGTGGAGGGAAGGTTTGGTCTATGTCTAGGTTGAAGAGTCTTAAAGAAAAACAATTGAAGGAAGAGAATTTTTTCCTGGGTTTTCCCCTGGCATAGTGTCTACATCTTGTGTCTTGTGTTATTGTGATAATCATATACACATAACATGGTAATTGCTTGATGAAAGATGAAATAAGAAAGAAGTAAAAGAAGCCAACATAACTCACAAGTATTTATCAAGAAAGAGAAATCAACCCCTAATCTACTTGCATTGATTTCTCAACAGATTGATCCTGACAGAGAGAGAGATTTGCATTTGTGATATCTTCCTTAGGATGCATGTTGTGACACCTATGAGTTAGTCAGGAAGATTGATCTTGAGAGAGAATGAAAATTACCTCCCTAGCTAAGAGGGAGTGTTGAAAAATTAGGTACTTGTGGTCGGTATTTTCATCATGTAAAGAAATTGAAAATTTGAATTTATAATTTGCCTTCAAAATATTTTAAAAATCGGCTTCATATTATTTTAGGTCAACTGGGCCCCCAAGAGGCACCCATTTGACCCCCTCCTCAAGTCTATAAATAAGAGACATTTGCTCCTCATTTGGATACATCGAATTGGTCTTGAGCATCTTTGATCCAACAAAATTGCAGGGAGGACCAAAATTTCAAGAGTTTGTTTTTTTTGTCATGGCATTTGATCATGATTTTTGGTTACATGTTTGACTATTATTCTTCTATTATTATTTATGATGTATTGATGAATCTGGAAACTCTCTCTCTCATAAGGAAGGATTTTTACTGAGTTTTCCCCTTGTGGGTTTTGCCCTAGTTGTGAGCCTAATTTTTGTATCTTGTTTCTCATGGTTTTTTAATGTTTCTACTGTCATTTTCTACTACTCTTTTATGCTTATGAATAATTTTTTAATAACTGTTTAAAGAATTAATTACATAATGCTAAAAATGATTTGACGTTGTGAAAACAAGGAAATTGTTCTAAGCAATGCCCTAGTTATAAAAAATCAATAGGGCATCCTTAACCAAGTTGTACCAAAGTACAAACCAAAATAGAAAGATGGTGTTAAAGGAGAAAATTGGAATTGAGAAACACCAAGATGTCTGAAACTAACATAGTTTCATCATACCTAACCAAGATCACTCAGATTAGAGATGACTTGGCAACAGGAGGTGAAACTATTGATAGTGAAGAATTGGTCAGATCAACCTTGAGTCGCTTTCCTCTGAAATGGGATGTTTTTGTTGATGGATCGTCGCACAGGAAAATCTACCCAGTTGGTGTTGATTTTTGGTAGCATCAGATGTGCTCTAGCCTTGAAATTTGGAGGAGAGGCTAAAGGCACATGTGATGCAGGAGCATCGGAACTGGCCAGCAATGTGGAAAATTGTCCACATGTTGTGGCTTGACAGGGTGAAATTCATTGCTGTGTGTTAAAATCCAGTTTGCTAAGGAGGTCGATTTCACAAATAATTAGTTATTATTGTAATAAGTGTGTCTATCTTATTGATAAGGTTTGTTATAACAGGTGTGTGTGAGCGCTAATAGATAGGAGTTTTATTTGTTAGAATTTTTGTGTGTGTTTTGTAGAGCGAAAGCTCAGAAGGAATAAAGGATGGTGTTTCTGTTGTAGATTCTGTGTTTTATGTCACTTTCAGCGCTATTGAGCTTGGTGATATCGAAAGACGTTAATACAGGAACCCGGAGTTGAGTTAAGTTCAGTTTTGAACTGAATCGGCGAGAAAGTCTGTATTGGCGTTGTGTAAACCGGCAGCAATCAAGGGAAGATATATCGTGTTAGTTGTAACGGTTCGGCGTAATTGACATCGGAGCGGAAGTAACAACATGTCCCATCCTATCGCAATAAAACCGGAGGTAAGATTACATTCAGTTTGAAATAAATGCAGTTCCAAAATTATCGCATCGGCGATGTAATTTCTACCAGGGATGAATGACATGTCACTGGAGTGAATCGGCGATCCCAAATGGTGCGTGCATTGGTGTTATCGACAGAAAAAATCATGGGTGAGTCGTGACAACGAGATATCACGTCCAAGATCAGTAAAAAAGGGAAAGAACGCAGATCTCTTATGATATATAGAAATTTCCCAGGTTGCAATTGGTTTCAAGGTCACGTCAAAAATTTCTAGGCGTGGATATATGGTATAAGCGCGTGTTAACGCAGAGGAATAAAAGGGCGGGTTGTTATTTGTCAATTGTTGTATATGGGCACCATATGTATGCCGCAAATATTTTTCGTTTAAGCAATGGTCTGTCCCTGTATATGGTCACTATATGTATGCCGCACATGTCTTTTTTCGTTTAAGCAATGGTCTGTCCCTGTATATGGTCACCATATGTATGCCGCACATTTTTTTTGTTTAAACAATGGTTTGTCTCTGTATATGGTTTTTAAAGAACTGTATGGCTACGCCCTGTATGAAATAAGAGAGGAGTTTAGTTCCTGTGTCTTGGTTTGAACAGGATTGCTATTTCGGCATTCTGGCATTTTAGAAGCCAACACGATTTATTTGTTTTGTATACTGACAGCCATTGCTTGAAAAAAAAAAAGAGTGCGATCGGAGTTCAGGGTCATCAACATGATATCTCCAAATAAGGATAAGGAGTTTTTAAAATAATTAATATTTTTAATGGGCTCTTAATTCTAAACTTAGGAAAATAAAAATATTAATGGGTATTAATAAAGATAAGGATGAGAAGCTTCTAAGAGACGAGGATCAAGTCCGTTTTAATCTTATCCGTTGATTAGGGACTTAATCTCGACCATTGGTTCATCAACAGAAAAAGTATAAGAGAAGACTTGAGGGTCATTTGGAGACACACCGATAGATACTCAGTATCTCAAGGAAATTCGATTCTCAAGAGATCAATTTCAGAGGGAGTTGCATAGTGGAGGAAGAGGAGGGTTTCAGCAACAGGCAGTGATCAAGGAGGAGGTGACACAGGTTCAGTGGAAGACAACACAGAAAGAGAGACGCAGTGTAGAGGGAGACGCAAGGCCTATGCAGGCTGATGCAGAGGGACGCAGAGCCACTCAGAGCCACGCTGGGTCAATTAGAGTGATGCAGGGGTGATGCGGAAATGGGAGCAGGGTCTCCAAAGTGTCAGATGGTCTCAGAGGGAAAGTCTTAGGTGTTTTCTTTCAGTTTCTCTGTAAAATCATTTCTTGTAAAAGCAATTGTTGCTAAAGATTAATAGAGTCCTCATTTGCTGCACCGGTTTTTCCCGCATTGGGTTTTTTCGGGGACAATTGTCCAAAAATAACTGTGTCGATGTGATTGATTCTTGTGCATGTATTTCTTTTCTCTAAGTAATTGTGTGATAACTGCAGTAGAATTTATTTTAATATTTGTTGAAGGAATTTCGTAAATAACTTATTGAAAATAATAAGTAGGTGAAATAAATCAATTGCTGCAGTGATAGAATTGAAGTTTAGAAATTTTCACATGGTATCAGAGCATAGATCCGACAACAGGAAAGGAAAATCGATTATGGGTCAAGAGCATGACGCAGAGGCATCTACTCAAGGGGACTCGCGCAGATTTCCAGAAGAATGCACAAGGGATGAATATTCGATGTTAGTTTCCAGATTGGAAGAAGAAGTTGCTTGCCTTGCAAGCTCTGCCCTCCTCGGAGATTTGGTACATACACAGTGGAGCTTCCTGGCATATGACAGGAATCAGAAAATGTTTTTCAGATTATCAGGAAGAAAGAATGAATTTTCAGATCACCATAGGGAATAAGGCAAAGTGTACTCCAGTAGGAAGAGGTACCATAGTGTTTCAAACCGAAGCAGGAGACTTCATCGATGACCATTCCAGAAAGACTTGGATCTACTTTCTGGAAAACCAAGGATGAGATTTTCGGTCGATTCAAAGAGTTCAAGGCTATAGTGGAGAATCTGACAGGAAAGAAGATAAAAGTGTTGCGCTCGGACAATGGTGAAGAGTATGTTGACAAGGACTTCACCGATTTTTGTGCTAAGGAAGGCATCAGAAGGGAGTGGACAACTCCCTACAATCTGGAACAGAATGGAGTAGCAGAAAGGAAAAACGGGACTATTGTGGAAGCAGCTAGGGCAATGTTGTACGATCAGGATATACCTAAATTCCTGTGGGCAGAAGCATGCAGCACGACAATTTAAATCCAAAACAAGACACCTCACAGGGCATTGGGAAAAATCACTCTGGAGAAGGTCTTCACTGGGAAGACACCTGAAGTCAGTCATTTCAGGATATTGGGGAGTTTAGCATATGGCCGTATACCTCAAGAGAAGAGAAAGAAGTTAGATCAAACAGTTGAGAAAGGATATCTTGTGGGATATAGCGAGAATTCTAAGGCATATAGAGTCTATCTTCCAGGGAGTAGGAAGGTAGTAGTTTAGCGGGATGTAAAGTTCATGGAGGATAGAGCTTTCATAAAATCTCGAGAAATGCCTTCCGAGGAGCATTCGAAAGACGAGCCATTGGTCAGACCACTTCAACCAGAAGAAACCAATACCAGAAGTCAACCTGAAGACAAGGCTTCAGAACAGGAGGAATGTCAAGAAGAAGAGGAGTTGATAGATGTACCTACTACTAGTGGAAGAACGAGCCGGGAACTCCGACAAATTCTACGGGATGCAGAAGACTTCATTGGTGCACCCAGGAATAGTAAAAGGGAGAGAAGACAAACAGACAGGTACCAAGCCTTAGTAGCTCAGGTTGGGGAACCTTCTAGTTTTCAGAAGGCCGTTTAGCATCAAGTATAGGTAGATGCTATGGTGGAGGAATACAGCTCTATAATGGTCAATGACATCTAGGAAGTGGTACCTAGGCCTCAGGACAGATCAGTGGTAGGTTCGAGATGGATCTAGAAGGCCAAATATGTTGCAGACGGCAATGTCGAGAAATACAAAGCCAGGTTTGTGGCTAAGGGGTATGCTCAGAAGGAAGGGAGAGACTTCGAAGAAACCTTCGCCCCGGTAGCCAGGTATACTTCTATCAAGACCATGATATCTCTCACAGCGCAGATGGGGTGGGAGATTCATCAGATGGATGTCAAGACAGCATTCTTGAACGGGGTAATAGAAGAGAAAGTATACATCGAACAACCAGAAGGATTTGAGACATATGAGAAGAAATCACATGTATGCAGATTAAAGAAAGCCTTGTATGGGCTAAAACAGGCACCTAGGCCATGGTATAGTCGAATTGATGGCTACTTGCAGAAGATGGGGTTCATCAAGAGTGACGTAGACCCTAATCTCTACTATTTGGTTGTAGAGAATGAGCCTCTAATCCTAGTGTTATATGTGGATGATCTCTTCCTGACAGGATCATCCAAGCTCATCAAAGACTGCAAGAAGAACTGATCCAGGTGGATGTTGGTGGCCACCCACTATCCCATTTGGACCCCCACAACTGTCTCTTTCAGCTTTTTCAATTTCCTAAATTGTAGCACAGTTTACTATTTTTAGCAATTTTTCAAAGCCTGAACTTCCAGAGCCGTTTTGAGGCCCTAAACGACGTTTTTTTGGGAATCTGGGGCAACATGGGTCCATGGACCGATGTTGCCTCCCAAAGTGGTAGTACTCGGATAAATCTTTCTAACGAGCTATTGTACGCGTCAAACGGAGATTGTATGCCAAAGTTACGACCCCGGGAAATTGATGTACCAATTTACCCAAACGGGGCCCACAATTTGGCGTTTCATATTCTAGGGTTAGGTTTCGGGATGTGAAGGGTTTTCCATTGTTCCTCAACAATAAATAGCCCTTCGAGCCTCATTGTAACACATTTTTAGAACAGTTCAGAGGCATGTAGCCACAACATCTCTTCTCAGAGATAAGCTACCATCGCCCTAGCTGGTTTATTTCCATTTCTGGTTGTGAGCATATTTCAGTATTTTCCATTAATGAAATGAAGTATTATTTCCGTTGCATCTTTGTGTATATGGTTATCTCTGTAATTTGTTGCGTTCCTGTTTAAATCCGGATCAGTGGTATCAGAGCGGTCTGCTTTTTCTCTGTTTTTCTTTGCATGTCCCCAACGAGGTCGGGATATAAGGAGTTAGGGCTTGAACTGGTCGAACCTTTGTGAGACCAGCCTCGCAGATCCCGATGGCCTCCTATGGCGAATGAGAAGAAAGACGAGGGGGCAGGAGATCCTATCAAAATCTTGCTCGAAGAAGCCCTCGAGCGACAAAGGAACGCGATGATGGATAGTTTTGCCCAAATCCTTCAACGACTACCCAGAGGCGACGCATCGGCTTCCAACAGCGACTCTGGAAACGCCACACTGTTTAAGGTACAAGTTAATTTTGAAATCCCCATCTTCGAGGGTCAAATAGATGCAGATGCCGTAGATAAATGGTTAAATCTGCTAGATGGGTATTTTTCTGTTCACGAATTTTCAAGTCGGGAAAAGATTGTTTTCGCTCTTCTCAAAGCAGCCCCCCACGTTAAGGACTGGTGGGAAACCTACTGCGAGCAGAAGCATGAAAGTACAGGCTCACTATTTTCAGCGGCACCCACTTGGAATGACTTCCGGGATGCCATCAAGGAGCAGTACTACCCTGTCGGAAGCTATGAGGACAAATACATCAAATGGACCACACTGCGACAGGGACGAGACCAAGATGTGTGGGAGTTCACAAACATTTTTCATACCCTTCGAACACAGTTGGGTATCAAAGATTCTGAGCTGCATCTGGTACTCAAATACCGCAACTGCCTGCACAGATACATCCAGGAAGAGATGGTGTTCTTGAACATCTCCTCACTCGGCACAGCATACCGATATGCTGTCAAAATCGAGCAAAAGTTCAAACAGAAGAAGCGAGACTTTGGATCTGCAAATCCGAAGCCCAAAGGACAAAGCCAAGGCGAGGTGACCCAAGACAACCCGTCGAAGCCGCAAGAAAAGAACAATACTACGAAGCCGAAGAAAGACACAGGAAAGTGGTGTGAGTTCCACAAGAGTCCCACTCATAACACAAGTGAGTGTCGGACCAAGCAGTCGCTAGTGGCCGAGTTAAAGGCTTCCGAATCAGATGCATGTTATGACCCTGAGCCAGAACCTGACAAGGGGAATGGCAAAGGGAAGCAGATCATTGATGCGGATCCCAGCGCCACTGTTGCCACTGCCAAGATCCAGAAGAATGACCCTGCAGATCCAGAAGAGGGGGAGCGTCTTTTCCACTCACAGATGTGGGTGAAGGGTTCGCCACTGCAATTCATTGTTGACATTGGCAGCCAAAAGAACCTCATTTCAGCAGAGGTCGTGAAGCGGTTGGGCACCGACTACACCACACCCACAGCCATACAGTATCGGGTGGCTTCATGAAGGACGAGATCTCAAAGTTCGCCAGCAGTGCCGCCTTCCCTACAGCATTAAGCCCTTCACAAACGAGGTATTGTGTGATGTTACACCTCTGGATGTTTGTGATGTATTATTAGGCCAGCCATACTTGTGGAGGCGACATGTTGTGTATGGGTCCAGCCTCGTGCTGTCATTATTTCTTTGAATAATTCATTATACAGGATACCGGAGGTAGCCCCACCTACCGCCACATCTTTGATCACTACTAAGAAAGGCAGCAAGCTCATCTCCCAGACTAGGAAATTCATCTGTCTGGTTCACTCCCAAAGTAAGGGGAAGATCCTTGCTACATCCATGACCCCTGCAAAGCGTTCCTCCACGCAGCAGCAGCAGCGGGATACGGTCATGACAGAACACAGGAACAACTTCTCCTCACCCACAGGGGTACCACATAAGTTTCAGGTGGGAAACAAAGTTTGGTTACATCTGCAGAAAGAACGCCTTACAAGAGCCCATCAAAAGCTCCGACCACTCCGACATGGTCCTTACACCAGTACCAAGGCTACGGGAAACAATGTTTTGAAGCACAGCATTCCTCCATTCCTTCGCTTGCACCTAGTGTTCAATGTGGACCATCGCCGACCATGCTTCCCACCATTCTTGGTCACAACAGAGATTGCAGAACAGCTCACCAGAGACCCAGCTCAGCAGAAGCTTCCTCATCTCAGGGAGGAACTCAACGCAATGGGGACCATTGCTTCCTAAGGGGGGAGGAATGATCCAGGTGGATGTTGGTGGCCACCCACTATCCCATTTGGACCCCCACAACTGTCTCTTTCAGCTTTTTCAATTTCCTAAATTGTAGCACAGTTTACTATTTTTAGCAATTTTTTAGGTACTGAACTTCCGGAGCCGTTTTGAGGCCCTAAACGATGTTTTTTTGGGAATCTAGGGCAACATAGGTCCATGGATCGATGTTGCCTCCCAAAGTGGTAGTACTCGGATAGATCTTTCTAACGAGCTATCGTACGCGTCAAATGGAGATCGTATGCCAAAGTTACGACCCCGAGAAATTGATGTACCAATTTACCCAAACGGGGCCCACAATTTGGCGTTTCATCTTCTAGGGTTAGGTTTTGGGATGTGAAGGGCTTTCCATTGTTCCTCAACAATAAATAGGCCTTCGAGCCTCATTGTAACACAGTTTTAGAACAGTTCAGAGGCATGTAGCCACCACATCTCTTCTCAGAGATAAGCTACCATCACCCTAGCTGGTTTATTTCCATTTCTGGTTGTAAGCATATTTCAGTATTTTCCATTAATGAAATGAAGTATTATTTCCGCTGCATCTTTGTGTATATGGTTATCTCTGTAATTTGTTGCGTCCCTGTTTAAATCCGAATCAGTGGTATCAGAGCGGTCTGCTTTTTCTCTGTTTTTCTTTGCATGTCCCCAACGAGGTCGGGATATAAGGAGTTAGGGCTTAAACTGGTCGAACCTTTGCGAGACAAGCCTTGCAGATCCCGATGGCCTCCTATGGCGGATGAGAAGAAAGACGAGGGGGCAGGAGATCCTATCAAAATCTTGCTTGAAGAAGCCCTCGAGCGACAACGGAACGCGATGATGGACAGTTTTGCCCAAATCCTTCAGCGGCTACCCAAAGGCGACGCATCGGCTTCCAACAGCGACTCTGGAAACGCCACACCGTTTAAGGTACAAGTTAATTTTGAAATCCCCATCTTCGAGGGTCAAATAGACGCAGATGCCATAGATAAATGGTTAAATCTGCTAGATGGGTATTTTTCTGTTCACGAATTTTCAAGTCGGGAAAAGATTGTTTTCGCTCTTCTCAAAGTAGCCCCCCACGTCAAGGACTGGTGGGAAACCTACTGCGAGCAGAAGGATGAAAGTGCAGGCTCACTATTTTCAGCCGCACCCACTTGGAATGACTTCTGGAATGCCACCAAGGAGCAGTACTACCCTGTCGGAAGCTATGAGGACAAATACATCAAATGGACCACACTGCGACAGGGACGAGACCAAGATGTGCCGGAGTTCACAAACATTTTTCATACCCTTCGCACACAGTTGGGTATCAAAGATTCTGAGCTGCATCTGGTACTCAAATACCGCGGCTGCCTGCACAGATACATCCAGGAAGAGATGGTGTTCTTGAACATCTCCTCACTCGGCACAGCATACTGATATGCTGTCAAAATCGAGCAAAAGTTCAAACAAAAGAAGCGAGACTTTGGATCTGCAAATCCGAAGCCCAAAGGACAAAGCCAAGGCGGGGTGACCCAAGACAACCCGTCGAAGCCGCAAGAAAAGAACAATACCACGAAGCCGAAGAAGGACACATGAAAGTGGTGTGAGTTCCACAAGAGTCCCACTCATAACACAAGTGAGTGTCGGACCAAGCAGTCGCTAGTGGCCGAGTTAAAGGCTTCCGAATCAGATGCATGTTCTGACCCTGAGCCAGAACCTGACAAGGGGAATGGCAAAGGGAAGCAGATCATTGATGCGGATCCCAGCGCCACTGTTGCCACTGCCAAGATCCAGAAGAATGACCCTGCAGATCCAGAAGAGGGGGAGCGTCTTTTCCACTCACAGATGTGGGTGAAGGGTTCGCCACTGCAATTCATTGTTGACAGTGGCAGCCAAAAGAACCTCATTTCAGCAGAGGTCGTGAAGCGGTTGGGCCTACCGACTACACCACACCCACAGCCGTACAGTATCGGGTGGCTTCATGAAGGACGAGATCTCAAAGTTCGCCAGCAGTGCCGCCTTCCCTACAGCATCAAGCCCTTCACAGACGAGGTATTGTGTGATGTTACACCTCTGGATGTTTGTGATGTATTATTAGGCCAGCCATACTTGTGGAGGCGACATGCTGTGTATGAGTCCAGCCTCGTGCTGTCATTATTTCTTTGAATAATTCATTATACAGGATACCGGAGGTAGCCCCACCTACCGCCACATCTTTGATCACTACTAAGAAAGGCAGCAAGCTCATCTCCCAGACTAGGAAATTCATCTGTCTGGTTCACTCCCAAAGTAAGGGGAAGATCGTTGCTACATCTATGACCCCTCCAAAGCGTTCCTCCACGCAGCAGCAGCAAAGGGATACGGTCATGACAGAACACAGGAACAACTTCTCCTCACCCACAGGGGTACCACATAAGTTTCAGGTGGGCAACAAAGTTTGGTTACATCTGCAGAAAGAACGCCTTACAAGAGCCCATCAGAAGCTCTGACCACTCCGACATGGTCCTTACACCAGTACCAAGGCTACGGGAAACAATGCTTTGAAGCACAGCATTCCTCCATTCCTTCGCTTGCACCCAGTGTTCAACGTGGACCATCGCCGACCATGCTTCCCACCATTCCTGATCACAACAAAGATTGCAGAACAGCTCACCAGAGACCCAGCTCAGCAGAAGCTTCCTCATCTCAGGGAGGAACTCAACGCAATGGGGACCATTGCTTCCTAAGGGGGGAGGAATGATCCAGGTGGATGTTGGTGGCCACCCACTATCCCATTTGGACCCCCACAACTGTCTCTTTCAACTTTTTCAATTTCCTAAATTGTAGCACAGTTTACTATTTTTAGCAGTTTTACAGGTCCTAAACTTCCGGAGCCGTTTTGAGGCCCTAAACGACGTTTTTTTGGGAATCTGGGGCAACATGGGTCCATGGACTGATGTTGCCTCCCAAAGTGGTAGTACTCGGATAGATCTTTCTAACGAGCTATCGTACGCGTCAAATGGAGATCGTATGCCAAAGTTACGACCCCGAGAAATTGATGTACCAATTTACCCAAACGGGGCCCACAATTTGGTGTTTCATCTTCTAGGGTTAGGTTTCGAGATGTGAAGGGTTTTCCATTGTTCCTCAACAATAAATAGGCCTTCGAGCCTCATTGTAACACAGTTTTAGAACAGTTCAGAGGCATGTAGCGACCACATCTCTTCTCAGAGATAAGCTACCATCGCCCTAGCTGGTTTATTTCCATTTCTGGTTGTAAGCATATTTCAGTGTTTTCCATTAATGAAATGAAGTATTATTTCCGCTACATATTTGTGTATATGGTTATCTTTGTAGTTTGTTGCGTTCCTGTTTAAATCCGGATCAAGAACCTAGCCACAAAATTCGACATGAAGGATTCGAGACAGACGCATTATTTTCTAGGGTTGGAAGTTTGGCAGCAGAAGGGTGAGATCTTCCTGGGACAAGGGAGATATGCTACAGAAATCTTGAAGAGATTCAGGATGCACAACTATAGACCTATGGCTACTCCAATGATCACCAACTAGAAGAAGATTGATGCATCATAAGATAAATATGTTAATCCCACCTTGTACAGACAGCTGATAGGATCCCTGATGTATCTGGTCAATACCAGGCCAGACATTTGTTACGCTGCCAACACCCTCAGTCAGTTCATGGTAGAACCTAAGAGGGCACATTGGGCAGCAGCCAAACATGTCCTCAGGTATATACAAGGAAAAATCGAGAATGTACTATTGTACACCAGAGGCAATGACATCAGGGTGAGTGGGTTCACTGACGCAGATTGGGCTGGAAGTTTAGTAGATCGGAAAAGTACAATTGGGTATTGTTTCAACATTGGATCAGGAATGACCTCCTGGTGCAATAGGAAACAAAAATCCGCAGCTTTGAGCTCAGCTGAAGTAGAATATATGGCAGTTAGCAGTGAGCACAGCTTCACGCAAAGCCATATGGCTTAGGAAATTGCTTGTGAATCTATTCACGAGAAGGATGGAAGCAACTAGGATCATGTGTGATAATCAGAGTTGCATCAAGCTCTCTGAGAATCCAGTATTTCATGATCGATCGAAGCATATTGATATCAGGTGTCACTTTGTCAGAGGCTGTGTCCAATGAGGCGCAGTATACTTGAGGTACACTCCTACAAGAAAACAGGTGGCAGACATCCTCACCAAGGCTCTAGGAAGAACAAAGTTTGTTCATTTCAGGGAGAAGATGGGGATGGTAAAGAATCCATTTCAATAATGGATAAGTATTAGAAGTTGTAGTGCAGCAGTTAGCAGTGGCAGTGCTATGGGCAACATGATGCAACAGGTTGAGAGGGAGCTGCAGTACAGGAGCAGCAGTGGCAGTGGTAGTGTCATGGGCAGTAGTACAGGAAGCAGCAGTGCAGGGGATGTGAGGCAGCAAGCCAAGCATCAACACAGGTACCGATGCGGAAGATTAGTGTGATGTTTCTATAGTGAAACATTGCTAGAGCACATTCCTCGCTAAGAGGGAGTGTTGATTTTTGGTAGCATCGGATGTGCTCTAGCCTTGAAATTTGGAGGAGAGGCTAAGGCACATGAGATCTCCAAGACCCAGAAATCATTTTGAGAAATTCCATCCGGATAAGGAGTTATTAAAATAATTAATATTTTTAATGGGTTCCTAAGTCTAAACTTGGGAAAATAAAAATATTAATGGGTATTAATAAAGATAAAGATGAGAAGCTTCTTGAGACAAGGATCAAATCGGTTTTAATCTTAGCCGTTGATTAGGGACTTAATCTCGGTCATTGATTCATCAACAGGAAAAGTATAAGATAAGACTTGAGAGTCGTTTGGAGACACACCGACAGATACTCAGTATTTCAAGGAAATTCGACTCTCAAGGAAGAGGAGATCGATTTCAGAGGGAGTTGCAGGTTGGAGGAAGAGGAGGGTTTCAGCAGCAAGCAATGATCAAGGAGGAGGTGACGCATGGTCAGTGGAAGACAACGCAAAAAGAGAGACACAGTCCAAAGGAGAGACGCAGGGCCTACGCAAGTTGACATAGAGGGACGCAGAGCCACTTAGAGCCACGCTGGGTCAATCAGAGTGATGCAGGGGTGACGCAGAAGTGGGAGCAGGGTCTCCAAAGTGTCAGATGGTATCAGAGGGAAAGTCTCGGGGGTTTTCTTTCAGTTTCTCTGTAAAATCATTTCTTGTAAAAGCAATTGTTGTTGAAGATTAATAAGGCCCTCATCTGCTACACCGATTTTCCCGCATTGGGTTTTTCCGAGGACAATTGTCTAAAAATAACTATGTCGATGTGATTGATTCTTGTGCATGTATTTCTTTTCTCTAGGTAATTGTGTGATAACTGCAGTAGAATTTATTTTAATATTTGTTGAACGAATTTCGTAAATAACTTATTGAAAATAATAAGTAGGTGAAATAAATCAATTGCTGCAGTAATAGAATTTCAGTTTAGAAATTTTCACAGTTGGGATAGATTGCAGGATGATTTCGAAAAAGAAGAGACAAGGAGACATTCCAAAACTACATGCCAACATGATGATAAGGATGATGAGGAGAATTTTGCTCTTACTATAAAGGGAAAAAGTAAAGTAAAGGGAAGTGGGGGATCTGCTTCCATGAAGGATATGAGCAAAGTGAAGTGCTTTGCGTGTCACAACACTGGTCACTATGCGAGCCAGTGTCCATACAAGAAAAAGAAGAAGGAGAAAGATCAGGTGGCTACATCAACATCAACTAAGATTGATGACTTTACAGAGAAATTTGAGAAGAAATTTTCTCTAGTTGCTTATGTTTCTAATAGTAGTATTGTTGTGTATGAGGACAATGGGTTATGGCTAGTGGACAGTAGAGCATCTAATCACATGACAGGGATGAGGTCAGTGTTCCGCAATGTTTCATAGACAGTGGAACAGATATTTTTCTGTAAGTTGTAGATGAATTACACATTGAATGTATATATATGTATATATATATATATATATATATAATATTCAGTGTTCGATGATGATCTTTACAAGGCTAGGGTGGTTCTCCTTTATAGGAGTTGACTGGCCATGAGCCTAAAAAGACACGTCTTTTGGACTAATGTCTATTCAAAACTAATTGAGTATCTTATCTTAATTTAATTTATTTACTAATTTATTCATTAATTAATATTTATTTATTTATTGTCATAATATTTATTATATATATATATATATATATATATATATATATATATATATATTGAGTTATGAATTTTTAATTCATAACATTGCCTCTCCCTTAAAAATGCTTTGTCCTCGAAGCATAGGTAATGTTGGGTGTTGCTGAAGAAAACGTTTTGTCTCCCATGATGAGTCTTCCTCTGGTAGTTTCTTCCATTTGATGAGGGACTCCTTAATAGTCTTGGATCGTAATACCTTCTCTCTGGTAGCGAGTATACCTTCTGGTTTTAAGATGATTCTTCCTTCTTCATTAGTCTCGAGTATCTCTGTTTGAGCTACTTTATTTTGCCCCGGTACCTTTTGAGACTTGATACATGGAACGTGTTGTGGATCCAACAGTTGTCTGGTAGCTTCAGTCCATAAGCCATGCTACTTTTTTATTTTATTTGGTATGGTCCATAATATTCAGGCGATAACTTATTTTTCCCTCCTTGTTTTAATGATAATAGATTATAACGTTGAAGCCTAACAAAGAGCCAATTTCCTTTCTTCGAACTCTCTTTTTGTGTGATGTTGGTCGGCTTGTTGTTTCATTCTATTATGTGCCACTATTAGATTTTCTTTTAACAAGTTAATAATTCTTTGGTTTTCTTCTAAGTGGTCTTTTACTGCTTGTACTTTAGAATCGAGTAGTGCAAAATCTTTCCACCTAGGTAGTTCATAGCCATATAGGGCTTGGAAAGGCATCATCTTAGCTGAAGTATGATAGGTGGTATTATACCACCACTCTACCAGGTGTAGCCACTGGGTCCATCTGTTTTGTTTGTCGGTCACGAAACAACGAAAATATGTTTCGAACCATTTATTTACGAGTTCAGTTTGACCATTTGTCTGGGGGTGATAGGCTGAACTCATGTTGAGAGATATTCCTGCTTGGTGGCAGAAATCCTTCCAAAAATTGCCCTTAAATTTTGCGTCTCTATCACTGACAATGACCTTGGGAAAACCACATAGTTTGTAAATGTTTTTAAAAAACACATCCGCAATTTACTTAGTTGTGTCAGCGTTTTTTATTACCATGAAATGGGCATATTTAGTGAGTCTGTCAACTACGACAAATATCTTGTCCTTACCATCAAACATAGGTAGTCCTTCAATGAAATCCATCAAAATTTCCTCCCACTTTTGATTTGGAATATGTAATGGGTGTAGTAAACTAGGGGTTGGGATATTTTCATTCTTATTTCTCTAACATCACATTCCGCGACATATTTTTGGATCTCCTTACCCATACCCTTCCAATAGAATGATTGTCAAATGTTGTAGTAAGTTTTGAAGAATCTGACATGCCCAACTGCAGGAGAACTGTGAGATTCCTTTAGATTTTCATTCTAAATTTGGATGTTAGGGTTAGGTAAATTCTACCTTTGTACCATGGTATGTCATTCTTCCATTCAAAATTGACATATTGACTGATGTCTTCAATCATAGAGCCATAGTTCAAATCCTTGGCATACTCAGCTCGTATTTCGTTTAACCACTCGAGAACAACTACCAAGGCGGTGCATGTTGTGTTGTCATCATCCTTATGTGAGAGTGCATCAACTACAACATTTTCCTTTCCTTTTTTGTGCAGTATTTCTAAGTCGAATGCTGAAAGTTTCTCCATCCAATTTTGTTGTTATGTTGACAATGATTTTTGTTGAAGTAGAAATTGAAGACTATTGTGATCAGTTCGGATTGAGAACTTACTTCCAAGCAGGTACTGTCGCCATTTTGTTAAAGCATGTATGATGGCAAGCATCTCCTTTTGGTAAGTTGATTTCAAGCCTTCCCATTTGTTAAGTTTCCTACTCTCAAATACTATAGGGTGGTTGTCTTGCATTAATACTGCTCCAATTCCGAACCCTGAAGCATCACATTCGACTACGAATGGTTTGGAGAAGTCTAGAGTTGCCAGTACCGGTGTGGTTGACATCACTTCTTTTAGATTCTCGAAGCATTCGTCTGCCTGGTTATTCCATTGAAAAGCGTTCTTTTTTAACAAGTTGGTCAAGGGTGTCGTCAAATGTGCATAGTTTTTTATGAACCTTCTGTAATACCCAGTTAGACCTAGAAATCCTCTTAGTTTTGATACATTCTTGGGTTTGGGCCATTCTTTGATTGCTTTGATTTTGTTGGGGCCCACTTTGACTCCTTCCCTGGATATAACTTGTCCTAGGTATTCAAATTCCTTTTGCCCAAAGGTACATTTTGATAACTTGGCAACAAATTGATTCTTCTCTTCTCTAATACGGACAGTACTTCCTCTAGATGCTTGAGGTGATCCTTCCATGTCTTACTGTAAACGAGAATATCGTCGAAAAAGACTAACACAAATTTTTGCAAGTATGGGTGGAAAAGTTCATTCATGGTTGCTTGGAAGGTGGTTGGCGCATTTGTTAACCCAAATGGCATAACCTTAAACTCATAGTAACCTAATCTCAAATCCAATTTTGAGAAATATTTTGCGCCATGGAGTTCGTCCAGCGACTCATCAATGAATGGAATCGGAAATTTGTGTTTAATAGTAATTTTGTTTAAACCTTTGTAATCTATACAGAGCCGGAAAGATCCTTCTTTTTTACCAATACCACTGGTGCAGTGTATGGACTTCTACTTTTCTTAATGACTCCATGCTTTAGTAGATCTTGTATTAATCGTTCTAATTCTATTTTATGATGATGGGGGTAGCGATACGGCTTTACATTTACTGGTGTTGAATCTGGTTTGACTTCAATGATATGTTCAATTTTCCTTTCAAGGGGCAAATCTTGAAAATCCTTCTCATATTTCTAGATTAGGGAGGAAACTTCTGACTGTTGGTGAACCCCTTCCATTGATAATAACTCTAACTGTTGACATTGTGCAATGAATACTAGGGCTCCCTTGCGAATAAGCTTTTTCATTTGTTGAGCATAAATGACTTGGGTAGGTGGGGCTTGGAACCCGAACAAATTATATTTCCTTCCATCCATTTTGAACTTAATGCACTGTTTTTGGTGATTTGAAGAATACTTTCGTAGTGTTTGCAACCATTGTACTCCTATGACGACGTCTACTCCTCCTAAAGGGATTGTATAAAAACTGGACTCCATTTCGTATTCATTCAGTTGCATTTTAACTTTATGGCACTTTCCTACTCCATCTATTCGTTTTCCATCTGCCACCATAACTTTTAAATCTACTACGGGATAGGCAAAAATGTTCAGTCTTTTGGCAACATTGACATCTATAAAGTTGTGCATACTTCCTGAATCTATTAAAATGATAATGTTTTGTTTCTTGTTATGTCCTTTAAGCTTCAATGTTTGTGATTGAGCTATCCCTGTGATGGTTGCGAGAGAAATTTGTGGCATATCTTCTTTTGGGTCTGGATTAGGGGTCTCGTTTTCTTCATTGTTCTCTTCGTCAGAGCTATCTTTTGAAGATTCTTCTTCTTGTTCTGATTTGCAATTATATAGTTTTTGTGTAGCGCATCTGTGCCCTAGGGAATATTTGTCTCTGCGTTTCCAATACTTGCCATCCCTTTTTCTTTCAACATTAGATTGTTGTTTTCCTCCATTGCGCATTGGTGGTGGAATGTACTTACCAGTGTTTTCTAAAGACAGTTTACTTAACTTTACCTTTGAGTAGTTTGATTTTTCACTATTGGCATATGGCGCTTTATGGAATTTATATTTCCGCTCAATAATTATTGCTACATGTCTAGCTTCTTCAATGGATTGGGGTTTATATAGTTTTAATTCTTCCCGAATATAGTCCTTAAGGCCACAACAATACATTTTTAGCAGCTATTCGTCTCAGATACCCCTTTGCCTTATAGCTAAATTGCTAATACTTCCCACTCGAGGGTGTATTCGCTTACCGATCCTTTCTATTTGAGGTGAACGAATTTTTCGTAAATATCGTCTTCTTCTTCATCAGGAAACTTTTTTAGCGGGACATTTTTAAAATTCTCCCAATTGAACGAGCAAGCTGTACATTTGTTGGACCACCATAGGAACCAATCATATGCTTCTGCTTCCAGGTAGTTGGATGTGGTCATGACCTTTTCTTGTTCACCTATTGGCAGGTTTGCTCCGAAAATGCGTCCATTTTATTTATCCATACAATGGCGCCTTTATGGTCCTTACCATTGTACTTAGGTAATTCTCTTTTAATTGTAAGGTAGTCTCAATCGGGAAACTTTGTATGGTACTGACCTCCTTCAAACTGTATCTGCGGTACTCGTGGATTTTCGTGCATCAACAGAAAATCATGACTTGGAAAATTCCACTTTCCGGAGTCTTGGGACTTTGCATAGTTGAGGGATTAAAAGTTGGGCTAGCTCCTCCCATAAACTGGCTCATCATGCTCTTTATTTCTATGATATTTTCTTCCATTTGGTCTTGACTCTTCCCGAATTCATCTTGCTTTCTTTCGACATCGTCAAGGCGCTTCTGCATTCTGTTGAGTTCTTCTTGAAATTTTTTTGAATCGTCGTTATTCCCCATTTTGTTCTTCTTTTTCCTAGTAGACCCAAAAAAATTTTAAATAATATATATATATATAATATTAAATTAACTTAATTATATAATTAATTATTATTATGTAATTATATAGTCATATAGTAATATAACTATATAATATGGAGAAAAATTGTTGTGCTTGATATATTAAACAAACCGAGGCATCGCTTGACCATGGCCTCAGAAAAAACATTTATACGACTTGAATCGAAACCGGAATCCATCGACACAGGACACGCAGTTGAAGCAGGTCATGACCGTCGGGATGTCTGAGGGTGGACATTGCGCAACAAGACATGGAGTGCCAGATGTGTTATGAAGTGCTTGGGACGGCATTGGGTCACATTGTTGACCGAGGTCAATTTAACGTGGACCGGGTGATACGATGTCGAGTGATACAATGTCCTCGAACAGTCACCAATGGACAGCACAGTGGACAACACAATGGGCGAGGACACAATAACAAAATGTCTATGAACAACATAACAAAATGCAGTGGAACAATCACCAATGGAACAGTACGTGGACGGTTTGCGGACAATGGAGAGACAGCGCGGTGGATAGTAGGCCCGAAGGGTTGGTGGACAGCAGTGGGAAAGGGTGTCGAGCAGCGTAGGGAAAGCTCGGGATTCGGGTTAATTCACTTCTCAAGAAGATTTCAAACAACACACAGAGGGAACAGATGGCTCTGATACCACTAGAACAGATATTTTTTTGTACACTTATAATCGTAGATGAATTACACATTGAATATAAATCTATATATATATATATATATATATATATTCAGTGATGATCTTTAAAAGGCTAGGGTGGTTCTCCTATATAGGAGTTCACTGGCCATGAGCCTAAAAAGAAACATCCTTTGGGCTAATGTCTATTCAAAACTAATTGAGTGTCTTATCTTAATTTAATTTATTTACTAATTTATTAATTAATTAATATTTATTTATTTATTGTCATAATATTTACTATTTAATATCTATATATATATATATATATATTGAGTTGTGAATTTTTAATTCATAATAGACAAGCTCAAACTGCAATTTGTTTAGTGGTACTAGGACCATCCATGCAGTGAAGGGGATTGGATGTGTTAGATTCAAACTAGAATCAGGAGGATTTTTGGAGATGACAGGGATGTTATTTGTTCCAGGACTAATAATACACGTACTCTCAGTATCAGCCTTGGAGGATGTTGGATATAGAGTTTTGTTCTGAGATGGACAAGTGCTTCTATATTGAGAGGAAGCGACCTTGGATGCAGTTGTAGTGCTAGGCATCAAACAGGGGCAATCATACAGGTTGTTGGGACAACCTGTGGGTACATCCGAGGAGATATTGGATACAAGAATAGTGTCAGTTACTGAGAGAGAGCAGGTAGCAAGGAAGAGTGATTCTTCAAGTGCTGCCAGGAGCCTCAGCTGGTATGATATGACATTGTTAGATGCTCAAGAGCAAGATCCTAGGATCACGATTGGAAGGAACAGGTCTTCAGATCAAATTCTAAAGTGGGTAGCAAGGAAGTCTTCTAGTTATGAAGGAGTACCTCCCTCACTAAGAGGGAGTGTTGGTTTTTTTAGCTCGGAAGGCACTTCTAGTCTTGTATCTTGACTAGAAGAACCTTGATTTGTCTCATTGGGAGATTGCATGCGACATGCAGCAGATGCAAGTGAGTTGCATGCATGCAAATGTGTTGCATGTGACATGCATGAGATGTGCATGTAAAGCAAGCTAAATGCATGACTTGTACTTGAGTTAAAGTAGAGAAAGCTAAAAATAGGATAGTTAACTAAAGTAAAGTCACTTATCTTCAGTTAACTTGATGAGCTAAGACACAACAACAACATAAGATTGAGAGATGCTTCTCAATGAGCATGTGCTGGGTCTGAGAGAGTGTAGTGAGGCTAGTGATCAGTTTTGTATTTTCTAAGTTGGGCCATTACCCTTGGTATGGGAGCCCAAGTAAGTTTCGTGATTAATTTATTAATGAATAACTATTGATTGGGCAGAAATCTATTGATGTGTATGTGATTCAAATCGAGTAATTTTGCTTCTGCTAAATATATTTGGTTTGGAACTTAGTCATGTATTTGTTCAGTTAATAATTGTTGGGAACGAAATGCCAGGTGTTGGATTCGGGAAATTCTAACATGGTATCAGAGCCCCAACTCTGAATCGATCTCAGAATCGCAAGTGTCGGGTTTGTCTCAGATCACCAAAGCAAGGTTGGCTGGGATCATATGAACCATAATTTTTTTTTAAGGACTGAAAGGAATTTTCTGTTTCTATGGGCAATTTTTGAGTCGAAAAAAAGGAGGATGATTCAAAAAAAAGGAATAGAGGAAAAAAGAGGGCCCATTTGAAAAAATTAATAAAAAATGTTGGAAATTACTATTGGTCAATGGGGTTTGACATGACTACTAGGTTACGTTACGAGGACAAGTTGGATAGGGCAAGAAATTTCAGCCCATGGAAGGAGCATATTACTATGCTATTTGAGGAGCAACAGTTGTGGGACATTGTGGAGAAGGTCGTCCCAATTCCTGCAGATCCTACTCAGTTGGCCAAGTTTAATAAGAAGAACGTGAAGGACAAGAGAATAATCCTAGACTCCATTAAAGACCATGTTATACCTCATGTGATGAGGAAGAAGTATTCCTTTGAGATGTGGGCATTCTTAACCAAATTGTACCAAAGTACAAACCAAAACATAAAGATGGTGTTGAAGGAGAAATTGAGAAACGCCGAGATGTTTGAAACTGAAACAGTTGCATCATACCTAACCAGGATCACTCGGATTAGAGATAACTTGGTAGCAATGGGGGAAACTATTGATAGAGAAGAGTTGGACAGATTAGGCTTGAGTGGCTTTCCTCCAAAATGGGATGTCTTTGTTGATGGGATCATCGCACATGAAAATATGCCCAGTTGGGATAGATTTTGGGATGATTTTGTACAGGAAGAGACAAGGAGACATTCCAAAACTGTAGGCCAACATGATGGTAAGGATGATGAGGAGAATTTTGCTCTTGCTATAAAGGGAAAAAGTAAAGTAAAGGGAAGTGGGGGATCTACTTCTATGAAGAACATGAGCAAAGTGAAGTGCTTTGCGTGTCACAAGACTAGTCACTATGTGAGCTAGTGTCCATACAAGAAGAAGGAGGAGGAGGAGGATTGGGTGGTTGCATCAGCATCAACTGAGATTGATGACTTTACGGAGAAATTTGAGAAGGAATTTTCTCTAGTTGCCTATGTTTCTGACAGTAGTATTGTTGTGTATGAGGACAGTGGGTTATGGCTAGTGGACAATAGAGCATCCAGTCACATGATGGGGATGAGGTTAGTGTTCCGCAATGTTTCAGAGACAAGCTCAGACAATAGTGTGTTTGGTGGGACTAGTACCATGCATGCAGTGAAGGGAGTTAGTTGTGTCAAGATTCCAACTAGAGTCAGGAGGATTTCTGGAAGTGATAAGGATGTTATTTGCTCCAGAGTTGATGGTACACGTACTCTCAGTATCGCGCTGTTAATTTTCCAATGTTCTATGTTATAACAATCACTTAATCAATTTCTTCTTTCAATAGCAATCACTTTATCCAATAATTTCAATCTTCCAATGACAGTAAGCAATTGTAGATAGAACAGTAAACCAAATGCACAATAGAAGAAAACCAAGAACAATAGAGACACAATAGTTTGGTCAAAGACCAAGGAAAAACCCCACAAGGGGGAAAACCTTTTCCAAATTATTCCTCTATTAGATTGTCATCAAATGTTCAGCAGAGAGATACATAGTCCAAGTACATCAAGAATGAGTCAAAGGTCAAACCCTTGACCAACCAAATCAACCATCCAATATCCAATCAAATATGAGCAAGAAAGTAAAATATGGTCAAACTTCAAATTTGCAATTTCTGGTCAAAGTCAACAATAGTCAACTCTACCCTACCAATCAACAGTCAGTGATCAAAGTGCTCCAAAAAGGTTTGGTCAAATGGTCAAAGAATGCAGCTTCTCTTGCTCGGTCAAACCTTGTCAAAACAACCCTTAAATTCTGCCCACAGATTCAATCAAAGTCAAAGTTTGACCTACGGAAGCCCTAGCCCAGAAACTGCAGTCAAAGCTAGTCAAAGTGCACAAAAAATCTCGATCAAAGTGCCAATTAACTTGGCCTTCCAAAATAGGTTAAAATCCAAGTCAAAGGAAGTCAAATCTCCTCAACTCAATGCAAGTCAAACAACCGAAAAACAGAAGTCAACGCTAGTCAACAGAAAGCACTCTCGCTCCTTTGCATGTGTGAACTCGAACCTTGCAATTTCAAACTTGTACAAACCAATCAGATGAAGAGAGAAGATGTGATGATGCCTCCAAGTGATGTGACCTTAAGTATATTTATGTGGTTGATGATGTCAAATTTCCTTGCCCAGGTTGACTTGTACTTTTTGTGATGATGTGGTTTCATATTAAAAAAATATTTTCCGATGTGCAAATTAAATTCTTCCAAGGGTTAGTAGGGTCTCCAAATGGTGAGGAGGGCTTCCCAAAGGAGGGAATTTCTTCCGAAGCTGCGAAATTTCACACTCCCCTCAGTTAGGGAGGAATCACTGATTGCATCATAAGTCTCTCAAATGTCTCATAATCATCATCGCTATAATATCATCTCTACTCATCTTTACTCATCTATTGAACACTCTTAATCTAAAGAAGAATAATCATTATAGGGGAGATAAACTTGCCACCTTATATCCAATGACAATAGGAGAGATACTACTTACCATAAGAGGAAAGGATCACGCACACCTATTGTCTAAAAATAGGAGAGATACAACTTACCGCAAAGGGTAAGGATCACACACACCTATTGTCCGTTGATCTTCCCACCTTGACCTTCAAGAATCAAGTGGTAGAACACCTACATCCCATCACTTGAGAGAGATACCACTTACCATAAAAGGTAAGGATCACACACACCCAAGTCTCCTCACCCATTATCCAGATGGGTGGAAATCCCTACAAGCCCAACTTATGGGTAGGATGCATACTAGGGTATACTTCGTCATGTCCTAGAATTGATAGGGAGAGATACAACTTACCATAAATGACAAGGATCACACACACCCTATAATGACAATAGGAGAGATACAACTTACCGCAAAGGGTAAGGATCACACACACTTATTGTCCAGAGTTCCCTCAACCCCAGGAGCTCTTTAGCTCAATTCCCACCCTAGGAGCTCAAACAGGGGGGAAGAGCATAGCTCAGTGTCCTCGATCAACCGTGACCCTTTCTCAGGAGGGTCACATCCACCAGTCCAAGTTGCTATCTAAAGACCAAGAACTTCCCCTTTGGCAAAGCCTTGGTAAGAATATATGTTATCTGCTCGTCAATTGAAATGTGATGGAGACTTACAGCTTTTCTCTACACCATATCTCAGATGTAGTGATATCTAATTTCAATGTGCTTGGACTTGTCATGGAATATGGGATTCTCCGCCAATCGGATCCCACTCTTGTTGTCGCAATATATCACTATTGTATCCAAAACCTGCTCAAACAGCTCTCCAAATAGCTTCCTCAACCATACTGCCTCACAGCTCGCCATGCTAGTAGCAATATACTCAACTTCAACCTATTGAGAAATCTGGAGGAAACTAGATTAGGCGATTTCTCTTACTTCAATAATTGCTTGTGATGTATTTTTACTTAACTTGATTAGCTTCTTCTTTCACTTGATTATTATTATGTTCTTATCATCAACCGGCTACCAAACTATGAATATCAAATAGACAAGAAGACAAAAAATGTAGGCTGCAAGCCAGGCCCAAAACCTCTCCTCTCGAGAGGAAAACCCACAAGAATTCTTCTCTTATAGAACTTCAAAAGACGAATTCCAAGACCTAAGACCCCGCCAAGACCAAGTCAAACTTCTCCCTTTTGATGAACTTTTCCAGCTTCTTTGACCTAGTAGCTTCCAACAATTTCAACCCAACAACTTCGACCTTCATCAACTTCCAATAACTTCAACCTTCCATCAACTTCCAGCAACTTTGACCTTCCCCAGTAGTTTCTTCTGCAACTTCGACTTCCCAGTAGTTTCTTCTGCAACTTCAACTTTGATGTAGTAAAGTTGCCCTAATCTGCGCACGTGTGAGGAGAAGATAGAGAATAAACCCAAAAACTTCGTCCTTCTTCCTTCTAACTTTCTTCGCTTATCTTTCTTCTGCCTCTTCTTCCCTTCGATGATGAGGAATGAGAGTGTCCATAAGAGGTTGAGTTCTCTCCTATATACAGGCTTCTTAGGAGGTCGATTTGCTACCCATGAGGCCGACTTGATCCTTCTTGTAGGCCGACTTGTTTGACAAGGTCTTGATCCTTCTTGTAGGCCGACTTGTCATGGAACATGGGATTCTCTGCCAGTGGGATCCCACTCTTGTTGTCGCAATAATCACTATTGTATCCAGAACCTGCTCAAATAGCTCTCCAAAGAGCTTCCTCAACCATACTGCCTCACAGCTAGCCATGCTAGCAACGATATACTCAACTTCAACCAATTGAGAAATCTAGAGGCAGCTAGATTAGGTGATTTCTCTTACTTTGATAACTGTTTGTGATGTATTTTTACGTAACTTGATTAGCTTATTCTTTCACTTGATTATTATTATGTTCTTATCATCAAACGACTACCAAACTATGAATATCAAATAGACAAGAGGACACCAAATGTAGGTTCCAAGCCAAGGCCAAAACCTCTCCTCTCGAGAGGAAAACCCACAAGAATTCTTCTCTTCCGATAGAACTTCATGTTGGAAAATGTAACTAGGTTTGGTCTTCATAATTGTACTTGAAGTCAAAATGTAATGAGAATAATTTTATTATTAGTTTAATTGACTTATTAAAGCATGGGTTTCATGCTTGGGTCAATGGTTATAGGTCAAGCCTCCATTGTAGGCTATAGGATTGAGTCAAAGTCAATTTAATGTTTGTACTCCTCCATCAAGTCATCCTCTCCAGCAAATTCTTCAAGTTAGCTTCAAATAAGTTATCTACAAGTCGTTTTCCCTCAATATATTCATGTCGGCCTAATATAATAGACGCATCTCTTCATACAAGTCATGTCGGCTTATTTTTCACATGGAAACAACTGTATATATCAGTACTAGGACTTCGCATTTGTCCATCTCGGAGAGAATTGCAGAGCGAAGTTCGGACATCACAGAACTCAGATTAGTTGCAGGGCTCTGAGATCACAGTGAAGTTAAGGGCTTGGTGCTTTTACAGAGTTAAGGGTTTGGTCTTGCCACAGTGATCAGGGCTCGAAGCAGCCACAGAAAGAAAAATACGGTGTTGTCACAGTCTTAACGTTAGTCACGATGTGATCACAATTTGGGTTCATGTTTCCACGGTCACAGTGCTATCACAAAGGTGAAGTCTTGATACTGCAATTAAGTCTCAGTGATATACCACAGTGAATTCTCGGTGCTACCACAGTACAATGGTCTCAATGCTATCTCAGTTAGCTGCCATCACAGTTCATGTTACCACAGTCTCAGTGCTGCCATAAGGACTCAGTGCTATCACTATTATGAGGTCTCGGTGATCCTACAAGTGATAAGTGCTATTACAATGATGAAGATCTCGGTGCAGTGATAAGATCTCGATGATAACACAGTGACATGAATCTCGGTATACAAACACAGTGAAAGGAAGAACAAGCAAGGATGACTTGATGGATGGAGGTTGTAAGGGTTTTGGTTGTCTCATCTTGAATCTACTAAAGGAAGAACTTTGACTGGGTTTTCCCCAAAGAGTGGGATTTTGCCTTGGCAGCGTGCCTACATCTTGTGTCCTCTTTTATTTGTTGCTTGGCATTATTCTTGATGATAAGAAAAGACAAATTGAAAGAACACATAATAATAACAAACACATCACAAGATAATGTCGTGAAAAGGAAAATCATTTAACTTCCATCTCTATCAATTTTCCAACACTTGAAATGACGAATTCCAAGACCTAAGACCCTTCTCAAAGACCCCTCCAAGACCAAGTCAAACTTCTCCCTTTTGATGAACCTTTCCAGCTACTTTGACCTAGTAGCTTCCAACAATTTCAACCCAGCAACTTCAACCTTCATCAACTTCCAAACAACTTCGACCTTCCAGCAACTTTGACCTTCCACGACAGTTTCTTCTGCAAATCCAACTTCCCAGCAGTTTCTTCTACAACTTCGACTTCCTAGCAGTTTCTTCTGCAACTTCAACTTTGATGTAGTAAAGTTCCCTAATCTTCGCACGTGTGAGGAGAAGATAGAGAATAAACCCAAAAACTTCGACCTTCTTCCTTCTATCCTTCTTCGCTTGTCTTTCTTCAACCTCTTCTTCTCTTGGATGATGAGGAATGAGGGTGTCCATAGGAGGTTGATTTCTCTCCTATATGTGGGCTTCTTAGGAGGTTGATTTGCTACCCATGAGGCCAACTTGATCCTTCTTGTAGGCCGACTTGTTTGACAAGGTCTTGGAGGGTCTTATTTGTTAGAAAATCATAAAGGCAAAAAAATATTCTTATATAGATAATTACTTGTGATTCTTTTATCTTTATGTTCTTCTTTTACTTTTAGTTCATGAAGAAATTATCAAAGAAATAACACAAAGACACCAGATGTAGGCGGACAGCCAGGGAAAAAGCCCTACCTAGGGGAAAACCTAGTCAACAATTCTTCCTTCAATAGTTTCATGAGATAATCCAAGACTCTTGACCTAGATAGAGACTTCCTCCACACCAAGTCATCCCTCACTTCCTCCTTGCAAATGAATACCCTTCAATAGCAACTTCGACCTACCAACAACAACTTGTAGTAGCAGCGTCGACCTAGCAACTGGTAGCAGCAGTAGGTTCGACTAGACAAAGAAAAACTTCGATCTCCCTAGATACTCCACTTGAGTGAGAGATAGATGGCCCAAAATTTCGATCTTGATGTCTTCTTTCTTCCCTCCAAACTTCACACCCTTTTCCAACCCTTTTCCAACTCTTTTTCAACTTCGCACTTCCCAGCTTCTTGCTTATGGATATCGAACTTATGAGAGGGAGAGTGAATGCTCCACATGAATTCGAAGTCGAACTGCCTTGTATTGTATATATAGCCTTCCAATGAGGTCAGATTGTCCTTCTTGAAGCCGATTTGATCTCCTTGAGGTCGACTTGATGTGGAGGGGGGACAAACAACATATTTTACTCAATATTAATTCTTTTTACATGATTCAAAAGCCCAAGAAGGGTCTCTTTAAGTGGACAATAACTCTAATGACTCAGAATAAATCCTAGAAGTCTTCAATGGGGAATTTGACCTAAAACATGATGAACCAAGCTGAAACCCATGCTTTAATAAATCATAATAAAAATAATAAAAATATTTTCTTCATTCTTTTGATAAATACATTTCATTGTGACTTAAATACATTAATGAAGACCGAACCTAGTTACATATTTCAACACTCCCTCTTAACTAGGAAGATATTCATAATAACAAGTACAAGGAAGATCTCAAAACACATGACTCGTGAAGAATTTTAGGCACTGCAATGCCATGGACTAGATTCCTAACCAGGGCAATCTATCCAAGGTCTTCCCACAATTTAGGCACTCGCGATGCCACGGACTATATTCCTAACCAAGGCAATCTATTCGGGTGTGACTAAGATGGACTAAAGCTTTCAGCCTCTCTAGGTACCATCAAGCTTATGTGCTAACCATCAACCCAGGGATCTAGGTGCGTATCTGAGGTCAGAGCTCTATGACCAACGCCACCCTCCCTACTTTGAGATCTAGACATCAACACAAAGTGCCAACCAAATTGTCTCCCAGGCAATGTGTCTTACACACAAAGCCTTAACACTCCTGATTATTCCAATCGATAACAAATCTCTGTAATATTCCTAATTAGCCATGGCTAATTGGAATATTCGATTTTGCTCAATTTTGCCTTCTATAGTTATTTATAAATAAAAAGGTGAGGAAAGGGGGACATAACTCACTTTTTGAATAAAGTCACTCCCTAGTAGCACAACGTTGTAACTTAAAGGGGGGAGCCAAGGGGGCCAAAGGACCATGTAGAGAAGGGGGCCCACGTAGACACTTGGAGGGACTGCGCAGATGGAGAAGGAGCACGTGGCAAGAGAGAGGCTACGTTGGAGGAGGTGGGCCTTCGGGTTTTGAGAGAGGCCAATGCTATAAAGGAGAGAGGAGCCTCCTCATTTTAGGGGCGATTGGATTATGTTGCATTTGAGCTAGTCACTTCGACTTAGAGCACGCTGGTTGTTTAGCCTGTCTGTAGCACTGTTTAGTGCATCGAGTGTCTCCGTTCGGAGATCTCACCCTTAGCCTCGGGGGACTTCGAGTGCCTACTCGGGCAAGGTAGTTTCATCAATATTTTGCAGGAGGAGCGATCTCTGGAGTTGAGGAGGAACTGAGCATTTTGATGACTACGCAGTCTTGAGAGGGGAGGACGCAGTCTCTTTTGGTAGGAGCTCCAGATTGGGTTTATGTGGAGGATTTGAGCTTGGAGATTGAGCAAGGGATCAGTCCTTGCATATTGGGGAATTTTGGCAGAGTCTCGGGTAGAGTTTCGAAGGATTCTCTTCAGGGGCAGCGCAGAGCCTTAAGGGATAGCGTAGATCCTCAAAGGGGTGATTTCCGGGGGGCCAGCTATTTTAGGAAAGTTTTCTAGGCTTATTGAACAGAGGCGGATTCTAGAGTTTCAGCATTTTCTGAGGAGGGGAACAGCCCCAAATCCTCACTTGATTCCAGCAGTAGCAGCAGCACAGCAGTTCTCGGGCAGCTTGGATGCAGTTCAGAGAGAGGCCATTTCCTTACCATCCTGAGTGTATTTCTTCACTTGCCTTGTGCAAGTCGAGGTGCTATCTTTCTGATCACCTCTTGTACTCTTTCCATTACTCAATATAATAAAATGGCTTAGCATTTCTCTCTACATTTCTCGAGTATCTGCTTATATTCCATGTATACATTATTGTATGTTGCACTACTGTTATTTTTCTCTTTGAGCTCCCCAACTACTATACCACTTGTGTGCTTTTCTCCTATAATCTTAGACAGAGTCTGGAAGGGCCAAGTAGCCTCCAGATCTCGTCCTCTTTTCAGAGGCGACATATCTGGTAAACGCCCTCCCAGTCCATCTCTGGTTGGACTTTGCTTGTGTTGGAGGGATACCCCTGATAAGGGGTATTACAGTGGTATCAGAGCATAGATCTGGCTCAGCCTGTGGAGCTAGCAGTCTATGACACCAAAGGAGAAGCCCTACATCTGTTACAGAGGTAGGAAATACAGAGATATTGAGCGTAGGTTGGAGAACACCTATGGAGAGGGAGACTGTGTTCGGGTGGTGGACACAGAACAGGAGGAGCCTGTGGTGAACATAGAACAGGAGGAGCCTATGGTGAACATAGAACAGGAGGAGCCTATGGTGGACGCAGAGCAGGAGGATCCGATGGCAGATGAGGACGGGAAGAGATTTGCGGACATGCTCCTCAAATCAGTGCAGGATCTGTCGAGGCAGATCGAGGTGATGGGGCAGAGATTCACGGCGGTGGAGGCTAGACAGCGTGAGAACCCACGGGTTTTCCAGGTTGGTGAGGGATCGGGTACATCCCACCATTTGCCAGAGCAGGGTGCCACTCAGTGTGATGCTACTCAGTAGATGGCCTCACATGCCCCTACACACTCTACCATGCCCACTTTCCTAGGAGCAGACACGGGGGCCGGAGCCCAGCAGGAGGCAGAGCCCGGTCATATGGGCGATTATTTTGCAGAGTACCAGGCCTATGGGCAGGAGTTCAGGGATGCTCTCTCATTCAGAGACTTTGTTCAGCTCCAGCAGGATAGTAGACCCCGTGACCATCACAGAGGATACCGGCATTATCATGATGGAGACACCCACCGCACAGCTAGTAGATTCCACTTGCCTACATTTGATGGCTCATTAAACAATTCAGCAAAATCTTGGGTGGAGAAGCTGGACATCTATTTCTAGCTTAACCAGATGTCGGAGACAGAGGCCATCAAGGTGGCGACATTACATTTGGATGGTGAGGCCCAGGACTGGTGGTTCCATGGGATGGTTACACTCGGACACTCCACAGTGACGACATATGCCGAGTTCACCAAGAGATTGATAGAGAGGTTTGACCGGAGGGATCCAGAACAACACTTTGTTGAGCTGACGAGGCTCAAACAGACCGGGAACCCAGAGACCTACATTGCAGACTTCTTGAGGGTTTCAGTGATGGTGCCAGATCTATCCACGGCACGGAGGATCTACATGTTTGTTGAGGGGTTAGCAGAGCCACTTCGGGGTCTAGTCAGATCCACTAGACCAGCCACACTCCAGGATGCTATTAGCAGGACCCGGGACTTACAGGATGCCTTACCCAAGAACTGGACACCTTAGCCCCAGAGACAGGCTTTCCAGCCTAAGAGGAAGGATGTGAGGATTCCGCCTCCAAAGGGGAATCCAGGACGAGCACAAGTTGATGATGATGCCAAGAGGGAGCTGAAGAAGAAGCAGTTGTGCTTTACCTGTTAGGAGATGTGGGCACCGGGACATAGATGTGCTGCTGGCAAAGCACATTTTATTGACGTCTTCTTCGAGAGCAGTGGGGAAGAGGATGAGGAGGATGATGTGGAGGCAGGAGATAGTCATGCCGCGCAAGATCCTTTGCCACCTCCACCACCACCAGCAGGTGGTGCAGCTTTTGCACCTACCGGAGGGGCCCTTGCAGCATTGCGAGGAGTTCCCAAGTATTTGACGCTGCGCGTACGGGGGACAATACGTGGCCAGCAAGTATCAGTTTTGGTTGATAGTGGGGCAACCCACAACTTCATCGATGCATAGATGGTTGAGCGAAGAGGTATACAGACAGAGAGCTTCGATGGCTTTTCAGTTTTGGTCCTAGGAGATCAGACCATGGTGTTTGCTCGTTATGTCCCAAAGTTATCAGTGACGATGGGCACCTACACACTGACTGACCACCTTTTCGTGGTCAATATTCCAGACACCAACATGATACTGGGTGTTCAGTGACTTATCACTCTAGGGAAGGTCACGACAGATTGGAAGGCGCTAGAGATGGAGTGGGATGATCAGAAGACAGGGAGGCATGAGAAGATACGGGGACAGCACACATATCCGCCTCAAACTGTTTCGGCTTATCGGATGGAGGCAGTCTTCCAGAAGGGAGACGTAGAGTGGGCAGTAAAGCTGCGTGCATCGGAGGCAGGGACTACAGGGCAGATGGTGCACCGAGAGATACAGTCCATCCTTGACCAATATGCCACAGTGTTTGGGAAGATTCCGCTGGGATAGCCACTGGACCGGGGGTTTGAGCACACCATTGAGCTTGAGCAGGGCATACAGGCAGTGATTACTATCCCCTATAGGCATCCCAAGGCCTATCGGGATGAGATTGAGCAGGCCATTTAGGAGTTGCTAGCTCTTGGGCACATTCGACCGAGCACGAGTCCTTTTGCTTCTTTCGTGGTGTTGGTGAAGAAGAAGGACGGCACATTGAGGATGTGCATTGACTACAGGGCCCTGAACAAGAAGACCCTAAAGAACAGGTACCCCATACCCAGGATCGATGAGTTGATGGATGAGTTGAGAGGACAGTTCTTCTCAAAGATTGATTTGAGATCTGGGTACCATCAGATTCGCGTGAGGGAGCAGGACATTCCCAAGACTGCCTTCAGGTGTCACTATGGGCACTTTGAGTTTTTGGTGATGCCCTTCGGGCTAACCAATGCCCCAACTACATTCCAGTCTTGCATGAATCACATCTTCCACAGTCACTTAAGGAAGTTTGTGTTGGTGTTCTTTGATGATATTCTCATTTACAGTAGGACTTGGGAGGAGCATCTCCAGCACATTGAGACAGTGTTGCGCATCTTGGAGGAGCAGCAGTTCTATGCCAAGCTCTCCAAGTGTGAGTTTGGGTTGACGGAGATGTTGTACTTGGGACACATCATAGGGGTGGACAGAGTGAGAGTCCACGAGGAGAAGATCAGGGCCATCAGAGATTGGCCGGAGCTGAGGAACGTGACAGAACTTTGGGGATTCATTGGCATTTGTACTTACTACCAGAAGTTCGTCAAGAGTTTCTCACAGCTTGCTGCACCCCTGACAGATCTAACGAGGAAGGGGGCATTCAGTTGGTCGGATACAACGCAGCGAGCCTTTGACAGGCTCAAGGAGGTTATTAGCATCTGCACAGTGCTTGCATTGCCGGATTTTTCGCAGCCATTTGTTTTGGAGTGTGATGCGTCAGGAGAGGGGATCGGCGCAGTGTTGATGCAAGGATGTCACCCTATAGCCTTTGAGAGCCGGAAGCTCCTTCCGCACGAGAGGTTGTATTCTATATACGACAAGGAAATGTTGTCCAATATGCATGCATTGGCCAAATTCCGGCAGTGTTTAGTGGGTAACAGGTTCAGGGTGAGGACTGATCACAACAGCCTCAGGTTCTTTTTGGAGCAGAAACAGCTACAGGAGAGGCATCAGAAGTGGATCAGTAAGATCCAAGCATATGACTTTGACATTGAGTATGTCAAGGGTAAGAACAACGTGGTAGCAAATGCCCTTTCACGTAGACCAACCACGTTGTCTCTTATGAGCTTGGACATAGACTGGAGGGCTCGACTCTTAGTAGAGTACTCCAAGGACAGATTTGCATGTGAGGTTTTGGACTGTATGTGAGGTTTTGGATGGGCAAGTGGCAAATGACAAGTACAGGGTAGTCGATGAGATCATCTACTATAGGGACCGGATCTTCTTGACTAAGGGATCTCAGCTCAAGAAGAAGATACTTCAGGCATCACATGATTCACGATTGGCCGGCCATCAGGGGTTTACCAAAACCTACAAGGCCATTAGAGAGAGGTTCTCATGGAAGGGCCTCAAGGAGGACGTACTCCAGCATATCCGGGAGTGCGATATTTGCCAGAGGAACAAGGGGGAGATGAGCCATCCTGCAGGATTATTGCAGCCTCTTCCCATTCCGGAGGGGAAATAGGAGTGTATTTCGATGGACTTCATCACAGGGTTGCCCATGGTGCAGGGCAAGGATTGTATATTTGTTGTCGTTGATCGACTGACAAAGTACGCACATTTTTTCACCATATCTGCACACTACACAGCAGCGCAGGTGGCCGCGTTGTTCTTCAGAGAGGTCTTCAGGCTACATGGTCTTCCTAAGACCATCATTAGTGACAGGGACAGCCGTTTCATGGGCGGGTTTTGGCAGGAGCTTTTCCGGTTGGTGGGGACGGAGTTGACACCGAGTACCAATTATCACCCACAGATGGACGGGTAGACAGAGATAGTTAACAAGTCGCTAGAGGGCTACTTGCATAACTATGTCAATGGGTAGCAGCGAGCATGGCTGAAGTGGCTGCATCTGGGGGAGTACTGCTACAACACTACACATCACATGTCCATTGGTATGTCACCATTCTATGCTTTGTATGGATATCATCCTTTATCTTTTGCTGACGTGATGTTTGGTGCTAGCAAGGCTCCGAGAGCCAAGATTTGGATCCAAGAGAGTCAGGATATTCTCCGAGCTCTCAAGGATAATATGGCTACAGTGCAGAACCAGCAGAAGCTGTATGCTGACAGGGGTTGGGTGGAGAGACAGTTTGAGGTAGGGGACTTGGTCTACCTACGATTACAGCCATATCGACAGTCGTCACTGAAGCAGAAGGGAGCTGAGAAGCTCAAGCCCCGCTTTTATGGGCCATACAGGGTGATATGCAGGATTGGACAGGTTGCGTATGAGTTGGAGCTGCCCCAAGGCAGCAAGATTCATAACGTTTTTCATGTATCATGCCTGAAGAAGGCATTGGGGCAGCAGGTGACAGTGACAGATGAGCTACCACCCACGGATGATGAAGGGCATTTGGTGTTGCAGCCAGAGGCTATTATTGATACCAGGGAGAGGCAGCTGCGGAGCAGGATGATTCGGGAATTCTTGGTGAGGTGGAAGAGTTTACCAGATGAGGATGCCACTTGGGAGAGTGAGAAAATTTTGCAGCATCCATCACTTCAGTTGCTTGAGGACAAGCAACATTTTGCCGAGGAGACTGTAATATTCCTAATTAGCCATGGCTAATTGGAATATTCGATTTTGCTCAATTTTGCCTTCTATATTTATTTATAAATAAAAAGGTGAGGAAAGGGGGACATAACTCACTTTTTGAATAAAGTCACTCCCTAATAGCACAATGTTGTAACTTAAAGGGGGAGCTAAGGGGACCAAAGGACCACGTAGAGAAGGGGACCCACGTAGACACTTGGAGGGACTGCACAGATGGAGAAGGAGCACGTGGCAAGAGAGAGGCTACGTTGAAGGAGGTGGGCCTTAGGGTTTTGAGAGAGGCCAACGCTATAAAGGAGAGAGGAGCCTCCTCATTTTAGGGGCGATTGGATTATGTTGCATTTGAGCTAGTCACTTCGACTTAGAGCACGCTGGTTGTTTAGCCTGTCTGCAGCACTGTTTAGTGCATTGAGTCTTCGTTCGGAGATCTCAACCTTAGCCCCGGGGGACTTCGAGTGCCTGTTCGAGCAAGGTAGTTTCATCAGTATTTTGCAGGAGGAGCGATCTCTGGAGTTGAGGAGGAACTGAGCATTTTGATGATTGCGCAGTCTTGAGAGGGGAGGACGCAGTCCCTTTTGGTAGGAGCTCCAGATTGGGTTTATGTGGAGAATTTGAGCTTGGAGATTGAGCAAGGGATCAGTCCTTGCATATTGGGGAATTTTGGCAAAGTCTCAGGCAGAGTTTCGGAGGATTCTCTTCAGGGGCAGCGCAGAGCCTTGAGGGATAGCGTAGATCCTCAAGGGGGTGATTTCAAGGGGTCAGCTATTTTAGAAAAGCTTTCTGGGCTTTTTTGGGTTTATTGAACAGAGGCGGATTCCAGAGTTTCGGCATTTTCTGAGGAGGGGAACAGCCCCAAATCCTCACTTGATTCCAGCAGTAGCAGTAGCACAACAGTTCTTCGGCAGCTTGGACGCAGTTCAAAGAGAGGCCATTTCCTTACCATCCTAAGTGTATTTCTTCACTTGCCTTGTGCAAGTCGAGGTGTTATCTTTCTGATCACCTCTTGTACTCTTTCCATTACTCAGTATAATAAAATGGCTTAGCATTTCTCTCTGCATTTCTCGAGTATCTGCTTATATTCCATGTATACATTATTGTATGTTGCACTACTGTTATTTTTATCTCTTTGAGCTCCCCGACTACTATACCACTTGTGTGTTTTTCTCCTATACTCTTAGACAGAGTCTGGAAAGGGCCAGGTAGCCTCCAGATCTTGTCCTCTTTTCAGAGGCGACATATCTGGTAAACGCCCTCCCAGTCCATCTCTGGTTGGATTTTGCTTGTGTTTGAGGGATACCCCTGATAAGGGATATTACAATCTCTCTCGTGTAACCCGCATGCTATCAAACCTCTAAGAGATTTACCTGTACAAACACAACCCTAATCAGTAGCAAACTTTCTAGTGTACAAAAGTAAACACAAACCTCCGGGGTTTTCTAGACAACTGATGTTGCTTATCAATTTATCATAGTAGGACTTCCAAACGAATCTTGACAGAAGATTCCTTAATCATACATCCTCCATTCCTACTTCACATGCAACAACATATTCTACAGATAGATCTTGCTTTCCTTATTTCAGCAGCTCCTCAAAATGCATTCTCCAATTTCTTCTTTCAAGGTGTCCATCATGACTATGATATGCCCTCCCTCTCAACTAGGGAGATTCCTTTCATCCAAGCTCCCTCTTAAATTAGGGAGCTCAATCTTTATTTTTTTTAACGACATCAGAGAATCTTTCCTGGCTTCCATCCTTCTTATGACCATCATCATTCATATAACTTTCTTCATCATGCTTATCATATCAGCTTTACTTACGAGCATCTTCACTATCTTAAAGATTATGTACCTACACAACTTGGATAGCAAGTACAACCAAATCTATAGAAGCACGAAGTTAACCACATCATACAATAATGGAAGTGCTAGACATTAGACATCAAATACCTAAACTTAGTTAGGTTCACAAACAACAAGAAACACATACTTTTATACTTCAACCCCTAGCACTTCGTAAATCCCTTAAGGCTGAGGAAAGGGATCCCAGAGGTAACCACAAACCACTTGTAGGTTAAGGTCTAGTCCCCCAACCTTGGAGAGGGCTCTCTCGCTGGATCAACTATCAATCAAAAAGACTAATAGCATATGGATTTTAGACTGGTTATTGAGTTCAAAAAGTAAATAATATGAGATTTAATAAAAATTGTTGGGAGAGAGGGCCACTGAAGTGTAAGATCATAGAACATCAGGGCATTCATGTGCCATCTAGATAACAAAGGCAAGGTAGGTGCACATATTTCAAGTCAATTGTCGGTTGTAGTATAGCGAAGAATGAAGGAAACACGAAAAGTAACAAAGCACATGGTTATGAATTCTGTTCCATAACTAATGGCCAAATATTTAGAAGAACCATGACAGAGCAATAAAGAACTCTATCATGTATAAGATCCATAGTTATCTTGAACATATAGGAATGAATTCAAGATAATAGCTTCAAAAATGAATATTAGATTAACACAAAGGAAACACAAACTTGAAAACGCACGCCATAGGAAACTCTGAAACTGATAACAAAGTGCTTTGAGCTTTTTTATTAAAAATGTTTACATACAAGGCCTCTTCCTACTCTCAACAATTCCCCATCCTTTTTATTACATTGTATATTTAGCCTTTAAATACCATTTTGGCTTAGGACCAGATACATTGCATTGATCCAACTAAGTGGATCAAAGGTGTGTTTTAGCATGGAAACAACAAGATTCAGGTTAAACTTAGGAACAACAATGAACTCAGAAAATTCATTTTTATCTTCATTTGCACATAGTCCTCTGGAAAATCCAGAATTGTCTGCCATGGTGCCAAAAATCCTGCTAAAAATGGGCAAAAATTCTCTGGATGCCTTGGTTCATTCCCCCTCTGCCTTATTGGGTTCCTTCTGAACAGTCCAAACCATAAAAACATGGCGGATTATTATGACTGTGGAAAGGATGTAAACGCCTTTGCCTCAGCGCATTTATGCATTTCTTTGTTTTATGACTAGAGGCGAGACCAAGGCTTATTATATCGGAGCTTTTAGTTCTATGCTGCTTTGAACCGCACAAGGTGTGAACTTTGCGATATGTCTAGCCCCCGGGACTTAGGCGGAAACTACATGGTCAGGGCCTAGGGTCAAAGCTCTTTGGGGCTTAAACTCTTTTAGTTGGGAAGGGGTTGATTCTTTGAAATATCATCGTGATGTATGGTCCTTTGGAACCACAGAACCACAATCAATACCCGTTTCAGGACTTGGTGAAAAGGGGTTGATTCACCGCATTACAAACCCAATATCGCAGCTTTCAATCGAAGCTTTTACTCTGTAGCTGCGACAATGCCATTTCTCCGATTGCCAATATGTGATGTGGCCCAATCCACGTGGAGAGGAGATAGGGGAGGGCCCGCGCCAAAGCTTTTAATATATAAAAACCCTTATTAACTTCTCCACCCATCTTTATAGAAAAAACCTTTGTTTAACCTTTTCTCTACTCAACATTTGCTTTTAATACATAAAACATATTTTCGTGTCGCCGCCCCTCTGGTGTGCCAATAGCCCTCGGTCCTGTGAGCCTTTATGACCGTGGTGCTAGCCTCCATATCCAAGCCCCTTTATCAGAGAATTTCAATCGGCGAACTTACTTTGATGCAGTGATATTCCTCAACTTGCGATCAGCCATTTGCAATCTGACGTCATCTTTTGCCACGTGTCGCCCTGTGAGTGGTGACACGTGTCACCCTTTTTTGGCCTCTTATGACCCCTGAACATGTCGTATCTGCATGCCATGTGTCCACCGTATAGCCACGTCATGATGACGTCAGCTGCCACGTGACTTATCAGAACCAGTCACTGTGTGCCACGTGTCCCTCTGGAGGAGAGAGAAAAGGACCGAACCTGCTCTAGTTTTGCCGAGAAATTCTTTGTTAACCTGTAATCGAACCTCCCCAGCACTTTAACAATGGATAAGGCACTTTCACGGTGGTTTAATCGCATATCGCAACTTTAAAATATCACAACATTTTAGAGTTGTCACCCCTGCGACATGCGATTGTCGATTACCGATTGTGATACGTAATCTGCAAAGGACCCCGCCGACTGTCGATTCGCAATTGGACCCTGCCGATATGCCTGATCGCTGGTCACTATGCTTAAACCTTTGATCATCGATATGCAATATCAGCAATCGCTGATCGCTTCGACCTCTGCTGATTCTCTTTCCAAATCTCTAATATGTTGGATGCAGGATCAACACTTAGTTCTTTTTCCTTTGTTTTCTAGTTTTGAAGAGTAAATTTGAACTTGCTCTAACTTTTGATCCGGAAGTCAATTTGAAGAACTAGATATGCCATTGGAAAGCTACTTTCGAGCACTTTACAATGAAAACACCTGCAACATGATCTGAACCAGACTTCATATGCAAAAAAAACTCCCAAACATTTAGACTTGTTTTGACCATAGGACTTCAAGGACTGAATGGCTCCTTTGACAAGTAAACCTTTAGGCTATGACACCTTAGTGATTCATAGGCTAAACTGACCAAAATGAATAGTAAGAGACCAACACCATTGATACCTATTATGGGACCCTAACAATCATATTAGCTTTACTTACAAGCATCTTCACTATCTTGAAGATTATGTACCAACACAACTTAGATAGTGAGTACAACCAAGTCTATAGAAGCATGAAGTTAACCACATCATACAATAATGGAAGCACTAGACATTAGACATCAAATACCTAAACTTAGTTAGGTTCACAAACAACAAAAAACACATACTTTTATACTTCAACTACATATCAGGGTTTTGTCATAAACCCTAGATTTCATCAAGACTACCAGTACCTCAATCAAGATAACGACCTTCATTATATCTAAGGCTTCAATATTTCTTCCAGAGGTATGACATACAAAATATTGCAAACCCTAAAAGCAGTTCAAACAAACATAGTTCTACAATGCATCATAACAACTTTAGAACCCATATGTTAGACTTCCACTAGGATTTAGTGCAAGATCCTAGATTTCATACATGAGCCATTAAGCTCCAACAATCAAAACCAATCACAGCTCAAATTCAGATAAATCTCAGATTATCACACTTGTCATCACATATTAGATAATTGAACTTCTACTAAGGTTTAGTGACAAAACCCTAGAATTCACAAATACTATCATCCTAGATAATCAAACTTTGACTAGGGCTTAGTTTCAAACCCTAGGACTCATGACCATCAACAATTAGGTCAACACATATATCTAGGATTCCATCATCATGCACTAGCATATCATAACATGTCTTAGTCAAACCCAATGATACAAATATCAATATATTAAAAGTTAGACATATAATAAACTTGATCAGACTAGGGTTTTGATTAGGCAAATACCAAATACACATATACCTAGGATTTTATTTCTAGGACATTATAAAGGTCTTTCTTATACACCCTACCAAACCCTAATGATCTAGGGTTTCAATACATAACACAACAAACCTAATTTATCAATACCTCAAAGGTTGGGATTTCAGACATCACCATTCAACCCTAACAAGTTAGGGTTTTTCATAACCATACCAAAACCCCAAACATGACATTATCAAAGCATCAAACACTTTCTCTAGACTTCAACAATAACCCAAAGTAGATTAGGGTTCCACACATTATCATCGACATACCCTTACGTGAGGGTTTTCACGAAGAACCTTTCTAGGGTTCCACAAGAGTAATCAAAGATACAAGGAGGGTAGATTTATCTAATGATGAATCACCTAATCAAGAATATTTATGATTCAAGAGAGCTAGACACAATAATGTTATAGTGATGTAGAATAGTTTATCAAGAATGAATATCATGAGGACAGCAAAACTTAAAGTCTAAGGCATACCTTTTGTTTTAACAAACATTGTAATTCTAGTGCTTGGTCTTGTGAGGCCTTCTTCCATTATCTTGAGAATTCAACAAGCTTTTCCTAAACAAGGAAAAATATGAATAGAAATGTGATTAGTATTTAATGCAAGCAAAACTAGATAAGTAAGGAAAACTAAAAATGAAAAGGGTAATAAGATACTTATCTTTGGAGGTTGGTGAGGGCTCCTTCCAAGCTTGAGGGATACTTATAACCTTATAAAAACAAATCAAAATTATTTTTCAAAATTATGTTAAACCTACAAGTACTAGAAATAAAAAATGAAACAACTAGATCAAAGGACTTAGTAGTGTAAGTCCCTTATATCCCGTTCTTTGGCTTTATTCGTCTTTGGATATTCTTCTTCAGCAACATTAGCTTGGTCCCTGTTCCTTTTCTTGTTCTTCGGATTGTCAGGACAGTCACTTCTATAGTGACATTGGTAGCATTCTATTTTGGACATATCTACCTTCCTTCTTGGCCCTTTTGACTTCTTGAAGTTTCCTTTCTTGTGAGAAGCGGACTATGCATTTAAAACATTTTCTTCTTCATTGTTGGATAATAATGAGATTCTCATTTCTTCTTGGCTGCAAGCATTCCATAATTGCTCAAAAGTAGGAGCTTCTTTCTAGCTATTGAGACCTAAAGCAAAAGAACTCCAAGTCATCTTTAATTCTAGATATCCCTACAAAGAAGGAAGCCACAATGTCATCCTTTTTCATTTTTGTAGTCCTTAATTCATTCTTTAGACTTGCTACTTGACCGGTGTTCTTGATAGTGAACAATTTTGATAAGGATTCATACATTTCTTGAGCATGGTCTATATTGGAAATGTATGGGACAAGATTGTCCTTTATGCTTTCTACCATTAGTGTCATAGCCAATATTTCTGACTCTCTAAACTTCACTTTATCTGCATCACTAGATTCTTCGGTAGGTTTCTTCACTTTTCCTTTGACCAAATCCAAGACTTTGTTCTTTTCAAGTATGAGATCAACTCTCTTCTTCCATGCCCTGTAATTTGATGCTTCTTCCAATTTGTTCTCACTCTTTATTGTGTTAGACATTGTCCTTGAAGATAGTGAGCTTCTTCCCTTATAAGAGCTCCTTATATGATCCCTTGTTTAATCCTTTAGACTCCTTTCAGTAGATTCTCAAAACTGCCTTTTTCCTTCTTCACCTTAATCTTTGAGTCCATGTTAGAAAATCAGAAAGGCAGAAAGATTTTCTTATATAGATAATTACTTGTGATTATTTTATCTTTATGTTCTTCTTTTACATTTAGTTCATCAAGCAATTATCAAAGCAATAACACAAAGACACAAGGTGTAGGCGGGCAGCAAGGGAAAAATCCCTATCTAGGGGAAAACCTAGTGAACAATTCTTCCTTCAATAGTTTCACGAGATAATACAAGACACTTGACCTAGACAAAGACTTCCTCCACACCAAGTCAACCCTCATTTCCTCCTTGCAGATGAATACCCTTCAAAAACAATTTTGACCTTGCAGTGACAGCGTCAACCCAGCAACTAATGGCAGCAGCAGCTACAACTAGACAAAGAAAAACTTCGATATCCACGGATACTCCACTTGAATGAGAGATAGATGGCCCAAAATTTCGATCTTGATGTCTTCTTTCTTGCCTCCAAACTTCGCACCCTTTTCCAGCTCTTTTCCAAATTCACACTTCCCAGCGTCTTGCTTATGGATATCGAACTTATGAGAGAGAGAGTGAATGCTCCAAATGAATTCGAACTGCCTTGTATATATAGCCTTCCAGTTGGGTCAATTTGTCCTTCTTGAAGCCGACTTGATCTCCTTGAGGCCGACTTGGTTTGGAGGGGACAAATAGCATATCTGACTCAATATTAATTCTTTTTACATGATTCAAAAGCCCAAGAAGGGTCTCTTTAAGTGTACAATGACTCTAATGACTCCGAATAAATCCTAGAAGTCCTCAATGGGGACTTTGACCTAAAACATGATGACCCAAGCATGATACCCATGCTTTAATAATTCATAATAATAATAATAATATTTTCTTCGTTCTTTTGATAAATACATTTCATTGTGACTTAAATACATTAATGAAGACCGAACCTAGTTACATATTTCAACATTTATGACACTTTTGACATTACAAAAAAATTCTTTACAAGATACAACATGCCCAAAGGGGTCTTACATGTATGACAATGACTCTTTTGACTTCATAATTCTATGACAAACCTAGGAGCACTCAATGGGTGCTTGACCTACAAATAATTTTATCTTGAGCACGAAACCCATGCATCAAAAATAACAATAATAATTTTATTTTCTCTTTAATATCAAATATATAAAATCATGATTACAATAGACATTATGAAGACCGAACCTAGTTACACATTTCAACACAGTCGTGCTAAGGGAAACGAACTTTTGCTTCCGCCTCATCCAAGATATCATGGCAGACCCCAAGCTAAAACATCGCCCTAATGTGCTTTTCTTGTCAACAACATGGTTGGCTTAGTTAGCATTAGTGTATCCATGTAGTCTCGCATCTTCGGCAGTATATCTCAGTCAAAGATTGATAGTCCCATGCAGGTATCTCAACACATGCTTAGCAACGACCCAATGTGCATGTAGAGGCTCGGTCATAAATTGACTCAGAGTGTTATTCGCAAAACATATGTCTGGTCTAGTGTTCACTAAGAACATCAAAGCCCCAATCAACTGTCGGTGAGGGATTTGCCAGATCGAGTCCCGTAGCTTCACCACATAACTTCTTGAAGTTCATCTCCATCGGTGTGGCCATGGACTTGCATTCCACCATTCCAAATCTTTCCAGTAGTTTGACAACATATTTCCCTTGAGAAAGGAAAATCTCACCAGGTCTCTGCCACACCTCTAAGCCCAAGAAGTAGTGCATCAAACCAAGGTCTTTCATCTCAAATTCAGAGGCCAACTCCCTCTTACACTCGAGAATAAGAGACTCCCAACCTATCAAGAATAAATCATCAACATATAATACTAAAATGAGGGGCATACCCTGAACAACTTTGAAGTAGAGATTTGGATCCACATTGCTTCTCGTAAATCCAAGCTTCAATAGGTAGCTATCAATGTAGGCATACCAAGCCCTAGGGGCTTGCTTCAATCCATAAAGTGATTTCTTCAGTTGTCACACATGAGTCTTCCTATCTTACTCCTCAAATCCGTATGGTTGCTCAACATATACTTCTTCCTTAAGCACGCCATGTAGAAATGTGGTCTTCACATCCATCTGGTGAAGTGATCATCCCTGGCTAGTAGCAAGAGAAACAATGGATCGAATAGTGGTATAGCGGGAAACTAGTGCAAAGATATCATCATAATCTTCTCCCTCTTTCTGGGAGAAACCTCTGGCCATAAATCTCGCCTTGTATTTCTCAATACTTTCATCCCCACCATGTTTAATTTTGAACAACCATTTAGAAGTCACAACAGACTTCCCTTCGGGTCTCGGAACCACTTCGACACATCATTCTTCATGATGGATTCATATTCTTTAGCCATAGCTTCCATACCTGTTCTTTCACTGCTTCTTCAAACGTGTGTGGTTCAGCCTGTATCATGTTGCTCATTTCGACCACATATCCTTAATATTGGCAAGGCTTCTTGTTTTCCCTAAAAGTTCCTCTTGTAGCAACATGTCTCTCAACATCTTGTAAAGTATCACGAAGCCATAGTGGTCTCTTCCTAGCAAGAGGATCACACAAAGGGTGATCCAAGGGGTCCATAGGTTACAAGGGATCATCAGCAAGTTCAATGTCTAGATTAGTCATAGGAGGGCCTTCTTGTACATCCATGGCATCATCCTTCTTTACAACATTGGCAGGGGAACGAGTATCCCTTGCTTTCCCAAGGGCAACATCTTCTTTGAATGTCACATGCCTACTAAACTCTATACTCCTTTAACCATGTACATATATTCTATAAGCTTTAGAATTTTCACAGTAACCAACAAATGTACCTTTCTTCCCAGAAGCTTCCAACTGGTTTCTCTTATCCTTCGGCACATGAAAGTAGACAGGGCAGCCAAACATCCTCAAATGTCCAACATCAGGCTTTACACCTGTTAAAACTTCTTCCAAAGTCTTATCACCCAAGGCTTGATGAGGAGTCTTATTTTTTACATAGACAACAATGTTTGCAGCTTCTCCACATGTATACTTCAACAGCTTTTGATCATGCCACATAGATTGGGCAACTTCCATGATGGTCCTATTATTCCTTTCAGCCGCCCAATTTTGCTCGGGATTGTAAGGTATGATAGTCTCCTTGATGCCTGCTTTCTTGCACAAGACAATGAACTCATTTGAAATGAATTCTCCTCCATTATCAAACCTAAAGACTTTGATCCTCTTTCTAGTTTGATTCTCTATCAGGGCCTTGAAGTCCTTGAACATATCGAATGCTTGGTCCTTGTGCTTCAAGAAGAATATCCATGTCTTGCGAGAGAAGTCATCCACAAAGATTATGTAGTATAGGTAGCCACCAAGAGATGTCACTAGCATGGGTCCACATAGATCAAAATGAATGAGTTGTAGAATTCCATTGGTCCTGCTCCTGCTTGAAGGGAATGGTCCCTTTGTCTTCTTTCCACTTGCACATCCCGGACAAACCCCATCATGATTTGCTTGAACCCCAGGCATTCCAGAAACCATCTTCCTCACCTTAGGCAAGGCTTCATAATGAAGGTGAGTGAATCTTCGGTGCCACAGCTCACATTGATGATTACTATCATGAACCAATGCTCGGATCAGTCTTCCATTGACTTTGTAAAGGCCTTCAATTCTTGATCCCAAAGTGAAGGCATTCCTCAAGCAAGATTCTCTTGGCTAGATAAGGACCTTTCCACTTATAAAGGCAACTTTCATTCCTTTGTCCTCCAAGCTAGATATAGACACTAGATTCCTTTTTAATCCTGGCACATACAGAACATCTTGAAGATGTATAGTTTTATCATAATCCAAATGAAATGAAACAGAACCAGATCCCTTTATAGGATAAGTAGAATTGTCCCCAAGAATGATCTTCAAATTTGTCTCCCTCTCAACCAGATTTGGGAGGACTTCACAATACCTAGTGTAGTGTCTAGAGGCCCCACTATCTACCAACCAACTATCAAACGAATCCAGAGAAGAGGAACTAGAAAGGGTAGAAATAAGAAAGTATTCAGATTGAGTAGCAGTTGCATTATTTCCATACCTTGAGTTCCTTGATCTCTTAGGAGGAGGATGGCCTTCTTCTCAACCAACAAGAGCTCCTCTTCTTCTTCTATCATTAGACCTGAGGTTGTTGTAGCCACGATTGTTGTTGTAATTGGACCTAGGAGCACTTGTCTTTTTCAGACAATCTCGGGTAAGACAACCAAGCTTGTGGCAATTGTAGCATTCAATTTGTGACACATCCCTTTTAATTCTTCTATTAGAATCCCTAGATGTTGGTGCGGGCCTTCTTGAATTAGATGGTCCTCCTCTTCCTTTCCTCTTCCTGTCTTGAGCAGCAAATGCAGTGGGCTCCCCTTCTTCATGCTTTTGAATTCTCCCTCTAGATATCATGCTCGTCTCTTCTTGAGTGCACTTGTCAATGAGCTCATCAAAAGAAGGAAACATGTCATTGTTGCTAATATTTGTAATAAATGTCTCCCAAATCGAAGGAAGACCTCCAAGTGTAATTAGTACCAGCCCTTTGTCAAAAGTAACTTCTCCGGTAGACAACAGTTGATCCTTGAGTTGGGATATCCTCATGAAATATGATTGCACAATCTCTCCCTAGTTCATCTTGATGTCCTTGAGTTGATTCTTCAAGGATAGAATATGATTCAGGTTGTTGTCCTCGTACATCCCAACTAGCTTATCGTACATTTTCTTGGATTTGTTCAACTTTGAGATATAAATAATCAAATGGTCTCTCAACGAATCAATAATAATTGTCTTAGCTTTGATCTCACATTTCTTATGCTTGGCTTTGGTAGCAGCAGAAGCATTCTCTGGAGGCTCAAGTACCTTGCCTTCAACATATTCCAAAATATCATTCTCATCCAAAATCACATCCAACCTAGTTCTCCAAAAAACAAGGTTAGATGAGCCATTCAACTTTTCTTCAATCTTGAAGTATGAGGTAGACATCTTGACCAAGTCAAATAATCTTCTTCAAATCAGATTCCTTCAAAGGGGTGATTGCTCTTGTCTTCACCTGAGCTCTGATCCCATGTTAATTTTCTAGTGTTCTATGCTATAACAATCACTTAATCAATTTCTTCTTTCAATAGCAATCACTTTGTCCAATAATTTCAATCTTCCAATGACAATAAGAAATTGTAGATAGAACAATAAACCAAATGCACAATAGAAGACAACCAAGAACAATAGAGACACAGTAGTTAGGTCAAGGACCAGGGAAACCCCACAAAGGGGAAAGCCCCTTCCAAATTCTTCCTCTATTAGATTGTCATCAAATGTTTAGCAGAGAGATACATAGTCCAAGTACATCAGCAATGAGTCAAAGGTCAAACCCTTGACCAACCAAATCAACCATCTAATATCCAATCAAATAAGAGCAAGAAATTCAAATCTGGTCAAACTTCAAATCTGCAATTTCTAGTCAAAGTCAACAACAGTCAACTCTACCCTAACCAATCAACAATCCGCAGTCAAAGTGCTCCAAAAAGGTTCTGTCAAATATTCAAAGAATGCGGCCTCTCCTGCTCAGTCAAACATGGTCAAAACATCCCTTAAATTATGCCCACATATTCCGTCAAAGTCAAAGTTTGACTTGTGAAAAGCCTAGCCCAGAAACTGCAGTCAACGCTGGTCAAAGTGCACAAAAAATCTCAGTCAAAGTGCCAATTAACTTGGCCTTCCACAACAAGCCAAAATCCAAGTCAAATGAAGTCAAATCTCCTCAAGTCAACCCAAGTCAAACATCCCAAAAATAGAAGTCAACACTAGTCAACAGAAAGCACTCTCTCCTTTGCATGTGTGAACTCGAACCCTGCAATTTCAGACTTGTACGAACCAATCAAATGAAGAGAGAAGATGTGATGATGCCTCCAAGTGATGTGACCTTAAGTGTATTTATATGTTGTTGATGAGGTTGAATTTCCTTGCCCAGGTTGACTTGTACTTTTTGTGATGATGAGATTTCATATTAAAAATAATATTTTCCCATCTGCAAATTAAATTCTTCCCAAGGCTAGTAGGGTCTCCAGATGGTGAGGATGGCTTCCCAAAGGAGGGAATTTCTCCCCGAGTTGCCAAATTTCAAGAGAGGATGTTGGAGATAGAGTTTTGTTCTTAGATGGACAAGTACTGCTATATTCAAAGGGAGTGACCTTTGATGCAACTATAGTGCTTGGCATTAGACAAGGGCAATCATACAGGTTGTTGGGATAGCCTGTGGGTATATCTGTTGGGTCCCTATAATACTAGTGATTACCCCATTACTATTGTAGTTATACCCCTTATTTATATTGTTGTGCCCCTATTACCCCCATATTGTTATTTCTGTGCCCCATAGAATCCCTCTATTGTTATTTTTGTGGCTTTATATTATTATTGTTAGGTCGGCTGGATTATATTGTGACTCCTTAGACTCCTATATATAGAAAGGAGGTTTTGTCATTTGTATCATCCAAGAATTGTTCATTTATGTAATGTAAAGGAGGTTGCCCCCTCGAAGAGGCTGAATTCTAAGGCGTTGATCTATCTTTTCTATCTTTTCTTGAGCTGGTTTCATAACATTTGGTATCAGAGCTTTGGATTCTAGGGTTTCGCTGCTCCAAACAGGTCATCGTGGCATTTTCGCTATAACTTTTTTTCTGTGACGTTTCAGAAGTCGCAAAAAAAACCCATTTGAGAAGAATTGCGCTGAACCTTGGGTCCAAATTTCAGAGCTTTTTGCGTGATATTTTCGGAGATATGATCTGAGGAAGTTGGTCTTTTTGCAGACTCCTGAATTACATTCAAAACAGGTGACCTGGGGAAAATCGTCATAACTTTCTCTCTGAGGATCGGATTGAAATTTCGTAAAAAGGTACAGAAAGAGGACGGACTGTAGTTTCTTTTGGGTGTTTTTAGATCCAAAGGTCGAAACAGTGACTCGTGGCACGTCGTACAAGTTCGCTCTACTGAACTAGTCTATAATCAAGTCACTGTGGGAGATTTCGCATAACTCTTCCTTGGAGAATCCAATTTGGGTCAGACTTGTGGCATTGGAAAGAGGACACAGAGAGCTACTACAGGTCACAATTTCAGAACTAGATGATTGGAAAGTACAGAGATACATCAGAGGCAATATCGAGCTCCTACAAAGTGAAAAAAGGTGTGTAGATTTTTTTAAATTTTTGCTTAAGCTTGGTTTGAAAATTTATTTTGAAGGAATTCAAAGGGCATAGTAGAGCATTATTATCGGTAACTGATGCCCCGAGGAAAGAAAATGCAAACACCTAGTAAGGAACCTGAAAGCTCTAGCATGACTCATGAAGAAGAGGAAGAAATGCTACATGATATATCAAAATTACAAGAACAAGTGCAACAAATGTCACGCTCACAAAAGCTAACAGATGCTAAGATAAATGGCGTGGAAGCTAAGATGAATGGCATGGAAGCTAAGATGGACAATTTGAAGATAGATTTGAACACAAATTTGAAGACAGGCATGGCAGATTTGAAGACAGATTTGACTAATTTTCTACAAGAAATACTTACTAATGGTGAAAAGGTAGTAAAGGAAACTCATGATGAGAACAAAAGAAATGTTAATCATGATTCCATAGACTCTAATGTTGGATCGAAGAATCACCATATTCCAAAAATCGATATGAGGAAGTTTGATGGCAAGGATCCCGCCACATGGATATTACAGATGGAGCAATTCTTCGATCTCAATAATGTGCAAAACACACAAAAGGTACGTATGGCAACTTTATATTTGGAACCAAATCAGTTTGTATGGTATCAATGGCTTTGTTCTCGTAAACAATTTATCACTTGGGCAATTTTTACGGAAGAATTGATAGCACATTATGAGGATACAAAAAGCAACACTTTTTTTAGCCAATTGATAAGTCTCAAACAAAAGGGTTCAATAATGGAGCACATTGAGGAGTTCCAAAAATTGAACATAAGGGTAAAAGATATTCCAGAGGAGCATAGGATTGATGTGTTCATAGGGTCTTTAAAGGATAATATCCAACATGATGTTCGCCTTTGGGAACCTGATTCATTAGAGAAGGCATTCAGGTTAGCAAGAAAAATGGAAAGCAAAATTATGGCAACTAGGAAGCATACCACTCACAACTATAAAGACGGAAGTGTTGTTGCCCATAGTCTTCCACAACCTACAAGGTTGACACCACAACAATTGGAAGAAAAAAGAGCAAAAGGGCTTTGTTACAATTGTGATAGCAAATACACAAAAGGTCATAAGTGTGCTGAGAAGAAATTATTCTACATAGATTGTGAAGAGGAAGAAGAAAAGGAGCAAGAAAGGTCAAAAGAAGAGGATATATTCCAGGAACAAAGCCTAGATGAAGAACAAATAAATCCGACCATATCTTGTAATGCATTGGCGGGAATTACCACTCCTCAAACCATCAAGATAGAAGGACAAATCAAGAAGAAAAAGGTAATAGTGTTGATTGATTCAGGAAGCACCCACAATTTTATTCATTGTAGGGTAGCAAAAGAATTGAATTGCTTCCTATATCCAGCACCAGAGTGTCAAGTGATGATTGCAAATGGAGGAACAATAAATTGCTCTGGAAAGTGCCATAATATCAAGCTATCCATGGGAGAATATGTATTGACTAGCCCAATGCTTTCCATTCCAATGGGAGGTGCTGATGTTGTACTAGGAGTCCAATGGCTACAATCCTTGGGTACAATAGCTTTTAATTTTCAAGAACTTTTCATGAAATTTTCTGTGGAAGGAAAGGAAGTTGAATTAAGGGGTATTGCAGGGAAACCAGGAAAGATAATCAGCTCTAATGGCATGACAAAGCTTCTAAAAAAGGAGCAAAGAGGTGTAATTGCACAATTATGTTCGCTAGATGTTTCCACATTGGAATCATCTATTTCTCCAGATCTCCAAAAAGTCCTGGACAATCATTCCAAGGTATTTGAGACTCCCAAAGGTCTCCCACCTATGCGTGATCATGATCATGCTATTCATCTGATTCCAGGAAGTGTTCCTCCAAACATCAGGCCGTACAGATATCCCTATGTCCAAAAAAGTGAAATTGAACGTATGGTTGCAGAAATGCTAGAGGCTGGTATAATTCAACCGAGTCAAAGTTCTTTCTCAGCTCCAGTAGTATTGGTGCACAAGAAGGATGGATCATGGCGCATGTGTCCAGATTATAGGGAGCTCAACAAGCTCACTATTAAAGATAAGTTCCCCATTCCTGTCATTGATGAATTACTGGATGAATTGCATGGATCAATTTACTTCACCAAGTTGGATCTTCGTTCGGGATATCATCAAATCAGAATGAAGATTGAAGACATTCCGAAAACGGCATTTAGAACTCATGAGGGTCATTATGAATTTTTGGTCATGCCTTTTGGCCTTACCAATGCACCTTCAACATTTCAAGGTTTGATGAATTCAATTTTCAAACCATTCCTTAGAAAATTTGTGTTAGTATTTTTTGATGATATACTAATCTACAGCAAGTCTTGGAAGGATCATGTTGAACATGTTGACAGGGTGCTACAACTATTGGAGGAGAAACAATTATATGCAAAAAGATCCAAATGTTTCTTTGGAGTCCAGGAGGTGGAATATTTGGGTCATATTGTATCTCATGAAGGAGTTAAGGTAGACCCTAGCAAAATTAAAGCCATTAAGGAATGGAAAATCCCCACATCCATAAAGCATCTGCGAGGATTTCTTGGGTTGACAGGGTATTATCGCAAGTTTGTTAAGAATTATGGGAGAATAGCAGCACCTCTAACAACATTATTGAAGAAAGATTCATTTTCATGGACTCCGGAAGCAACAAAGGCCTTTGAACATCTTAAAGAGGCAATGTGCCAAGCACCGGTCTTAGCTACACCGGACTTCACAAAAACCTTTATTGTGGAATGTGATGCTTCAGGAAATGGAATTGGTGCTGTTCTAATGCAAGATGAAAGACCCATTGCTTTTGAAAGTCGTCCAATCAAGGGAAAGTTTTTAAGCAAAGCTATTTATGAGAAGGAAATGTTGGCAATACTCCATGCACTTAAGAAATGGCGACCCTACCTAATGGGAAGACACTTCAAGGTAAAAACGGATCATGATAGCCTTAAATACTTTTTAGAACAAAGATTATCCTCTGAAGAGCAACAAAAGTGGGTCACAAAGATGTTGGGTTATGACTTTGAAATCATCTACAAAAAAGGGAAGCAAAATGTGGTGGCAGATGCACTCTCAAGAAAGGATGAGGATGTGGAAGCATTGTTGTGTGCCATTTCTATTATCCAACCAGATTGGATAAACGAAGCAAGGGAGGAATGGAAGAATGACGAAGAAGTGTGGGCACTTATTCGAAAGCTACAACAAGATTCCAGTACTTCTGATACATTTAGCTGGCAAAATGATTCGTTATGGTACAAAGATCGCTTATACCTCTGTAAGAATTCCCAGCTAAAACAAAAGATTCTTATGGAATTGCACACTTCTCCCTTAGGAGGGCACTCAGGATTTTTAAAAACTTACCACAGGGTTAAGAAGGAATTTTTTTGGGATGGCCTTAAATCAGATATTCAAAAGTTTGTGGCGGAATGTTTGGTTTGCCAACAAAATAAAGTTGAAACAATTAAGACACCGGGTCTATTACAACCTTTATCCATTCCAAGCCAACGTTGGGAGGAGGTTTCAATGGATTTTATCACAGGTTTACCCAAGTCTGAGGGAAAGAGTGTCATCATGGTGGTAGTTGACAGACTTACCAAGTATGCACACTTTTGTGCATTATCACATCCATTTAAAGCCAGTACAGTTTCTACTGCATTTATGGAAACAGTTCAAAAGCTACATGGAAACCCAAAGATTATTGTAAGTGACAGAGATCCCATTTTCACTGGAAATTTTTGGACAGAATTATTTTCTTGTCTTGGTACTCAGTTAGCTCATAGCTCATCTTATCATCCTCAATCTGATGGGCAAACTGAGATAGTAAACAAATGTTTGGAAGGATATCTTCGTTGCTTTGTATCTGATAAACAGACACAATGGGTCAAATGGTTGCCTCTGGCTGAATGGTGGTATAACACTTCCTTCCATACAGCAACAAAAATGACCCCATTTATGGCACTTTATGGGTATCAACCACCATCCATCACATCATATTTAAGAGAAAATTCTAAGGTTCAGGCAGTGGAACATCACATCGAACATCAACAACAAGTCCTCCAACTCTTAAAGGATAACCTCGTGTTGGCACAAAATAGAATGAAACAACAGGCAGATCAACATCGCAGTGAAAGAAGTTTTGATGTAGGTGATTGGGTATTCCTACGGCTACAACCATATAAGCAAATGTCCCTAAAGCAAGCTAAGAAGGATAATAAATTATCACCAAAGTATTATGGTCCGTACAAGGTGTTGCAAAAGATTGGTACTATGGCATACAAATTGGAGCTTCCTGCAGCTTCTCGATTGCACCCAGTTTTCCATGTTTCATGTTTAAAGAAGGTTATAGGCGACAAGCTCCCAGTTCAAACAATATTGCCAGAACTTGACGAGGAAGGAAAAATTATATTGGAACCGGAAGCAGTCACAGAAACAAGAACTCGACAGCTACGAAATCGATCAATTTCAGAGTATCTTATCAAGTGGAAGAACTTATCCGCTGAAGATTCCACATGGGAGGATGAGAATTTTATGCAGAAGTATCCAGAACTACTCAAGCGTTGAGGACAACACTTTTTTGAAGGAGAGGGGCATGTTGGGTCCCTATAATACTAGTGATTACCCCATTACTATTGTAGTTATACCCCTTATTTATATTGTTGTGCCCCTATTACCCCCATATTGTTATTTCTGTGCCCCATAGAATCCCTCTATTGTTATTTTTGTGGCTTTATATTATTATTGTTAGGTCGGCTGGATTATATTGTGACTCCTTAGACTCCTATATATAGAAAGGAGGTTTTGTCATTTGTATCATCCAAGAATTGTTCATTTATGTAATGTAAAGGAGGTTGCCCCCTCGAAGAGGCTGAATTCTAAGGCGTTGATCTATCTTTTCTATCTTTTCTTGAGCTGGTTTCATAACAATATCCGAGGGGATCTTGAATACAGGAACAATGTTAGTTGTTGAGAGAGAGCAGGTGGCAAGGAAGGAGCCTCAACTAGTATGATATGGTTTTGTTAGATACTCGGGATCAGGATCCTAGGAGCATGGTTGGAGGGAACAAGTCCTCAAATCAGATTCTGAAGCAAGTAGCAAGGAAGTCTTCTAGTTCAGAGTGAGCCACTAGAGCAGCGGATAACATGGTGGTGTTGGAGACAGATCCAAGTGGAGGAGGTTCTTTTAGAAGTACCTCCCTCGTTAAGAGGAACTGTTGAGTTTTGTAGCTCGAAAGGTACTTCTAGTCTTGTGCCTTGACTAAAAGAACCTTGATTTGCCTCGTTAGGAGCTTGCATGCAACATGCAGAGTGTGCAAGTAAGTTGCACGCATGCAAATGTGTTGACATGCATGAGATGTGCACGTAAAGCAAGCTAAATTTATGACTTGCAATTGAGTTAAAGTAGAGAATGTTGGAAATAATACTGAGAGGGGGGGTGAATCAGTATTATCAGATTAATCAAACTTTTTAAATGCTCAGAAACATATACGCTACTTCAGTTAAGTGAACCAGCGTGTACACGCTACTGTGACGAAGTAAAACAGCGTATAAGAAGAAAACTCACAATTTAGTTAGCTTATTCTTCAATTAAGTGCATCAGGACATTATTCACCACATTAACAGTAAACATGTGCAGTATAACAGAACAGATAAAAAGCCACACACATGAACACCAAGATATAAGGTGGAAACCCAATGTGGGTGAAAACCACCTGCTGCAAGTTGTCTCTATCTTTCTTTAATATGAAACTTCAGTTTACAATCTTTTGTACTGGTGCAGCCTTATACCAGTACGCAGGCTACAACCTGCAGAAGGCTACAACCTTCTCTCGTTCTCCAAACTTCCTTGGAAGGGAGCTCCAACCCCCTTTGCTCTTGTACTAGCCAAGATACTAGTACGTAGGTGCTGACCTACAATCTTCCTTCTTTCAGGTATCACTTTTCATACATTTTCAGACTTGGATATTCCTGAAGCACAACATTACAATCTGAAGACCACAATTCATTCAATTTCCACAACAGATCATTGAAGCATAAAACAACCAAACTTTGAATCACTGAACCACTGAACCCTGTCAATCACCAGTTACCAGAACACAGAGCAGACTACAGAACTCTGCAATAACAGTCAGACCCCACTGTAAACCCAAAATCAAGCTTCAAAAGATATACGCTACTTTAATGAGCAAAACCCGCGTATACACGCGCTTTTACCGAAGCCAACCTGCGTACAGATCTAAAAATAAACTTTCTCAATTTGCAGCTGTACCAGACATTAGTTAGACCCAGAACGTAACATTGCGACAATATGCAGATCTAGAAATACGCATAATCAACCATATCATGATAGTGCATTTCAAACCATTAGATCCCGATCTATCCTTAGATCTAGTCTTCCATCAACCGATGTGATCTCTCCTTGGCTTAGATCAAGCAACTCAGAACCTGCATATCAGATCTCTTTCTCTCTTAGATATTCAAGCCTTGTCGAAAGATGATTTTGCCTAATGATCTTCTTCTCCTTATATAGTCTTAGGCCTAGCTCAATACCAAGAGCCAAAACCATAGTAACACAATACCATCAACTTCAAAACTAGGGATCGACACGCCCGTCGAGACACAATGGTCCGAAATCATAGGCACAACTTCCAAGGACTAACCACCATGGACCAAAGATACTTTTCCACATACACGCGCTTTTTCTGAATCCAACTTGCGTGTACACGCGACTTGGGCTTAACGAACATGCGTATATGAACTTCCTTGGCATGCTGTACTAAGATCTGTCTTCTGATTAAGTTGCCATCACCTGTACCAACCTCTGAGCACCTGTACCATTCTCTGAGTGAGTTGCCATCAAGGACAACACTTGAATCATAATGCCAACAATCTCCCCCTTTGGACTTGATGGCAACCACCACACCAAGTCACTCTCCCCCTTTGACATCAAGGGCAAAGGGCTGTGCTCCCCCTGAGGACATGCTGATACCTCTGCTTGGCTGTGCTGACTCGTGCTCCCCCTGACAGTAGGCCAGATCTGCAAAAGATGTTCTTCAACAAGAACCAAGACTTATACACCATAAGGGACCTTCCTATCACCAAAAGACTCAATACATCCATAACATATCAGAAACAACCAATTATATTACAGCATTCATCCCAGGCATAGTGGGGAAACCAACATAGGCCGTTACATGACCTTGACACCATAAAAGAGATATGACAAGAGAGATACATGACATAGAGACAACAGATCTAGACCAAGACTTAGGAAAGGCACCAGCAGCATCTGATAAACATCTTGTTAGATCAGCAACCAGAATTTCTTTCTGAGCTCCTTCTCCTGAAACCAAAACATCTGAATGCCAACAATGCTTTATGAGACTTTTAAGCTGCTCCCCCTGAACCTGTGCCTGTTGCACTCCCTGAAACTGTGCCTGAAGAATTCTGACATTCCCATTGCTGTTCAGAACTTCAGAGTTTTCCCTTGCTGTTCAGAACTTCATATACGCGATTTATCCTGTATAAAACAGCGTATGTACGCGGATATTCTTTCTGCAACAAGCGTCCAGTATACACGCGACTTACCCAGCATGAATCCGCGTATATACGCGCATATCCCTTCCGTAACCTGCGTATACCAACTTTTTGTAGAACAAACAAACTTCAACAACAGGATGAAGCATCAACTACTCCCAGCTTTTGTCTGAGATATTCAAAAGTTTCCCTGGGCAGTGGTTTTGTGAGAATATCAGCAACTTGCTCCTTAGAAGGAACATACTCCAACTTGACCTTCTGCTCAAGCACTTGTTCCCGAAGAAAATGGTACTTGATTGGTATGTGCTTGGTCTTTGAGTGCATGACTGGATTCTTTGAAATGCTGATTGCACTTGTATTATCACATAAGATAGAGACAGGTGGAGTGCAAGTGATTTGAAAGTCCTGCAAGGTCTGCATCATCCAAAGAAGTTGTGTGCAACAAGATGCTGCAGCCACATATTCTGCTTCAGCTGTAGATAAGGCAATCGAACTTTGTTTCTTGCTGAACCAAGATACTAATCTGGAACCCATGAAGAAAGCACCTCCACTTGTGCTTTTCCTATCATCCACACTTCCAGCCCAATCTGCATCTGTGTAAGCATGAAGAGTGAGATCTGTATTTCTAGGATACCATAAGCCATAGTTTTGGGTCCCTTGAAGATATTTGAAGATTCTTTTGACTGCCTGAAGATGAGTTTCCTTTGGGTTGGCTTGAAATCTTCCAACCATTCCTACTGCATGTGTAATATCTGGTCGAGTACCTGTCAAATAAAGCAAACTCCCAATCATGGATCTATAAGTGGGTTGGTGGACTGCTGCTGATTCATCATTTGCACTGAGGCTGCATCCTGTAACCATGGGTGTACATACTGGCTTTGACTCTTCCATGCCATACTTCTTCAAGATCTGCTTGAGGTATTTGGTTTGAGACAAGAAGATACCTCCTTCATTTTGTTGGATTTGCAATCCAAGAAAATATGTCAATTCTCCAAGAAGTGACATTTCGAATTCTTTCTGCATAACCAAGGCAAAGTTTTGACTCATAGTCTCTTCATTGCTGCCAAAAATAATATCATCTACATAAACAACAAGAATTAGCAATTTGTTATTTTCAACTTTTATATAGAGATTGCTATCTGCTGATCCTTTTGAAAAGCCTTGTTGGTGAAGATATTTGTCCAACCGATAGTACCAAGCCCTTGGAGCTTGTTTGAGCCCATAGAGTGCCTTTTTCAATCTGCATACAAGGTTTGGATCATTCCCAAGAATGAACCCATCTGGCTGCTCAATATATACTTCTTCTTCTAAGTCTCCATTCAGGAAGGCTGATTTCACGTCCATTTGAAATACCTTGAAGTTTTGAAAGCTTGAGAGAGCAAGGAACATTCGGATGGCCTCTAGTCTTGCCACAGGAGCAAAGGTCTCTTCAAAATCTATTCCTTCTTGCTGTGCATACCCTTTACAAACAAGTCTGGCCTTGTTTCTAATTACTTCTCCATTTTCATTTAACTTATTCTTGAAGACCCATTTTGTTCCTATTACATTCTTATCTTTTGGTCTAGGAACTAATTCCCAAGTGTTGTTCCTTTCGATTTGCTCAAGTTCTTCATCCATTGCTTTGACCCAACATTCATCTTTGCATGCTTCTTTCACATTTTGTGGTTCAATGGAGGAGAGTAGAGCCAAGTAGCTTGAAGCTTCTGCAAGTGTCCTTCTTGTTTGTACTCCTGCTTCTTTCTGCCCCACAATCTGAGTTTCTGGATGATTCTTTTGGACATATCTGGATGGAGTCTTCTCTTCTATTCTTGTCTGCTCCTCTGGTTCTTCTTGAGATTCTTCTTCTTCTTGAGGTTCTTCTTCTTCATCATTTCGCCTTTGAGAGTAACCTTCATCTTCTTCAATGTCTTCATGATGAACTTGCCTAGGAATATATCCCTTCTCATCAACCACTATATCAATACTGTCAACAATTCTGCCAAGTCTTTTATTGTAGCACTTGTATGCTTTGCTATGTGGAGAATAACCAAGAAGAATGCCCTCATCTGCTCTAGGTTCAAGTTTGCCAAGTTGCTCATCAGTATTCTTAATATAACATTTGCTCCCAAAGATTTTGAAATGCTTCACGGAAGGAGTTTTACCACTCCAAAGCTCATGAGGTGTTTGAGTGCTGTTTACTCGGACATTTGTTTTGTTAAGAATGATAACAGCAGCATGTGCAGCTTCACCCCAGAAGGTTGCAGGAGTACCTGATTCATCGAGCATAGCACGAGCCATTTGTTGGATAGTTCTGTTCATTCTTTCCACAACCCCATTTTGCTGAGGAGTTCTAGCTGTAGAGAATTCTCTTCTTATCCCATGTTCATCGCAGAAATCGAAAAATTCATTTGATGTGAACTCCCCACCTCTGTCAGATCTGAGGCACTTAATTTTGTGTCCTGATTCATTTTCAGCCAATGCTTTGAAGGATTTGAATTTTTCGAATGCTTCATCTTTGTGCTTCATAAGCCCTAACCAAACAAACCTTGAGAAATCATCAATGAATAATATCAGATATTCTTCTCCTCGAGGTGTCCTTTTCCTAAATGGACCACATACATCTGTATGGACTAGCTCAAGAGGCAAGCTAGCTGATCCTTCCTTCTCTGGAAAGTTAGTTCTGGTTTGCTTTCCAAACTGACAAGATTTGCATATGGTGTTGTCTGGAATTTTGATATCTGGAAGATCGCGAACTGCCTGATATTTGCATGCTTTCCTTATTTGTGAGAAGCTTAGATGTCCCAACCTTCGATGCCATAACCAGTGCTCTTCATCCTTGCTAAGATAGCATTGTTGTTGTCCTTCTTCAAATATGTACAGATTATTTGGAGTTCTTTTGCCTTTGAGAACTGTTTTACCTGTATCAAGATCACGAACAAGACATCCATTCGATCTGAAAATAACCTCGGTTTTTTGATCACACATCTGGCTGACACTTAGAAGATTATGCTTCAATCCATCAACATACAAAACATTTCCAGCCTTGACCTTTTCTTTCAAAGGAGCAATACCTTTTCCTTTTATAGTTGCAGGAGTATCATTTCCAAAAGAAACTTTCTTTCCCTTTTCTAAAGTAGAATAAGATTCAAGTTTTTCTTTATCACCTGTCATATGTTTCGAACATCCACTGTCAATGTACCATAGATTTTCCTGTCCTTCTGCATAAAACGCTATCCCACATCTTTCTGTCTGAGGTTCTTTTATTCTCCATTTTTTGGTGCTCGTGGCTTGTTCCTTTTTCTCCTGAAACCTGCTCCTGCATTCAGATTCTTTATGACCAAAATTATTGCAAATAGAACATTCAACTTCATTTTCAAGAACCGAAAAGTTGTTATAGGTCCTCTTTGTAATCCCTGTCATACTTCTTTGTTTTTGAGCTTCCCTAGTCATGATTGTTTTATATGCAACACATTGAGCTGCTTTGTGACCAAAGTTATGGCAAGAAAAGCATTGTCCATTGAAGAAGCTTCTGCGGTTATTGAATCTACCAGCCAACTGATCTATTCTTGTGCCAAACTGAGAAGATTTTACCTGTGGTTGGTTGTAGCTTTTGTTCACCCTTAAGAAGGATTGTCCCTGATAGTTTCTGTTTGTAATTCGTCCCTGCTTTACCTGATTATCTTCATTGTTCTTCTGCTCATTTCTTCTTGCTGCATCAAGATAACTTTTTGAGGTGGATGCTTGAGAGGTTTCTCCATTATAGCCCAAACCTGTCTTGTTTAGAGGAGACCGCTGCACATTGATAATCTCATCCAAAGTTTCAGATCCTTTGACAAACTTAAGATTAATAGTTTTTGTTTTCTCAATTTCTTTTCTGAGACCAACAATTTCACCTTCTAGTTTTTCAAGATGTTTTTCCTTTTCATCAATTTGAAATTGCAAAGTATCAATGATCACACTCTTTTCTTCTATGCATCTCTTGAGTCTAGTAATTTCATTATAGAGATTATCCACATCTACAGCATCCTCATAATCATCATCTTCAAATGCCATTAATAGCTTATATTTATTACCTTGTTCATCTTCATCACTGTTTGATAAGCCATCACTATCTTCATGGGTGTAGTAGCTTTTCTTATTTGCACTTTGTTTCTTATTCCATCTAGCAGGTTCTTTTCCTTTATCCTTATTAGGACATTTTGCAGCATAATGACCTACTCTTCCACAAGCAAAGCATTTGAAAGGTAGCTTACCTCTGAACCTTCCAGCACCCCTTTGAAGATTTCTGACAAAATTTGATTCTTCTTCCTCTTCTTCTGGAACATGGCTTGCTTCATAGTAATCTTCTTTTCTTGATGCCTTAAAAGCAGCTTCCCTTCTGTCTGATGGACCTCCCTTTCTCATTTCATAAGCAGTTAGAATTCCATGTAGCTGAGACATAGTGAGAACTTTGAGATTTTCCTTTTCTTCTATTGCAGATACTTTAGATTCAAACTTGGGGGATAATGATCTTAGAATCTTTTGAACTACTATAGTCTCTTTTATTTCTTCACCCAAATTTTTCATACAATTAACAATCTCATCTACCCGAAGAAAATAATTAGCCACACTTTCATCATTATACATCTTGAGGGTCTCATATTGAATCCTGAGAGTTTGAAGTTTAGCTTGCTTTACCTGTTCATCTCCTTCATAGCTAGTGATCATTTTGTCCCATATCTCTTTTGCTGATTTGAAGTGCATGACCTTCATGAATTCTGTTTGAGATATACTTCCTAATAGAGTACTGACTGCTTTTGCATTTGTTTCATATGCCTTTTTTTCAGCTGGATCTGTAGGAGTAGCTGAAGGAAAAGCATAGCCTGTTTCTACAATGTCCCAAACTTCTGTACCAAGAGATTGAAGATATGCAGTAACTCTTACCTTCCAATAATTGAAATTTGTTCCATCAAAAACCGGTGGCCTGATTGATGCTTCTTTCTCGTAGTTGCTCATGATGAATGATCTTCCTTCAAGCGATCAAGCTTCTCTGAAGGACCTGCTCTGATACCAATTGTTGGAAATAATACTGAGAGGGGGGGTGAATCAGTATTATCAGATTAATCAAACTTTTTAAATGCTCAGAAACATATACGCTACTTCAGTTAAGTGAACCAGCGTGTACACGCTACTGTGACGAAGTAAAACAGCGTATAAGAAGAAAACTCACAATTTAGTTAGCTTATTCTTCAATTAAGTGCATCAGGACATTATTCACCACATTAACAGTAAACATGTGCAGTATAACAGAACAGATAAAAAGCCACACACATGAACACCAAGATATAAGGTGGAAACCCAATGTGGGTGAAAACCACCTGCTGCAAGTTGTCTCTATCTTTCTTTAATATGAAACTTCAGTTTACAATCTTTTGTACTGGTGCAGCCTTATACCAGTACGCAGGCTACAACCTGCAGAAGGCTACAACCTTCTCTCGTTCTCCAAACTTCCTTGGAAGGGAGCTCCAACCCCCTTTACTCTTGTACTAGCCAAGATACTAGTACGTAGGTGCTGACCTACAATCTTCCTTCTTTCAGGTATCACTTTTCATACATTTTCAGACTTGGATATTCCTGAAGCACAACATTACAATCTGAAGACCACAATTCATTCAATTTCCACAACAGATCATTGAAGCATAAAACAACCAAACTTTGAATCACTGAACCACTGAACCCTGTCAATCACCAGTTACCAGAACACAGAGCAGACTACAGAACTCTGCAATAACAGTCAGACCCCACTGTAAACCCAAAATCAAGCTTCAAAAGATATACGCTACTTTAATGAGCAAAACCCGCGTATACACGCGCTTTTACCGAAGCCAACCTGCGTACAGATCTAAAAATAAACTTTCTCAATTTGCAGCTGTACCAGACATTAGTTAGACCCAGAACGTAACATTGCGACAATATGCAGATCTAGAAATACGCATAATCAACCATATCATGATAGTGCATTTCAAACCATTAGATCCCGATCTATCCTTAGATCTAGTCTTCCATCAACCGATGTGATCTCTCCTTGGCTTAGATCAAGCAACTCAGAACCTGCATATCAGATCTCTTTCTCTCTTAGATATTCAAGCCTTATCGAAAGATGATTTTGCCTAATGATCTTCTTCTCCTTATATAGTCTTAGGCCTAGCTCAATACCAAGAGCCAAAACCATAGTAACACAATACCATCAACTTCAAAACTAGGGATCGACACGCCCGTCGAGACACAATGGTCCGAAATCATAGGCACAACTTCCAAGGACTAACCACCATGGACCAAAGATACTTTTCCACATACACGCGCTTTTTCTGAAACCAACTTGCGTGTACACGCGACTTGGGCTTAACGAACATGCGTATATGAACTTCCTTGGCATGCTGTACTAAGATCTGTCTTCTGATTAAGTTGCCATCACCTGTACCAACCTCTGAGCACCTGTACCATTCTCTGAGTGAGTTGCCATCAAGGACAACACTTGAATCATAATGCCAACAGAGAAATCTAAAGATAGGATAGTTAACTAAAGTAAAGTCACGTATCTTGTTAACTTGACGAGCTAATTTTGGTTGTCAATCTTAGCTTAGGAATGTTATAAATTGAGCCTAAAGTGAGGAGCTAAGACACAACAGCAACACAAGATTGAGAGAGGCTTCTCAATGAGCATGTGTTGGGTCCGAGAAAGTGCAATGAGGGTGGTGATCAGTTTTGTATTTTCTTAGTTAAGCCATTATCCCTGGTAAGGAAGCCCAAGTAAGTTCCATGATTAATTTAGTAATGAAGAATTGTTGATTGGGCATAAATCTGTTTATGTGTATGTGATTCAAATCAAGTAATTTTTCCCCAATCGGGGTGCGAAACAGTTGGAGGCCCGCTTGGGTTTGATTGATATGACAGAGCATTTATTGGTTTGGGACAGTGGGTGGTATCCCCCACGCCCTCACACGCTTATTCATTGTGATAACATGAAGCGTCGTAGATCAAGGCAGATCCACAATGTGAAGGTTGGTAACCCTCGGTGCCTACAAGTGGTGGGAGTGGAGGTGGAGTTAAGACCATCTGTCTGGCGTATAAACTCAGGTCCTCAGCTTCTTAGGGAGCCTAAGTTTGATGTTTACAAGTTCACGGCGTCGGGAACACGAGAGGTATACCCAGTTGCTGCCTATCTCAGTTCGAGGTTGGCATATAAAGTCTGGTATGTTATAATGCTATCTCTGTATCCTGGGTTGGGGGTTGCTACTCATGATAAGCCTCGCATCCGGAGGGGAAAGGAAACACTGGTTAAATTAGCAGTTTTTGTGACTGGCAATATTGGCCTTCTTGACTATGTAATGTCGATTTCTATCTTTTTTGGCAACATCCTTTCTCACATGGGCATGTTTACTGGTTTCCGGTTTTTTCTCATGATGTTTCCTCTGCATGTTGATAATTGGGTTCCCCGTTTTAAGCTTGAATTGTCTGGGCAAGCCCTGTGGAGAGTAAGGGTTTTGGTAAATGATCAAGGCCGAGTCTATGGACTCAGGGCTCAGGGGTGCATGGGGGCCATTGTTTTTATTCTGGTGGTACCTCCCACTCCCAGAGGGTTACTGTTTATGTATGCTTGCTAGCTCGAGTGGTGAAATTCTAAAGGGACGCAGTGTTGTCCGGTGCTTCATTTGTTTTTATGGTCATACATTAAATTAATGCTTAACTTTCAGGTGGTTCTCTGTATAAATCATATTCTAGGTCCGCCTACGTTGTATCCACTTTCGGCCTCTATATAGTAAGATGGTTCATGAGCGCGGCAAGGTGGAAGAAGGGTGAAGAAAGGGGGCCCGACCTTGGCAGATATGGTAAAGTCTCAATCTCGTGGTGGACCCTTGGGCCAAGGCAGAAGGGGTCGCAGACACCAGGAGGGCAAAGGAAAAGAAGTTGGTTCGTCTTCTGGTCGGACTGCGCGGCAGAGTATTGTATGACAGAGTACTGAGTGGCAGAGTACTGCATGACAGAGGGGTCAGAAAACGAACTCTAAGATTCGTTAGGCCACGGTTCAAGCATACTATGAAGGGACCCAACACAGGTGAAACAATTGATCGCGACCTGGGAGGCAGAAGTGAATTTGAAAGTTGAGCTTGAGCCGAAGATTGGAGGGAGCTAATCACGAACCCTGGGTACACTCGCGGTCGTCTTATCCTGTTTAGACAGTCTGTCCATCTCTACTGGTTAATGAAATGCATAGTGGCCAAAGCAATGGCTACGACCACCAACACAACAGTGCAAAGTGAGGCCAAGTCGGGCCTCTAAGACATTCAAAACGAGCTCCAGCTTATTCAACTTCAGTTGTAGAATCAGAACACTTGCCTGGGCCGCATTAAGAGGCATATCCCATGTTTATCGCAATCTGAATTGCCAGGATCAAGTGCTAAAGGTCCTGCTCCGATGGAATCGTCAGATGATTAATTGGTCGAAGTTATATGCCTGTTAATTTTGGTTGTATATGTCGGGTAGCATTTATATTTTCAGTGTTATGCTTAGTAGTTGGTTTCCAGACTATAAGTCTTATAAGGCTTGGTTAAATAGACTCAAACTATTTATGTTTTGGGTGGCTTATAATGTGATTCGACGGTCAATAGACCTAGTTTCCCACTGGGCAAGTTGAGACCACCGAACGACTTAGATATTTGTAACCTGCCTATTTATAGATGAATGAATGAAAGGTACTGCTAAGCTTACAAACAAAAAAATCAAGTAATTTTGCTTCCGCTAAATATTTTTGGTTAGGAACTTAGCCATGTATTTGTTCAGTTAATAATTGTCGGGCACTGAATACCAGAAGCTGGGTTCGGGAAATTCTAACACAGACTTCTATGGCACTTAGTTCAACAAAAGTAGAATATATGAAATGAAATGATATTTTAAGGTCCACGAGACTAAAAATAGTCTATGAGACCATTAGTTTCCTGTTTTTCGCTCTTTGCAATTCAGTCCTTTTCAAATTGATGATGAGCTGACCCAACCTTCCAACAATCTCCTCGCTAAAAAGACAATGCCAAGAAACTGATGCTAACATGTTCTCATAACTTTCTCTGATGTCTTTGAATGCATCACATTCCAAAATGAAATGCTTTTCCGATTCCACAGCCCCAGACATGTAAAATGTACACACCCGTTCTTCCCAAGCTTCTTTAGGCCTTTTCCACCGCCCTGTTTCACACCGAAGTTGATGTGAGTTGGTCCTTAATTGAGCAATAAGAACCTTTGCTCTCCACGAAATGCTAGCTCCAATGAACTCTTTTTGTTGTAAATCACACGTAGGGTGAATTCCTCAATGTAATATTTCTTCTTTCTACCCAACTCTTTTCCCCATACCTTTTTATGAAACTTCTCCATAACAAAATCCTTTAGCTCCTTGCTATTTGTGGGACAGGCATTGAGGTAGATATTTCATTTTTGCATCCATGTGTAGTTTTGTTTCATCCATGTTTTCTTTCTTTCACTGATGCCTTCATTGAAGATAACATTAGGCCATCTACCTACTCTCATTTGTTCAATTCTTTTTAGGTATCTTATGAGCCGCACCATAGCAATTGCTTCAATGGAAGTTGCTCCTGTTTCACTCAACATTATCTCATAAGGTACCGAACTTTTTATTTTGAACTTGCTCATGATCAAGCGTTTTTGGATTTTCTCAATTTGTTTTCATTTTGAGACCGGAGTGCTGCTAGCACACCCATATAGCATCACTGGACAAACTAGGAGTCCAAAAAGCACTTTCGTTTTCCAATCCCATAACTCTGCTTCTCTACATCTGTTTTCAAGAGCATATAATGCTTTCCACCCTCCTAAAATTCTCTTCTTTCTGCAGTCCTCCCAATTGAGTTTGTTGTTCAAATCAATCCCAAGGTATCGCAGCCAATTGCAAAGCCATCTGGATTCACAACTTATTTGCATAACAGATGTCAAAAATCCCCACCATAGCTGGGAATTGTCAAAAACAAATGCTCAAAAGATGTCAAAAATTAAACAACGACCACAAAAAGGGATTCACCTTCTCAAGTTAATCCTTTCCCAGTAAATTTCCTGTAATAAAAAAAGCACATAAAGGGGATTTCAACCAAGGGCTTTGTGAATGCCTGTGAACCCCAAAAATATACATCGTTTCCTAATAGTTCAGAAATTAAGAAAAAAGAAAGGAAGATCAAGAAAACCCTTTCGAGAATGCCTTGGAATGATTTTCAGCCGTTCATGCAAAATCAAAGTAATTTAAGAAAATTCGAGTAATGAATCAATCAGATATAATTATACTGGGAAAAAGAAAAAATAAATCACGGGCGGAAAGTTTTATCATTTATTACCATGTATTGGCATCCAAAATATCATTGTTGATAAAACCAAAGGGCAAACTTCTCTACCGTTTCTGGAATCTAGCCTCTATATAAAGTTAAATTTTTCATCGATACAGAACTCTAACTGAACTTTTAGTAATATGGATAGATTCAGAATTGAAAGAAATTGTTTAAAGTTTTAGTAATATGGATACATTCAGAATTGAAAGAAATTGTTTAGGGCATTGTTACACGGATATATACGGATCTTGAAACATGATTAAACTCTGCTAATGTTAAAAAAATTTGCCCAATTCTTAACCAATGAACAAATGCGTTGTAAAAAAATGCATTTGCTGCCAAATTGAGCTTACTCCAATATGTTGCGGGCAAGAATAAATTCCTTCGATCATTTTTTTATACAGTGATGAGAAAGTAGGGAAGAAACTTACCTGTTTCGGAGAATGTAGGGTAAAACGAGTGAGCCGAGGGGTTTGTGCTGAGCTGGACGTAAAGGACGTACCCTCCTTCCATATCTGACGTGCTGACCTGGTTGCTGACTTGGCGGACGGAAATCGACCTCCAAATAATGCCATCATTCGTGCCGGTAGTGTCTCTACAGATGCCCTTCGGGGCAGTCATTATAAGCAAAGAGTAATTACGATGTCATGAAACTGGATTTTCAAATACGCTAAAAATTTATAAAGCAGGAATATGAAATGATATTTTAAGATAAAAAATAGTTTATGGGATTATCTGTTTTTTTGTTTTTTGTAATTTAATTTTTTAATTATTTAAATTGATAATGAAATGATTTAATTTTTTAATATTTTTTTAGTTAAATATTCTCATAATTTTATCTAATGTTTTTAAAAATATTACATTCTAAAATAAAATATTTTTCCTATTCAATTTAATTCTTTTAAATTTTAGTATTTAATCTAATTCTTTTAAATTTTAGTATTTAATCTAATTTTAATTATATATGAGATTATAATTATTTAAAATATGTTTACAATATATATATTTTATTTTTATCAAAATTTAATAATATAAGTTTGATATATAAATATAAATTTAATATTTAAATTATGGAAATTATACCATTTAAACTTTTAAATTTAACAAAAACTACTTGGTCCGAAAAGGGAGAAAATTAAAAATAAAAATGAGAGTGCAGCGATTAGTAGTATGTTTCCATAACTATTTCTAATCAAAACATGACCACATAGCATAACACGCTGTCCGACAGTTCAAGTTTGAAAGTGGTTGGATAATACGTGGAGACAACATACATATATAACCAAGTTGATGATTAGAGAAATATTGGTTCAAAACCTAAAACTCATTGAGTGAGTTTGAAAGATTGGTATTGAGTCTTGTGACTATATGAAATTTTAAACTAAGGTAAGTAAATAACAATATAATTTAATAGAGTTTAGGCTTCTGTGATCCATATCAAGTTAGAGAAAGATTTCGGCGAAAATCACATGGAATCTCATTTGTCGACGCGTTTCGAACCAACCAGTGTGGTTCATTTGTCCTGACGATGAACCACACTGGTTGGTTCGAAACGCGTCAACAAATGAGATTCCTTGTGATTTTCGCCGAAATCTTTCTCTAACAATATAATTTACATGTGAAGTAAATTACAGTCGCTGTGGCTAGTATCTATTACTAAGTTTGCATATTTATATTTTTCTCTTACATGTTAAAGAGTTGAAGAAAACATAAATAATTTTAGGGAGTAAGACGTGTATATTTATTTCTATTGTTTCTTACTATTTTTTATGCAAATATTTGTTTAAATTATGGGGGGCAATAACTAAGAACTATTTTCAAGTAATTTAATTTTAAGTGGTTTTACCCATAAAAATGAAAAATCATTGCACGAATATGGCATCTATGGAGAAAAAAACTGAGACAGTTATCACATGGCACAAAGGTTGCAATAAGACCTTCAAAGTTATGGTCCAATCAAATGTTTGAAAAATAATTTTTTCAATAATATTAAAAAATAAATATTTTTTTTTTCAAAGTTAAGCATTATAACTTGCATAATAGAGGTTAGTCATTATAACTTGCATTGGTCAATACTATTAGCTTAGTCTCGCCACTCAAGTTACAAATGTTGTTTTAAAAAAATTTGCAAATTGATATATGAAGTGGAAAAAATAATTGCCTATTATTGGGTAAGGAGTTGCATAAATTTTGGTGTGTAGTAACCACTAGTAAGTACATTTTTACAATTTAGATCTTGTTCCTACCCATTTTTTTATGGTGAATAATAATTTATAATTTTGGATTGTTTCCCTATGAAACTTAACAATGAAAAAATATTGCAAAGATATCATAAATATTGCAATTGTATCCATAAATTATAGTAGAAAAAGGTTATCCACTAGTCATTGTATTGTGCAAACACTACAATAAAACCTTCAAGTTATAGTTCACAAATAATTTTTTTTAATAATATTGAAAACAAATATTTGTTTTTCAAAATTAAACATTATAACTTATATTGATGAATGCTAAATTAATAATAATCAATAGATAAATTAATTACTAAAATCTTATTTTAATAAAAACTAATAATAAAATTTAATTATTATTATTATGTTAATCCTTAAATATAAATAAACTATATAATAAAATGCAGTGACTTACATATTCTAGTATTATATTCGTTCATAATTGGAATCTGAACCAATTTGATTATGAAACTTTTAACAAAATGTTTCACAAATGATTGCCACATCTTTATCTTGGACGACAAATGAAAAATGTCAAAGGAAATTTTATTTTTAAAGTTATTTGTGTGATGACAAATTTAACAAGGAGAGGATACGCACTAAGCATGACATGTAAATGAGATATTCATTAAGTTGAAATGGAATTGGAATTTTTTAACCCATGCTACTTGGAAATGTAAATGGCTTATAATACATATATTTTAATTTGACATAATTTAATTTACAAAAGAAATGGTTCTTTTAAGGTATTTTTTTCAATTTAATTTTAATTAAATTTCGCAATAATTTTTTAAAATTTGAATTTAAGTTGTTTAATCTGTATTTGAGTTTAAGTTATTTAATCTGTAAAATTTGAGAGCCCTGGTTTTTTTTAAGGTGTTAAATCCATTTGTGCATTCAAAATTGTATTTTAAACAACAAAAAATCAAAATCTTACTTGACATTGTATCGTTGGATTCCGATGAAAAAGATTTCATTATAAGTTAGACTACGCCTTTTAATTCTCTGTTAGTGGTGTAATTAATTATGTTAATGATGTTTGTCGTCATGTAAATGTGAATGGGTTAAAACCCTATAACAAATGTATTATAATTGGCATTCAATTTAAATGGCAAACAATTGACGAAATGGATGGAGTCATTATATGGAAATTGAGCCATGTAAGAGGGAATCCAATAAGGGGGGTATGGTAGCAAACCTAACCATATAAATTAATCCCTACCAATGAATTATTTTACTAAGCCAAATGCTCAAAAAATCCAAGATTACCATTTTCCCAAGAAATTAGCTAATGGGAAGGATTTGGTAGTTGAACTACCAGTTGCTAGAATTATGGAAGTAGTTGGGTTTATACCCAACTATCTCATTTGAGGTATAAGGAGAGAACATCCAGAGATTTCTGGGATTAGACTAGAAGCTTATGATCTAACCACAAGTTCTCAAATCTAACAAGAAATCAAATAGAGAAAAAACCCATGACGATTGGGGGACATTCAATCCCATATTTGTATATCCACGAATTGGAGAGCAAAGGTTATTTTTAGGCAGGAGAGACGTTGACACCTAATCCTCAACGGATGGGTGAACTGGAACGTGAACAGTCATCAAGAAGATGAACTGTTCCGTCTCCTTTTTGTATATAAACAATAGTTCTCTAATGAAATAACATATCAGTTTTTCTTCTGCTTATTCTGGAGTTACCCTGGCCTGACATGGTATCAGAGCGCAGGTCCCAGATTCCTTGTAACTCCTCTAATAATGCCTCTGTCCTGAGCGCTGCTCTGCCCTGAGTGTCATTGATTCTCTGTGCATCATTGATTGTCTGCGCCTCTGTCCTGCGTCTCAATGATGATTCTCTGCGCTCTCTGACTAACATGAACGCCAGAGACTGCGCATTGTTTTTATGAACGTATCTTACCGTTTTAGCGTCCATAAGCACTGAGCTATTCAAACGTTACACATACAATCGCTCTGCGCCTCGGTACTGGTCTTCACACTCGTAGGTTTTGAATAGCATAGAGTCTCCGCGTCCATGTCAGTTCATTGTATAATGATTCAAATTCTTTCAAGATATTCTTTACTATGCCAATCTCTTGCTTACTGATAAGAAGATTCAGGAAATTCAGAGTATAGTTTTGAAACTTAGCATCATCTGCAATAGACTTGAGAATGCTCTTCTTCTTCCCATTTTCAGTAATAGGATTGATGAGAAAATCGTAGAGTTCCTGGTTCTTCAACAAATGAGAAAGTCTTTCCATATCCCCATTAATCACCTCTAACATGTTATTTGCCTGTGCAAATTGCAAAAGAGCTGCCGCATATCCACCCGCTGCAGAATCACGCGTCACAACAACAGCCCGTCGTACAGGACTTTTTGCATTTGCATGTGGGATTCTTGAAGACAAAGCATCAGGAAGCCGTTGAACAGGTTCCCGAGCGTGAAGCGCTTGTGCAGATGATCTTGAATGTACATTCAAGGAAGCGAGGGATTGCGTTAATGTATCCATCTGGACAATAGGACGGCCTGCTGAGACGTTCTGACGAGGAAACCCCGAGATATAAGCCCCGTAAGCCTTTTGTGGTTTGCCAAGGTCAATGTATTTGGTTTGACTCGATCCTTTCTTCTGTTAAAATCTCAGACCTTTCACCTGTAAAGAATTTGTTCAGATTTGTCATTTGTTGGAGTCTCAGACCTGTCACCTGTGGAAAAGTTTTGGACTTATGACCTAGTTAATTTTCAAACTATTGAAAAGTCTCGAATCTGCTTCGAACCTGTGGCTGTATTGTCTTGGATCAGTAGCAAGGCTTGGATGTGCAATAGTCTTCCTCAAAAATTTGATCATGTGGTGATTAGGTGTTGCGAGGATCTCTTTCAGATTTTGGTCCTGTGGTGATTCGGTTCTGTGGAGAAGTCCTTTCGGACTTGTAGAAAAACAAGTGCGTTTACAGTAATAGATTCTGCTGCCTTGAATGGTATATGATGGTCCATGTTGTTGTGCGTTGAATTTATATACGTTACAACTGAGATTGTATGTGCGTTGATTGCATGCTGGTGTATTTACAATACATTGAAATTTTTTATGATCACTTTATATGCGGTGTTCCTTTTATCTGAGATAGCGGTGCTGAGTTAACGTTGTTGCTGTGGCGGTGCTTTATATGTGCACTAACGCTGTATATATGTGTGCACTGTGGTTACATTAACCAGCGTTTGAGTTTTGAATGCATAGTCTATACATATGTAATATGGTGAGGATCTTTGGAGGGCTTTGAAGAAACAGTAAAGTATTTGCCCTTTTTTTAGTACAATTTCACTGTACATCAGTAGAAGTTTTTTTTTTATCAACAGAAATTTCTTATCAGCAGAAGTTTTTTTAGCAAAAGTATTTTTTACAGAATGCATTCAATCATTTCTATGGTAGGAATAGTTCTCACTGGCAAGGAGAACTATTCTGAATGGTCACGGATGGTAAAACACACCCTCATCTACAATGAGTTGTGGAAAGGAGTGTGTGTCGGAGAAGAAGACAAAGACCCTGTGCAGCCTACATCAAATAAAGAACTTGTCATTTGGGAAAACAAGAACAGCAAAGCCTATGCATTGATCGTAGCATCTGTAAATGAAGAAGTAAGTCGTCATATTTCATCCTATTCCACTGCCTTTGAAGCTTTACAAAAGCTGAAAGAACTTTGTGATTCACATTCTGCACTTGAAGTTGTTCAGCTCATGATTAAACTCTTCACTCTTGAACTGAAAAATAATGATCCCCTTGCTCTTGCATCTGAAATAAAGTCTATAATGCATGATATTAAATCCACTAAGGTTGAGCTGGATATCTCTCTTATTGCCTTTCTCAAAGCACTCTATCCTACCTACTCCAATTATCTTGAGTCTTTACAAGCAAATGGAAATCTTAAAGACATAACCTTTGAGTCTCTTGTGAAAAAGTTTGCTGAAAGAGAGAAAGCCTTTGGAAAGAAAACAGTCCCTGAATCTTCTGAAGAGACTGTTTGCCTTGCTCATAAAGAAAAGCATCCTGCTCAAGATTCTACAAGAGGAAGAGGTGGACGAAAAGGAAGAGGAAGATACTTCAGAGGCAGGGGGGGCAGACATTCTCAAGCAGAAAAAGCAGATCTGCATTGCATTCACTGCAAACGAAATGGATCACATGATGCTTCTACATGCAAGCTACCATGGGACAAAATTGAGCAGAGAAGAAATCAACAGAAAGGTAAAACTGATGACACAGATAAAGGTAAAGCACCTAAATCCGCTCACTATATTGAGGCACAATGTAACATTGGAGTAAATGAAGATTTGTTTAATGCTTCACTTGCTTCTTCGAAAAATGATTGGTTGCTTGATTCAGGAGCAACCTGTCATATGACTCATAGGAAAGATTTTTTTGAAGATTTCACTGACAATGTTGATGGAGCAGTATACTTTGCAGATCAGTCAAAAATCAAGCCATCAGGGCTTGGCACAATCAGGCTTAAACTGCCTGGTCTTCCAGACTTTCTTCTGGATCATGTTCTATATCTCCCACAGCTCAAGAGAAACTTGTTGTCCCTGGTCCACATCCGCCAGCAAGGTCACTCCATTCATATGTTTGATGGAAAGCTTGAGGTAAGAAAGGCATCTGACCACTCACTTGTCATGAGGGGTATAGAAGAAGAAAGACTTCTTAAACTGCAAGGAACCTCTACTCATGCACAACATTTCTCATATATTTCTCATCATGAAGAAGGTACACTTCCGTCAAGTTTATTATGGCATGCTAGATTTGGACATTTAAACTATGATAGTCTCCACTTGTTGAAGAAAAATGGTGTTGCTGGTTTGCCTACAATTCCTAGAAAACATAAGCAATGTGATGCTTGCATTCTAGAAAAGCATAGCAAACAGTCTTTTCATGATTCACATTCAAGAGCACATAGAAAGCTTGAACTCATTCATTCAGATTTATGTGGTCCAATGCCTGTTCCTTCTGCAAATGGAAATAAATATATCATGACATTTATTGATGATTACACCAGAATGTGTTGGGTTTATTTATTGAAGAACAAATCTGATGCTTTTCAAACATTCAAGAATTTTCATAAGTGGATTGAAAATGATGCACAATCTCATATTGGGTCTATTCGCACTGATAATGGAAAAGAATATACATCAAATGAATTTGAAAACTATCTTCGCCAACATGGGATCAAACATCAAACAACTGTACCTTATAATCCCCAACAGAATGGTGTAGCAGAAAGAATGAATAGAACAATTTTGAATATGGTCCGATCCATGATTTTCTTCAAAAATGTAAAGATAATGTTTTGGGCTGATGTTGTTCTATGTGCTGCATATATAAAGAATAGATGTCCATCTAGTGCTATAAGAAACAAGACTCCTTATGAATTGTGGTATGGACATGTTCCTTCGGTAAAACATCTCAGGATTTTTGGTTCCACCTGTTATGCTTTAATACCAAAGGTACATAGAAACAAACTTGGTGCTAGAAGTCGTAAGTGTATCTTCCTGGGGTATTCAAACACCTCTAAAGCATACCGTCTCTATGATGAAGTAAATAAAAAGTTTGTTGTATCTAGAGATGTCATTTTTCTTGAATCATCCAAATCTAACAGTGTTGTTGAGCGGCAACTTGATCGCTTGGATAGATTCACAAAAACGAAATCATTTCAAGAGTTTGAGAATCAGATTCCACATCTTGAAGGGGGGATTCCTATACTAGATCAACATATGGAATCTTCTTCTGAAGAACAATCTCCCTTGCATGAAACTCCAACACCGGATGATCCTTTAAGTGATGTAATTGATAGAATTGGGAGACTCAATCTTGATTCAGTCCCAACTCAATCAACAGAGCAGCCTGGACCATCTCAGAAAGGTCCCCCAAAGTGGCTAACAAAGACACTTGAAAGTGTTCATCCTGATGAAATTGGAAAAACAGGAACCAGAAATACAAACCGACAAGATGGAGGTGATGTAGATAACTCTAATTCACCTGTTGATATGGATGTTACTTATGATTGTGAATTGAACTTGTCTACAGATTTTGAACCAACTTCCTTCAAAGAAGCTTCTTCTCATGATGAATGGAAAGAAGCGATGCAGAAGGAGTATGATGCCCTCATAAAGAATGGCACTTGGAAGCTGGTTGATCCTCCATTTGGAACCAAACCAATTGGCTGCAAGTGGGTCTACAAGAACAAGTACAAAGCTGATGGCTCACTTGACAAGCACAAAGCTAGGCTTGTGGCAAAAGGTTTTGCACAGAAGGAAGGGGTCGATTATGAGGAAACTTTTGCCCCCACAGCAAAATGGGCCACCATCCGGACACTCTTTGCACTAGCTGCTCAGAACGGTTGGAAAGTCCATCAAATGGATGTAAAAACTGCATTCTTGAATGGCGATCTAAAAGAAAATGTTTTTATGTCCCAGCCTGAAGGATTTGCTGTGAAAGGACATGAACACAAAGTATGCAAACTTGTGAAGTCCTTGTATGGCCTCAAACAAGCACCACGAGCCTGGTATGAAAAACTAACTGAGCATCTTCTGAAACTCAACTTCAAACATTTTGATCTTGATGATGCAACTTTATTTGTCAAGAAAGTTGGCAAAACAGTTGTATATCTTGTGGTATATGTAGATGATCTTTTAATGACAGGGAACAATGAAAGCTATATTGCATCCATAAAGAAAGAATTAGGAAAAAGTTTTGAAATGACTGATTTGGGTTATGTTCATTACTATCTTGGCATTGAAGTAACCCAACATCCAAAATCCATATTTCTTTCTCAAAATAAATACATTGGAGATTTGTTAAACAGATTTGGCATGACAGAGTGCAATCCTCTTTCTACTCCAATGGAAAAAAACTTGAAGCTCACATCTATTGAAGGAAAGGAATTTGAGGATGCAACAAAGTATAGACAGCTTGTAGGAAGTCTCATCTACCTCACTACTACCAGACCAGACATTTCATTTGTTGTTGGAATCCTCTCCAGGTTTATGCAAAAGCCTTGTGAGGGACATTGGTCTGTTGCAAAAAGAGTTCTAAGGTACTTGAAGGGAACTCAAGACCTTGGAATCAAGTATACACAGGTGGACGACTTCAACTTAATTGGATACTCTGATTCAGACTTCGATGGAGACAAAGAAACTGGGGTATCTACTTCAGGATATGCTATGAGTCTTGGATCAGGAGCTGTCTCCTGGAGATCACGCAAACAATCAGTACCAGCAGATTCCACAACAGAAGCAGAATACGTGGCAGCAGCTGAAGCAACGAAAGAAATTGTGTGGCTCAGGAAAATTCTTGAAGATTTGCAGGTAAAACAAATACAATCAACTCCACTCATGATTGATAACACCTATGCAATAAAGTTGGCCAAGAACCCAAAGTTCCATGATCGTACTAAGCACATCAATACTAAATATCATCTGATCCGACATCATGTTGAGGCCAAAACAATCCATCTCCGTCATTGTTCCACAAACGAGCAAATTGCAGACATCTTCACCAAAGCGCTTGGAAGAGAAAAGCTTGAAAGATTCAGAACGATGCTTGGACTCACCAACATCCCTTCAGATTAAGGGGGGGAATGTTGACACCTAATCCTCAACGGATGGGTGAACTGGAACGTGAACAGTCATCAAGAAGATGAACTGTTCCGTCTCCTTTTTGTATATAAACAATAGTTCTCTAATGAAATATCATATCAGTTTTTCTTCTACTTATTCTGGAGTTACCCTGGCCTGACCTAAGAAAAATGTTCTCAAGTGCAGAAGAGAAGTGTGCTCTCATGTGCATGGGAATAGAGGTGTTTTCCTGTGTAAAGAGAGCAAAGAATGAGGGCCCTCATGTGCATAGAATTGGGCTACATGAGAATGGGTCTAAGGAAACAACATTTGATCTGGTTGGAAACGAATACCAAAGTTGTTTTTGGGTGATGGGAGCACACTAAGGGATCATTTGATCCATTTTTGAACTATGAAAACTGAGTGTAAGTGTCCCAAACTCAAGCTACTATGCATAAGTGTGTTCTAGGTTCCCAGACTCGAGCTATTGTGCAGAGGTGTGTTCTAGGTGTCCAAACTCAAGCTACTATGCATAGGTGTGTGTTTGGGTGCTTGTTGGGAAAGGCACTAAAACAATGAGAGAGGAGGCCACTGATGAATTAGTAGGAAGTGAAGGGGCTCCTTTTGTGTTATGCAAGACAACTAAGAAACAACCTATAGTCAAGTATAGGCTCATAGCTCATTGGGGTTTGAAGGGAACTTGTTGGTTTTATGTGTATGAAGAAGAATGGCCTTCATCCTTGTTGAAAATAGCAACAAGAAATGTTAAAAATAGAATCCAGAATATTCCAATTTTAATTTGTCCTTGGATTAAAATTGTGAATTAAATTCGAATTTAGTCTCACCAAATGCTTGGAATTAATTAATTAATTCATTATGGATTAATTAGTTGGAGAAATTCAAGTTAGAAGTTTTTCTGAAGTCATGCGACAGTTATCCCTTGAATTAAGGAGATTATCCCTTAATTAAGGAGATAAGATTGAGTTATATTTGAGTTGTAATTAGTTAGCTCAATTTACTGAGTTAGGTCTAGTTAAATTAGTTTCAAACTGTTTGAGGAACTAATTGTGAATTCAGTCAGTTAATGCATGCATGCATCCAACTAGTGTACTCTAGATAACTAAAGATTCTCTCATCAGAAACTCATGCATGTCTATTCAGAGAAAGACCCAGTTGAGCTAAATGTCAAGGACAGGTTACTATCAGTTGCATGAGTTTTCCTATAAAGGAAAATCATCCATGCAGAAGGAACAAGGTTCCTTGAGGATTGTGCAGTTTTACAAGGTGTGAGATCAGTGTAAGTGATCAGTGTTACACTTGGTAACAATAGGATCACCCAGGAGAAACAGCGCAAGGAAATAGGAGGCTTGGAGGGCTGAGGAGAAGGTTTGTGAGAAGCCTTGTTTGCCTGTGAGCATCTAGGAGGATTGTACTGAGAGCTGGCTAGCTGTGAGAGCTAAAGATTTGTGTAATCTTGATGTATTTCCACCTTATATGATAATACAGATAGTGGGGTTTTTAGCTGAGGCTTTCCCCTGAGTATTCTTCTGCGTTTCATGTGCATTGATTATTCTTCTGGTTATATGTGTTTCGTTTGATCTTGCTCAAATCTATTAAGCTTCCACAAGTTTGATTGTAGAAGTAGATTAAAGTATTTTGTTTTAGTTATATTGCATTATCAGGTTAATCTACAATCAAAATTTCTTACATGGTATCAGAGTTGAGTTTATCAGAGCAGTGAACAATATACGGAGAAGAGAATTCAAAGTTTGAAGTTTGGGGTTGCAGGTGCAAATCAAATTCTTCTCATACTTCAAGGTTGGTCAATGGCGTTCTATGGCTTCAGACTCGAGTATGCCTTGGAAGGCAGCTTGAATTACATAGCATGGAAATATCGCATGGAGGCTGTATTAGAAGAAAACGGCTTGAAGGATTTCATTGATCAAGAAATCCAAAAGCCAACTTCAACTAATGCACAAGAGTTGGCTGAGTGGAAGAAGCATGTGGCAAGGGCGAGATGTATCATCCTTGAGGGAGTTCGAGACCATATTGTCTCGAGTCTCCATGGGAAGGATACTCCATATTCAATGTGGAAGACATTGAAAGATCTCTACTAGAACAGTAGCGACCAGAGGAAATTGGCGCTCAAGGATAAGCTTTGAAGAATAAAGATGGAGAACTGTGATACTATTTCGACATATTTGAACAAGCTCACCACTTGCAGAGATGAGCTTAGCAGTGTGGGAATAACTAATGTTGATGATGATATGGTGAGCCTCGCTCTCCTTGGCCTTCCAAAGAGTTGGAATAGCTACCGGGATTCTGTGAATGGAAGGGAGAAACTGCTGAATTGGGAACAATTGCGGTCGGATCTCATGCAAAAGGAGAACAGGAGGAGCAAACGAGATGGTTCTTCATCTAAGGATGATGAAGAAAATCTGGCCTTAGCAAGTAAGGCAAGGAAAGGGAAGGGGAAGGCGTCCCCTTCCAAATCGAATTCTTCTCATGGAGGGAAGAAGGTTGACAAGTCTAAAGTGAGATTCTTTAATTGTCACGAGATGGGTCATTATGCGACTAATTTCCCATCGAAGAAGTCCAAGAAGGGATCCTCGAAAGGATCGAAAGGTGAGGCATTAGCCTCTCAATTCGAAATGGACTTCACCCTCATCGCATGCATGATGTTATCAATGATGGGTTGTGGTGGATTTCTTGACAGTGGGGCCTCAATCCACATGACCGGCGATAAAAGTTTATTCAGTACCTTGGAGGAGAAAAACCTCAAGATGTGCATAGAGATGGGTGATGATGAAAGGTATAATGTTTCAGGAGTGGGCACGGTTGCTTTTCAGAGGGAGCATGGAGCTCTTATCACCTTGACAGATGTGAAGTATGTCCCTGGACTGAAGAATAATTTGGTATCAATCGCGATGTTGGAGGACAAAGGCTACGATGTTTTCTTCAGTAAGGGAAAGGTTTTCCTGAGACACATCACCATGGGATAGGTGAAACAGATCGGTTCACGAGTTAAGAACCTATATACTCTTGAGGTTCAAGATGCATGCAAAGCATTGAGGAGCAAAGCAAATGTTAGAGACTTGGTGGTTGAGAGGGAGAGTAAATTACCTCTTAACATACAACCCTAGAAGAAGTCTCAGACAATTGTGGAGGAGACTGAGTGGAGGTATCCACTCATGCAGAGACCTCCAATAGGGGGAAATTTCGAGCCAAGTCAGCAGAGGGATCACATGCAGCCATACCTCTAGGTGTGAGGTGGGGCGATGTGAAGTGATAGTCTCAAGAAGGCTGAAATTGGGTAGGGTCCATTGAGAGGTTTTATCTCATGGATCATACCTTGCTATAGGAGCCCAAAGCACATAGTAGCGGGAGGAATCAGTGGAATTGATACAGTCAAAGATCAAAGTGACAGAGGCTAGAGCAGTCAGATACTAAAGAGCGCAGAGAAGGATTGACAACAATGTAGAAAGGTTGAGTCAGCAGAAGTGCAGAGTTTTCAGTTGATAGAGGCAATAACAGTAAGAGACTTTGATGACATATGCATCATATTGATTCAGGTTGGATATTTTTTTTGTTTTTGGAGTTGTTGGAGCAACAACACTAGAGAGAATTGTTGCATGTAGAACATTCCAAAGGTTCAGGATCGGGATCAAGTTGAATTCCTTTCTTGTTGAGAAGGAGTGTTGAAAATAGCAACAAGAAATGTTAAAAATAGAATCCAGAATATTCCAATTTTAATTTGTCCTTGAATTAAAATTGTGAATTAAATTTGAATTTAGTCTCACCAGCTGCTTGGAATTAATTAATTATTTCATTATGGATTAATTAGTTGGAGAAATTCAAGTTAGAAGTCTTTATAAAGTCATGCAACGGTTATCCCTTAAATTAAAGAGATTATCCCTTAATTAAGGAGATAAGATTAAGTTATATTTGAGTTGTAATTAGTTAGCTCAATTTACTGAGTTAAGTCCAGTTAAATTAGTTCCAAACTGTTTGAGGAACTAATTGTGAGTTCAGTCAGTTAATGCATGCATGCATCCAACTAGTGTACTCTAGATAACTAAAGATTCTCTCATCAGAAACTCATGCATGTCTATTTAGAGAAATCCCCAGTTGAGTTAAATGTCAAGGATAGGTTACTATCAGTTGCATGAGTTTTCCTATAAAGGAAACTCATCCATGCAAAAGGAACAAGGTTCCTTGAGTATTGTGTAGTTTTACAGGGTGTGAGATCAGTGTTACACTTGGTAACAGTAGTATCACCCAGGAGAAACAACACAAGGAAATAGGAGGCTTGGAGGGCTGAGGAGAAGGTTTGTGAGAAGCCTTGTTTGCCTGTGAGCATCTAGGAGGATTGTACTGAGAGCTGGCTAGCTGTGAGAACTAAAGCTTTGTGTAATCTTGATTTATTTCCACCTTGTATGATAATACAGATAGTGGGGTTTTTAGCTGAGGCTTTCCCCTGAGTATTCTTCTATGTTTCATGTGCATTGATTCTTCTTCTGGTTATATATGTTCCCCTTGATCTTGCTCAAATCTATTAAGCTTCCGCAAGTTTGATTGTAGCAGTAGATTAAAGTATTTTGCTTTAGTTATATTGCATTATCAGGTTAATCTACAGTCATAATTTCTTACAATCCTTTCGCCACTCATATCCCAAGGGAGAGTTTCTTTTTGGGTATTTGTTGGGCCAAGTAATGAGCACTAAGAAAAAGGAGGTCAGTAAGGGATTGGTGAGCAGTAAAGGACTCCCTTTATTGCTATGAAAAATAACTGAGAACCCACCCATAACACCTATGCATACTTTGGGCTTAGTGGGATTCTAAGAGAGTTTATTGAATAATAGTGATGAAGGAGAGTATTCTGCATGAATCCACCTTTAATGACTGAGTAAGAGATTTCCCCTCATGGTTTCATGGTTTAGCTCAATGGTAGACAACGACAAATGATAGAACAAATTGCAGAGTCTATGGTTGGGTGGAAAGTGCCTCACTCTTCATCAATTGTAGGCAACTAAGCGTTATAATCAATAATACCTTTGTGAACTTCAAATCTTAATGTAAATAATGTTAAATGAAATAGAAATGATGTTGATTGTTGCTTATATTTATGTATCTGCATACTGAATTTTTATGTAGGCTTGTAATGTATATTTGGTAGTTATTCTCTTAATGTAATGGATTATTGAGCATGGATTTCATAGAAATTGACAGTGGCTTGACTAATCTTTATGTATGGTTGTAATAGGTCTTTTGAGAATAAAGATGTTATGGATAAGAAGGCCATTGATGTTAACCCCTGAACCTTTTGGACAACCATGATGGTTGAATGGTTGTGGAGGACCCTTAGTGAATCTCAATCATGGTGATCCATATTTAAACATGAACGCAACAAAATACAGAGATAACCATATACACAAGATGCAACGGAAATAATACTTTGTTTCATTAATGTAAAATACTAAAATATGCTTACAAACAGAAATGGAAATAAACCAGCTAGGGCGATGGTAGCTTATCTCTGAGAAGAGATGTGGCGGCCACATGCCTTTGAATTGTGTTACAATGAGGCTCGAAGGCCTATTTATTGTTGAGAAACAATGGAAAACCCTAAACATCCAAAAACCTAACCCTAGAAGATGAAATGGCAAACTGTGGGCCCCGTTTGGGTAAATTGGTACATCAACTTCCCGGGGTCGTAACTTCGGCATACGATCTTTGTTTGACACGCATAGTATCTCATTAGAAATATCTATCCGAGAACTACAAGTTTGGGAAGAGCAACGTCAGTCTATTGACCCATATTGCTCCCAGTTTTCCCAAAAAAAACGTCGTTTAGGGCCTCAAAAAGGCTCCGGAAGTTCAGGACCTGAAAAACTACTAAAAATAGTAAATTGTGCTACAATTAAGGAAACTAAAAAGTTGAAAGAAACAATGGTGGGGGTCCAATTGGACTTGGCAGGTGGCCACCAATATCCACCTGGATCATTACTCCCCCCTTAGGAAGCAATGGTCCCCATTGCATTGAGTTCTTCCATGAGATGAGAAAACTTCTGCTGAACTTGGTCCCTGGTGAGCCACTTGCCTTGGTTAAGGAGTTGGCCTACTTTGACAACTCAATACAATTGGATATTCTTCTGGCAAGTGTGCTTGATCTGTGTGTCCATGATCCGATCAGTTGCAGCCTGTTCCATGCAATCTAGATTTAACTCTACGGGTGTGAGTTGTTCTGCAATGTTGGATGTGTCTAGTAATGGTGGAAAGTATGGCTGAAGGCGGTCCACATTGAACACTGGGTGCAGGCCAAGGAATGGGGGAATGCTAAACTCAAATGCATTGTCTCCCACAGCCTTAGTAATGGTGTAAGGACCATATCCGAGTGGTCTGAGTTTCCGATAGGCTTTGGTAAGGCGTTCCTTTTGCAAATGCAACCAAACTTTGTCGCCCACTTGAAACTTATGTGGCACCCGATGTCGATCATGTCGCTGCTTGTACTTGGCATTTGATTTCTCCAGAATGTCATGGACCTGCTGGTGAATATGTTGGATGTGCTCAATGAAGTTGTTTGCCTTATCTATTTCGGACTCGACATGAGTCGAATCCGTGTGAGTAGCTGCAACTGGCATGGCCACATCAATGGGACATAGTGGTTAGAATCCCAAGCCCACCTGAACAGGGTTGTGGCCAGACGAGCTGTGGAGAGCCCGGTTGTAGCTGTGTTGAACATAGGGGAGGCTCTCGTCCCATGTGTGTGGATGCTTCGAGTTGTACATGTGCAGAATTTGTACGACCATCTTGTTGACAACCTCTGTCTGGCCATCAGTGTGAGGATGGAAAGTTGTGGACTTAGTGAGTTTGGTGTCGAACATCAACCAGAGATTAGACAAAAATGTACTAAGGAACTTGCTATCCCGATCTGAGATGATAGATTGCGGGATCCCAAAGTGTACCTACACTCGTTCAAAGAAGAGTTTAGCAGTGGCTTCTGCTGTGATATTCTTCTTCTAGGTGGCCATAATGGCCATCTTCAAGAACCTATTGACGACCACAAAAACACTGTCATTTTCATGCTTAGTGGAAGGAAGACCTGACATGTAATCCATAAAGATGGATTCCTAGGGTCGACTAGGGGTAGCCAGCGGGGCATAGAGGCCTTGCTTCTTGATGGTTGGTTTGGAAATGGCGCAGGTAGTGCATGATCTGATGTACTTCCCAACATCATGTCGAAGATTCAGCCAATAGAAATACTTCTGCAGTACTGCCACCGTTTTCTCGACCCCGAAATGTCCAGCAGGCCGACTATAGTGTGCTTCCCAAATCATCTTGGCACGCTCGCTTGAAGGAACACAAAGGTGACCCGGGTGGAATAACAGGGCATCCTGGAGGTGAAAATCTAGAACATGCTGACCCTCCAAGAGTGTCTGGTATGTGTGGCCAAATTCTGGGTCGCTTTTGAAGAGAAGTGGCCAATCAAAAGTCTCGTGCCCACAAGAGTTGAGCATAGTGGTTAACACCATGATCAGTGGTCGATTGAGGTAATCTGCAATATTATTGGTGCTACCCTTCTTATACTTGATATTCAAATGGAACTGTTGCAGGTATGTGGACCACTTCTAATGGCGATCATTCTGCAATTTCCCTTGGGTCTGTATGAACTGCAGGGGTCGGTGGTCTGTGTGGATGACCGTTTCCTTCCCCAAAATGTAATTCTTCCATTGTCGGCAGGCCTGCACAATGGAATACATCTCTTTGTCATAAGTGGGATATTTCCAGATTGTGTTTGAAAGTGTCTCACTATGATATGCCACTGGATGCCCGTGTTGAGTAAGGACTGCCCCAATAGCATAGTCAAAGGCATCTGTCTCGACCTCAAATGGTTGTTGCAAGTCTGCTAATGTGAGCACGGGTGCCATGCAGAGGTGATCTTTCAACTTTGTGAATGCCCTCTATTGAGATTCAGACCAAAAGAATTTTGCTTTCTCTCCTCCCTTGGTGAGTTGACTCAAGGGCCAAGTGATATGAGAAAATCCCAACACGAACCCGCAGTAGAAGTTGGTAAGACCTAGAAAGCTGCGGAGCTCTGTCAGAGTGGTTGGAGATGGCCAATCTCGAATGACTTGGATCTTGGATGGATCCACATGCACCCCCTGTTCATCAATAAAGTATCCCAGATACTGAACCTGGGTCATGCCAAAAGTGCATTTCTCTAAATTGGCACATAACTTGTGTTGCCGCAGTGTTTGGAGAACCTGTCGGATGTGGTGGAGGTGCTCTTCCCAACTCTGGATGAAGATCAGGATGTCATCGAAGTATACCACTAAAAATGAGTTGGTGAATGGCCGCAAGATGTCATCCATTAGCCTCATGAAGGTTGCAGAAGCATTTGTCAATCCGAAAGGCATCACCAACCATTCGAACAGGCCCTCCTTGGCTTTGAAGGTAGTCTCCACACATCGAAGGGTTCAATTGGTACCTTGTGATATCCTAACTTCAAATTGATCTTGTTGAAATATTTTTTGCCCCCTTCAATTGGTCCAAGAGGTCATCAATCTGTGGGATTGGGTACCTATTACGGATAGTGATCTTGTTCAGTGCTTGATAGTCAATACAGAGTCTCTAAGTCCCATCCTTCTTCTGTACCAACATGATCAAGCTCCCACAGGGCGATGAACTTGGACGGATGTGACCTTTCTGCAGCAGCTCCTGAATCTGCCTCTTGATTTCATCATTCTCCAGAATGGAGCGCCGATAGATTGGTCCATTGGGCAGCGACACACCTGGGGTCAGATCGATGGAGTGCTTGACCTGACAGTGCAGAGGAACCCCTGCAGGGGAGGTGAAGATGTCCTCGTACTCCTCCATGACCTTGTCCATCTATAGTTGTCGTGCGGAGGGGCCCTGTCTGGAGGTCATGGCCACCGTCTTCTTCTTTCCTTGAGGGTGTATCATCAGGAAAACAAATTTCCCGATTTTGGAAACGAGCTTACTGCATTGTTTTGCAGTAATCAAAGAGATGGCAGTAGGTGGTGCTACCTCTGGTATCCTGTACAACTTAGTTCCCAAAGTAACAATAACAACGTGGGGCCTTGATTCATAAATAGCATGTTGCTTCCACAAGTATGGTTGTCCTAGTAATACATCACAAACTTCAAGGGGAGCAATGTGACACAATACCTCATCTGTGAAGGGCTTGATGTTGTATGGAAGGCGACACTATTGGCTCACGCGAAGATCCCGTCCTTGGTGAAGCCACTCGATGGTGTACGGTTATGGATGTGTTGTGGTCGGTAAGCCCAGCCGCTTCACGACCTCTACCGAAATGAGGTTCTTTTGGCTCCTGCTGTTGACAATGAACTGTAGCGGGGAGCCCTTTACCCACATCTGGGACTGGAAGAGGCACTCCCCCCTCTGGATCTTCAGGTTCCTCCTTTTGGATCTTTGTGGTGGCAACGGTGTCGTTGGGCTCCGCATCGATAATCTGCTTCCCTTTGTCATTCCCCTTGTCAGGTTGTGACTCAGAGTCGGAACCTACATCCAATTCTAAAACCTTTAGCTCAGCCACCAGTGACTGCTTGGCTCAACACTCACTTGTGTTGTGAGTGGAGCTCTTATGGAACTCACACCACTTTCCTGTGTCTTTTTTCAGCTTCGCGGTGCTGTTATTTGCTTGCATCTTTGGCAGGTTGTCTTGGGCTGCCCCGCCTTGGCTTTCTCCTTTGTTCTAAGGTTTGGGGGCACCTTTCCCTTATTTCGGATTCGCAGATCCAAAGTCTTGCTTCTTCTGTTTAAACTTTTTCTCGACCTTGATGACATATCGGTATGCAGCGCCGAGCGAGGAGATGTTCAGGAATTCTATTTCTTCCAGGATGTACTTGTGTAAGCAGCCGCAGTATTTGAGTACCAAATGCTACTCTTAATCCTTGATACCCAAATTTGTGCGAAGGGTATGGAAAATATTGGTGAACTCCGGCATGTCTTGGTCCCTTCCCTGCTGCAGCGTGGTCCACTTTATGTATTGATCCTCATAGCTTCCGACAGGGTAGTACTGCTCCTTGATGGCATCCCAGAATGAATGCCAAGTGGGTGCGGCCAAAAATAGTGAGCCTGTACTTTCATCCTTATGCTCGCAGTAGGTTTCCCACCAGTCCTTGACGTGGGGGGCTGCTTTGAGAAGAGCGAAAATAATATTTTCCCGAATGGAAAAATCATGAACAGAAAAATAACCTTCTAGTAGATTTAACCATTTATTGATGGCATCTGCGTCTATCTAACCCTCGAATATGGGGATTTCAAAATTAACTTGTACCTTAAACGGTGTGGCATTTCCAGAGTAGCTGTTGGAAGCTGATGCATCGCCGTTGGGTAGCCGCTGAAGGATTTGGGCAAAGTTGTCCATCATCGCGTTCCTTTGTCGCTCAAGGGCTTCTTCGAGCAAGATTTTGATAGGATCTCCTACCCCTTCATCTTTCTTTTCATCTGCCATGGGAGGCCGTTAGGATTTGCGAGGCTGGTCTTGCAAAGGTTCGACCAGTTCAAGCCCTAACTCCTTATATCCCGACCTCGTTGGGGACATGCAAAGAAAAACATAAAAAAAGCAGACCGCTCTGATACCACTGATCCGGATTTAAACAGGAACACAACAAATACAGAGATAACCATATACACAAAGATGCAGTGGAAATAATACTTCATTTCATTAATGTAAAATACTGAAATATTCTTACAAACAGAAATGGAAATAAACCAGCTAGGGCGATGGTGCTTATTTTTTAGAATAGATGTGGTGGCTACATGCCTCTGAACTGTGTTACAATGAAGCTCGAAGGCCTATTTATTGTTGAGAAACAATGGAAAACCATAAACATCCAAAAACCTAACCCTAGAAGATGAAACGCCAAACTGTGGGCCCCGTTTGGGTAAATTGGTACATCAACTTCTCGGGGTCATAACTTTGGCATACGATCTCCATTTGACGCACATAGTATCTCATTAGAAAGATCTATTCGATAACTACAACCTTGGGAAGATAAACATTGATCTATGGAACCATGTTGCTCCCAGTTTTCCCATAAAATGTCGTTTAGGGCCTCAAAATGGCTCCGGGAGTTCAGGACCTGAAAAACTGCTAAAAATAGTAAATTGTGCTACAATTAAGGAAACTGAAAAGCTGAAAGAAACAATGGTGGGGGTCTAGGTGGACTTGGCAGGTAGCCACCAATATTCACCTGGATCACATGGGCACTAGGTCTGCTCCAGATAAGAAAAATATGCCTTGAATATGATTGATCTAGATTAGATAATTATATTATTTTTCATCCATCTTGATGCTTCTGTTGTAGCAACTACAACCACCCTCCAAAATTTTGGCTCGCATGCAAATTTCGGAGCCTACCTTGGATCCTATGATCGATCATCCTTGGTCACTTATTGGTAAGCTGATGATTTCAAGCTCCCCTCCTTGATCCTAAGAGTTGTCCGCGTTCTCATCTTTATGCAACATGTGTCATTTTTGGGCATAGGGGTTGTTGTTTTTCATGCAAAGGGAATGTTGTTTTGCTTCAAGGGAAAGCATGTGCGCATGAGTGGTTGTCATCACATAGACATGTTTCACACTCACTTCACGCACTCTTGTCACGAAGGTTGTTGCATCAAGCAAAGTATGTCTTATGTATTCTGGATGGTCTACGTTGTGTCACTAAGTGTCTGTGTGCGATCATAGTCAAGTCCTATCAATTTTTACATATGTTTCACTGATCTCACACTTATCCATTTTCCGAGCAACCTAGCCTCATCTAGCTTCTCGGAACTGTGCGCTTTTCTTCTACAACCATCAAGCTTCCTCCCTTGCCTGTTGAAACCCCGTAGTGAGATACCAACTTCTCTTTTATGTTGAAACCCTGTAACCTGTAGAGACACCAACCTCCCTTTCTTGCCGAAAGCACGCAGCCTGTAGAGACCGCAGCCAACACTGCTCTCCAAAAATGCCCAGAGCAGTTAGGCAGTGAGCACTGCTCTGTAGAAGTGTGTAGAGCAGTCCATTTGCACTGCACTCAAAATTTGTACAGAGGTGTCAGGAAGCCAGCACTGCTCTCTAGAAATGCGCAGAGCAGTCTAGTTGTGTTGCACTCGGAAATTGCGCAGAGGTGTCCTCCCACGACCCACATCCCACAACAGTGTCCTGTGCCTCAAAACTGTGTAATGTTGTCCAAGCTGCCTTGTCTGTCTTGCATGCAAAAACTATGCAAACGGGACTCCCAAGGCCTCATTCCAGTAGCAATCACTATCCACTGAAATTGCACAGATTTACCTCTCGGTGACCATAAGAAAAGGTGACATGCTGAAATCGCTTCCAAGGAGTTGAGGAGAAGGACCAAGGAACCAAGTAATGGAAAATATCAGGACTGCATGCAGACTTCGTTGGATGCATGATCACCTTGAGGGTAAGTATGGTGAGTAAAGAATGCCTTTTGAAGTACACCTCTTAGGTGAGTTTGCGGGACTTCTTGTCATTGTCATATCATCCTGTCCTCATTAACATGCATGTGCGCAAACTTGAAAATTCATTTTATGTGTTTCTTCTTGTTTGACCAACTGTCGTCTTTGACATGTTGAATGTTATGTCATGGTTGCAACCTTGTTATGGTGATGTTGAAGGTTGTGTTTGAGTTGTACTCACTATGTAAACATCTATCACACTAACACATGATGTTGTAAGCACTATCGCGCAAGTGTCGTCACAATCGTCTGAATGTCTATCTCAAGTGTCGCACTTGTCACTCGCACCCATCAGTCAGTCACACTGATTGTGTGGTGTCTTGATGGTTCGAGGTGTATTTTTGTCGAGTCATGTTGAGTATATGTTTGCAAGGTCATGCATGCACAAGTTCATTCACTCACACACACAACCATTTTTCCAAAAGTTTGTCAACCGGACCACCCTCCATTAGCTAGACCTCTGTTGAGCTGCACTACATAGTCTCAGCCCTCAGTGATCATGTACTGATGCGCAAAATTGCACAGAGCTTGAGGCTTCCTCCTAGGCAATCTACACTACACAATCCTGGAATCAACCTGACTAACTATCACCCAGAACAGCGCAGAAGTTTCTCAGCAAGCCATCTCAATCTGTGCTGCCCGCAAGCAAATCTATCAAGCTTCCCACTAGTCAACCTAAGAGTTTGACTGGGTAGTGACCCCAAGCTTCACTCCTCCAAAAAAATTGCGCAGAAGTTGCTAGTATGCCCACCTCCACTGACTGAAGAAATTATGCATACATGAAGGACAAGCACTTGGTGCCTGTCGTCCTTGAAATTTGAGCAATTTCTTTAGCCAGTCACCCTGTCAGTCGGCCTGCTACTCCTCCTGAAAATTGTGCATTTTTCATGGGTTGTCTCCCTGCGGCCCAGCATCCAGCTTAACCTAGAAACCGCGCAGGGATGTCCTGCAAGCCAGCCTCCCAGCTCTGCATAGTTTTGGCCAATAAGCTACCGCAACCCACTGCCATCCTCCCCGGAGAATATGCGCATTTTTCACTACCAGTGTCCCCCCGTTGCCTACACCATATCCCTGGAAAAATTGTGCATATTTTCCCTCTAGCCGAGATAGATCCCGCAGACAGCCATTATTGATCCAGACTGCCCATCTCAGCCTCCCAATGACCTCTGCGCAATTTACCTTGACAGTAACCGAAGCCCGAATCCTGGCCTGAAATGTGCTCTACGCAGTTTTAAAGCCTTGTCCTCTCTCCTGGTCACCTGCACCCGAAAACTAAAGATGACGAATCATGGTAGACTAGGATATTTCTGGATTTGATGTCGTCTCATCATGAGTGATTACAGATACAGGTATATGGATGAGATATGGGGCGACGACAAATGAGATGAACAAGGAGCGCATGTTAGGAGACTTGTTCGCGAATGGACAAACACATGAAGCGTACCAAGTAGCAAGCGAAGGAGACACATGTGCATGCATGAAGTATCAAGTGAACACCAAGACCATCGAAGACTCTGCACACCTTTCTATGTGGAGGAGAAGCTATGATACACCAAGAGCACACTCATCACTCAGTAGCATTGCAGCTCGACATGAACAGCACCACCAACATGAACATACCAGCACTTTCGTGTCGAGTCATGTCATGAGTCATCTCGACCACATCATTACTGTGGGCCATATTGTTGTAATCAATGTAATATAACGTGGAAGTCTAAGAGATCCACATGTCAAGTTGAAGAGTCATGTAAAGTTGAAGTTTCATGTAAGTCAAACAGTAATGAGGGAAGTCGAACAATCACAAGGGTTAATTTCACCTTGGCTATATATACCACTCATTTTCACATGCAATGGGACTTTTCACCTTGGCTCCTCCCACATAGCCTTGAGAGTCTGTAATCTTTTTCTTTGAGGAGCGAACAGTGGCTCCAACGCCCCGATATTAGGGTAGTGATGTAATGGTGTACAGATGTGTCTTGGAACTTTCGCTTAATTCAAAAGACTGTTAACGAGCCTGCACATTTTCACACATGTATTGTATTCATCTGTAAGAATATTCTTTGGATGCTTTTAATGCATGTTTCTTTAACCTGTATTAAGACAGTTGAACTATTTTGGTTGTTTGAACACATATGTTATTGGAAATGTGTTGTATCAGTTGCTAATGTTGTCTCGCTCATGTGGGCTATCCTACCAGACACTCGATAGATTCATTCTTGTAAACTTGTTATAATGTTTGTCGCACTCGTGTGACTATTCTACTGGGTGTTGTACATGCTATCTGTTCACCTTGTGTTTGTGACTACCGCATCCGTGAGGACTACTTCGGTGGAAGTTGCGCATGTCTTGATTGTGTTGTGTGCCTTTAGCAAAGTTGGGACTATTCCCTTTCAACCTGAGACTCACTTCCACCCTCTCCCTCTGCGGTGAAAGAAATTTGAAACAAATGGCACTAAGCACTCACCAAGCATGCAAACCTCGTTGTTCGAAGACAAAGTAGAACACTCTCTTGTGCTAACAAGCAAGAGCTAAGGCATATCTTTGAGATAAGTGCAACCGGACCATCATACCAGATGGGACTCCTACAACAAACGATGTGAGGTCTAGTTGAGACTTCATACCAGGGAGATCCCCTGAATGTTAGCGGGTCCAACACCATCAACAACTTCATTGTGGAAAAAGTGGAGGAATCAACTCACAAGACCATGTTTACTGGTAGGTCCCAATTTGGTGAATTGGGGTCTAAAACCTTCCAAAATTAGTTTGAGACATCAAATGATGTTTTTTGGGGGTAAAACTTTTCCATTTAAATGTGGAACCCGCTAGAGATATTTTACACATAGGTACCTTTCCAACAACACAATAATTGCCTCCATTGGAGTCCATATGCAAAAGTTATGCTACCAGAAGTTGACCTTTCTTATTTAACCACCATGATTTGAGAGGATGCAATGCCAACCCC